>JARGYO010000094.1:15533483-16733483 GCA_029206835.1 Rana muscosa | reverse complement strand
CACTACCTTGAGCTGACAAAATCATTAAGGAAGTCAGACTCATTGTTTATTTTGTTTTCTGGGGCCAGAAAAGGATACAAAGCATCTTGACGCACTATTGCCAGATGTTAGAACAACCATAGAGCAGGCATATACTCTATCAGGGAAAGAGATCCCTACGGGGATAAAGGCACACTCTACCAGAGCTTTGGAAGCTTCCCAGGCAGAAAAGGCCGGAGCAACGCCAAAACAGATATGCAAGGCCGCAACATGGTCCAGCTACTCCACTTTCGTAAAACACTACAGAGTGGACCTGGTGTCTGCAGGTGAGCAAGCCTTTGGGCGAAAGGTTCTATAAGCTGTAGTCCCACCCTAGCTGGTAAGTGCTCGTCTATCCTCTCATTTGTGGCTGTCCTGAAAGACGATAAGGGAAAATTAAAGTTACGCTTACCGGTAATGTATTTTCCAATAGTCTTTCAGGACAGCCCTAGTTACCCACCCGTAAAATTGGGGGGTCTCATAAAGACCGGAATGCAGCATGATAACGATATGTTATTAATGTGTTCTTGTGTCTCCACAGCTGGCCGGAGGTGATCTTGAAAATACTGAGGTCCGGCAGGGGAAGTGAGAAGTTATGTGCTGGCGCAGTGTTTCTTGAGGAAGGGGAGGAGCCTATGTCTCTCATTTGTGGCTGTCCTGAAAGACTACTGGAAAAGACGTTACCGGTAAGCGTAACTTTAATTTTCCATCTTTCAGCGCTCTCACACTATGAATGACAATTGTTCGGTCATGTAACACTGTACTCATATGACATTTTATACATTTTTCCCACAAATAGAGCTTTCTTTTGGTGGTATTTGATCATCACTGGGGTTTTTGTTTGTTTTTTGTGCTACAAGTAAAGGTAACCTGAAAATGAAAAAAAAAAATCGTTGTTTCTGTTATAAAATTTTGTAAATAAGTAAGTTTCTCTTTCACTGATGGGCACTAAATGAGGAGGCACTAATATGCACCACTGATAGATGGTACTGATGGGCAGCACTGATGAGGAGGTTCTGACAGGCTTTACTGATCGGCACTGTTTGGCATACTTGGTGGGGACTAGGGATGAGCCGAACACCCCCCGGTTCGGTTCGCAACCAGAACATGCGAACGGACCGAAAGTTTGCGCGTACATTCAAACACAGTTAAAGTCTATGGGACTCGAACGTGAGAAATCAAAAGTGCAAATTTTAAAGGCTAGTATGCAAGTTATTGTCCTAAAAAGGGTTTGGGGACCCGGGTTCTGCCTCAGGGGACATGTATCAATGCAAAAAAAGTTTTAAAAACTAAAGTTTTTTTCGGGAGCAGTGCTTTTAATGATGCTTAAAGTGAAAAATAAAACTGAAATATTCCTTTAAATATCGTACCTGGGGGTGTCTGTAGTATGCCTGTGTAGTGGCATGTGTTTCCCGTGTTTAGAACAGTCCCTACACAAAATGACTTTTCTAAAGGAATAAAAGTCATTTAAAACTGCTTGCGGCTGTAATGTAATGTCGGGTCCCGGCAATATAGATGAAAATTTTTGAGAAAAACGGCATGGGTACCCCCCTCCCCCCAGCCCATTACCAGGCCCTTTGGGTCTTGTATGTATATTAAGAGGAACCCTGCACCCAAATTAAAAAAAGAAAAGGCGTGGGCCCTCCAGGCCCTATATACTCTGAACAGCAGTATACAGGCAGTCCCAAGAAAGACAGGGACTGTAGGTTTGTTCTTAAGTTTAATCTGTTTGTAATTTGGAACAGGTACATTTTGTAAGTGTAGCTCCAGACCAAAAATCTATTTTTAAGCTTTTTGGATAACATAAGGAAGGGTTATCACCCCTGTAACATTTGTATTGCTGTCTGTGCCCCTGTTCAGAAGATTTCACCTCACTTTCTGTCCCAATGACAATTGGATTTTGAAAATTTGGGGTTATTAGGGAAACAAGGATTGGTGATAGAGCATCAGTGGAGACACATTTTTCCCATATTAATTCTTACAGGAGAGAATTTCCCTTCCTAGGGGTAGATTTCCTCTGACTTCCTGTTGTCTCCCTCCGTTTGTAAGTAGGAGTCGTTTGTAAGTCAGATGTTTGAAAGTAGGGGCCTGCCCTATATACTCTGCAGAAATTTTGGCCTTAGGTGTTGGTGTTGCCACAACACTGTAAGCCCTCACAGTTACTCTTGGTGGGCGCTGGAACGGGCCCTGCTGTGAAATATTATATCAAGAATTGTAATTACACGCCCCTGTTTAACAGGAGCAGAAAAATTGGGCCTTAGCCAGTGTTGGTGGTGCCACAACACTGCAACCCCGCACAGATACTCAATTTGAGTGCAGGAATGAGCCCTGCTGCAAAATATTACAGAATTTTTTTTAATTATACACACCACTGTTAAAAAGGGACAGAAAAATTGGGCTTTAGGCACTGGTGCCCAGAACCAAAAATGTTCTTAGAAGCTATCAACATGAACATTGAGGAGGAATATGATAGTCACGCAGCATAACAGGATAGTCACTCAGCAATCAGCATAGGCAGTCTTCAAGGGATCTCATTCATAAAAAAATAATCTGTTACATCAGCATCAGGTGCTTGGTAGCTGGTGATCCAAGACTGAATCATTTTTTTGAAGGTGAGACGATCAACCGAGTCGGTGGACAGGCGCACCCTGTGATCGGTTACAAAGCCTCCAGCAGCACTGAATGTGCGTTCCGAAAGAACACTGGATGCAGCACAGGCCAGTAGCTCAATTGCATACTGTGCAAGCTCTGGCCAGTGATCCATTCTCAAGACCCAGTAAGCCAGTGGATTTTCGGTTGGAAAGTCTGATCTTGCCCCTAGGTATTCCTGCACCATGTAAATCAGACGCTGGCGATGGTTGCTGGAACCGATCAGACCTTGGGGCGCCGGACTAAAAAATTGTCTGAACGCATCGGTCAGACGGCCACCTTCTCCACCGCTCCTTCTGTGACTGACCGAAGCCTCAGCAACATGTTGTCCAGGAGGACCAGGAAATTGTAACCTCCCAGGCTCTGGAAACGCATTGCACAAACCTTTCTGCAAGGCCTCCCGAAGATGTTTCATCCTCTGCTCTCTCTGCAAAGGTTGGATAAGTTCCGCAACCTTACCCTTGTAACGTGGATCAAGAAGGGTTGCCAGCCAGGAGTGATCCCTCTCCTTGATCACACGAATCCGAGGGTCCTTTTGCAGGCTTTGCAGGATCAGGGAGGCCATGCAGCGTAGGTTTGCTGAGGCATTCGGTCCGGAGTCCTCTGGGTCACTAAGGACGACATGATCCGCAGCCACCTCCTCCCAGCCACGTACAAGTCCATGGGTTTCTGGGGACTGTAAACGATCCCTTGAAAACTGCTGCTGATGCTGAGTGCTAGGCTCCACCTCCATGCTGACACAATCCTCCTCCTCTTCCTATGTGAGCGGCGGGCCCACAGGAATACTGTCTGGATAAAGGGGGCCTTGAGACGTAAGGAAGTCCTCCTCTTCCTCCCTCTGTTCTGCCTCAAGTGCCCTGTTCATTATTCCACGCAGCGTGTGCTCCAACAGGAAGACAAGAGGGACAGTATCATCGATACATGCACTGTCACTGCTCGCCATCCTCGTGGCCTCCTCAAATGGTGACAGGACAGTGCATGCATCCTTGATCATGACCCACTGGCATGGCGAAAAAAAGCCAAGCTCCCCTGACCCTGTCCTGGTGCCATACTGGCACAGGTACTCATTAATGGCCCTCTGCTGCATGTACATCCAACGTTGAGTTTCACCTGGTGGGCATGTCACAGATGAGGCGCTTCTTGGGCAAGTTGCATTCCTTCTGAAGGTCAGCCAGCCGAGCACTGGCATTAAATGACTGTCGGAAATTCCCACAGACTTTCCTGGCCTGCCTCAGGACATCCTGTAAGCCCAGGTACCTGCACAACAACTGCTGCACCACCAAATTAAGGACGTGAGAGAAACAGGGAACATGGGTCAACTGTCCCTGTCGGAGGGCGGAGAGGAGGTTGGTGCCATTGTTGCAAAAACCACCATTCCTGGCTGAAGCTGGAGTGGCGTCAACTAGACATGTGCAAAAGGAAAAAATTTGTTTCGTTTAGTTTTAAATCGTTAATTAATTAATTTTGTTTAGTTAGATTCGTTAAATTTGTTAAATTCGTTTTCGGATTTCGTTTCATTTTCGACCGAATTCGAAAATCGGTCGCATTCGAAAATATTTCAACCGAATTCGAAAATATTTCTACCGGATTCGAAATTATTTCAACATGATTCGAAATTATTTCAACCGCATTTGAAACTATTTCAATCGGATTCGAAAATATTTTGCGACCCGACTTTGGGTCCACGTATCTCAGGGTCACTTAGTGATAGAAACCCCAAATTTGGAGACGTTGTAGTGCTAGTTCTACTGTTTGCATACCAAATGTGGGGTTTCTAGCTACAAGTGGCCCCGAGATATGTGGCCCCAAAGTCGGGTCGCAAAATGTCATTCTCTGCTGCAGAAAAGTGCTTGACATTTTGCGACCCGACTTTGGGTCCACGTATCTCGGGGTCACTTAGGGATAAAAACAACATCTCCAAATGTAGGGTTTCTATCACCAAGTAACCCCGAGATACATGGACCCAAATTCGGGTCGCAAAATATTTTCGAATCCGGTTGAAATAGTTTCAAATGCAGTTGAAATAATTTCCAATCATGTTGATAGTATTTCAACCGGATTCGAAAATATTTTGCGACCCGAATTTGGGTCCATGTATCTCTGGGTTACTTGGTGATAGAAACCCCAAATTTGGAGATGTTGTAGTGCTAGTTCTACTGTGTTTGCATACCAAATGGGGTTTCTAGCTATAAGTGGACCCAAGATACGTGGCCCCAAATTCGGGTCACAAAATGTCATTCTCTGCTGCAGAAAAGTACGTGACATATCGCCCATATCTGGGGGTCACTTGGGGTTAGGAACCCCATAACTTGTGGCAGGTGACGTGGCAAGTGGACAAATAACCATCTTCCAAAATGTATAATTCAGATAAAAAAGATTAGAACAGAATAGAAAAAATATATAATTTAATAGAATAAAATAGAAAGAATATACAACCATCTTCTGAAATTCGAATTTCGAATAGTAGGAATTAATTTTTTTTTATTAATTCATTTTAACTTTGGATAGAAAAGATTATAATAAAATAGAAAATAGACTAGAAAAACAATAGAACAGAATAGAATATATTATATTTTATTCTATTCTGTTCTATTGTTTTTCTAGTCTATTCTTTTATATTCTATTAAAATCTTTTCTATTAAAATCGAAATCATTATATACTAAATTCGAATCTCGGAAGATGGTTATATATATATTTTTTTTCCGACATTCGAATTTCGTATAGAATGAATTCAAATTCGAATCGAAAAGATTATAATAGAATAGAAAATATTGGAAAGAATCGAATAGAAAAACAATAGAACAGAATAGAATAAAATACATATATATATATATTATATTTTATTCTATTCTGTTCTATTGTTTTTCTAGTCTATATTATATTTATATTCTAATCTTTTCTAATTGGAATTCGAATTCATTCTATACAAAATTCGAGTGTTGGAACATGGTTTTATATATATATATATATTTTTTTTTTATTGTTCTATTGTTTTTTTTTATGATATTTTTTTCTGTTATTTTAGAATATTTTCTATTCAAATTCGATTTTATTCTATATGAAATTCGAATTTTGGAAAATGGTTATTTATATGTATGTATATATATGTATATATATAACCATCTTCCGAAATTCGAATTTAGTATAGAATAAATTCAAATTCGAATAGAAAAGATTAGAATAGAATATAATAAAAAATAATATATATATATATATATATATATATATATATATATATATATATATATTATATTTTATTCTATTGTTTTTCTAGTCTTTTTTCTATTTCTATTCTAATCTTTTCTATTCGAATTCGAATTAATTCGATACAAAATATTTATACATATAACTATCTTCTGAAATTCGAAATTCATACAGAATGAATTCAAATTCGAATAGAAAAGATTAGAATATAATAACTATAGAAAAGAATAGAATAAAAAAAATATAGACGGTCATATTCTATTGTATTTTATTACATTCTATTCAATTCTATTCTATTCTCTACTATTCTTTTATTTCTATTCTATTGTTTTTTATTTTTATATTCTATTTTATTGTATTCTTTTTTAAAAAACGATTTATATTTTTTCTAATTTGATTCAAATTTATTTTCGAATTCGAGTCGAAAATATTTCGAATTCGATTCGAAAATATTTCGAATTCGATTTGAATTTCGTCCGCGATTTTTCAAATCAAAAAAATTCAGATTCGGTTAAATTCGTTAGTATTGTAATTCGGTAATTCGGATGCATCCGAATGTCCGAATAATGAAAAATTCGTCCGAATTTTGATTCGGAACGAAACGAAATGCACATGTCTAGCGTCAACCACCTCTGAGCCTACCCCTTCAGAGCTGACAGAATCTCTGCCCCAGTGTGGCTCCTGTCCCCTAAGTAGACCAACTCAAGCACTGCATGGCATCTTTTTGCCTGAGTACTTGGGTAGCCCCTAGAATGCCTACGGAGCACCACTGGTTCTGAGGACAAATTAGCACAGGAAGAGGCCATAGAGGAAGAAGAAGAGGAGGGGGTGGAGGAGAGAGGTGTGGCAGAATCACCACTACCAGCATTTTGGAGACGTGGTGGTGGAATAAGTTCCAATAATACTGCACCCTGTCTTGCATCTTTCCCAGCTACCAGAAGGGTTATCCAGTGCACCGTAAAAGAAAGGTAACGTCCCTGTCAATGCCTGCTGGACCATGAGTCAGCGGTAATATGCACCTTTCCGCTGACCGCCCTGTCCAACGAGGCCAAGACATTCCCTTCCACATGTCGGTAGAGAGACGGAATGGCCTTCCGAGAAAAAAAATGGCGTTTGGGAACCTGCCACTGAGGAACCGCACATTTCACAAATTCTCGAAAGGGGGCCGAGTCTACCAGCTGAAAAGGTAGCAGTTGGAGTTCTAGCAATTTAGCCAAGCTAGCATTCAGCCGCTGAACATGTGGATGGCTGGGACCAAATTTCTTCAGACGGTTTAGCAACTGGTGTAGGGAAATTTGCCTACTACAATCAGATTTAGTTGTACCGCTAGCCGGTTGCCTGCAAGTGCTTGGGACACCTAATTCTACACCTTCATTCCTCTCAGTGCAGGTCTCTGAGAGGACTGAAGGTATAGTGGGGTTGGAGATCCCAGCTGATGAGGAGCAGGGAGAGGTCCGCCTTGTTCTTTGGTGTGGGTCTTTTAGGAACTGTTGCCAAGGGACTGCATGGGAGCCCGACATATGTCTGTTCAAGCACGTGGTGCCCAAGCGGCTGCTGTTTTGGCTACGATTGATACGCTTCAGACATATGTTGCAAACAGCAACGGTGTGATCTGCTGCACACGTCTCAAAAAAGGTTCACACCAAAAAACTTTTGGAAAAACGCGCAGAGTCAGCAGCACCCTGCACATGTGGAGCTCTGCGGTGTGATGCAGTCGGTTGGCTGCCCTTAAGCTGGCCCCTGGAGGGCATCCTGCCTCGTTGGAGATGTGTCTCCTCCTCCTCCTCTCTCCTATCAGGCACCCACGTGGATTCAGTGACCTCATCATCCCCTCACTCCTCGTCACTGGAGCAAACCTGGCAGTATGCTGCAGCTGGGGGAACATGACTGCCAGTTTGATGTCCTTCTTGGGCACCCCCTCTCATGTTACTGCCTTCATTCTCAACCTGGGAACCATCATCAGATCCTTCAAAACGCTGCGCATCCTCCTGCAGCATGTACCCGAAACTGTGGTTGAACAGTTCGGGGGACTCCTCAGGGCATGATGGTGGGGCTAGGGAAGGAGTGACTGTTGACATTAAGCTGAATGAAGAGGCCGCTTTGGCAGCTGCATTGGCAAACAAAGTTCTCTGAGCCTGGGTGACAGAGGATGAGTACGGCTTGGTCATCCACTCTACCAACTCTTCTGCATGTTGTGGCTCAACACGGCCAGCTGCCGAAAAAAAAGGCCAAGCGTGCCCCACAGCCACATGCTGAGGATGAACCATGTCCACGACCAGCACTGTTGGCTGTGGACACAGAGCCTGCTTGCCCTCTTTTAGTGGCCTGTGAGCATTTGCCTCTTCTTGGTGGCCTTCCAGACATACTGTACAATTTGACTAGCAAAACAACGCCTGAAGTTTACTAAAAACATTACACCAGGAATGGCCTACAGTCAGGTATAGGCTTGGCTAGACTAGAATGCAGTGGATATATATGTAGGAGACTGTATATATATTTTATGCACTGCAGCTCACTGAGTCATCTGCCTGCCTGAAAGTGTCTTTGAACACGTACACCAGGAATGGCCTACAGTCAGGTATAGGCTTGGCTAGACTATATATATATACTATTGTTTGATAGTTTTCATCCCCCTCATGTATTTAGATCTATTATTAAAGTCAGCTGTTACGAGTAAAACGCATAGTTAGTAAAGAGAATGTTAAGGAGACAAGAATTGAGGAGATGTGCTTTAAACTATATGAACGGGGGTATCCCAAAAAAATAATTCTTCAGGAATTAAATAAAATACAACTTAATGAGAAGAAAAAGATATTTCGTAATAAAACACCTTTGGCACGATTACCCTTCTCCATGCAATTTCACAGTTACAGTAATCATATATCTAAAATAATCAATAAACACTGGCCCCTTTTGAGGCGTGCATACCCGCAGATTGAGGTTTTCCAGCAGACTCCCATTAAAGCCTATAGAAGGAATAAAACTTTGCGCGATTCCTTAGTAAAATCTGAATACAAATCCAGAGAACAGGAAACAAGGACCACTTTCTTGGGAAAGAAAAGGAAAGGATGTTATCCGTGTTTAAATTGTATTCAATGTAGTCTTATGGCTAAGGGTAATCACTTTATTAATCCGATTAATAGGGATAGAATTATGATAAATAATTTCCTCACTTGTCAGTCCTCATATGTTATATACATTCTGATTTGTCCATGCAATATGATCTATGTTGGGGAGACCACTCAGAAAATTAAGGACAGAATTGCACAACATCGAAGCACCATAAGGCATAAACAACCTGGGTTGCCTGTCTCCAAACACTTTTTGGAGAGGGGACACCGAGATTCTGATCTAAGATTTATGATCTTGGAAGAAATCCCACGAGATAAACGGGGGGGGTGATCGGATATTACGATTAAAACAAAGGGAGGTCTGGTGGATTAATAGGCTACAGTCTCTACATCCGAATGGGATGAACAGGGACTATGACCTATATTTATTTTTGTAACATGATGTTGATGATCTTGGATTTTAGATTCTTTTCCATTTATGTATACATATACAGATGTATATATATCTTTTTTACAGATGATGATTTAATCTAATCTGGTTTGGATCGGAAAAGAAATCAAGGAAATCATCCCTTTGTTTAAGGAATATTTCACTTCTGTTACAAGGAGATTGGAGGTTTTCTTCTTGTGCATTTACGGCACGGGCTAAATAAGAATTTTTTCTGGAAGTTATTCATTCTCTATTCTGTATTTTTTATTTTTCATTATCAATGTTGCATTGTAACATAGATTGTTGGTTTAAATGCAGGAAAAGAAATTCAGTATACAACTTCTTTATTCGGTTGCTCATATGGGGTTAATGAGGTTTTTAGAACTTCTATTGGATTGTTTGCTTGGTCTGGAGAGATGGGACACACCTGTGGGTTGACGCCCGCAGGGTGGGGATAAATTGAAATTCTCTTTGGATTGTATTTTCACATTTAGCCTGATAGCCTGATGAAGAGCAGGGATGCTCGGAACTGTACAGTGGCTGCCATTCATCTTATGCCTTGTCTGCACATGATTGATCAATAAAGAAGAACTTGTTTGAAATACAACTGGAGTCAGCGTCCCTCTGATATTCATTTATTATTGATGGTGGAATTTGGGAGTCCACCCTGACGGCTCTCCACTCCTTTCCAAAAGAAAGGGAAGTAACCAACCCAAAGTTTTGTATATATATATATATATATATATATATATATATATATATATATATATATATATATATATATATATATATTATGCACTGCAGCTCACTGAGTCGCCTGCCTGAAAGTGTCTTTGAACACGTACTCCAGGGATGGTCTACAGTCAGGTATAGGCTTAGCTAGACTATATATATATATACAAGCCTGTATATGTGTGTGTATATGTTAGAAGGCTGGCCGCAGGCTAGCCTGAATTTGTAGGAGGAGTCTGGGGGCTATTTATCCCCCCTCCTCTCTCCTCTCCTGCGTCGGCGGGGTTTCTGGGTCTCAGCCGTCACGCGTCATTTCCGGGTTACCGCGCGTCCACGTCACTTCCGGTTCATGTGCAGCAGCAGGGCAGCATTGTCGGCTACAGGGGCTCATGTCTCATCTCGTCTTCACGGTTCCTGGGCTGATGCGACACGTCTGCGGGGGCCGCCGCATTGAGGGCCAGCATGCCACCTTATTTTTTCTGGTGTTCGTTCGGGTCAGGTAACGGGGACAGTCTGTCGGACTGGATTCACGGGCAGAGGATCGGAAGGGGGGTTTTACGCCAGGCTGGGTTCTGTGGCACTTCCGGTTTGGCAGAGCAGCGGCCGGCTGCAGCAGTCTCCTGACGGTCCCTCGCCTGGGCTATCACCGAGCTTTGGAGGGGGGGAGCCGTCTGTCCATCCACCCTGCTTCTTCTTGGTCTTCATGCCGGCATCCTGGAGTGGGGAGGGCCGCCCGCCCATCCGTCCATCCTCACTTTCCTGTACCCATGCAGGCAGCTGGGGGGGCCCCCCATCCACGTTTCCCCGGTGCTCAGGGGGGGGGCTGCTGCTGCCCTCGGTACACACACCAGGCTTCATGGGGGGGGGCACATCCCTCAGCCCGGCCAGTCTCCCGCTTCTCCTCCCGTGCTCTCGCCCGCTCATCCATTGTTCACTTCTGCTCCTGTACACATGCAGGGAGGGGTTGCCTGGCGTCCACGTCTCTCCGGTGTCTGTCCGGCAGCTTGGGGGGGCACGCTTCTCCCGGTGCTTGCCGGATGTCATGCCCGCCATTCGTTCACCTCCACTTCCGGGCTCACGTCGGCTTCATCTGTAGCGCCACCCGCTCCTCCTCCCGGGCTTACATTGAGGGGGCCCCCATCTGTCCACCCTCCGGGCGCACTCCTTTAGAGGGGGGGCCGTCCGCCCCCCCCACTCCTCCGGGCATACGCTGGCTTCAGGGGGGGCTGTCCAGGTAACCGGGCTGTCCAGGTCATCAGGTAGCCGGGCAGCTTGGAGAAAGGGGGGCATCCACCTGCCCCGCTTGCTTCTCCCGATGTCCACGCCGGGCGTCAGTTGGGGGGGGGTTAGCTGTGGGCTTCTGAAGGCTGCCCGCCTGTTCTCCCGGCGCTCTCGCCGGGGATGGGGGGGGGGCGTTCCGTCCATCCACCCACCCTCGTTGCCAGGGCTCCATCTCGCGTTTAGGAGGCCACCTGCTTCTTCCGGTACTTGCGCTGGGGAGGGGGGGTTCCATGCATCCATCCATCCTGCTCCTTGAGGGGCCAGCCCCCTTTCTCCCCGAGCTCAGAGATGCTGCACGGCTGGCCAGGTCCCCATGGCGCTGGTTGGGGGGGCGTCCATCCATCCTATCCTCCCCGGCTGCTGGCAGGTTGAGGGGGGTGTCCATCCTATCCTCCCGGGCTGCTGGCAGCTTGAAGGGGGGCGTCCGTCCATCCTATCCTCCCGGGCTGCTGGCAGCTTGAGGGGGGGGCATCCGTCCATCCTATCCTCCCGGGCTGCTGGCAGCTTGAGCGGTGGCGTCTGTCCATTCCATCCTCCCAGGCTGCTGGCAGCTTGAGGGGGGCGTCCATCCATCCTATCCTCCCAGGCTATTGCGGGCAGCTTGAGGGGGGGGGCGTCCGGCCATCCTATCCTTCCAGGCTATTGCTGGCAGCTTGGGGGGGCGTCCGTCCATCCACTCCTCCATAGCTCTCACCGCCATCATGGGGGGGGGCATCTTTCCATTTATCCCAGGCGCACGCTGGCGGTATGGGGGGGCATCATCCACTCGTCCGGGGGTCACTCCAGCAGCATGGGGGGGCCTGTCCACCTACGTCTCCAGGGGTCACGCTGGCAGCATGGGGGGGGCGGCTGTCCACCTTTCTCCCGGGGTCACGCTGGCAGCATGGGAGGGGTTGTCCACCCACGTCTCCACAGGTCTCGCTGGCAGTTTTCTGTACGATATAATAGGGGTGTCCTGACTTGGCTCTGCAAGCCAGGGGTGCAAGCCAGCCGCATCTTGCTCATCGGATTCAGTCTACCTTGGGGTCTCAGAGCCAAGGGTGGGGGGATGCTGTAAAAAGGGGGGCTGTTTGGTGGGGTAGCTTCACTTCCACGGTCGTTCGGGTATCCATGCGTCACGTGGTTTCTGTCTTAGCGGTTCTGGCGGCAGCATGTTGTGTTCAGCGGCCTGTTAGCGTTTTTTACTGTCATGGCGTTTTCCTGTCATAGCATGTTCCTGTCGTAGCGTTTTCCTGTCATAACGTTTTTTCCTGTCAGCTTGTGCAGGTTCAGCTTACACCGGTAGCGGTTTTTCTTCTTTATTTAGTTCCGTACCATCATACTTTTTGTAGGTAGTTGCATTTCTGGTTCAGTTGGCTAGGTTTCACTTCTCGGTTTCTGTCACGTCTACAGATCCTTACGGGCTCAGGTTTTTTCGTTGGTCTTGTTCTTTGTCCACAATCTTCTCGCCCGTTACGTTACGTCATACATTTGCATTCGTTTCATTTCATCGGCAGGACTACCCACCACGGTCTGTGGGTACTCAGGTCCTGAGGGTTCAGCTTACACCGGTAGCTGTTTTTCTTCTTCGTTCAGTTCCGTATCATCTTACTTCCGTAGGTTTCATCGTACTTTGGTAGGTTCTTGCTTTCCTGGTTCAGTTGGCTAGGTTTCACATCTCGGTTTCTGTCACGTCTACAGATCCTACGGGCTCAGGTTTTTCGTTGGTCTTGTTCTTTGACCACAATCTTCTCGCCCGTTACGTTACGTCGTACGTTTGCATTCGTTTCATTTCATCTGCAGGACTACCCACCACGGTCTGTGGGTACTCAGGTCCTGAGGGTTCAGTTTCTACGATCTGTCATTGCGAAATAGTTTCCTTGCGCTCACTCGTCTCACGCCGGGGGGGGGGGTCGTTTTTCAGGTTAATTTATACTATAGTCCCACCTTCACTGCTTATGTCTTCGCTCGGGGGTTGGTACAGAGGGGGTTGTGTTCTGTCTTAGCATTTACCCCAGCGTGTTTCAGTATAGCAGGTCAGCCAGTCCTAGCATGTTCTGTCACAACTTGGCGGTGCCGTGCAGTCACCGCTCGCACCCACAGCCGTTGCAGCATTGTTTGTTTTCCTTGTCTCGTCACACTTTTCGTTCAGGTTCTTACATACCGGGGGTAGTTAGCCAGGGTGCGCATCTCAGGATCTGTCACGTCTACAGATCCATACGGGCTGAGGTTTCGTTTTTAATTGGTTGTTGACCACAATCTTCTCGCCTGTATACCATACGTCATACGTGCACGTTCATTCTTACGCCTATACTACTACCCACCACGGTCCGTGGGTACATCGGCCCTGAGTGTTTCGTTTTTAATTACCTGTCTCTGCGCGGCGGGTTACTCGGGCTCATTTACTACACACACTTACTACATACTCTAGGGTGGGTTCTGTCGTCAGGTTCATTCACGCGCTGAGGTCTGGTCATTTCTGCTCACATCTTTGTCCCAGGCAGGTACAGAGGGGTGGTGTCTTGTGTCTGGTTGTCTGTCTTTTCCTTTGTATGTTAGGGTTGGGGCAGGCTGCACGTTTCGGGGCAGGTTCATCTCTTCCACTCCATGTGGGGGTTTCTGACTCAGGGTGGTACTCCGCCGGTGGGGAGTTGGTCGTTTTTGGCTCTGCGTGGCGGTGAGTCATCTCAGGGGTTTCCTTTTCCAGCCGCTACTGGGTAGGTGGTACATTTCAGTTTGTTTCCTGTTCTGTCCTAGATACCAGCACGATGCATGCTCCGGGCCGTATTCTTAGCGCAGTTGGATGCGGGCCAATCAGGCTCCCCACGGCCTCTCATGTTCACTGGACAGGTTGTATGTGTTCCAACTCTCTTAGGCAGGGTGTCAGCACACCCCAGCTCCTGCATATCAGCAGGTAGTTCAGCATCTCCTTGGTTCCGGGTTTGGCAAGCCTTCGGTTCTACAGGCCCAGCCGGTTCCGAGGGGAGCTCACTGTCACTCGGGTAGGTTGGGTCATGCCAGGTCTGGTTTCTGTGCGGTCATCGGGGCGTTCAGTTTCAGCGTGTTGACATCGTCCATCCACTCCTGCAACACTTCTTTCAGGTATCTTAGACCCCCCTTCACTCCTGGCAGTTTGTCCTTTTTGGCATCTCTCCCTCTCACGTCCCCTTACCATGTATGGACGGTTAGGCCAGGGGTTGTAGGTATTCACGGAGATACTCATCTTTCATCCTGGTGGCTGGGCACAACCCTTGCATTATTCCCCGGGGCTCCTCGGGACAGCCCTTGTTCCGTTTCTCCCAAGTGTCCACTCGCCACTAGCGGTTCGTTCCCATGTCCGTGTTTTCTGGTGTAGGCTTATCCAGTCAGATACGGGAAAGTCGGTTGGTTGCTGGGCAGGTTTTCAAGTTCTGTCGGATGGGGCCCTTCTAGTCTTTGTTCGGAGGTCGCTGGTTTCGGCTATCGTAATGGATACTTACCAGTCATTGATGTCATCCAGACGGTTGGTTACCGGCCCTTCTTCTTTTCCAAACTCACCTAGTCCGGGTCTTTTTGCCCACTTTTAGGCATACTGACCAGCAGGCTATGGCACAACTCAAGCCTTGGGTAGTTAGGGTATCACATTCTCAAGTGAAGACTCTGACTATTCACTAGTGAAGACTCTGACTACAAGTTAGAAGGCTGGCCGCAGGCTAGCCTGAATTTGTAGGAGGAGTCTGGGGGCTATTTATCCCCCCTCCTCTCTCCTCTCCTGCGTCGGCGGGGTTTCTGGGTCCCCACCCACCCGTTCCCCCTTTTGCATACAATCATTTACTTATTTCATTTCTTCAGTCATACTCAGGGTATGCCCACTTTTAGGCATACTGACCAGCAGGCTATGGCACAACTCAAGCCTTGGGTAGTTAGGGTATCACATTCTCAAGTGAAGACTCTGACTATTCACTAGTGAAGACTCTGACTACAAATATATATATAAAATGCACTGCAGCTAACTGTATCGGCTGCCTGTCTGAAGTATTTTAGAAACAGTACACCAGGAATGGTCTGCAGTGAGATCAAGCTAAACTGTATACAGTGTGTATGTGTGTGTGTGTATATATGTGTGTGTGTATATATATATATATATATATATATATTGTGAGGGGGTTAGCTCGGCAGCGGGTGTGTGTGACCCCCGAGATGGGCTCCCCACACAAAAACAGGCCCAGCAAACGGAGGTTGTGGTTTTCAAAATCAAAAAGGTGCGGTTTATTTTCTATTTACAGTGACAAAACACAGCAAAGCAAAAGAAACATAAACAAAATAAATCCTGGTCAACTTGACCTCTGACTAAACATACAGGTTTCCTAACTAACAACTGGGATCAGCCTAGTGCTGTCCTAGTCCCTAAGTCCCTGGTTTTAAATGTCCAAGCAAATAGCCACACAGGCTTTGTCTCACCGCACAGGGGTTCACTCTCCCTAGACAGTCCACACAGGTCTGGTTCCAGGCATGAGCTAACATCTAATGAAGCTGGGAGTTCTTATAGAGGCCTAAATGAGCTGACAAGGTTCAGCTGGTCTCCTCATCTCTGTCTGCACGACGCCCCACACTCTCCCTAGAGGTATGAGTCATCCATGAGCCCACTAGCCTTATACAACTCTCCACCTAGTTGTATAAGTCGGCGTAAAGCCTGAATCTGGGCGAAATATATCTACCCCCCTGGATGCAACCAGGTGACTTTACCTTCCTGCTGTCACATACCCCCCCCTCTTGTTTTAACCTCGGGGTTGGAACACCAGCAATCAGGCATTCATGTACTCGAGACAAAGCATCCACATTCCCCATTTGAACGCCAGGGCGATGCTTTACTGTGAAGTTGAATTCCTGGAGGGCCAGGAACCACCTATTCACTCTTCTATTTGTTTCCTTGTTTTGAGCCATCCACTTTAACGGAGCGTGATCCGTAACCATGTCAAAGTGCCTACCTAGCAGGTAGTACCGAAGGGAATCTAGAGCCCACTTCACCGCTAAACACTCCTTTTCAACGGTGGCGTAATTTACCTCATGGGACTTCAACTTCCTGCTGAGGTAAATGACTGGGTGCTCTTCCCCGTTCCAGACCTGGGACAATACTGCTCCTAACCCCACATCTGACGCATCACTTTGTACGACAAAGTCTTTAGAGAAGTCGGGTGAGTACAACACTGGCTGGCTACATAAGGCTTGTTTCAAGAATTGGAATGCTGCCTCAGCCTCGGGGGTCCATTTAATCATGACCGACCCTTTCCCCTTCGTCAGGTTGGTTAGGGGCACAGCCTTAGAAGCAAAGTGGGGAATGAATCGCCGATAATACCCAGCGATTCCCAGAAAGGCTCGTACCTGCTTCTTGCTGTTGGGACGTGGCCAACTCTGGATGGCCTCGACTTTGTTGAGTTGGGGTTTTATTACTCCCCTCCCAATGGTGTACCCAAGATATTTGGCCTCCTCCTGCCCAATGGTACACTTCTTGGGGTTAGCCGTAAACCCCGCTTCCCGAACAGAGTCCAGGACTGCTTGCACTTTTGGCAGATGTGAGGCCCAATCTGTGCTATGGACAATTATGTCATCCAGGTAAGCCGCAGCATACTTCCGATGGGGCCTCAGCATCTGGTCCATTTTCCGCTGGAATGTGGCCGGCGCATTCTGTAACCCGAACGGCATTCTTTTATATTGGAACGCCCCGTCTGGGGTTACAAATGCGGTTTTCTCTTTGGCCGACTTGGCCAGGGGGATTTGCCAATACCCTTTTGTGAGGTCAAGAGTCGTCATGTATCGGGCTGTTCCCAGCCGGTCGATCAACTCATCTATACGTGGCATGGGGTAGGTGTCAAATTTTGTAACTTTGTTCAACTGACGAAAATCGTTACAAAATCGCCAGCTCCCATCCGGTTTAGGCACCAACACAATGGGACTAGACCAATCACTTTGGGACTCCTCTATCACCCCTAAGTTCAGCATTTTCTGTACTTCCTCCCGTATTGCCTCCCGTCGGGCCTCTGGGATCCGATAGGGTTTTAACTTCACCCTTTCACCGGGCGGGGTAATGATGTCATGCTCTACCCCAGATGTTTGTCCCGGCAGCTCAGAGAATACCTCCTTGTTGCGAAGCACAAACTCCTTAACCTCCTGTTGTTGGGGTTGTGACAAGGTGGCTGCTATTCCAACCTCAGGAATCACGCAACCAGTTTGAGCTGGTGACCAAGTGTCTGCGACTAGGGACTCTCTATCCCTCCAGGCTTTCAACAGATTAACGTGATAGATCTGTTCGGGCTTTCGCCTTCCTGGTTGTCTGACCTTGTAATTCACTTCGCTCACTTTTTCCATTATCTCGTAGGGGCCTTGCCATTTGGCAAGGAATTTACTTTCAACCGTAGGGACAAGTACCAGTATCCTATCCCCCGGGGAAAAGGTACGGGTCTTGGCTCCACGGTTGTACACTCTCTGCTGTGCTAACTGCGCTTGGGCCAAATGTTCCTTCACGATGGGCATTACCTGTGCAATTCGGTCTTGCATCAGGGCGACATGCTCAATCACACTCCTGTGGGGAGAACTCTCACTTTCCCAAGTTTCCTTGGCAATATCCAACAGCCCACTTGGGTGTCTCCCATACAGTAACTCAAAGGGGGAGAATCCCGTAGAGGATTGGGGCACCTCCCTAATAGCAAACATCAGATAAGGAAGTAGACAGTCCCAATCCTTTCCATCTCTATCCACCACTTTCTTCAACATTTGTTTTAGGGTTTTGTTGAACCTTTCAACCAGCCCATCGGTTTGGGGGTGATACACAGATGTACGTAATTGCGTCACTTTGAACAATTTACACAGCTCCTTCATAACCCGGGACATAAAGGGTGTACCTTGGTCCGTAAGCAGTTCTTTACAAATACCCACCCGGCTAAACACAAGAGATAGCTCTTTGGCTATGGTTTTGGCCGAGGTATTTCGGAGAGGGATCGCTTCTGGATAACGGGTGGCATAGTCCATTATAACTAATATGTACTGGTGCCCCCTAGCGGACTTGATTATAGGACCTACCAAATCCATGGCGATCCTCTCAAACGGGACCTCAATGATGGGTAGAGGGACCAGCGGGCTACGGAAATGTGGCATCGGGGCCGACCTCTGACACACAGGGCAGGAGGAACAATAATTTTCTATGTCCTTCATCAGCCCCCGGCCAATAGAATCTCTGTAATACCCTCTCTCGGGTTTTCTCTGTCCCCAGATGACCTCCAAGAATGTGCCCATGGGCCAACTCCAACACCAACTTCCTGTAAGGTTTGGGCACCACAAGCTGCTCAACGGTTTCTTCTGCCCTTTTTGCCACCCGATACAGTAGGTCCTTCTCTACGCTGAAGTATGGGTAAGTGCAGGTATTATCTGGGTTCACTAACTCGCCATCTATTTTCACTACGTTTTCCCGTGCCTTTATTAGGGCGGGGTCTTTCAACTGTTCTGTGGCAAAGTTTTCCCTGTGAACCTCAAGATCAGAAAACTCCACAGACGGTAGGTTTTCGTCTGAGGAGGTGGGCTCCTCTCCAGTTTCTTGAGTCTCCCCTGCCAATACTGATAAGGGAAATTTCCGGAGAGTCCTCACCACTCTCAGGGGAGTTCTGGCTATCACATTCCTGGTACATAGGGGCACCAGTGGGGGGCTCAGGATCATTCCACAGTTCCCAGAACTTCGGAAAATCCCTTCCCACAATGGCGTCATGCGGTAACTGAGATACTAAGCCCACTGGATGAGAGAGGGTACCTTTGGGGGTCTCGAAACACACTGTAGTCACTGGATACTCTCGGGTGTCCCCATGCACACAAATAACAGCTACCTTGCTATTCCCAGAGACCTCTGTTTTAACTAACTCAGCCTTTATCAGGGTCACAAGGCTACCTGAATCCAACAATACCACAACATTTCTACCATTAACACACATTTTGCATAAATGTTTCTCAGTTCCTCGAATGGCAGTGCATGCGACTGTCGCACACAGCGACTGACGTCTGCCCGTCAGAAAGTCACACTGCATGGGTTCCTCCACAACCGGGCAATTGGCTGCAATATGTCCCGCTTGCCGGCAGCGGTAGCAAACGATCCTTCTTGCGGCCTCTTGAGCCGCTGATTTCCCAGGCTGTTCTCGCCAAACTTGGGGTAGAGCTCCCACCCTCTCACTCTCTCCACCCTCACCCCTTGGAATCCTCTTATCCGCCCCTGGGGATGGTCTGGTCTTAGGGTAGAAAGTCCGAGTGTCTCTGGAAGAGGCCGTCAGGTTCTCTGTAGCCAAGTATTTCTCCACACGATCCACAAGACCATCGGCCGTCTCTGGGTCTCCATGGCTTACCCACTTTTGGATGGCAGTAGGAAGAGCTCTCAAAAACCGATCCATTACAACACGTTCCACAATCTTTGGTGCGGACAAAGTCTCTGGCTGTAGCCACTTTCTGCTCAGGTGAATGAGATCATACATTTGAGACCTGGGGGGTTTTCCAAGCTGGAAAGTCCAGTTATGCACACGCTGAGCCCGGACAGCCTGGGTGACACCCAGCCTTGCCAATATTTCAGCTTTTAGCATCACATAGTCTTTTGCTTGGTTAGGCTCTAGGTCATAGTAAGCTTTCTGCGATTCACCAGTTAACAGAGGAGCCACCAGTCCAGCCCACTGCTCCTCAGGCCACTTTTCTCTTTCAGCGGTCCTTTCAAATGTGGTCAAAAATACCTCTGGATCATCCTCTCCAGTCATTTTTGTCAATAAACGACTCACCCCAAAGGACGCGGTATTAGTGGGACGGCTTTCCTCACTGGTCTGCGGACGTTGCTGCATTACTGCTTCCATCTGTTGTTGTAGTCTCTGCTCTTGCTTCTGCAACAGGTCTATGAAGCGGGCCTCAGATTGCTGCTGGGCTTGTTGCTGAGCCTCCAGACTCTGTTGCAAAGTTGCGTTTGTCTGCTGCTGGGCTGCAAGGCTCTGTTGATGAGCTTGCTGCTGGGCTGCGAAGTTCTTTTGCAAACCTGCATTTGTCTGCTGTTGATTGGCATTTGCTAGAGCCAGCTGCTTCAGTATCTCCTCCATGCTGGCTTAAAAAAAAAAAATGCCACTGGTTCTCCACCAACTGTGAGGGGGTTAGCTCGGCAGCGGGTGTGTGTGACCCCCGAGATGGGCTCCCCACACAAAAACAGGCCCAGCAAACGGAGGTTGTGGTTTTCAAAATCAAAAAGGTGCGGTTTATTTTCTATTTACAGTGACAAAACACAGCAAAGCAAAAGAAACATAAACAAAATAAATCCTGGTCAACTTGACCTCTGACTAAACATACAGGTTTCCTAACTAACAACTGGGATCAGCCTAGTGCTGTCCTAGTCCCTAAGTCCCTGGTTTTAAATGTCCAAGCAAATAGCCACACAGGCTTTGTCTCACCGCACAGGGGTTCACTCTCCCTAGACAGTCCACACAGGTCTGGTTCCAGGCATGAGCTAACATCTAATGAAGCTGGGAGTTCTTATAGAGGCCTAAATGAGCTGACAAGGTTCAGCTGGTCTCCTCATCTCTGTCTGCACGACGCCCCACACTCTCCCTAGGGGTATGAGTCATCCATGAGCCCACTAGCCTTATACAACTCTCCACCTAGTTGTATAAGTCGGCGTAAAGCCTGAATCTGGGCGAAATATATCTACCCCCCTGGATGCAACCAGGTGACTTTACCTTCCTGCTGTCACAATATATATATATATATATATATATTGTGACAGCAGGAAGGTAAAGTCACCTGGTTGCATCCAGGGGGGTAGATATATTTCGCCCAGATTCAGGCTTTACGCCGACTTATACAACTAGGTGGAGAGTTGTATAAGGCTAGTGGGCTCATGGATGACTCATACCTCTAGGGAGAGTGTGGGGCGTCGTACAGACAGGGAGTTGATGAGACCAGCTGAAGCTTGTCAGCTCATTTAGGCCTCTATAAGAACTCCCAGCTTCATTAGATGTTAGCTCATGCCTGGAACCAGACCTGTGTGGACTGTCTAGGGAGAGTGAACCCCTGTGCGGTGAGACAAAGCCTGTGTGGCTATTTGCTTGGACATTTAAAACCAGGGACTTAGGGACTAGGACAGCACTAGGCTGATCCCAGTTGTTAGTTAGGAAACCTGTATGTTTAGTCAGAGGTCAAGTTGACCAGGATTTATTTTGTTTATGTTTCTTTTGCTTTGCTGTGTTTTGTCACTGTAAATAGAAAATAAACCGCACCTTTTTGATTTTGAAAACCACAACCACCGTTTGCTGGGCCTGTTTTTGTGTGGGGAGCCCATCTCGGGGGTCACACACACCCGCTGCCGAGCTAACCCCCTCACAGTTGGTGGAGAACCAGTGGCAGTTTTTTTTTTAAGCCAGCATGGAGGAGATACTGAAGCAGCTGGCTCTAGCAAATGCCAATCAACAGCAGACAAATGCAGGTTTGCAAAAGAGCCTTGCAGCTCAACAACAGAATTTCGCAGCCCAGCAGCAAGCTCATCAACAGAGCCTTGCAGCCCAGCAGCAAGCTCATCAACAGAGCCTTGCAGCCCAGCAGCAGACAAACGCAACTTTGCAACAGAGTCTGGAGGCTCAGCAACAAGCCCAGCAGCAATCTGAGGCCCGCTTCATAGACCTGTTACAGAAGCAAGAGCAGAGACTACAACAACAGATGGAAGCAGCAATGCAGCAACGTCCGCAGACCAGTGAGGAAAGCCGTCCCACTAATACCGCGTCCTTTGGGGTGAGTCGTTTATTGACAAAAATGACTGGAGAGGATGATCCAGAGGTATTTTTGACCACATTTGAAAGGACCGCTGAAAGAGAAAAGTGGCCTGAGGAGCAGTGGGCTGGACTGGTGGCTCCTCTGTTAACTGGTGAATCGCAGAAGGCTTACTATGACCTAGAGCCTAACCAAGCAAAAGACTATGTGATGCTAAAAGCTGAAATATTGGCAAGGCTGGGTGTCACCCAGGCTGTCCGGGCTCAGCGTGTGCATAACTGGACTTTCCAGCTTGGAAAACCCCCCAGGTCTCAAATGTATGATCTCATTCACCTGAGCAGAAAGTGGCTACAGCCAGAGACTTTGTCCGCACCAAAGATTGTGGAACGTGTTGTAATGGATCGGTTTTTGAGAGCTCTTCCTACTGCCATCCAAAAGTGGGTAAGCCATGGAGACCCAGAGACGGCCGATGGTCTTGTGGATCGTGTGGAGAAATACTTGGCTACAGAGAACCTGACGGCCTCTTCCAGAGACACTCGGACTTTCCACCCTAAGACCAGACCATCCCCAGGGGCGGACAAGAGGATTCCAAGGGGTGAGGGTGGAGAGAGTGAGAGGGTGGGAGCTCTACCCCAAGTTTGGCGAGAACAGCCTGGGAAATCAGCGGCTCAAGAGGCCGCAAGAAGGATCGTTTGCTACCGCTGCCGGCAAGCGGGACATATTGCAGCCAATTGCCCGGTTGTGGAGGAACCCATGCAGTGTGACTTTCTGACGGGCAGACGTCAGTCGCTGTGTGCGACAGTCGCATGCACTGCCATTCGAGGAACTGAGAAACATTTATGCAAAATGTGTGTTAATGGTAGAAATGTTGTGGTATTGCTGGATTCAGGTAGCCTTGTGACCCTGATAAAGGCTGAGTTAGTTAAAACAGAGGTCTCTGGGAATAGCAAGGTAGCTGTTATTTGTGTGCATGGGGACACCCGAGAGTATCCAGTGACTACAGTGTGTTTCGAGACCCCCAAAGGTACCCTCTCTCATCCAGTGGGCTTAGTATCTCAGTTACCGCATGACGCCATTGTGGGAAGGGATTTTCCGAAGTTCTGGGAACTGTGGGATGATCCTGAGCCCCCCACTGGTGCCCCTATGTACCAGGAATGTGATAGCCAGAACTCCCCTGAGAGTGGTGAGGACTCTCCAGAATTTCCCTTATCAGTATTGGCAGGGGAGACTCAAGAAACTGAAGAGGAGCCCACCTCCTCAGACGAAAACCTACCGTCTGTGGAGTTTTCTGATCTTGAGGTTCACAGGGAAAACTTTGCCACAGAACAGTTGAAAGACCCCGCCCTAATAAAGGCACGGGAAAACGTAGTGAAAATAGATGGCGAGTTAGTGAACCCAGATAATACCTGCACTTACCCATACTTCAGCGTAGAGAAGGACCTACTGTATCGGGTGGCAAAAAGGGCAGAAGAAACCGTTGAGCAGCTTGTGGTGCCCAAACCTTACAGGAAGTTGGTATTGGAGTTGGCCCATGGGCACATTCTTGGAGGTCATCTGGGGACAGAGAAAACCCGAGAGAGGGTATTACAGAGATTCTATTGGCCGGGGGTGATGAAGGACATAGAAAATTATTGTTCCTCCTGCCCTGTGTGTCAGAGGTCGGCCCCGATGCCACATTTCCGTAGCCCGCTGGTCCCTCTACCCATCATTGAGGTCCCGTTTGAGAGGATCGCCATGGATTTGGTAGGTCCTATAATCAAGTCCGCTAGGGGGCACCAGTACATATTAGTTATAATGGACTATGCCACCCGTTATCCAGAAGCGATCCCTCTCCGAAATACCTCGGCCAAAACCATAGCCAAAGAGCTATCTCTTGTTTTTAGCCGGGTGGGTATTTGTAAAGAACTGCTTACGGACCAAGGTACACCCTTTATGTCCCGGGTTATGAAAGAGCTGTGTAAATTGTTCAAAGTGACGCAATTACGTACATCTGTGTATCACCCCCAAACCGATGGGCTGGTTGAAAGGTTCAACAAAACCCTAAAACAAATGTTGAAGAAAGTGGTGGATAGAGATGGAAAGGATTGGGACTGTCTACTTCCTTATCTGATGTTTGCTATTAGGGAGGTGCCCCAATCCTCTACGGGATTCTCCCCCTTTGAGTTACTGTATGGGAGACACCCAAGAGGGCTGTTGGATATTGCCAAGGAAACTTGGGAAAATGAGAGTTCTCCCCACAGGAGTGTGATTGAGCATGTCGCCCTGATGCAAGATCGAATTGCACAGGTAATGCCCATTGTGAAGGAACATTTGGCCCAAGCGCAGTTGGCACAGCAGAGAGTGTACAACCGTGGAGCCAAGACCCGTACCTTTTCCCCGGGGGATAGGATACTGGTACTTGTCCCTACGGTTGAAAGTAAATTCCTTGCCAAATGGCAAGGCCCCTACGAGATAATGGAAAAAGTGAGCGAAGTGAATTACAAGGTCAGACAACCAGGAAGGCGAAAGCCCGAACAGATCTATCACGTTAATCTGTTGAAAGCCTGGAGGGATAGAGAGTCCCTAGTCGCAGACACTTGGTCACCAGCTCAAACTGGTTGCGTGATTCCTGAGGTTGGAATAGCAGCCACCTTGTCACAACCCCAACAACAGGAGGTTAAGGAGTTTGTGCTTCGCAACAAGGAGGTATTCTCTGAGCTGCCGGGACAAACATCTGGGGTAGAGCATGACATCATTACCCCGCCCGGTGAAAGGGTGAAGTTAAAACCCTATCGGATCCCAGAGGCTCGACGGGAGGCAATACGGGAGGAAGTACAGAAAATGCTGAACTTAGGGGTGATAGAGGAGTCCCAAAGTGATTGGTCTAGTCCCATCGTGTTGGTGCCTAAACTGGATGGGAGCTGGCGATTTTGTAACGATTTTCGTCAGTTGAACAAAGTTACAAAATTTGACACCTACCCCATGCCACGTATAGATGAGTTGATCGACCGGCTGGGAACAGCCCGATACATGACGACTCTTGACCTCACAAAAGGGTATTGGCAAATCCCCCTGGCCAAGTCGGCCAAAGAGAAAACCGCATTTGTAACCCCAGACGGGGCGTTCCAATATAAAAGAATGCCGTTCGGGTTACAGAATGCGCCGGCCACATTCCAGCGGAAAATGGACCAGATGCTGAGGCCCCATCGGAAGTATGCTGCGGCTTACCTGGATGACGTAATTGTCCATAGCACAGATTGGGCCTCACATCTGCCAAAAGTGCAAGCAGTCCTGGACTCTGTTCGGGAAGCGGGGTTTACGGCTAACCCCAAGAAGTGTACCATTGGGCAGGAGGAGGCCAAATATCTTGGGTACACCATTGGGAGGGGAGTAATAAAACCCCAACTCAACAAAGTCGAGGCCATCCAGAGTTGGCCACGTCCCAACAGCAAGAAGCAGGTACGAGCCTTTCTGGGAATCGCTGGGTATTATCGGCGATTCATTCCCCACTTTGCTTCTAAGGCTGTGCCCCTAACCAACCTGACGAAGGGGAAAGGGTCGGTCATGATTAAATGGACCCCCGAGGCTGAGGCAGCATTCCAATTCTTGAAACAAGCCTTATGTAGCCAGCCAGTGTTGTACTCACCCGACTTCTCTAAAGACTTTGTCGTACAAAGTGATGCGTCAGATGTGGGGTTAGGAGCAGTATTGTCCCAGGTCTGGAACGGGGAAGAGCACCCAGTCATTTACCTCAGCAGGAAGTTGAAGTCCCATGAGGTAAATTACGCCACCGTTGAAAAGGAGTGTTTAGCGGTGAAGTGGGCTCTAGATTCCCTTCGGTACTACCTGCTAGGTAGGCACTTTGACATGGTTACGGATCACGCTCCGTTAAAGTGGATGGCTCAAAACAAGGAAACAAATAGAAGAGTGAATAGGTGGTTCCTGGCCCTCCAGGAATTCAACTTCACAGTAAAGCATCGCCCTGGCGTTCAAATGGGGAATGTGGATGCTTTGTCTCGAGTACATGAATGCCTGATTGCTGGTGTTCCAACCCCGAGGTTAAAACAAGAGGGGGGGGTATGTGACAGCAGGAAGGTAAAGTCACCTGGTTGCATCCAGGGGGGTAGATATATTTCGCCCAGATTCAGGCTTTACGTCGACTTATACAACTAGGTGGAGAGTTGTATAAGGCTAGTGGGCTCATGGATGACTCATACCTCTAGGGAGAGTGTGGGGCGTCGTGCAGACAGAGATGAGGAGACCAGCTGAACCTTGTCAGCTCATTTAGGCCTCTATAAGAACTCCCAGCTTCATTAGATGTTAGCTCATGCCTGGAACCAGACCTGTGTGGACTGTCTAGGGAGAGTGAACCCCTGTGCGGTGAGGCAAAGCCTGTGTGGCTATTTGTTTGGACTTTTACTAAACCAGGGACTTAGGGACTAGGACAGCACTAGGCTGATCCCAGTTGTTAGTTAGGAAACCTGTATGTTTAGTCAGAGGTCAACTTGACCAGGATTTATTTTGGTTATGTTTCTTTTGCTTTGCTGTGTTTTGTCACTGTAAATAGAAAATAAACCGCACCTTTTTTTGATTTTGAAAACCACAACCTCCGTTTGCTGGGCCTGTTTTGTGTGGGGAGCCCATCCCGGGGGTCACACACACCCGCTGCCGAGCTAACCCCCTCACAATATATATAATGTAGCACACTGACCTTTTTCTCACCTGGCTCACTTGTAAGATAAGGCACACTGTGCTGTATGCCCGTACCCTCCTGTTTGAGGAGGTTAAGCGGTGTTCACAATTGTTGGGTTCCGCAGCGAGTTACCTCTCCTGGGCTGGTTTCTTTCCCTAGAGTGTAGGAAAAAGGCTGTTGTTTGTGTATCAATAGGGCCAATGTCCAGACACGGTTAAACCTCAATAAATGAAGGTTTATTTTCTTTATGCTTGAAACCGGACAGGAAAGTTGGAAGTGAAGAATAGAATAACAGGGAGGCAGGTTCAGGCACTTAATATCACCACTCAATTCTAAGTGGACTCTGCTCACCCGGAAAGTTCCCTCTCACGGTCCTACCAGCCGGAGTGATGCACAAACTTTTCTTTCCTAGGGATACTATTGGAACCCATTTGCCTAGTTCCAAACCTCCCGGCACTTGTAGCATAAGGACCTAGGTGCAAGTTGAAGCACGCTACAATGCCTGTGGCGGACTTGTGGAATCCCTCTGTAGGTGACCAGGCCTCATCCGAGGCGGTGACTTCCTTCACCGGTAACCCTGGCTCACTCTTTAGAACGGGTCACCCTCGAGTGCCCTGGAATTCCTCTTTAGATGGTAGGCCAGCATAGTCGGAAATTCCGTTCAAAAGCTCACATCGGACTTTTGCTGTCCGAATTTCCGATCGTGTGTACGGAGCATAAGTATTATTATCGGTTTTATCATATTATTAATGTTTCCTACGAAGTTTTATAAAACACATTACATTCATTAATGATGTATCGATATGTAAAGTTTTCTATCTTTATGTGTTTACTTGCATTCCGGCAACTGGGTGAATGGTGACAACGACTTCCATTTGAACATGTAATTTAAGTTGCGGGTAGCCTTTGTCCCCACAGTGTATGGATATAACCTTCTGACAGATTTATTATTAGGCTTGTATGGTGCGAGTTTGGTCGTTCTCTGGCGGGAACCTTTGAGGATTGAGCATTGACTACAGAAGGGGTTAACACATACTACTGAGAGCTTATAAATTAGCCGTGGGGGCCACGCCTATTGACAAAGACGGAATCACTAAACACGTCTAGGTGTACCCCACGGCTTGCTGCATCTGCTATCGGCTTCAATCTCCTCCCGGGAACCAACCACCACGGACGATCACAGCTCCGTGAGAGGTGGTGAGATTACCGAAACCGAGTACACATTGCAATACCTATTTTGAATGCTTCTTTTTAAACATATGTTTGAAAGTGCAATGTTATAAGGGAAGGGGTTTTATATTTGAATAAAGGCTTTACAGTTTCACACTATGAAGCCTTGTACACACGGCCGGGAATCCCGTCAGGAAAAAAACTTTGGTTTTCTTGACGGGATTATTGGCAAGCTTTCCTTGCCAAGTCGTGCATTCAGACGGCCATTTAAAAGAACCGCCGTTGTTTTGAATGGCAAGAACGTGGTGACGTCATGGACTACGACGAGCCTGCGCTCGTCACATTCAATGCCTTCGCCGCCATCTTGCTACACCCTACACTACCCTTGTATGATACCGTGCATGTGTCGAAGTCTTTTCGAGCATGCACGGGTTTACCCGGGGACAGGTAAGCATACACACTCACAGTTTTCTCGGCACGAAACACTCTGCCGAGAATCCCGACGAGAAAATAGAGAGCAGGTTCTCTATTTTTCTCGTCGGGATTCCTGGAAGTTTTCTCGCTGAGAAAGCATACACACGCATGGCTTTCATGGCAAAAAGCTCTCCCAGCAACTTTCTTGCCGAGAAAACCGTGCGTTCCTTTTGACCAAGTTGTTTGGAAAGATTTAGCTGGCTTTGTCTGGGTGAAACAGAGGACCAGAGTGCGTGATCCTCTTCTGGCTGATCGGATTAGAGTTCCGGATGGATGTTAATTTGGTAGTGATCGCAGGAACTTAACACATGCACAGAGGTTAGTATTTATTGGGAATCCCTATAGGAATTGGTGAGTTCCTATAGGGAGTGGAATCACTTGGTGTGGTGATGGTCGAACGTCCAAACAGCTGATGTGGTTTACATGAACTGTCACACCGATTTCCTGAACTTTATCCCACTTGGATGCACAGTTTATTACAATTTTAGTATAATTTAAATGCTCTAGCGCTGCTGTAGCCTGAAGGATTAATTATTTGTTGTTTTTTTCTTTTTTCTTTTCAAATGCATACCAGAACATGCTTATCAGTTCACGGAGAGGACACACAGACCCTCAAACCCCTCTTTTTTTTAAATCAAATCATCTTTTTTTTTTTTTTTTACATACAAACAACAAAAACACCAAATACAACATACAAACCAAGCCCGCATTGGGAGGAAAAAAAAAACACAAAAAAATAAATAAATACCAAAAAACACAAATTACATCCCCCTTACCCCTAGCCCCCATTGTCTCCCCCCTCTCCCATCTCTACTCACCCATCCCTCCTCCCCTCATACCTCCAAGATATCACACCACCCTCTCCATATTTTTTCAAATTTCCCTGGGCAACCTCTGCGTAAGAAAATATACTTTTCTTTAATTACCGTTTCCCTTACTTGTATTTTCCACTCTGCTACAGTGGGTGGGTATGGTCATAACCACTTTTGTGCAATAAGCTTACGAGCCTGGAATAGACTTCTATTTATTGAAACGGTATAATCCTCTGGAATTCTTGATTCATCCAGTATACCCAGAAGACAACCCCCAGGCTCCATGAGCATCCCACTCTCAAATACACTATTAATCATAGATACTAGGCTTGTGCAATTCGTTTCGTAACGAATCGAAATTCGTCCGAATTTAGCAACTTTCGGACATTCGGAAGCATTCGAATTTCCGAACAAAGCAATTACGAATAAAACCGAATCCGAAATAAATTATACCGCAAAATAGCGAATGCCCGAATGTCTTCGGCATAATTCGTTATGAAAAAACTTACGAATGTACAAATCCATTGGAAACACAATAACACTCACTCTGCTCTGCTCTCTGCTTCTCCTTCACCGTGCTGAACTCCCTCTCAAAATGGTGTACAGGGGCGGAGGCTATAGCCGCATGTAAAAAACGAAAGTAAAATACGAGATTTCTAATCCATTCGAAGCACAATAACACTCTGCTCTGCTCTCTGCTTCTCCCTCACCGTGCTGAACCCTCTCAAAATGGTGTACAGGGGCGGAGGCTATAGCCGCATGTAAAAAACGAAAGTAAAATACGAGATTTCGAATCGTTACAAATAACCGCTATGTATTTCGAAAAGTACAAATCCATTCGAAGCACATTAGGCATAATAGTCAGCGTCGTCGTGAGAGAGACACAGAAAATTACGAATCAACGAACCCAAAAAAAGTTACGAAAGTAGGAGTTGTGTCCAGAATCAACGAAAAACAACGTACTCTACCGAAAGTACGAATTATAAAGCAACAAAAAATTCAACAAAAAATGTCGCTTGCAAAAATACGAATGAGTCCGAACACGAAAAATCCCGTCTAGCAAAATTACGAATGATTACGAATCAACAGGACCGGAAAGAAACGAACCGAAACGGAACGAATTTTTCCGTTGTGCACAAGCCTAATAGATACCACCCCAGACCAATAGCGATGAAGTTTAGGGCATCTCCATAACATGAGTATTAGATTGGCTACTCTCCCTTTACATCTAGGACATTGGTCTGTATCTCTACATTTCCATTTAAATAATTTCTCTGGTGTGTAATGTGCCCTATGTAGGATAAATAATTGTGTTAAATTTTGTGTTGGAGATAGAGAGGCCTGAGGTATTACTGATAATACAAAGGAGAAAGGAGGGCGCACCAACCTAGTGCATTACCACTTAAACGTTTTATTTAAATTATAAAAAGTAGTAATCCTACTCACAATCAAAGCTTAAATGAAAGCTTATCGGAAAAATCAGCTGGAATTTTTCGGCACCTGCCGACTGGACTCAATGACAGAGAGGGTCTGACAATACCTCAAACCTTTGGATAGGTGACGCGTTTCTGGGGCGCACCCCTTTCCTCAGAGCCTAGATGGTCCATCTAGGCTCTGAGGAAAGGGGTGCGCCCCAGAAACGCGTCAGCTATCCAAAGGTTTGAGGTATTGTCAGACCCTCTCTGTCATTGAGTCCAGTCGGCAGGTGCCGAAAAATTCCAGCTGATTTTTCCGATAAGCTTTCATTTAAGCTTTGATTGTGAGTAGGATTACTACTTTTTATAATTTAAATAAAACGTTTAAGTGTAATGCACTAGGTTGGTGCGCCCTCCTTTCTCCTTTGTTTTCTCTAGCCATATGAACACCCATTGTTCTGAGGAGGGCTGCAAGACTTCAGACTTTGCCTTTAGACGGAATTACACTACCCGTGTTTTGACGATACACCGAGAGCGCAGGAGATTTTTTTGTCGTATTACTGATAATGCCTGTGCCCACTGTTCATCTGAAATTGGCCCAATATCCCCAAACCAGGCTAATCTTGCTGGTATATCCACAGTTTTTTTAAATTGATCAAATAATATATCATATAATTGTGATATCAGACCCTTTTTTTTTGCCCTGTCTTATCCAAAAAGGCTATCACCACTTGCTTATTAAACTTCAATTCCTGTATGCGACCCTGTGTTTTTAACGCATGCCTGAATGAAGGAATTGAAAAAATCTTTGCTTAATTCACTAAAGGTTTTCATCACATCTTCCTCAAATAGCTGTGGCATATACCTTAGTCCCTTCTGCCTCCAAAACTCAAACCCCTCCAATTTCCCCAGTTCCACATATCTACTATTATTCCAAATTGGCGTGTATGAAGTAAATCCCTTTACTTCAGTCATTTTCCTAATTTCCTGCCATACCATGTCAAATAATTTACCCGTATGGAATCCTTTATCGCACAATTGATTTCTCGATTCTAATAAAGAAATTAGTGGATAAACTTCATATGCGTAGACGCGTATTGTATTGTATGGGCATACATATATATAGAGATACGTGGCTATATAAATTTGTATAGTTTAAATAAATTATATAAATCATATAACAAAAATTTAACACAGAAATTATATTGATTTTATATGAGAGAGAGGCAAGATTAGGAGAAGAAAAAGAAAAGGTTAAAGAGGGAGCAATAGAAGGGTGGGTAACCATAGAGGGAAGATCCTGGGAGGGGGGCGGGGTTGGGAGTAATGTTTTATTATCTCTCTGTGAAATATTAGGCTATTGTATATTTTGATATTATGTTATGAGATATGAAAATTAATAAAGACATTTAAAAAAAAAAAAAAAAAAAAAAACTTCATAAACTGATAATAGCAGATTCTGTATAGGATCAGAATGTAATACTTTTGTCCATCCACTGAAATGTTGTATTTGTGAGGCTAAAAAGTAGTTTTTGGGATGGGGGATTGCGAGACCTCCCTCTTCCTTGTTTAACATTAATGTTGTTAACTTTATACGTGGTCGTTTATTCCTCCAAATCAACTCTCTGAAGAGAGATTCTATTTTTCTAAACCAAAAAGCTGTAATCCATACGGGTAAATTATTAAACACAAAGTGATTGCAGAGCCCAAATCATTTTGATAAGATTTGCTCTTCCTATCACCGTCAGAGGTAACATACACCAACTTCGACATTTGTCTTTGAATTTTGCTAATAATGGTTTTAAATTCAAATTAATATAGTCTTTTACATCCCGAGAAATCTCTATCCCCAAATATTTCACTGTGTCCTTAATTTGGATTTTAGAGGCTTGATTTAATAATGGGGTTTTTAACTCATCTAATGGTAATAGTATGGATTTATCCCAGTTATTCTGGAAGCCCGAAAATAACCCAAATATGTAGATAAGGCTCATAAGTTCCGATAATGAGTTTGAGGTATCCCCCAGGAAAATAAGAGCGTCATCTGCATAAAGGGCCACTTTATCCTCTCTTCCTGCCCGACAAAACCCGACTATTTTGATTGATTGTCTAATGGCAAGGGCAAGGGGCTCTACTGCTATAGCGAACAGTAATGGCGATAGGGGGCAACCCTGCCTTGTCCCTCTAGATAAGGTAAATGGGCTGGATAGTGTATTATTAATTCATACCCTTGCTTTAAGGTCCCTGTATAATATTTTCACCCATTTTAAAAAACCTGTACCTATTTCAAAAATCTCCAATACAGTCCATAAATATTCCCACTCCACCATATCAAAGGCTTTTTGGGCATCTAAGCATAATATTGCTCTAGATCCCCTATTTTCCATAGGCAATTGCAAATTCAAAAATAATCTGCAAATGTTTGTTGCGGCTGCTCTCTTTGGAATAAAACCCGTTTGACCTTCATGTATCAAACTACTAATGTACTTTGATAACCTATTTGCAAGAACCCTGGCCAAAATCGTAACATCTGAGGTAAGGAGGGATATAGGACGATATGATTCAGGCAACATTGGGTCCTTACCCTGTTTTGGAATCACTATTACTACTGTTTCCTGCATTGATCCTGGAAGTATTTGTTTTTCATACGCCTCATTTAGTACCTCTAGGAGTTCTGGTAATAAAATGTTATCAAATTTTTTATATATCTCCGTCGGTAGTCCGTCCAACCCTGGTGCTTTATTATTATGAGTTAGTGAAACGGCTAGACTTAATTCTTCCAGGGATATGGGACTATCAAGTGCTTCTCTATCCTCTAATTTAAGTTTTGGAAGAACCAATTTATCCAAAAATTGTTTAGCTTGGTTAGTAGGGTTTGACACCTTAGACTCATAGAGTGAGGTGTAAAAATCAACAAATATCTTCTGAATACTACTTGTATCATACTTCACCTCGCCTTCAAGATTTTTAACTGCTGTAACAGTAATCGGGCCTTCTTGTGCCTGAGCTATAACTGCCAGCATACGTCCCACCTGTTCCCCCATCTCATAATGTTTTTGTTTTTGAAAAAATCTACTATTTTCTGCTTTAGTTAAAGCCAAACTTTTATGAACTGCCTGGGCCTCCTGCCATGCCAAACACTTTCTTCTATGGGATCCCTAATATAATCCTGTTCTGTTTGAGTCACCCTTTTCATTAATTCCTCCTCTCGCCTCCTAGATAAACTCTTAATTTTATAAATTTCTTTAATCATTATTACACGCATATATGCCTTCATAGTGTCCCAAACTACTAATAAAGATGTTGAGTTTTTATTTTCCTTAAAAAATTCAATTAACTGTAACTCTATCTTATCTTCCTCTGTCAGTAATAATAGCCATTGTGGATTAATTTTCCAAAAAGGAGTAGATGTCTGTCCCTCAGGTTGTATATTCAATATAAGTGGTGAATGGTCTGAGAGGCCCCTAGGGCCATATTGGATTGACTCTACCAGAGGTAGAAAATTGTCATTCCCCAGGGCCAGATCAATTCTTGACAAAGATTTATATGTGCTCGAGCAACATGAGTATTCTCTTCTTGATGGGTATCTATTTCTCCACATGTCTATTAGCCCCCATTTCTTGTAGTTGTTTAGCAAATCTAGTTCTCTTCATCATTTGTTTTCCCTTTGTGGTACTATGTCTATCTTCCCCCTCATTCATTATATTATTAAAGTCTCCCATTACTAAGGTTGGCAAGTGTGTCCACTGTACCATTTTCCCAAAAACATTTTTCATCACTTCATCACTATAAGGAGGAGGAATATAGACATTGACCAACAAAAGGTTTTTATCATCTATTAAACACCGTAACACAATATAACGACCTTCTGGGTCTATAAAACTCTCTTTACATGAGAACCGTATCGAGCGAGAAATCAAGACACTGACACCTCGTGAGTAAGTGGTATGTATAGCATGGAATTGATACGGAAATCTTACACCTTCAAAAAGCAACGTGTCTACTCGCTCGAGATGGGTCTCCTGCAAAAATATTATCATAGGTTTATAAATTTCAATAGCCTCGTAAACTGCTTGTCTCTTCTGCCTGTCTCCCATCCCCCTCACATTCCATGACAACACCGTTATTTTACTACTCATCATTACATTTCATCAGAGGATATTGAACAAAGCTTCAACAGGCCAGACGCACTATCCGATATACCCTGTATATATAAGAAAAGCATTTCTCCCACTGAAAGAAAATATAGAGAGAGAGAGACAGCGAGAAAGAGAGCGAAAGAGAGCCCGGGGAAAAATAAATAAAAATAATAATAATAACCCCCCCCCAAACCCCATCCTCCCTCTCTTGCAAACCCAATCATTCCTAGGGATTCCCACCAACCACGCATGTTGGTAGAAACCTCTACCCCTCACCACAGTCCACACGGGACTCATACAAGGGAACTGTCTAATGCCCATAAACAGTTACAAGTGAAATGCATGTGCCAAAAAAAAGACAAAAAATAACTATAAGAGGATTGGCTTAGGAGACTACCAAAAAAAAAAGAAAAAAAAAGAAATCAAAAATATGGTCCACCGTTTCAATATTCAGATATAGTTTTCCGAATGTGGAAAGGAGAGGAAAAATGTATCGAACTTTCAGGAAGTCTTTTTATTCTCCTTTGTATATCTTTCATCTAACCAGACGTTGACTGCTTCCGGATTTTAAAAAAAAATAAAATTTTCTCCGTCCATAATTCTCAATTTAGCTGGGAATTACATTGAATAAGGTATTTGTTTTAGACGCAAACTACGCTTAATCTCTTTAAATTTTTCTCGTTTCTTCTGTACTTCTATCGAAAAATCTGGATAGAAGGAGATTTTATTACCCTTATACTCTATATTTCCTTTTTAGCGTGCTTTAGAAAGGATTACCGTATATACTCGAGTATAAGCCGACTCGAGTATAAGCCGAGGTACCTAATGTTGCCAAAAAAACTGGGAAACCTTACTGACTCGAGTATAAGCCGATGCCTCACTGTCCACTGTTCCCTAGCTCGCTGTTCCCTATTTTACATTGTAAATATTACCTGTAAAGAAGTTGCGGCTGCGGCGTCCATCGTTCAAATTCCGTGGCGTCCATCGTTCAAATTCCGTGGTCTCTTCCTGTTCCTTCCGTGATAGGCGATTCTCAGCAGACACTCTCCACCTATCACGATCATTCTCTCATCCTCAGTTTTCCCAGCAGACACTGTGTTGGGTGTTCCGCCAATCACAGACGTCTGCTGGAAAACTGAGGATGAGAGAACGTTCGTGATAGGCGGAGAGTGTCTGATGAGATTCGCCTATCACGGAAGGAACAGGAAGAGACCGCGGAATTTGAACGATGGACGCCGCGGAATTTGAACGATGGACGCTGCAGCCGCAACTTCTTTACAGGTAATATTTACAATGTAAAAATTTCGATGACTCGAGTATAAGCCGAGGGGGGGGGGGGGGGGACGACTTTCAGCCCCAAAAAAAGGGCTGAAAATCTCGGCTTATACTCGAGTATATATGGTAAGTCTCTATCTCTGTAATTTAACATCTTGATTATCACTGTCCTAGGATTACTTGAAGAGGAGATCTGGCGACTGGGAATACGATGAGTCCTTTCAATTGTATAAAGTTTAGAGAATCCCTCCATGCCCAATGTATCCATTTTTCCCCAAAAAACGATCATTGATTGACCTCCTTCCTGTTCAGGAACGCCTAGAATACGAACCTTATTACGTCTTTGCCTATTTTCCAAATTATCCAGTCTCTGTGCTTGGTCCATTATTTGTTTTTTGGTTTGTTGGAGTTCCCTTTTTAAGGAAGGCAAGGCATCCTCTGTTGTACTGACCCTGTTTTCCAAATCAGTAGTGCGTTCACAGATTTTTTGATTTTCTTGTCTTATAACTGTTCTATCCTTTTTTAAATCTAGCATTTGATTCGTTAAAGAATTATGACATGCCTGTATGGTGGCGAAGACATCACTCAGTGTTGGTTCCTTTATTGTAGTTTCAGCTGCTTTACTGACAGATTGATTTAAACTACCAATAGCCTTATTCCCACCTATACCCTGTGCGTCAAGTTCCACCGTATTCTCTCGTTGTGCTTGAATACGATCGCCATTCTGTATAGTATCCAATAGGATATCCGATATACATCTTCCATCAAGACCCCAGGAGACCTGGGGAACCCTCGGAGGCTGCGTTTTATTTAGATCCTCCTGTTTATTATCTTTTGGGACCTGTTCTTTCTCGTCTCTAGATGCCATCCTGGACATACTGCGAGTTTCAGGCGTCAACTTTGTCATGTCTTCCCCAACCCCTTTTTTAAGAATATCCTGCGTTTGTGTTTTGTTTATACTCTCAATGCTTTCCTGTAGTGGGTTCTCCCCCACAAGCGTTTTCTTTTCATCTTTTCTTTTTTCCTCCTCCTTCTTCCCTCTTTTACTTGACATCTTTCCACTTCGTACTTTCTCCTTCTTTAACTTTTTTTCTCTTTTCACTCCTTTTTCTTTCTTTTCACCTTTATTCTCCTTTCACCTCCCCTCCCCCTTCTCCGTTTCTCCCCTTCCTCACCGCCCCTCCCTTCTCCTCCCCCAATCTACTCTCAACCTCCTTTTACCGTATTTTTCGGACCATAAGACGCACTTTTTTCTCCCAAAAATATGAGGAAAAATGTCTCTGCGTCTTATGGTCCGAATGTACATCAGGCTCCGCCCCCCCGCCGCCGCTGTCAATGCCCCCTCGCCACTGCTGGCAAAAAAAGCCACCCCCCGCACGAACCCCCCCCCCCGACCTGTACTCCGGAGTCCTGGTTCCCACGGCCTCCTCCCGCACAGATGCCCAGCTTATTGCTTCAGCCACTGCTGCAGCCACAGAGGTGACTGCCTGGCCAGTGATCTGCAGCCTTGTGTGCTGCAGGTAGGAGAATTACGGTGTACAGAACACCGGGGTCTGGGAGCCGGGACATGTCTTGAGAGAAGGGAAAATCGTGTCCACTGTCCCACAATGCAGCGCGACATGCCGCCCAGACTCAGGTAGGAAACTATTGTAAGGGGAGAGTGGGGAGGAGTGGATGGAAGGCTGTGCAGTCTCCTAATGCTGTGTTTGGAGGAGTGGTGACAGCCTGCTCTGCTGGGACTTGTAGTGCCTCTGTGGGGGGGCTGAAATATGGCAATCTGCTCTGCTGGGACTTGTTGTGCCTCTGTGGGGGGGCTGAAATATGGCAATCTGCTCTGCTGGGACTTGTAGTGCCTCTGTGGGGGGGCTGAAATATGGCAATCTGCTCTGCTGGGACTTGTTGTGCCTCTGTGGGGGGGCTGAAATATGGCAATCTGCTCTGCTGGGACTTGTAGTGCCTCTGTGGGGGGGCTGAAATATGGCAATCTGCTCTGCTGGGACTTGTTGTGCCTCTGTGGGGGGGCTGAAATATGGCAATCTGCTCTGCTGGGACTTGTAGTGCTTCTGTGGGGGGGCTGAAATATGGCAATCTGCTCTGCTGGGACTTGTGCCTCTGTGGGGGGGGGGGGCTGAAATATGGCAATCTGCTTTGCTGGGACTTGTAGTGCCTCTGTGGGGGGCTGAAATATGGCAATCTGCTCTGCTGGGACTTGTAGTGCCTCTGTGGGGGGGCTGAAATATGGCAACCTGCTCTGCTGGGACTTGTAGTGGCACAGGTCGGGCTGCAATAATGGCAATGGTCAGGCTGCATTATTGGCAATGGTCAGGCTGCATTTCTTTGGCACAGGTCAGGCTGCATTTCATGGGCACTAGTAAATATTTTAGTAGACCATTTGGTTCAGACTATATTTTTTTTCTTGTTTTCCTACTCTAAAACCTAGGTGCGTCTTATGGTGAGGTGCGTCTTATAGAGCGAAAAATACGGTAATTAAAGTTTTCCTTCTCTTTTCCTTTCTTTTTTTTTTCTCTACCTTTTTCCTTTAGATATTCAGTACCCAACACCATTCAATGAAAAAATAACCCTTGTACAGTATTTTATATCCAACACACTATTTAGTGTATATACCAGTTCAATATAAATGTTCAGTGTAATATTCAGAGTGTTCAGTACATACGCTAAGATAGCCCAGCAGTTCCAGCCGGTTATATAGTCTGTGAGTTCAACAGATGTTATCTCTTGACCTGTGACCGTCTTTTTTTTTTTTTTTTTTCTTTTGGTTAGCCGATATGAATATGAATATGCACAGTAAATATTACAAAAATGATCCTTAGTCAATCCTTGAAAGATTTCCTAGAGTATTTTAACCTGCATTCACTCTAATTATACAAATCTTGAGGCGGCTGAGTTATAGCATACTTATTTAATATGTTCTGATCCCTGTATGCAAATCCAAATATACAACTTCCCTTCTTCTTAGCCCCAGCCCAGGCTCCACAGTCTACCACCCAGCCTCACAGTCCAGCAAATCAGCAAATAATTCTCATAGCAAAGTATCTGAAAATAGATTTCATAAAGTTCATATAACTTTTTAATTTATAGATAATGCTTTTATATAATGCCACAGGGCTGTACTTGAAAAAAAAAAAAAAAAAAAGCCTTGATAATGTTGAGTTATTATATAGTGACTTTCTGGATAGGACTAGATAGAGCTAAATAGCTAAAATAGCTCTAGACAGCTGTACAATTAAGATACACTGATACAGTTCATCTAGTACAGTGATTCTCAACCAGGGTTCCGTGGAACCCTAGAGTTCCTCCAGAGGTTGCTAGGGGTTCCTTCAGCATTGGGCAATTTCTGCCTCTCAGATCATTTCCTACTGACACCATTGATCTTTTTAGCTATCTGTAAGGAGGTAATTCTTCCCAATTGCCACAAGTGTAAGGACCATTCTTCCAACTGACTGTCACACCAATGTATCATGAGTTGTAGATTTCTCAATTTTAGCAGGGGTTCCCTGAGACCGGAGAACTATTTCAAGGGTTCCTCTGTGTTGAAAAGGTTGAGAAAGGCTGATCTAGTACATCAAATAATCTGTAGTATATTTTGTAAAGCACTGAATTTCCCTCCTTGAATCTGATCCTCCAGACTCCCTTTTTTTTCAAACACAGTGACAGGCACTCATGCAAATTCCCTGTCAGCAGATCCAGCTGATCAGGCGGGCTAAAAAGGTAGCTTCTCTCCTCACTTCCCCCCTCCTCCAATTTCCACAGGAAATTCCACAACTTGTAATCTGAACATAGTCTGAAGTTTGAAGATTATATGGAGGTATTGAAAACACGGGGATATAGGTAAAGAGCCTGCAATGCAGAACACCAGACTCGAAGCTCTCCGTTAATTCTGACAGACAGACAGTCTGCTACATATACTCTCCACCACACTGCTCTGGATATGTTTGTATCCCAGATCCCTTTTCCAATGCCTTACCGGTCCGCTTTGTTACTTTTCTGCTTACTTATCTGCTCCAGCCTCCTGTCAGGTGTCTCAGGGATATCTCAGGGATGTTCCGCAGCAGTAATCAGTAAGCCGTAATCAGCCGTGACATTTCACAGTTACACAGCGCTGCGCTGTTATCCATGCAGATCAATCAGATCAATCAGTCTTATCAGCAGAGTTTTCAGGAATCTAGAGGCACGTTTGACCCCCCCTGCACTGGCGTCTTACAGTCCGTGCAGACTGCTAATCGGCACAGGAAATTCAGAGAGATTCAGGGAGATCGCGGGGAGGTTCGCAGCAAGGTATGCATAGGTCAGGCTAGGTTAGCGAGGTGAGGATGAGGGTGCTCTATTGGTATCCATCCTCTCATGCTGGGAATAGCGGCACAGCACGGACTGTTGGACACACCCTCTCACATCACTTCCGGCTCCGGCCGTCACTTTTGATGGCTTTTTCTCGTCTCTCAGTTTATTACAATTTTTGTATAATTTAAATGCTCTAGCGCTGCTGAAGCCTGAAGGACTAATTATTCGTTGTTTTTTTATTTTCAAATGCATACCAGAACATGCTTATCAGTTCATGGAGAGGACACACAGACCCTCAAACCCCTCTTACTTGAATACACATTTCAGTCTCACTGAAGAAAAGATGGCAAAGAAATAAATATTTTAAGGTGCAATATTCAGGAATAGACCACACTTTAAATGTAAAAAACACATTTTATTCAATATAAATGTTAAAAGTAATATGAAAAGAACATTACTGTGTCAAAACCAGCCTAATATATATAAGACACTATATCACATCCACCATTTAGCTCATGAAACATAGATTTGAGCCTTTTGAATAACCAGGTAAAGATGGGTTGTGTAGACTTAACATTCATCCTGATGTGAATTCTCAACATGTTTCGCTGTAAAGCTTCATCAGAAGTTTTTTTTAGTACTGATAATGTAAAAAGTACATACAGTATCTCACAAAAGTGCGTACACCCCTCACATTTTTGTAAATATTTTGTTATATCTTTTCATGTGACAACACTGAAGAAATTACACTTTGCTACAATGTAAAGTAGTGAGTGTACAGCTTGTATAACAGTGTAAATTTGCTGTCCCCTCAAAATAACTCAACACAGCCATTAATGTCTAAACCACTGGCAACAAAAGTGAGTACACCCCTAAGGGAAAATGTCCAAATTGGGCCCAATTAGCCATTTTCCCTCCCCGGTGTCATGTGACTCGTTAGTGTTACAAGGTCTCAGGTGTGAATGGGGTGCAGGTGTGTTACATTTGGTGTTATCGCTCTCACTCTCTCATACTGGTCACTGGAAGTTCAACATGGCACCTCATGGCAAACAACTCTCAACTCTCTGAGAATCTGAAAAAAAGAATTGTTGCTCTACATAAAGATGGCCTAGGCTAGTGTTTCTCAACTCCAGTCCTCAAGGCGCCCCAACAGGTCATGTTTTCAGGATTTCCCTCAGATGAAACAGCTGTGGTAATTACTAAGGCAGTGAAACTGATCAAATCACCAGTGCAAAATAATGGAAAGCCTGAAAACATGACCTGTTGGGGTGCCTTGAGGACTGGAGTTGAGAAACACTGGCCTAGGCTATGAGAAGATTGCCAAGACCCTGAAACTGAGCTGCAGCATGGTGGCAAAGACCATAGGTTTCACTGAGAAAAGGTCTCACCATGGTCAACCAAAGAAGTTGAGTGCAGGTGCTCAGCATCATATCCAATTTTTTCATGCAAAAACGACTCGTTTGTCCGTTTTTTATTCATTACGTTTTTTTATGGAATCCATTCCAAAAAATGGATGCAGTGTAAACAAATGTAAATGGATGACCATTCCTTTACATCAGTTTTTCCATAGACGCATTGATGTCTGTTTTTCATCTGTCAATGGATAATCCGGGTAAAAAATGGACAAACGGTCCGCATGTGTGAAAGGGGCATGTGAGAATCAGTGCAACAGCAAAAAATACATTGCTTCTTATGGCTGATATACAAGTAAGGGACAACAGCATGTCAAGTTGGGAGAGAGTTACCCAAAAACAGGGACAGGCACCCAAAGGTCCACGGCGACAATGCACCCACCTGGACTGACCTTTTTTTTCCACTTCCACCATCTTTGAGAATTTTATTTGACCAGTGAGATGATAGGAAGTTGAAGGTTGCCTTTATTTCCCAGCAAGAGTCCTTTAAGAAGGTCTGAAAAGTAAGTGCAGGTGGGAGGTCCATCATAGACCAAAAGCCCCCCTTCTAACCTTAGAGTCCACCTGAGCCCTACAACCTCCTCTTTCCTCAGAGCTCTGCTGCCCTCTAACCCTATTTCACCCCCCTACCCCTTCAGGGGCAACAGAGTCCTTCAACTACACTATCCCTCATAGCCATTCCACCCCAATACCCATTCAGGAGCAACAGAGTCATTCAGCCTCAGTACTCCCTGCAAGGCCCCTCAATTTTATGCTTCCCTCAGTATTTTCCCCCCTCTGACACCAATGATGGAACATATTCTTCATGGTAGGCTGGGGGACGTTTTCTTCCTCCTGACCAGCAATGCAAGGGGCTCTATGCTCCATACTCCTGACCCCTGCACTCCATTATTGTGTTGGCTGCATATTGTAATGATTGCCCATTTGCTGCCTGTGTAGTGTAATAATTTCCCTTTGTAGGCCATGTATGGTCATTGTCTTGTCTATTTATTGTCAGTGCTGTGTGTTTAGAGGATCATAGTACTAGAATTTATCTCCAAAAGGATTCCCATTAAATGACAGAATGTTCTGACCCTGAAGGGGTTAATCTACATTTCCACACTATATATGTGTGTATCATCATCTGCTGGAGATAAAAGATGTCACAGTGAGGAGCCTTTCACAAGGGCTTTCCAATCAGGTCCGCTTTTCAGGTGGACCTGATCGGACCTTGCAGTCTCCTCTATGGAGCGGCTGATGTCAGTGGACACACGTCTCCTGACACCCGCCGCCATCCGATCCGATCCTGTCCGCAAATTCCAGACGGATGGTGGTTCTAAGAGGGTGAGAAGAGGGCGCTCTGATGAGGCTGGGTATCTGGTCCTTAGTAGCAGTGGAGAAATGGCACTTAGGGCAGCACTTTGTGGAGGAGAAGCAGCTCTGGAGGGTCATAAAGGAAAGAGAAAGGTGCCTCTAAGTGCAATAGTTAAGATTTATTCCAGGCATGATTGGATTAAAAACACTTACAAGATAGTAAGAGGTCATAGGCATATCATGATTAGTCCTCATGTGGATCTCTGTAATCCTCATCTGTCTCTTACATCATTAACGTCCACTGCGATTCTTGCAAAAGATACAACTCACAATACTGTGAACAATTCCATTCTTCACTCAGCATCAAATATACGTGACATTCAACATCGAATGTACTTAACATCTTTCATCCAACATTGAATGTACTCGACATTTCCCATTCAACATTGAATGTACCAAACAAATGCAAATGCTGATTCCTCCATAATGACACTAATAATGAATTGTAGGAAAGGTGCCCCAGAGGTATCAGAAATACAATATAAGTGAGCAGAGCCAGAGCCCCAATAGGAGACATTGATATCACCTCTCTGCCGTCTTGTTGACATAAGGCCTGCCTAACCATATAGTGGGACTGATGCTGATACATCAATCCTGGTCAGCTAAGAGAGCACTGTGCACTGGTTACCCCCAGGTGGTCACCCAGCATGCCAGTGCCCACTGCTGCCCCCATCAGGAAGGAGTATGCATATGTTGCTACCAGGTACCTTTTGTGACCAGTCATTGTGTATACCAGTAGGAGTCCTCCTGGTTGCAACCATGTAGGTGTGTGAGTCTGTGGGGAAGAAAACGGCCATCTGCTTAAAGCATTCAGAGATTCTCCATGAATACTCTGGATGCATGGCTGTGGCACCTGACATAGACGCAAGCGCAGGCGCCACCTCACTCCTGACATACCCCGCCATTCTGCACATGAACGCTTGCAGCACTGCATTTAGAGGTTGGGGGTGGAGAAAGAATCCTGACACCTCCCAGTTGATGCAAAAAAAGTCACCTAGGCCTCCCTGAGAACAACATTTACTATGTAGTGCTCCGGAGGGGCAGAGTGTAGCTCCATCTAGTGTCCATAATGTGGTATTACTACCGAAGTGCCACACCATTGCCACTAGATGATCATAAGAAATCACAACATGAAACAGAATACAGACAATATTGGTCATAGATTGGGAAATGTGCATCACATTTATTCATCCCTTTTTGTAAAACAGACCTCTAAGTGTTTGTGAAATCTTCCACCACAAAATGTACTCAGCCAATGAGAGGTAATGACTCCATTTTTATTTTTCTACTGCTATCAATGGCCAACACGGTACAACACTTCATCCATGTCTTTGGTGATCTCTGATCTCCTTATGAGCTGTTTCTTACATGATGACATTTCTCGCACTTAGGACAGGAATACGGCTTCTTCCGTGTGAGATCTCTGATGTGTAACAAGGTTTGATTTGCAAAACATTACCCGCACTCAGAGCAGGGAAGTGACTTCTGTCCTGTGTGAGATCCGTGATGTCTATAAAGACTGGAATTGAATGAAAAACATTTTCCACACTCAGGACAGGAATAAGGCTTCTCCCCCGTATGCAATCTCTGATGTGTGTAAAGACTGGACTTCTGTGAAAAACATTTCCCGCACTCAGGACAGGAATACGGCTTCTCCCCTGTGTGAGATCTGTGATGTCTGTAAAGACTTGAGTTGTCTGAAAAACATTTCCCACACTCAGGGCAGGAATATGGCTTCTCACCTGTGTGAGATCTTTTATGCCTATTAAGTTCGGATTTAGAATTAAAACATTTCCCGCACTCAGGACAAGAATACGGCTTATCCCCTGTGTGAGATCTTTTATGCACATTAAGTTTAGATTTAAAATTGAAACATTTCCCGCATTCAGAACAGGAATATGGCTTCTCCCCCGTGTGAGAACTTTTATGCACATTAAGTTGGGATTTAAAACGGAAGCACTTCCCGCACTCAGTACAGGAAAACCTCTTTTCTGTTGGAAGGACGGCACCATCCCTCACAGTCTGAGGTTCCTCAGGATAAGAGGAATACGATGGTCCGGCACCGTCCCGCACAGTCTGAGGTTCCTCAGGATAAGAGGAATACGATGGTCCGGCACCGTCCCGCACAGTCTGAGGTTCCTCAGGATAAGAGGAATACGATGGTCCGGCACCGTCCCGCACAGTCTGAGGTTCCTCAGGATAAGAGGAATATGATGGTCCATCTACACTGTGTGGTGCCGGATGGACATTTGAGGTAGTCGGGTTTTCTCCTGGACTATACTGTGTGATGTCCTCATCTTCTACTTTACAGTCTGGAGACAAAGTGAGACAATCCTCTGAGGTTTTCCTCATCTCCCGTCCATCTACTAAAATAGAAATACAAAGATTATTACTAGACATGAGCTGATTGGTTCCCCTAAACCAGGACTCCGCCCACATCAGGCAGCTTTGTCTCTGAGGATCTTACAATCCCCTCCTCAAGGTAACTAGTAAATGGGTCCTCTGATCTCCTACCAGATCATTTCTTTATTCATGGACCTTAGTCAGAGAGTGAGGAAACAACAAGAACTGTTACTTTCTGTTTAAGGTTCCAAAGTTTGAGGATGTTATTACATTATCATCAACATGTAAAAGTCTGTGCTCCAATCACATCATCAGATATAAAATGTCCAGCTGGTAGGAAATGGGTGTAACCAAAGAGAATACATATTATGTGTATATATAGCAGTGGGTAGAGGGGAGAGAGCAGAAGTCAGGACTATGTAATGTACAACATATTGTATAAGATACAACAGACAGGACTATATAGTATCAGAATGATGTAATGTGTCAGGATTATGTAATGTACAATATAAATTATACAGTGCAATATTCAGGACTCATAATATTGGTGTTCAGTAATCAGTGGCGGATGAAATGTTTACATGAGACGAGTTGCAGAGGTCCCACACCGCTGCCTCCCATCTCCTGAGACTGCACTCAGTCACTTGGGTCTGAGGCCTCGTACACACGGCCGAGATTCTCGTTGAAAAAAACATGTCGTTTTTTTTTCGACGAGATTCTTGGACAAGAAACTTGTCCCGGCCGAGTGTACACACGCTCGTTTCAAAGAACCCGCGGTTCTTTGAATGGAGCGTACGCGGTGACGTCATCGACTACGACGAGCATGCGCTCGTCACATTCGATGCCGTCGCCGCCATCTTGGTATACCCTACGTATGCCTAGGAAGCTACCGCGCATGCGTCGAATTCATTTCGAACATGCGCGGGCTTCCGGGAGGACAGGTAAGTGTACACACACTCACTTTTCTCGTTGAGAAACATGCCGACGAGAATCTCGACGAGAAAATAGAGAGCAGGTTCTCTATTTTCTCGTCGAGGTTACTTGTCGGTTTTCTCGACGAGAAACCCGATAGCAGCGTACACACGACCGATTTACTCGGCAAGACCTCTCTGCCAGCAAGTTTCTTGCTGGTTCTTGCCGAGAAAAAATCGGCCGTGTGTACGAGGCCTGAGACTATACAGACATATCCCTCCACCCGGCACAAAAACAACAGAACAAGTAACCCTGTCAGAGATCTTGGTAGACTCAGGCATGAGGAAGAAAACCCAAATCACATACCCCAGGTGCCTTGGTCGAGTAACTTCTATGATGAAAATGAACATTTTGCTGCCAGTTGAACCCCAGAATCTCCATAAATCCAGTCTAGATACATAAATTGTGTCTGCAGCACAGAGGAAAGTTTATCTGAGAGAAATCCAGGATAACAGGACGGGGAACACAGCTCAGGAAAATGACCAGGGGATTACAGGCTGATATCATTCAGTAGTTGCCCTACTCTGGACCAATCAGTGAGCAGTATCAGTGGAGTAGAGATGGGCCAAACAACCCCCTGTTCGGTTCACGGCAGAACTTCGCAAAAGTTCGGAGCTAAATAACGAACCCCATTGAAGTCTATGGGACCCAAACTGGAAAAATCAAAAGTGACTATTTTGAAAGCTTATATCCAAATAATTGGGCATAAAATGGTTATGGGAGTCTGGGTACGTTTGAAGGAATTTGGGGGCCCCAAGCACAATGGACAACGAATTTTAAAATTGAGAAGTGGGGGAAGGGGGGGGGGCTTTGGCTATCGCGGGACATTGACGCTGTTCGCGGGAAGGGGGGCACCGATCGCACGATATTACAGTGGGTATGCGGGGGGGGGGATGTCTTACCTCCTCCTCCCGTGCTGCCTCCTCGAGTCCTCTGGCTCCTCTTTCTGCTGTGCTGCCCTCTGCTGGGGCCCCAGGACAGCTCGGGGCCCCAAGCAGCTGCTTGGTTTGCCTGTCCTGTCCTGACGCCCCTGCCTGGGGGACATGAATCAATGAAAGAAAAGTTTGTAAAAAACTTAATTTTTAATGAACAGTGATTTACTGATGCTTAAAGAGAAACCATCAAAATGAGAAATAACAAAAATAAAATAAAAAATCCTTTAAACATAGTGTCTGGGGGTCCCCTTAGTCTGGCAGTAAAGTGGCACATCTGTACTGTGTATAGAACCTGCTGCAGCAATAATGACATTTATAAAGTAAAATAATTCAAGCTTTCTTTATTTTATAAAAAACAGCTTGGGGAGACAGTCTGTATGATGAGGCCACTATTTAGTGCACTCAGAACAAGATTAGAAGAGTTTTGGATACATTTTGGTGTCTCTTTCGCAGACTTTGGATAGAAGTAACAGGTAAATGCTTCCTCTGTGGGGACGGAATGAGTTCTGAGACTTTCCCCTTGTAACAGTGGTCAAGGAGGGTTGTCAACCAATAGTGATCCTTCTCCTTGATGCATTTAGATGCTGGGCATGTGGGTGGCAGTGACTGTTATTTATTTATTTTTGCTGCAGCAAATGGGGCAGAGAAATTTGCCTGCTATACTCTACAGCTGGTGGGTGTTGTCCTGCAAGGACCTGGGACACCCTGTGCTATACCATCATCCCTGTCAGTGGAGGCTGCTGAGAGGTCATGAGGTATACCGGGGGTAGACTGGAAAGGTGAGGAATGAGGAGGAGCACAATTGCGTCCCATTTATGTGGCTTTCAGGTGGTGGGAGGTTAAATGACTTCTCAAGCATGTGGTACCCAAATGGCTGGTGCTTTGCCACGCTTGATGTGCTTGAGGCAAAGTTTGCGGGACTAAGAGCAATGAGCCATGATTGTATAGAGTCATCATTACTTTATCCAATCTGTGCCCCGATTAGGCAAAGCTTTAATTTCTTCAGCCAATCAGGGCTTCCAATGCACTGGGCCGAACAAACGGTCGAGCGCCCTGATATTTTGGGTGTTCATTGAACAGGTGAACAACTCATGCTCGGGCTGAACCGTTCACCCAACTCTATGGTGGAGGAATGTACTTAGTGTTAATGACCCACCTGTGCTGATCTCTGTAGGAGTGTCCTCCTCTAGAATCAGCCTTATTATTCCATCCTCCTCCATAGACTGCTGATCATCACTCACATAAGTCTCTTCTTCTTTAACCTCAACTTGTATATCTATCAGATCTTCACCCTGAACCAAGAGAATGAGAGCAAATATCATCTGTAACATATAAGATCACATAAAAAATCTACACATCAACTCTACGAGTCCATGTTCTAGATGCCTGTCCCACCAACCTTGTAACAGTGAGGGATGGTGTGACCTTCCTGTGTGGAGTCCCGGGAATACAGAGGACGGGGACATCTCTCTGGTGGGTTCCTGGTATTAGGTGGCTCCATAATATCCTTGTGTCCTTCTAATAACTCCTCCATCACTCCATACTCCTCATCCTCCTCTTTATATTCTTCTTTAACCACAATATTATCATCTCTGAGGTTTCCACTCTGCAATATGGAAAATTACATCAATGGTAAATTGTCGATTTCCCCCCAAACCGCTGTACCTATTTGAGACTCTCCCAGGCCAGGTCTCTCTTTCTCGGCTGAAATTGCACCCAAGTACCTTTGTTAAATGTATATGGCACCACAAGACCCATCACCCATCATTTTATTTTATTTTGCTTGGGTCAAGGGTGGTCTGGGACCACCTGACCTGTTAAAATATTATTATGCCTCCCACCTCCGCACTTTTATGTCCTGGTCTGTCCATCACCCACCCAATTGTTGGTCTGAAATAGAATTTGGACTTACATACCCCACACACACCAATGCTCTTTATTATGGTCAGCCGATTCCACCTCATCCAATCCACTGAAACAATCCTCCTCCTCCTCCACTAAAATATTTATGTTGTCCATATGGCAAAAATGTCATACACAGTATTTTCTTTCTTCACCATGTTCTCTCCTGCTTAACCTTTGGTATAATCCTTAAATCCCAGACTCCCTGTCCTATGGAAGAATCCTGCCCTGGGTTGAAACCAATAGATTTCAGTTGGGTCATTTTATAAATCCAGTCACATGCAAACTCATACCCTTTGGGGAATTCCACACTAAGCACCATATTCCCAATAACCTTTTTTATTCTTATATTCAATTCATCCCTCTCTCCATTATTTATCTTTAGACCGCCCAACTAAATTTGAGCACATATAAATCCAAGGCTCACACCAACTACACCTCATATCCTCAAACTATTACACAAGGCATAAACATAGAAGTGGACCCAAAATCTCCAACGCCTTATCCCTGTGAAACCTTGGGAGAGAATGTGGCTTCTAAATCCTCCAGAAGTGTGGTATATAGGGAGAACACATACAAAGTTATGATGGACTGGTACAAGACGTCTGAGGTGCTCCATGCCACTAACCCTCCTTTACCTGACTCCTGCTGGACATGTGGCCAAGACAAAGGACTTTATTTTACTTGGTATGGACATGTCCTGATCTCCAGCTTTTTTGGCTTTATGTTAAGTCCATGCTTAAAAAGTTCCTTGATGCCTCCTTGACTGACGACCCCATCCACTACCTTCTGGACATTTCTAAACAATCATAGAAGTTGGCCAATCATATCATAACAGCAGATAGAAGAGCAATCTTTAGGTTTTGGCTTTCTACTTCTCCCGCTACCCATCCCTTAGCCAATTCATACATACTATAACTATGGTTCGAGGCCTGGAGATATTACTACAACCTTAAAGTGGAAGTCCAGTCTAACACTAAAACTGCTACATCTATAGAGATCCACAATCTAACACTAACCTATCTAGCCCTGCAAAGAAGAAATCAGTATACAGACCTTTTCTAAAGCTCCGCTCTGGTCCGGTCCCACACTAAGCTGTGGAAGAGGGTGCAGAGGAGGCAGCCAACAATGGAAGCCCCATAGTAACTCTATAGGTGACGTCACTTCCCATTCATTTCACAGTCAGCCGTGTCCTCTGCAGAGCTTCCACTGCTGGAGACCGGACTGGAGTGGCTTAAAAAAAAAGGTATTCATACTGATTTCTTCTTTACAGGACTAGATAGGTTAGTGTTAGATCATTGATGTCTGTAGATGTAGAGATTTTAGTGTTAGGCTGGACTTCCACTTTAACTGACAAACTGGATCTATTCAATAAAGTCCAACAATTTGAGGGCTGCTCTGACTTATTTCACTTTACTGCAAATACTGTGCGAGTATACTGTATACTGTATCTATTGGCTATTGCATGCTGTAATACCTATATACCCTCTTCACGCTGTAATACCTATATACCCTCTTCACGCTGTAATATCTATATACCCTCTTCATGCTGTAATATCTATATACCCTCTTCATGCTGTAATACCTATATACCCTCTTCACGCTGTAATATCTATATACCCTCTTCATGCTGTAATACCTATATACCCTCTTCATGCTGTAATACCTATATACCCTCTTCATGCTGTAATACCTATATACCCTCTTCATGCTGTAATACCTATATACCCTCTTCACACTAATACCTATATACCCTCTTCACACTAATACCTATATACCCTCTTCACACTAATACCTATATACCCTCTTCACACTAATACCTATATACCCTCTTCAAGCTGCATTACCTATATACCCTCTTCACGCTGCAATACCTATATACCCTCTTCACGCTGTAATACCTATATACCCTCTTCACGCTGTAATACCTATATACCCTCTTCACGCTGAAATACCTATATACCCTCTTCACGTTTCACAAAACAGTAGTGGAGAATAGTCAATAGTTTGAATTACGCAACCATCACAAACAGTATGAAGAGGGTATATAGGTATTACAGCGTGAAGAGGGTATATAGGTATTACAGCGTGAAGAGGGTATATAGGTATTACAGCGTGAAGAGGGTATATAGGTATTACAGCGTGAAGAGGGTATATAGGTATTACAGCGTGAAGAGGGTATATAGGTATTGCAGCGTGAAGAGGGTATATAGGTAATGCAGCTTGAAGAGGGTATATAGGTATTAGTGTGAAGAGGGTATATAGGTATTAGTGTGAAGAGGGTATATAGGTATTACAGCGTGAAGAGGGTAGGAAAAACGTACCGCTCAAAAGCTTGAGAATTCACCAAATAGCTGCTTCCGCCCGGTCACTCACACAGGTGCTGGCTCTGCACTGATGCATGGGAGAAAAAGAAACCCTGGACTGCCGCACTCTGTATAGACAGTTATTTATTCCAAAATTTCAGGTAAAAAATCCAAATTCAAATATCTATATACCCTCTTCACGCTGTAATACCTATATACCCTCTTCACGCTGTAATACCTATATACCCTCTTCATACTGTTTGTGATGGTTGCGTAATTCAAACTATTGACTATTCTCCACTACTGTTTTGTGAAATACAATGGATGGAACTTATTTTTTTGTGAAATTCAATAAAAATACAATTACAAAAAATAATTCCCGGCACCGCTCACCTCTCCTGTCAGCATCTCCATCATCTTCTTGGTGACTTCTAGAATCTTTTGCATGTTGTGTCTCTCAGGTTTTAGGGAGTCACATGGAGGCACTGTAATGGTCATATGATCACCTGACTTCACAAGAGGAAATCTCTGAAATGAGAAACCAATAGGAATATCATGTTAGAATCTCAGAATCCTCCTCACCTCTCCGGTCAGGTCTGTGTTTTATTAATAGAGATAAGATTGATGTCATGTGACCTCCCAGAATCCTCCTCACCTCTCCGGTCTGTGTTTTATTATTAGAGATAAGAGTGATGTCATGTGACCTCCCAGAATCCTCCTCACCTCTCCGGTCAGGTCTGTGTTTTATTAATTGTGATGTCATGTGACCTCCCAGAATCCCCCTCACCTCTCCGGTCAGGTCTGTATTTTATTAATAGTGATGTCATGTGACCTCCCAGAATCCTCCTCACCTCTCCGGTCAGGTCTGTGTTTTATTAATAGAGATAAGAGTGACGTCATGTCATTTTGCTCCACTTTGTCCATCTGACCTCCCCTCTTTCCTGCATGGACCTTTGGGAGGGTCTGCTCCTGGTGGCAGGGTCAGTGGCTGATCATTAGTCCCAGCTCTCGACATCCACCTTGGTATGTATTTTATTTTACAGTCATGGCCGAAATTGTTGGCACCCCAGAAATTTTTTCAGACAATCAAGTATTTCTCACAGAAAAGTATTGCAGTAACACATGTTTTGCTATACACATGTTTTGTTTTTTTTTAAACTTGTTTTTATTATAAATTTTCAAATACACAGAAACACAAAAAACAAAGAAAAGAAAAACAAAAACACAAACATTGCTCAGGCGCATACAACATCCTCATAGAACAGGTGTATATCATACATTATAGCAATACAGGCAGGGCTTCACATTATGCAGTATAGCAAGTGCAAATCAGCTAGGCCTCAAATCACAGCTAAACTCAACCAGCCTCACATATCAGCCAGCAGTTTCCGGTTCTGCCAACCATGCGTGCCATATCTTATCATATTTCAGAAAACACCCCCTATTGGCATATGTGTCTTTATAGAGGGGAAGGCTGGTGTTCACCAAGCGTTTCCACTGTAACACTGACGGGGGGTAGGCTTTTTCCAATGCATGGCAATATTTTTCCTAGCATAAAAGAGCAGAAGGCTTACTAGAATACGTCCAGCAGAGGACGGGACGATAGGTTCGATGATTCCCAGGAGACACACCTCCATCTTCAATGGAATGGAGGCCGAGGCCACCTTATTGATTAGGTCTAATACCATGATCCAGTATTGTTGGATCCCGGGGCACTGCCAGAAGATGTGCGAGAAGTCGCCTGGGGAGGCGCTGCATCTCCAGCACTCCGACGAGTGCGCAGGGTCTATCTTGTTGAGCCTATGTGGGGTGAAATATGCCCTATGTACAATTTTGTACTGTACCACCCTATCACGGATGGATACCAGGGATCTGAAAGGTAGGTCCCAGACATCGTCCCAATCATCTGAGTCTAGAGTAGGGATGTCCCGCAACCAGCTGGACCGCAGCCTGTCAAGGGGCGGGAGAGACACACGGAGCAAATATGAGTACAAATGTGACGTGGGCTTTTCTACACAGTCAGACCGCAGTGTTCTCTCCAGCTCCGACTGGGCCATGATACAGGAGGAGCGCGGGAATTATGCTGCAAATGCATGGGACAGCTGACCGTATCTAAAGAGGTAATAGTCAGGCAGATTGAAATTGGATGAAAGGTCAGAAAAGGGAAGTAGGGCATTATGTGCTACTATGTGTGATAGAGTTTTAACACCATATTTTGTCCACGCGTAGGGGTCTGGGAGATTGTAAAGATGTGACAAGCTGGGATTTAACCAGATTGGGGCATTAGGGGAAACTTCTTGTGGTTTACATTTTTCAATGGCCAGGCTGGCCTTCCACGCCCGCAGGGTGGTGAGCATGGACGGGGTCAACAAATAGGGAGCGCGGGGGCCCCGAAAAAGCAGAAATTGGAGGGCTTCCAGCGAGCCCACCACTGTGGCTTCAAGCACCGTGGATGGGTTCGTCTTGTCCGGCTATAACCACCACGCCGCAGTTACCAGCTGTGCGGCGAGGAAGTATTTATAGCAGTCCGGAAATGCCATGCCACCCTGCGTTCGTGGTCTCATCAGTGTCGTAAGCTTGTATCTAGGTGGCGACGGCCCCCAGATAAAAGCAGAAAAAATTTGGTTCAGTTTCTGAAAGAAGGACTTTGGGATCCATTGTGGGGATTGACGGAATAGGTATGTAAGCTTAGGGATAATCTTCATTTTTAGTAAGTTTATTCGCCCCCAGACGGAGAGGGGTAGGTTGCTCCAAGATTTAAATCTGGATTGGGCCTCCAGGAGCACCGGGGTCAGGTTCAGCGAGACATAGTCAGAAGTCCTAATGGAGACATGAACTCCCAAATATTTAAATGACTCAACCCATCGTAGGGGAGTCCCGGGTAAAGAGGTGGAGGTGGCCTCACGGTCGATCGGGAATAGAAGAGACTTGGACCAGTTAACCCTGAGCCCAGTGACCGTCGCAAAAGTGTCAAGGACTGATAAAGCCCCTTGCAGTGATGGACCTGCATCATTGAGAAAAAGGAGCATGTCGTCTGCGTACAAGGCTACCCTCTCCTCCAGCCGACCCACACGGAGACCTTTGATGTGCGGCGAGGTGCGTAAGGCCTCAGCCACCGGTTCCATTGCTAGGGCGAATAAAGCCGGGGAGAGAGGGCAGCCCTGTCTGGTTCCTCTAAAAAGCCTGAATGGGACTGACAACCCTCCACCCAGACGCACCGAGGAGGTGGGACATTTATAAATTATCTGAAGCCAATTAATGAATACTAAAGGAAAGCCCATTCTACGCAGGGTTTCCCACAGGAAGGGCCATTCGACCGTGTCGAAGGCCTTTTCCACATCTAACGATGCCACCGCCCGGGACCCCATGTTAATATGTTGGGTATGTATATTAGTGAAAAGGCGTCACAGATTAACATCAGTGGATCGCCTGGGCATAAAACCCGTTTGGTCCGGGTCTATCACCGAGGGTAACATGGGGTACAACCTAATGGCCAGAAGCTTAGTCAGAATCTTTAAATCTGTGTTCAGGAGCGCTATGGGTCTGTACGAGGCACACGAGGTGGGATCCTTAGGGGGCTTGTAAATCAACGTCAAGTGAGCATGGTACATAGAGGTGGGTAGGCTGCCGCTAGACAAACAGTCAGTATAGAGCTGTGCCAGTAGAGGGGCCAATAGGTTCAGATGTGCTCTGTAGAAGTCTATCGGGAGCCCGTCCGGCCCAGGGGCCTTGCCAGGGGGAAAGGAACGGATGGCGTTTTGAACCTCTAGCGCTGTGAAAGGTTGGACCAAAGTCTCCCTTTCGCTGTCGGAGAGCCAGCCAAGCGCCAACGGGTCCAAGAGGGACCGCAGCATCTCTGGCTGGAAATCCGAGGGTAAGCCAGAGGAGTAAAGACTGGTGTAAAAGTCATTAAAGGTCTGCAGAATGTCCGATGGGGAGGAGACCGATCCACCCCCCGGGACCTGTAAGGAGGACACCAAAGTGAGAGGCTGGTCGTGCTGGGCCATCATGGCCAAAAGGCGGCCATTTCGATCACCCTGTTCAAATGCTCTCTGTCTGCTTTTGTATGTCTCAAGTCTCGTGACCTCTGCCAAATGTAACTGCAGGTCCCTCTGAGCCGCCATAAGCAGGTCAAAATGAGCTGGGGTGGGGTCCCTGCTATATATGTCAGTATGGTCTGTAACGTTTTGTTCCAAACTCAGAGTTGCAGCTGAATGTTGCCTCTTTATACTCGCAATGGACAATATGAATTGACCCCTAGTATAAGCTTTGAAGGCATCCCAGGTAACATCCGGAGGGGAAGACCCGGCATTGTGGTCCCAAAACTCCGTCAGTAAGGGGGGTAAACTCTCCGAGAGATCCGGGTGAGAGACCCACTGAGCCCCCAACCTCCAGAATGCAGCATTCCGGGAAGCCGGGGAGCGGAGAACCACTGCCAAGGGGCTGTGATCGGACAGACTGCTCGGCAGATAGGCAGCCTCCAACACATCAGCTAACAGTGCGGGGTTGGAGAAAGCCAGATCTATCCGTGATGCGGTCTTGTACGATGCTGAATAACACGAGTACGTCCGTGTAGCAGGGTGCTTCCACCTCCAGATCTCCTCCAGACCCACCGCCTGGGCCCAGGCTGACAGGTCCAGACAGTGCCTCTTGGAAGGCGTGGGTCTATCTAGATCTGGTGACAGAGTGGCATTAAAGTCGCCCATCACCAGAACCTTACCCGGGCAAAACGGGGTTACCTTTTCTAGCACTGCATAGAGTAGACCTGGTGAAAAGGGGGGAGGAATGTAGACATTGACAACAATATACCTTTGCGACCATAGTGTGAACACCAACATAACGTATTTACCCTGAGGGTCAGTGCGGACCTCTTCAATCACACAAGGAAAATTTTTGTGAATAAGTATCGATACACCTCTAGCATATGTGGAGTACGTGGCATGTACTGCCCTCTGAATCCATGGTTTTTTCAGAGTCAGGATTTTGCCGCCCACAAGGTGGGTTTCCTGGAGGAGTATAAGTTGGGGGGATTGGGACTTTAAGTACTGGAAAAGAAGGGCACGTTTGAACTTAGAATTAAGGCCCCTGACATTCCAAGAAAGGATGGTAAAAGAAGGAGGCGGGCCATCAGCCATTGGGCATGTATGACAAAAAAAAAAAAGCGGGCGAGTTATACTCACCCTAATGGACCTTAGGGGCCGCAAAACCTCTGCTGCATTGCATAGAACATCGACAGCACCCGAGCATTGTACAAAAACAAAACAGAAAAAGGAAAGTAAACCAAAAACAGACACATAAATCACCATTACACGTGAACTTCCCAGGCACCAAGTGCCTATCCTACTATGTCCCTTCCCTCCACTAAACATGTGGGGGGGCGGGAATAGTCTAGACCCCTAACAAAAAACCAATAGATTAGGCGGTGTGAATGAGCCCCGAACTAGGGGCCCCACACAGCCGGAGCCAGCGAACTCACTCCGCTTCTAGGCAATGTCCCAGGGAGTGGTGATATGTGATACCAGCACTGGCCACCAGCTAAAGGGGAGGGGGGGAGAGCAGTCTCTAACTTGGTGAGGAAAGTAGTGTGTGTCCAGTTCAGAGCTCTGAGCAAACCGACTCCTGCATAGGAGAGAAAAAAACATAAACCAGGCAATGTTCCATAGTGCAAACATGTTCTGATCCATAAGAGCAGCGGAGGCCACGGAGATCAAACCCAGGGCCAGGGATCTTCCCCCCCGGAAATCACGAGCAGTAATCAATGGCAGTTCAGCAGCAGGGGGGGGGAGGATAGCAACCATGACCCCCCGGGAACGAAGGGAGAGAAAAAAAAAAAAAGGGAAACGAGAAGGCAAACAGTGCATCCCACCCCATGAATAAAACAGAAAAACAAAAAACAGGGGTACAGAACATGGGGGGGGGGGGGAACAGGAGGCAACTTGCAGAGTGTCAAATACTTGCTGCTAGGGGAGACATCTACCGGCCATCCAACCAGGACATCGCTGCCTCCGGATCCGTGAAGAATCTTGTGCGGTCACCATCAATTACGCGAAGTTTGCTGGGATAAAGCAGGCTGAACTTGAGGCCCTTATCTCTCAGGCGCTTCCTAACCTCGGTGAAGCTGCGGCGGCGGTGTTGAACCTCTGGGGAGTAATCAGGAAAGAGCATGATGCGGGCACCATTATAGTCCAGGTCCCGTTTCTCCCTGGCAGCTGTCAGGATCCGATCTCTGTCCCTATAATTATGTAGCCGGAGCAAGAAGGGTCTAGGAGGGTTACGAGGGGGCGGAGGGGTAGGGGGGACTCTGTGCGCTCTTTCCACCACAAATGTGGGAGGCATGGCAGGCAAATCCAGGAGCGAGATCAGGAAGGCCTCAGCAAACTCAGCAGGCCTCACGCCCTCCGCCTTCTCAGGGAGGCCTAGGACACGGATATTATTCCTCCTGAGCCTATTCTCAGTATCAATGGACTTGTCCTGTAAGGCTTTAACCTGTAGCTGTAAGGCATGGAGTTCCCTGGAGTCCGCCCTGGTAGAATCCTCTAATTGGGAGATGCGGCCCTCTGCTTCAGTGAACCGGGTCTTAAATTTGTCCATGTCATGGCGGATCAGGCTGACATCCGCCACTAGGTGGTCTATTTTGACCATCACCGAGTCCCGACCATCCCTGATCGCTGCAAGGAGCTCGGCATGAGAGGTGGCCTGGGATGGGGATGGATCGAGATGGGAAGGAGAGCTGGCTGACATGGTCAGATCCCGGGACCTCGTGGGCAAGATGGCGGCCGCGGACCGGTCGGCAGGCGCCGAGGATGAGCGGAGCTTACCCGGAGACAGCTGGGAGAGCCTCGGGGTGGTGGATGCCTTCTTCCGCCCCAGGGTGTCAGGTAAGTGGCTGCTGGAAGGAGGAATCTGCGCTGGAAAACAGTAAGGATTCGGGCAGGAGCGGAGCTCAGCGGTCACACATCCTCTCCTGTTCACATCCCGGCCACGCCCCCCGCTATACACATGTTTATTCCCTTTGTGTGTATTGGAACAAAACAAGGGAGGAAAAAAAGCAAATTGGACATAATGTCACACAAAACTCCAAAAATGGGCTGGTCAAAATTCTTGGTACCCTTAACTTAATATTTGGTTGCACACCCTTTGGAAAAAATAACTGAAATCAGTCGCTTCCTATAGAAAAATATTGAAGCAGCGCTAAATGTCCATGTGCAAACAAGTAATTAAAGTGAAAACGTGCTATAATCCAATAAAAATAACTAATGGTGTGTGCAAAATGTGCAAAAATTGCCAAAATTCTAAAATATTAATGTGTCCCAAAAAGTAATAAGAAAAGTTCACACAAATAATAATGATCTCCCAAAAAAGTAAAAGTATCCAGCAACCAAAGACCGGAGAGAAGGAAAAAAACCACAGGTGTGGAAGTCCAGCTTGTCACATCAATAGGGAATCAACCATAACAGGTGTAAATGCATAATCCTCCCCCGATGGCACCAGCCTCTCACCTTACTGATGGACCCCAAGGGGTCAGATAAAGCCTTAATGGATCTCCAACACTCCAGGTGATGCTCTCCAATTCTTGTATACAAACAGGGATTGCTGTCGCCTTTTCCACCGCTTCCCACCGTATCCCACAGCTCATCACAGTCACTCAGCTCCCACGCCCTTGATAAAGTCACGCGTTGCGTCACTTCTCACGTCGGGAGGAGGAGCTTAGTGACGTTGACTTCCGGTTTACGGCCGTGAACCGGAAGTGTGTACTCCATTTGGCGTTTTTATTGCTTGATGTTTTTTCATTTCTGTTTTTAAGCCATATATTTTAAATGAACGCAGTTTTTTGGCTTTCTTATACTTACTTCACCATGGAGTCCTTTCTGTTTTATTCCTGAACCTTGGAGCAAGATATATTATAGGAAGATACGGTGGGAAGCGGTGGAAAAGGCGGCAGCAATCCCTGTTTGTATACAAGAATTGGAGAGCATCACCTGGAGTGTTGGAGATCCATTAAGGCTTTATCTGACCCCTTGGGGTCCATCAGTAAGGTGAGAGGCTGGTGCCATCGGGGGAGGATTATGCATTTACACCTGTTATGGTTGATTCCCTATTGATGTGACAAGCTGGACTTCCACACCTGTGGTTTTTTTCCTTCTCTCCGGTCTTTGGTTGCTGGATACTTTTACTTTTTTGGGAGATCATTATTATTTGTGTGAACTTTTCTTATTACTTTTTGGGACACATTAATATTTTATATTTTTGGCAATTTTTGCACATACCATTAGTTATTTTTATTGGATTAAAGCACGTTTTCACTTTAGTTACTTGTTTGCACATGGACATTTAGTGCTGCTTCAATATTTTTCTATCTTTTGTCAGTTGTGTTGGTTACACTATAGAAATTAGCTGCTGTATGTCTTTTATATTTATATTAGCACTTTATATATTAGTTTAGTTGTACCTATTGGCAGGCGCATAGGTACCCTTTTATAACATTAGTCGCTTCCTATAACCATCAATAAGCTTCTTACACCTCTCACCCGGAATTTTGGACCACTCTTCCTTTGCAAACTGCTCCAGGTCTCTCTTATTGGAAGGGCGCCTTTTCCCAACAGAAATTTTAAGATCACTCCACAGGTGTTCAATGGGATTTAGATCTGGATTCATTGCTGGCCACTTTAGAACTCTCCAGCGCTTTGTTGCCATCCATTTCTGGGTGCTTTTTGACGTATGCTTGGGGTCATTGTCCTGCTGGAAGACCCAAGATCTCGGACGCAAACCCAGCTTTCTGACACTGGGCTCTACAATGCGACCCAAAATCCTTTGGTAATCCTCAGATTTCATGATGCTTTGCACACATTCAAGGCACCCAGTGCCAGAGGCAGCAAAACAACCCCAAAACCTCCACCATATTTCACAGTAGGTACTGTGTTCTTTTCTTTGTAGGTCTCATTCCGTTTTCGGTAAAAAGTAGAATGATGTGCTTTACCAAAAAGCTCTATCTTGGTCTCATCTGCCCACAAGATGTTTTCCCAGAAGGATTTTGGCTTACTCAAGTAGATTTTTGGCAAACTGTAGTCTTGCTTTTTTATGTATCTGTGTCAGCAGTGGGGTCCTCCTGGGTCTCCTGCCATAGCGTTTAATTTCATTTAAATGTCGACGGATAGTTGGCGCGGACACTGATGCTCCCTGATCCTGCAGTACAGCTTGAATTTCTTTGGAACTTGTTTGGGGCTGCTTATCCACCATCCAGACTATCCTGCGTTGCAACCTTTCATCAATTTTCCTCTTCCGTCCACACCCAGAGAGATTAGCTACAGTGCCATGGGTTGCAAACTTCTTGATGTTGCGCACTGTGGACAAAGGCAAATCTAGATCTCTGGAGATGGACTTGTAACCTTGAGATTGTTGATATTTTTCCACAATTTTGGTTCTCAAGTCCTCAGACAGTTCTCTTTTCCTCTTTCTGTTGTCCATGCTTAGTGTGGCACACACAGACACACAATGCAAAGACTAAACTTCTCTCCTTTTTATCTGCTTTTTGGTGTGATTTTTATATTGCCCACACCTGTTACTTGCCCCAGGTGAGTTTAAAGGAGCATCACATCCTTGAAACGATCTTATTTATCCACAATTTTGAAAGGGTGCCAAGAATTTTGAACAGTCCATTTTTGGAGTTTTGTGTGTGACATTATGTCCAATTTGCTTTTTTTCCTCCCTTTTTTTGTTTTGTTCCAATAAACACAAAGGAAATAAACATGTGTATAGCAAAACAGTTCGGCTATGACTGTATTACTGTCACTGATAATGACTGTATATACATGAAAATCATACATACACACACATTATATATATATATATATATATATATACACCTTTTTGTTGTTTGTTTTTTATTTAACAAGTTTCATTGATGTGTATATATTTCATTATAGAATCTATGCTTGCAAATCTTTTTTCCTTCTGAAGAAGACCAATATTGCTACAAAGGTCGAAACGCGTTGGCGTTTTGCACATAAATAAATCATCTATAATGTTGTATGAATTCATATTGGCTGTATTTATATATGTATAAGCTTTTATTGATGTTTTTGGAGCTAATGTCCTGATTCCTATCAGATGTTTTTTTCTACTTCATATGTTTTTTCATTTTAATAAACGTTATACTTTTTTACAATTTCTATTTAATTATTTTTTACTTATTGCTGCAATTCAAAGCCCCTAGGGGTATTTTTTCCTTTTCTTGAGAGTGATGTCATGTGACCTCCCAGAATCCTCCTCACCTCTCCAGTCAGCAGGTAGATGATCTCCAGGGTGAGGCTTAGTATGTTCTCAGTCATGTGACTCCGGTCCTCCTCCATCCTCATTGGTGCCATCATTTGATCTATACAGGTCTCCTTGTAGACGGATAACTTTGGTAAATGAAAGAATTATTTGGATGGTATTTGTAACACAATAATAGGATGTGGATGTGAGGGGGGGTAATAGGAGGGTTGCTGTACATTCAAGAACTACTACCCCCATGGGAATACATTTATTATTATTGTTATACAGGCTTTATACAACACAAACAATTTGCGCAGCACAGGATGAATCAGTGGGCCCTGCTTGTTAGTGACTACAATCTAGGAGGGAGGGTCAAATAATACAAATGGTGATAACTGTAGGGGATGAGCTGATGGAGAAAATAAATGTACAGTTGTTAGGTGTGGACAGGATAGGCTTCTCTGGAAAGGAGGGTTTTCAGGGATCATCTAAAAGCAAACAGAGTAGGAGATAGTCAGACAGATTGGGATATGGAGTTCCATAGGATGGGAGAGGCTCGGGAAAGCCCTGGAGGTGAGCATGGGAGGAGGTGACAGGGGAGTTAGAGAGCAGGAGGTCTTGGGAGGAATGAAGAGAACAATTTGGTTGGTATGTTGAGACTAGGTTAGTGATGTAGGTGTGGGCTGATTTGTGAATGGCTTTGTCAGTTATTGTTTGTATTTTGAATTTAATTTGTTGGGTGAATGGCAGCCAATGGATGGAGTGTCAGAAAGAGGTGGCAGACGATGAGTGGTATGTAAGGTGGATGAGCCTTACAGAGGATGATTGTGGGGATTTCAGAAGAGAGAAAATATTGTTGCCAGGCAAGGAAGTCATCCAGGAAGGTTGATACTGGTCCAGGGGGCCGGTAGATGACAGCAATTCTTAGAGAAACGGAAGAAAATAGACAAATACAACGTGCCTCAAAAGAGAAGAGTGTCAGAGAAGGAGGTGGGTAAAGGTGCTGTGTGGGGCTCAAAGGATTCTCACTTTGCCTCCCTTCCATCCACTGGGTTTGGGGGAGTGAGTCCAGAAGGCCACCATGGGAGAGGGAAGCAGGAGAAGCAGTGTCGGATTCATGAAGCCAGGTTTCGGTAATGGCAAGTAGGTAAAGGGAATTTGTGATAAAGAGGTTGTGGAGGGAGGTGAGTTTGTTACAGACAGAGTGGAAATCCCAGAGAGCGCAGGAGAAAAGGAGGCTGGTTTTGGGCAGAAGAGGAATGGAAACCAAGTTCTGTGAATTGCGGATGCTGCCAGAGTGTGTAGGATGTTGGGCACAGTTAAATAATGGAGGCCCAGGGTTTGGGGATATGTCAACAGAGGTTAGGAGAAGCAGAAGGGTGAGGGAGGTGATATGGGAGAGCAATTTATATTTAGGGACATACCCCAGTGTCCTGGGGGATTTATCATAATGAAGGTGTAGAAGTAGCAGGAGTTGGTGAGTGCAGTAATAGGGAGAGGACAGAAAGGAGAGTGATATATATAAGCTGTGGGGTAGAGAAGAGGGGTGGAGGAAAGAGGACACAAGTGGTAGAGAGCGCATGTTACAGAGTGGAAGGAGACATGAATAGAGAGGCGGGTCACCTGCAGTGTGTTTTGTGCTTTTCAGTGCAGTTTGCTATGTATGTTTGCTTCATGCAATCACTGAAGTGCAGAGCTTGGAGTGCATATCACTTGTATAAAGAATCACCAAAGCCTCGTACACACGATCGGACTTCCACCTGACTTTTCCGTGGATTTTTGTCCGAACGGAGTTAGTTGGGAACACCCATAGCATACACACGCTCGGACTTTTCTGCAAACTTTCCCAAAACTTCTTACAACATTGTGTGTTTTTTCTGCTCTTTACTGCCACCCTTTGGTCAACGTCTACTATTGTTGGTTGATTTTAACATGATTTGATGTTTTTCTGTACACACGGTCGGACTTTGCTCCATCCGACTTTTGTTGGGCAAAAGTTTGTCCGTTTGCAGACCCAACTTTTGTCCGATGAAATCCAAAACCAAACGAAAAAAGTTTGTCCGATGGAGCGTACACACGGTCGGATTGTTGGTCCAACTTGCTCAAAATGAAGTTTGTTGGCCAAAAGTCCGACCGTGTGTACGGGGCTTCAGAGAAAGAATCACTAAAATGAAAGGACCCCAGCAATGTGCTGACCCCACAAGGGTGCTCTAGTTTTATACTGTCAAAGGTGGGGGTGTTTTTTTGTTAATTAATGAATCACAAGTCAATATAAGGATGGGTAACAATCAAAGCAGACCTTTCACATATAAAGTCAGACCAGCAGAGTTGTAAAGATAAGATCAGCACATCAAATTTAGGTAAGTCACTACAGAGCAACACAAACATCATAATGATGCAGACAGGGAACAGATGATGAAGGCGACATAACAAAATACACACAGACACAGTGACAGCAAACAGTTTCCAATTTGTCAGTTATGGGTGGATGTGACTAGGGATGAGCCGAACCCCCCGGTTCGGTTCGCATCCAGAACATGCGAACGGACCGATCGTTCACGCGAACTTTCAAACCCCGTTAAAGTCTATGGGACTCGAACGTGAGAAATTAAAAGTGCGAATTTTAAAGGTTAATATGCAAGTTATTGTCCCAAAAAGGGTTTGGGGACCCGGGTCCTGCCCCAGGGGACATGTATCAATGCAAAAAAAAGTTTTAAAAATGGCCGTTTTTTGGGGAGCAGTGATTTTAATGATGCTTAAAGTGAAAAACTAAAAGTGAAATATTCCTTTAAATATCGTACCTGGGGGTTGTCTATAGTATGCCTGTAAAGTGGCGCGTGTTTAGAACTGTCCCTGCACAAAAATAGGATTTTTATAACAGCTTACCTGTAAAATCCTTTTCTTGGAGTACATCACGGGACACAGAGCGACATAGTCATTACTAATGGGTTATATAGATACCGTCAGGTGCTGGCACTGGCAACTTCCAAAACCGGAAGTACCCTCCCCTATATAAGCCCCTCCCATCCGGGAGCACCTCAGTTTTGTAGCAAAGCAATAAGTGTCCCCAAAGAGGGGCGGGAGCTCTGTGTCCCGTGATGTACTCCAAGAAAAGGATTTTACAGGTAAGCTGTTCTAAAAATCCTATTTTCTTTCTCGTACATCACGGGACACAGAGCGACATAGTCATTACTAATGGGATGTCCTAAAGCAATGCCCAATGAGGGGGGGGATACACCATATATAAGCTGAGCGCTATCAGACATGAGGATCTTTTGCGGCCTGCAACACACTGCGCCCAAAGGCGACATCCTCCTGACTTCTAACGTCCACCTGGTAGAACCTAGTAAACGTGTGAACTGAAGACCATGTTGCGGCCTTACAGATTTGAGCCAGGGAGGCCTGGTGATGCACTGCCCATGAAGTTCCAACTGCTCTCGTGGAGTGCGCTCTAACTTTGAACGGAGGCGGTCTCCTTCTCAAGCCATAGGCTTGTATTATGACCTGTCGAATCCATTTGGCTAAAGTAGATTTCGACGCTGCCTGACCCTTTCTGGGGCCTTCTGGCAGAATAAACAAAGTATCCGTTCTGCGAATCTGAGCAGTGGCTTTTAGATAAGCTTTAACTGCTCTTACTACATCCAAAGAATGCAATAACTTTTCCTCTACCGAAGTAGGTTTGGGGAAAAAAGAAGGAAGAACCACATCTTGGTTCAAATGAAACCTCAATACCACCTTAGGAAGAAAGGCTGGATGAGGGCGTAACACTACTCTATCCTTATGGATAACCAGATATGGCTCCTTACAGGACATAGCTGCTAATTCCGACACTCTTTTAGCCGAACAAATGGCTACTAGAAAAATCAATTTCCTGGTAAGAAGAACCAGGGAAATATGCTGTAATGGTTCAAATGGTTGTTTCTGTAGAACCGACAGAACCAAGTTTAGATCCCATGGACATATGGGAATATTAACCGGAGGACTAATACGCATCACTCCTTGTATAAAGGCTTTGACTAGTGAATGCGAAGCCAAGGGCCTTTGAAAAAATATTGACAAGGCCGAAATCTGACCCTTGATAGTACTCAAGGCAAGCTTCCTATCTACAGCCCATTGTAGGAAGTCCAGAATCCTACCTATTACGTATTTACGTGGATGCCATTTCTTGGCCTCACACCAGGCGATGTACGCCTTCCAGATTCTATAGTAGATCTGCCTGGATACCGGCTTCCTGGCCTTGATCATGGTAGATACCACAGCATTAGAGAGCCCTCTCTTTTTTAGAATGTGGGCTTCAATAGCCAGGCCGTCAAACCTAGGGCTGGTAAGGAAGGGTGGTATATCGGTCCTTGCGAAAGCAGGTCCGGACGATGTGGGAGGGTCCAAGGACTCCCCACAGACATCTTTACAATCTCCGCGTACCATGCTCTTCGGGGCCACGCTGGAGCCACCAGAATCACTGGTTTCTTTTCTACCCTGATTCTGCGGAGTAATCGAGGTAACAATTGTGGCGGTGGGAATGCATATATCAGCTTGAACTGATCCCAAGGGAACACTAGGGCATCCGAGCCGCAAGCTAGGGGATCCCTTGTCCAAGAGACAAACCTGTCCACTTTTGTATTGAATCTGGATGCTAGCAGATCTACATCCGGTGTTCCCCACCGCTGACATATTGTCCGGAAAACCTCGGGATGAAGGGACCATTCCCCTGGGCATAATTGTTGGCGACTTAGAAAGTCCGCCTTCCAATTCTCCACTCCTGGAATGAATACCGCAGATATGGCTGGGACATATTTTTCTGCCCATTTCAGGATGTAATTTACTTCCCTCTGGGCTGCACGACTCCTGGTGCCCCCCTGATGATTGAATTCTGACAGGGGACCCTTGGAGTTTGGATGTCCATGCTACTAGGGCATACCGGGCTGCTCGTATCTCTAAGAGATTGATGGGCAGGGCCTTTTCTGCATCCGACCATCTGCCCTGGAGAGACTATTGCTCCAGTACTGCTCCCCAGCCTATAAGGCTGGCATCTGTAGTGATCACCTTCCAAGAAATCAGACTGAAGGATTTCCCTTTTTCCAGATTCTGGGGAACCAACCACTAACGGAGGCTCTTGCGAACGGAAGGGGACAAGGACATTGTAAGTCTAGGGCCTGAACTTTTTTGTTCCAGGCTGACAGTATGGCCCCCTGCAAATTCCTTGAATGGAATTGACCGTAGGGTACTGCTTCGAATGATGCCACCATTTTTCCCAGCAGCCTTATGCACAGGCGTATGGACGGCTGTCTTTTTTGTACCCACTAAGTGGATCAAATCTTTCAAAGACAACACCTTTCCTCGAGGCAAGAATATTTTTCTCTGGCCTGAATCCAACCTTAGCCCCAAGTATTCCAGACTTTTGACTGGTTTTTAGGGCTAACTTGTCTCGGTTGATAATCCAACCGTGAGATTCCAGATACTTGATTGTCTTGTGAACGACCACGTCTAGTTTTTTCACTGAGTGGTCTATCAGCAACAAGTCATCCAGATATGCCATTATCATTACACCTTGTGTTCTTAGATTGGCCAATAAAGGGCCAGAATTTTTGTAAACACTCGTGGTGCTGTGGCCAAACCGAAGGGTAAGGCTCTGAACTGAAAATGGCGCCCTTCTACTGCAAAGCGTAGAAATTTTTGGTGGACTGGAAAGATGGGAATATGCAAATAAGCATCTTTGATGTCGATCGCGGCTAACCAATCCTCCCCTTGTAGGGCAGTGGCCACCGATCGGATCGACTCCATCGGAAAGTCCTGATATACAGGAATTTGTATAGCCCTTTTTAGAATTAATATGGGCCTCCCGTCCGCGTTTGCTTCGGGACTGTAAAGAGGTTTGAGTAAAACCCAAACCCTCATTCTTACAGGGGAACCTCCATAATTACTCCTTGGAGCAATAGTTGTTCTAGTGCCAACAGGAGGGACTCTCTCTTCCGGGGATCCCTTGGCACGTTTGACCTCAAAAATGGGAAGGAGGAGAGTCTTTTAACTCCAACCCTTCAATGAATTTAACTTTGGGGGAGGTTTTGTACCTCCCCTGACCCAGGGTTTCTCATTACCCTGCTATTGTCCCTGTTTTTTACCCCCGGGAATTGACCGAGGAGGCCGTCGGAACTGTTACACAGCCGATGCCCCAGGGACTGGAGAAGCAGGCCTCTTAAAGAGGGACCTCTAACTCTGTTTTTAACCGGCAAGAGCGTATTTTTACCGCTGGAAATTTTCTGGATATATTTGTCCAGGTTTTCCCTGAATAAGCGTTCACCATGAAATGGGACGCTAACCAGCCATTCTTTACAGGGAGCTTCAGCAGACCAGTTTTTGAGCCATAGAAGCCTACGCATATGTACTATAGACAGCGTAAGGCGGGAGGCCTGATGGACTGAATCCTTATGGCGTCAACCGCAAAGCCTAAGGCTCTAGGTAGATCAGCTAGGGCAAAGCCTGCTGATCTGTCAAGTCCCTCAAGACCTGTTTCAACTGATCCTTCACTGCTTAGCAGACCCCAATAGCTGCTACTGCTGGTTGTGTCACCAAGCTTGCTGTAGAAAGAAGCAGACTTTCATAAGGACTCCAATCTTTTATCTATTGGGTTCTTGAACATTTGGACATTATCCACTGGACATGTCAGTGATTTATACATACAAGAGATGGCTGCGTCCACTGTAGGGACCTTCCATTTTTTTTTATTTTTTTTTGATGAACTTATCCTCCATGGGATAGACCACCGGAAATCTCTTGGGGGAATAAATATTTTCTCAGGACGTTCCCAATCCTGGTAAATAAGCCCTTTCAGTAAAGGGTGAAGTGGAAAAGAACAGACAGTCTGGGGGCTTCTAGCGACCCCAACGAGGATACAGTAGTGGTTGATGGTTCCGCAAGGTGCATTTTTAAATGCTGATCGGACCATGTTAGTCAGAGACTGAACCCATAATCTTTCAGCTTGAGATGCTGAGAAAAGGTTCCCCCACTGTTGATTCCTCTATAACAGAATCAACCTTATCCTGATCCCCTTCAGGCAGGTCGATCCCTGTATGGGACTGTTGCTCTGCTAACAGGCACTTTGAAGGAGGAGATGGAGATCGGCGTGCTTTCCCTGACAGGGAGGCAGCGATCAATGTTGACAATCTCTCTCTAATCCTCCCAGAGCTGAGGAAAAAACCTCCTCTGTTACATACACAGGAGCAGGTGAACTGAGGACAGCCACAGTACCAAGTACCCCTGCGGGGTCTCTACGGTCACTTACCTCTGAACTTCAGGGGAGACTGGTGCAGCAGAAGTATGCCCAAGATCCTCAGAGCCCGATGAGACCCCCTTCGCTTCCTGGAAGATTCAGTTCCGGAGCTTCTGGACGGCATATTCCTAAGCCTAAAGCTGAGGTATTCCAGCCGTAATACACCACTTTTACTGAGAATAGTCTAGCACAATTGCTGCTATATCACAGTTGGTGTCTACTAAAGTGCCTTTCTAGGGGATGCCTGCATCAACCGCCTCTATGTGCCTTTATATTGTTGCTAGCTCTGTCTGTGCACTTCAACAGCCAGCTATAATGTGCTTCAAAACACGCTGGACGCCCGCACATGCGCAGTAGTGCCGCGGCGCACACCTGAGCGTCATCCACCCGCTCCGCCCCTTTTTCCAGATCGCCTCTATGAATAGAGGCGCGTGCACGCGCGCGGGCACGTGCGCCTTCGGCGCCTTTTTTGAAAACAACAAGGAGCTAGATGGGAGCCAGGGTCCCTTTGCCGCAGGGCCCGGGGATGGATGAGCGCAGCAACAGGGCAGAGGAGACAGCTTCCCAGCAGAGAACATACCAACTGCCTGGATTTGATTCTGGAAGAAAAAAATCCACATTACAAGAAAAAGAACCATAGCGGCCTCTAGTGTCTAACACAGGTACCGCGGTCTTACATTTTTTTTTTTTTCTTGCCTACTATTAAAATTTTTACATTTTCTCAGTAGTAACAGGCATACACAGAATATTAGCGGGAATACCGTTAGGTAACAGACAGAAAGACAAATTAGGCTTGGGGGTCCCCCAATAGAACCAAGTTCCTGGGGGCCCCCACTTACCTGTTCCCCGCCGCAGGACTTTGTTTGGTCCACAAAAGCCCAAACTTCACCTATCACGGCAGGCATTGTAATCAAACCTTCAGGGACCGGGTTCCCAAGGATTCCACTCCCCTGGACCTGTATAGCACCCTGCACAGAAAACATCTTGGTCGTGGGTATGACCAGAGCTCTGGATCCCAGGGTCCAGCTCTCCTAAGAGAAGCATTACAGGCAAAACCTTGCTCTTCTCTGCAAGGCCCGGGTACCGACCGTTTAGCTATGAAGCTTTTTTGGTCGGATCCGGAATAGCTTACTGAAGCCCAAAAGAACCTGTACGCAAGCTCAGTGAAAAACACGTTTCTTCTTGGCCAACACCTTAGACACTGGCAAAAAACTGAGGTGCTCCCGGATGGGAGGGGCTTATATAGGGGAGGGTACTTCCGGTTTTGGAAGTTGCCAGTGCCAGCACCTGACGGTATCTATATAACCCATTAGTAATGACTATGTCGCTCTGTGTCCCGTGATGTACGAGAAAGAAATGACATTTCTAAAGGAATAAATGTCATTTAAAACTTCTTGCGGCTTTAATGTAATGTCGGGTCCCGGCAATATGGATGAAAATCATTGAGGAAAAACGGCATGGGTACCCCCCTCCCAGCCACTTTGGGTCTTGTATGGATATTAAGGGGAACCCCGCACCCAAATTAAAAAAAAGGAAAGGCGTGGGCCCCCAGGCCCTATATACTCTGAACAGCAGTATACAGGCGGTGCAAACAAGACAGGGACTGCAGGATTGATCTTAAGTAGAATCGGTTTGTAATTTGGAACAGGTCCTTTTTTAAAGTGTAGCTCCAGCCAAAAAATCTATTTTTAAGCTTTATGGAAAACATAGGGAAGGGTTATCACCCCTGTAACATTTGTTTTGCTGTCTGTGCACCTGTTCAGAACATTTCACCTCACTTTCCGTCCCAATGACAATTTTGTATTTTGTATTTTGTAAATTTGGGGGTTTTAGAGAAACAAGGATTGGTTATAAAGCATCAGTGGAGAGGAGACACATTTTTCCCATATTAAAAGGGGTTGTAAAAGTAAATTTTTTTTCCCTAAATAGCTTCCTTTATCTTAGTGCAGCCCTCCTTCACTTACCTCATCCTTCGATTTTGCTTTTAAATGTCCTTATTTCTTCTGAGAAATCCTCACTTCCTGTTCTTCAGTCTGTAACTCCACACAGTAATGCGAGGCTTTCTCCCTGGTGTGGAGTGTCGTGCTCGCCCCCTCCCTTGGACTACAGGAGAGCGTCAGGACACTCTCTACGTTGCAGATAGAGAAAGGAGATGTGTGTTAGTGGCCGTGTCTACCACGCCGCAGCGCCGCCTCCATTGGCTTAGCTTCATTCACTAAGCTTCACTGCCCCGCCTGGACTCCGCCCCCTTGCTGCCTGAATACAGGAGATCCTAATCTCATCTACAGTGTATTGGAAAGGACAGCAGCAACCTCAAAACGTTATGTAAAAACAACAAGGTAAGGTAAAACCTTAGAGTCGGCTATACAATTACTGTAAATTATAAAATTTATACACAAACTTAGTAATGTCTATTTATATCGGTGCCTTTACTCTATGCCAGGGGTCCTCAAACTACGGCCCGCATCCGGCCCGCCAGTGTGATTTTCCCAGCCCGCGGACTGCCCCTTTAACATTGCAAGAAATCCCCCTCCCCTGACCTTTTTTTTCACTGTTTTTCGCCGCCCGCCGCCGCCAGAGGTCCGGCCGGCGGAGGTAATGTCTCCGCCGGCGGTCATTTTCTAGAAAACCACAGACGAGTTGTAAACGAGAAGGGAGCCTGCCGAGTGGCTACTATAAAAATGGAGCTGCAGCACCGCCCACCCCCTGCCCCCGGCCTACCATCTGTGACCTGTTGTGGAAAGGGTTGGCGGGTGGGCGGTGCCGCAGCTCCATTTCTATTGTAGCCGCTCGGCAGGCTCCCTCCCTGTTATTGTTCCCCCTCAGCCTTCAGTAATGGTGGCGGAGACACCGCTGCTGGGATATAGAAGGGCTCCAATGAGGGGGACATCTGAGATGTAAGGAAGCACTTCGCTGGGGACACCTGAGATGTAAGGAAGCACTCCGCTGGCTGGGGACACCTGAGATGTAAGGAGGCACTCCGCTGGGGACACCTGAGATGTAAGGAGGCACTCCGCTGGGGACACCTGAGATGTAAGGAGGCACTCCGCTGGCTGGGGACACCTGAGATGTAAGGAGGCACTCCGCTGGGGACACCTGAGATGTAAGGAGGCACTCCGCTGGGGACACCTGAGATGTAAGGAGGCACTCCGCTGGGGACACCTGAGATGTAAGGAGGCACTCCGCTGGGGACACCTGAGATGTAAGGAGGCACTCCGCTGGGGACACCTGAGATGTAAGGAGGCACTCCGCTGGCTGGGGACATTGACATCAGAGCTCCGACTGATTCTGATTCTGCATTATGGTGAGTTGAACTATTTAATTTTATATTATAATGTAATAATAGAAATAATGCGCTTCAATCACCCTGACACCATAACAACCATGGTGCCGGGATGATTGAGGCGCTAACACCAGATGTTTGGAGTATCTTTATCTGCCGATTGTTAAACTTTCTGGAATACACATTTCTATTGTGATGGGGGGGGGGGGGGGAAACTGTGATGAGGAAGTCGGTTATGGGGGATCTGTTATGGGGGGAATCTTATAGGGGGTTCTGTGATGGGGGTGTCTGTTACGGGGGGGGGGGGCTTTGTGATGGAGAGGAGTTTGTGTTGGAGGGCTTTGTGATGGGGAGGTTTGTGATGGGGGATCTTTTCTGGGGGGCATTGTGATGGGGGAATCTGTGATGGAGAGGTTCTGTGATGCGGAGGGGGTTCTGTGATGGGGAGGGGGATCTGTGATGAGGGGATTCTGTGATGGGGGAGGGGGATCTGTGATGAGGGGAGTCTGTGATGGAGAGGTTCTGTGATGGGGGAGAGGGATCTGTGATGGAGAGGTTCTGTTATGCGGAGGGGGTTCTGTGATGGGGGAGGGGGATATGTGATGGGGGAGGGGGATATGTGATATGGGAAGGGGGTTCTGTGATGGGGGAGTCTGTGATGGAGAGGTTCTGTGATGCGGAGGGGGTTCTGTGATGGGGGAGGGGGATCTGTGATGGAGAGGTTCTGTGATGCGGAGGGGGTTCTGTGTTGGTGTCCTGTGATGGGGAGGGGGATCTGTGAGGAGGGGGTTCTGTGTTGGGGGAGGGGGATCTGTGATGCGGAGGGGGTTCTGTGATGGGGGGAGTCTGTGATTAGGGGGTTCTGTGATGGGGGAGGGGGATCTGTGATGCGGAGGGTGTTCTGTGATGGGGGAGGGGGATCTGTGATGGGGGGAGTCTGTGATGGAGAGGTCCTGTGATGCGGAGGGGGTTCTGTGATGGGGGAGGGGGATCTGTGATGGGGGAGGGGGATCTGTGATGGGGGAGGGGGATCTGTGATGGAGAGGTCCTGTGATGCGGAGGGGGTTCTGTGATGCGGATGTGGTTCTGTGATGAGGGGAGTCTGTGATGAGGGGAGTCTGTGATGGGGAGGGGGATCTGTGATGCGGAGGGTGTTCTGTGATAGGGGAGGGGGATCTGTGATGGGGGGGTTCTGTGATGAGGGGGTTCTGTGATGAGGGGAGTCTGTGATGGGGGGAGTCTGTGATGGGGGGAGTCTGTGAAATACTAATAAGTTTATGTTGATTAAAATCTTTTTTTTTATTTTAAATATTAAATTGTTTTTTCCTGTTTTTTTGCACTACAAATAAGATGTGTGCATAGGAATTTGTTCATATTTTTTTAAACTATAGTCCGGCCCCCCAACAGTCTGAGGGACCATGAACTGGCCCCCTGTTTAAAAAGTTTGAGGACCCCTGCTCTATGCAATCAAAAGCATGCATTGTGTGCCTCCTCCTCCTACAAAATACCAACAAAAACGCCCCCTCCCCCACAACATTGCCTAAGCTGTAATATTTTTTCATGCATCCCACCTTCACATTTCTCCCTTTTCTATCCCTCAAACCCATTTAATGCTCATCCATCCCTCTGTCTCATTTCTTGTACACACTTCTATACTTCACATATTTCTCTTGTCCATCCCTCCATCACATCCCTCGCTCACGCATCAGTTTTTCTTATTTCTCCCATCTCCATCCATCCATTCATCCCATCCCTCGCTCACGCATCAGTCTGTCCTATTTCTCCCATCTCCATCCATCCCATCCCTCGCTCATGCATCATTTTTTCTTATTTCTCCCCTCTCCATCTATCCATCCCATCCCTTGCTCACGCATCTATTATTTTTCTTTCATCATCTATGCCCTTAAATTAAATCAGTCATCTGCGTTATTTATTTTGATTCGTTATTTCTTAATTTAAATATCATTATTGTTTTATTCGTTTTCAACTATGCCATTAGATTAAAAAAAGTAATTTTCATTTTTTCAGTTAGATTAAGAATTTATTTATTATTTTAGTTATTAATGATTTATTATTATTCATCTATGCCCGTATTGTATAATATAAACTAAATGATTCAATTTGTAATTTATATATCTTACATACCGTAAATACTCGAGTATAAGCCGACCCGAGTATAAGCCGAGGTACCTAATTTTACCACAAAAACTGGGAAAACTTACTGACTCAAGTATAAGCCGAGGGTGAGAATGCAACAGCTACTGTAAGTGGAAGAAGGTCAACAATGCCCATTTGCACGCCTCACTGTGCCCATTGCAACCTCACTAAGCCAATTGTCACTGTGCCCAACCTCACTCTGCCCATTGCCACCTTACTGTGCCCATCCTTACTGTACCAATCCTCACTGTGCCCATCGTCACTGTGCCAATCCTCACTGTGCCGTTGTCAGTGTACCTGAAATTGAGAGGCTGCGGGCGTCCATTCATTGTTTAAAACTCTCGGTCTCTTCCGTGATAGGCGTTTCTAAGCAGACACAGTTCCGCCTTTCACGAACGTTCTCTCATCCTCAGTTTCCCAGCAGACACTGTGTTCAGTGTTCCGCCAATCACGGACATCCTCTTGTCCGAGGATGAAAAGGCATCCGTCATTGGCGTAACACTGAACACGGTGTCTGCTGGGATGGGTGAGGATGAGAGAACGTTCGTGATAGGCTATTCTCAGTAGACACAGTTCCGGCTACCACGGAAGGGACCAGGAGGAGACCGTGAGATTTAAACAATGGACGCCCGCAGCCTCTCAATATTTTCAGGTACACTGACTCGAGTATAAGCCGAGGGGGGCACTTTCAGCCCAAAAAAGGGCTGAAAATCTCGGCTTATACTCGAGTATATACGGTAAATAAATATCAAATAAGGAAAGTTTACCATTGATGATTCAAATGTGCTGCTGCTGCGGCTGTGGAGGCTGGAATGGGTATAAATAGTGGGCGGCCATATGCAAAAGTACTTTGCTAGTTCTCGTGCCGGCGAAAAAAAAATGCACTGCGCATGCGTGATGGCGCTAAGCATAATGGGAACTGTAGTTCCGTTATTGCGGTGATGTCGCTGTAATGCACGCGCACCGCAAACCCGGAAATACAGCACAGCAAGGATACTGGAATGCCGGAGGCTGATATAAAAGCTGTATTTACACAGGTATACATATTATTTTATTAATCACAATAATTACTTTTTTCGATTTCTGCACCTAACAGAGAATAACTTTAGCTTAAAACATTTTTAACTTTACAACCCCTTTAACTCTTACAGGAGAGAATTTCCCCTCCTAGGGGTAGGTTTCCTCTCACTTCCTGTTGTCTCCCTCCGTTTGTAAGTAGGAGTCGTTTGAAAGTCGGATGTTTGAAAGTAGGGGCCTGCCATATATACTCTGCAGAAATTTGGCCCTTAGGTGTTGATGTTGCCACAACACTGTAAGCCCTCACAGTTACTCTTGGTGGGCGCTGGAACGCCCTGCTGTGAACTATTATATCAAGAATTGTAATTACATGCCATTGTTGAACAGTGGCATAAACATTGGGCCTTTGGTGGTGGTGCTGGTGCCACAACACTAAGTCCTCATAATTACTCTTGGTAGGCACTGGAACGGGCCCTGCTGTGATATATTATATCAAGAATTGTAATTACATGCCCCTGTTGAACAGGGGCAGAAAAATTGGCCCAGAAAAATTGGGCCTTAGGCACTGGTGCCACAACACTGCAACCCCTCACAGATACTCTAGTTGGAGCGCAGAAATGAGCTCTGCTGCAAAGTATTGCAGCAAAAATTATAAATTACATGCCCCTGTTCAACAGGGGCAGAAAAATTGGGCCTTAGGCACAGGTGGCGGTGCCCAGAACCAAAAATGTTCTTACAAGCTATCAACATAAACAGGAGGAAGAGGATAGTCACTCAGCATAAAAGAGGATAGTCACTCAGCATCAGCATAGGCAGTCTTGAAGGGATCTCACATTCAAAAAAAAATTATTCGGTTACATCAGCATCAGGTGCTTGGTAGCTGGTGATCCAAGACTGATTCATTTTTATGAAGGTCAGACGATCGACCGAGTCGGTGGACAGGCGCACCCTGTGATCGGTTACAAAGTCTCCAGCAGCACTGAATGTGCGTTCCGAAAACACTGGATGCAGGACAGGCCAGTAGCTCAATTGCATACTGTGCAAGCTCTGGCCAGTGATCCATCCTCAAGACCCAGTAACCCAGACGATTTTCGGTGGGTAAGGTGTCCAAGTCTGATCTTGCCCCTAGGTATTCCTGCACCATGTGAATCAGACGCTGGCGATGGTTGCTGGAACCGATCATACCTTGGGGCTGCGGACGGCCACCTTCTCCACCTCTCCTTCTGTGACTGACCGAAGCATCGGCAACACGTTGTCCAGGACCAGGAATTTGAAACCTCCCAGGCTCTGGAAACGCGTTGCACAAACCTTTCTGCAAGGTCTCCCGAGGATGTTTCATCCTCTGCTCCCTCTGCGACGGCTGGATAAGGTCCGCAACCTTACCCTTGTAACGTGAATCAAGGAGGGTTGCCAGCCAGTAATGATCCCTCTCCTTGATACCACGAATGCAAGGATCCTTTTGCAGGCTTTGCAGGATCAGGGAGGCCATGCAGCGTAGGTTTGCTGATGCATTCGGTCCAGAGTCCTCTGGGTCAATAAGGATGACATGATTCGCAGCCACCTCCTCCCAGCCACGTACAAGTCCATGGGTTTCTTGGGACTGTAAATGATCCCTAAAGACTGCTGCTGATGCTGAGTGCTAGGCTCCACCTTCATGCTGACACAATCCTCCTCCTCCTCTTCCTGTGTGATCGGCTGGCCCGCAGGAACACTGTCTGGATAAAGGGGGCCTTGAGAGGTAAGGAAGTCCTCCTCTTCCGCCCTCTGTTCTGCCTCAAGTGCCCTGTCCATTATTCCACGCAGTGTGTGCTTCAACAGGTGGACAAGAGGGACAGTGTCACTGATGCATGCACTGTCACTGCTCACCATCTTCGTGGCCTCCTCAAATGGTGACAGGACAGTGCATGCATCCCTGATCATGACCCACTGGCGTGGCAAAAAAAAAAAACAAGCTCCCCTGACCCTGTCCTGGTGCCATAGTCGCACATATACTCATTGATGGCCCTCTGCTGCGTGTGCAGCTGCTGCAGCCAATGTTGAGTTCCACCTGGTGGGCATGTTACAGATTAGGCGGTTCTTGGGCAGGTTGTATTCCTTTTGGAGGTCAGCCAGCCGAGCACTGGCATTATATGACCGGCGGAAATGCACACAGACTTTCCTGGCCTGCTTCAGGACATCCTGTAAGCCCGGGTACCTGCCCAAGAACCGCTGCACCACCAAGTTAAGGACGTGAGCCAAACAGGGCACATGGGTCAGCTGTCCCTGTCGGAGGGCGGAGAGGAGGTTGGTGCCATTGTCGCAAACCACCATTCCTGGCTTAAACTGGCGTGGTGTCAACCACCTCTGAGCCTGCCCCTGCAGAGCTGACAGAATCTCTGCCCCAGTGTGGCTCCTGTCCCCCAAGCACACCAGCTCAAGCACCGCATCATGGCATCTTTTTGCCTGCGTACTTGCGTAGCACCTTGAAAGCCTACGGAGCACCGCTGGTTCCGAGGACAAATCAGCAGAGGAAGAGACCATGGAGGAAGAAGAAGAGGAGGGAGTGGAGGAGAGAGGTGTGTCAGAATCACCACCAGTAGCATTTTTGGAGGCGTGGTGGCAGAACAACCTCCAACACTACTGCACCCTGTCCTGCATCCTTCCCAGCTGCCAGCAGAGTCACCCAGTAGGCCGTGAAAGATAGGTAATGTCCCTGTCCATGCCTGCTGAACCATAAGTCAGCGGTAAAATGCACCTTACCACCCTGTCCAGCGAGGCCAAGACATTGCCTTCCACATGCCGATAGAGAGCCGGAAACGCCTTCCGTGAAAAAAAGTGGCGTTTGGGAACCTTCCACTGAGGTACCGCACATTCCACAAACTCACGGAAGGGGGCAGAGTCTACCAACTGAAAAGGCAACAGTTGAAGTGCTAGCAATTTAGCCAAGCTAGCATTCAACCGCTGGGCATGTGGACGGCTGGGAGCAAATTTCTTTTGGCGGTGCAGCAGCTGGGGCAGGGAAATTTGCCTGGTGCAATAGGACGTTGGTGTACCGATAGCAGATTACCCGCAAGTACTTGGCAGTGACACTCCTAATTCTACACCTTCATTCCTCTCAGTGCAGGTTTCTGAGAGGACTGAAGGTATAGTGGGGTTGGAGATCCCAGCTGATGAGGAGCAAGGAGAGGTCCGCTTTGTTCTTTGGTGTGGGTCTTTTATGTAAGCTTGCCAATGGACTGCATGGCAGGTCGACATATGTCTGGCCAAGCGGCTGATGTTTTGGCCACGCGAGATACGCTTCAGACATATGTTGCAAATAGCAATGGTGCGATCTGATGCCTCGTTGGAGATGTGCCTCCTCCTCCTCCTCCTCTCTATCAGGCACCCATGTAGAGTCAGTGACCTCATCATCCCCTCCCTCCTCGTCACTGGAGCAAACCTGGCAGTATGCTGCAGCTGGGGGAACATGACTGCCAGACAAAGTACCCTGAGGCTGGGTGAGAGAGGATGAGGACGGCTTGGTCATCCACTCTACCAACTCTTCAGCATGTTGCGGCTCAACTTGGCCAGCTGCCAAAAAAAAGGACAAGCGTGCCCCACGGCCACGTGCTGATGAGGATGTACCGTGTCCATGACCAGCACTGTTGCCTCTAGACACAGAGCCTGCTTGTCCTCTTTTATTGTCCTGTGTGTGTCTGCCTCTCCTTGTTGGCCTTCCCGACATACTTTATTTGATGTATTGGAATAGTTACACAAGGAATTGTCTACAGTCAGCTTTAGCTGCACACTGTGCCCAGTATACAGTACACTGACTTAATATACTGCAGGTTAGCTCAATCCACTGCCTGTATTATTAGGAATAGAACAGGAATGGTCTACAGTCAGCTTTAGCTGAACACTGTACCCAGTGTACAGTACACTGACTTAATATACTGCAGCTTAGCTCAACTGCCTGCCTGTATTATTAAAAAGAGAACAGGAATGGTCTACAGTCAGCTTTAGCTGAACACTGTGGCCAGTGTATAGTACACTGACTTAATATACTGCAGCTTAGCTCAACTGCCTGCCTGTATTATTAAAAAGAGAACAGGAATTGGCTGCAGTCAGCTTTAGCTGAACACTGTGCCCAGTATACAGTACACGGACTTAATATACTGTAGCTTAGCTCAACTGCCTGCCTGTATTATTAGTAGGAATAGAATAACAGGAACACTCTGCAATGAGATCTAGCTAAACTGTATACAGTATATATGTCAGGTCACCTGAAACCAGGTGACAGATGCACACCGTTGGGGTCAGGAGTGCACCGCTAAGGTAGTGAACCCTATGGCTGACTGCTGCGGATGGAACACTGGGTGATTAAGGAAGGCAGGTCCACTGGAGCACTAACAGGGATCCCACAGGGAGCTAGAGCCTAAGATTCCCCAGGGTGCGGAGTCTAAGATCCAGCAGGTGTTCACCAAAGCCTCTAGTGGTGAGGATGGACTGGGCTGCAACTGGATCCAGGTCGCGGCCCCCAGAGTCCCCCAGCTCACACTCACAGTAGGCTATAGAGGATAGAGGGGAAGCAGCAGCTTAGGATACAAGAGATAGTGAGGGGATAAGCCAAACGTCGGGGGGCGACTAGCAGACAAGGATAAACAAGGACACGCCAAAGGTCAAGGTCACAAGCAGACAGGGATAGTCGAGAACAAGCCAAGATCGGTAAAACAGAGACAGACGTAGCACGCGGCAAGCAGGAACACAAACACACAATAGCTTAACAAAGAACGTTGATCAGTACGGCTGGCTTGCAGTGGGTGAGAGTGGCTGGCCTCTAAGGTGAACACATGGAGAAGGGGTAAGCTGAGAGACAAACATTACTGCATAACCATGACAATTATACATATACATATATATATATATATATATATATATATATATATATATATATATATACACACACACACACACACACACACACACAAAGCGTGCAGTGCATATATATACTAAATATACTGGATCTAACTAGCTCAATCAACTGCCTGCTCAATCTAGCTATTGCTAACTAAAATAGAACAAAAATCTCTCTCGGTCTGTCTCTAAATGTCGCCGGAACACACTACACAAGGCCGACACGCAGGCGGCCTTATATAGTGTGGGGCGTGTACCTAATCCCCTGAGCCATGATTGGCCAAAGTGACCCTGACTTTGGCCAATTATGGCTCTCTGTGCTGACGGCACTGTGATTGGCCAAAGCATGCGGGTCATAGTGCATGCTTGGCCAATCATCAGCCAGCAATGCACTGCGATGACGCAGTGCAGTATGGGCCGTGATGCGCAACTCGAATTTGGCGCGAACGCCCCATAATGTTCGAAATTCGGCGAACGGCCGAACAGACGATGTTCGAGTCTAACATGCATTCGACTCGAACATGAAGCTCATCCCTAGATGTGACTGAGCTGGGACATACCTGTGGAGGGACAGAGAAGAAATCTTCAGACGAGGCAGAGCTTGAAGTGCAAATCTCTAAATGATTGTTTATATAAGTGAACAAAAATAAAACCTCGGCAACGACAGCCTTAAGGGCGATCTAAAAAGAGAAGAACAATAGTTATCTCCAGTCAGACTGTCTGTCCTAAAGGTGGGGATGGATTTTGCTGAGTGTTGGTGCCAAGTTTCCGCCCCCCCAGGATCACTGCAGGTGTGGAGAAAAGCTGTGTAAGAGGATATGGAGGAGAGATGAGGAGGAGATCCAGGAATCAGGATAAAGGTCAGGACAAGCCACAGATGAGCGCATCCAAGAGATGAAGCCGGGGTCACTACACAGAAAATCAATCCAAGGAAACAACAGGCAGGACGAGGAATAGCAAGAAGGAGCTCAGAGACAACTGAGAATATTGCTCAGGCAATAGGAGATTATCTCAGAATAACTTACATAATGAAGGAGGGGGAGGGGAGGAAGTCACTTCAGGTGACCATAGATACATGGAAATTCAGCTGGTTCAGCAGGGATCGGTCACATTTCCATCCATGTGTGGTCACTGCCGGATAAAAGCCACTCGTTCAGCGGCTAGCGGCTGCAGCCAATAGCTTCATCACTGATCTGTGTATTCTGAGAGTGGAGGAGCACCCCCCCCCATTGTCAGAATACAATAGTGCAGCGGGGAGGATTCCCCCATCCCCCTCCTATGTGTGGATGGGGGAATAGGTTCAATTTTTTCCTCTCTGACCGCTGGCTGAATGATAAAACTGAACCATGTATGGCCAGCTTTGGAGGGAAGATATATTAATCATCAACTGATCTCCCTGAATGGGGTTATTCTACATTTCCACACTATATATGTGTGTATCATCATCTGCTGGAGATAAAAGACGTCACAGTGACTATGGAGGAAGAGGACGGACATGACGGGGTTACTGGGTGTAAATAGAAAATAAGATCTTATTACCTCCTCTGCTGCCACTTCCAGCAATGTCTTCTCTTTACTTCCTCCCGACTCACCTCTCACTCGGAACTTCCTGTCTGTACCTGACATCACTTCCTGTCTGTATTCCATACAGACTTTCTGTCTGGGTAGAAATAAGATCACCACCTTGTGGAACTCAGAGGAAGTGCATCCCCAAGAAAAGTCTCTGCTGTGTGTGTGTATGTACTGTACCGTAAAACCTTGGATTGCAAGCATAATTTGTTCCAGAAACATGCTTGTAATCCAAAGCACTTGTATATCAAAATGAATTTACCCATAAGAAATAATGGAAACTCAAATGATTGGTTCCACAACCATTTATTCATAGGTCCTTCAGTTTATAGTCCATATAAAAAGACTATAGCAATGTGATAGGTTGTGTAACCATAAAATGTCCATCCACAAATGGCAGCTTCCACAAGGAGAATAGAAGCAAAATCCAGCAGGAGCTACAGAGTATAAAAGAGAAGAGAGGCGCCTCTAAGTGTAGCAATATGTTGCTAAATGTTGTACCTTCATTAAATGTAACCATAGTGCTACACTTAGAGGCTCCTCTCTTCTATTTTCTAATCAGTTGTGACATGACGCTACTTGTATATCAAGATATTGCTTGTATATCAAGTCAAAATTTATTTAAAAAACTTTGCTTGTCTTGCAAAACGCGCTCTCAAGCCAAGTTACTCTCAAACCAAGGTTTTACTGTATATCCTTATAGATGGGTCATCTCCACTCCCACCAAGGGGGATAGAAATATATTACTGCTCGGGGGAGGGGGGGGAGACATTTTGTCCCCTTTGATTTTGCAGTAAAATTGATGTCAGATTTAGTCATGTAGAACATCTGTTATATGGATACAAAGACCCCCAGCTGAGAGTAAAGGGTGGAAATGGCTCCTGATCCCCAGATTTGGGCAATTATGTCACCAATATAAATAGAAAAAAACCTGCGCTATGTGTAACAACTCAAATACCTACAGAAATAACTTCTACCGGACTGCTGCTGTAACAAAGGTAAGTATTCCCTTTATCACCTAGAAGAGCATTATGTGTCACAGCGCTGTCCTATTGTATGTGCGCCTAAATTATCACCAATACACTAAAATATGTGGAGACATTCATATATATATATATAAGGTGCTAGGGGCTCAAATAATATTCTCTGCAGATCTACTGCTTCCACTTTACGCCTACTTTTTTAATCTTCTAATATTTGCTGCTATAATAAATAAACAAAATATCTGTGTAAATTCATGTAATCATACAATATTTTCTACTTAATATAGTGTTCTCTGCAAGTCCACTGCTTCCACTTTGCATCTACTTCAACAAACTGATTTTGCTTAAAAAATAAAATTCACCAATAAATGAAAAGTTGATAAGTTGATAAAGTTCTCCGTGCTCCAAACTGTGCCAGCTGTAGTGTAGCCACGGCCTTCTTCCACCTCTTACACATGTGATGGTGAGGGCGCCCCCTTAGTAGTGCTTCCCCACTCACCAGAGCAATATGACTCCCAGATTTTCATCTACCAGAGTCACCAACATCCTTCACACTCTCCTCACCTCCGATGGCAAAGGAACTGGATCCTCCTCGCTCCCTCCTGCAAGTCTGCTGCGGTTTCTGTTAGTCTCCCTCCTAGACTCGGCTTCCTCCTCCGACCGCTGTTCCAGCAGGAGCTCCGCCTCTTCATACACACTCAGGAGCTCCGCCTCTTCATACACACTCAGGAGCTCCGCCTCTTCATACACACTCAGGAGCTCCGCCTCTTAATAAACACTCAGGAGTTCCGCCTATTCATACACATTCAGAGCTCCGCCTATTCATACACATTCAGAGCTCCGCCTCTTCATACACACTCATGGCTCCGCCTCTTCATACACACTCAGGAGCTCCGCCTCTTCATACACACTCATGGCTCCGCCTCTTCATACACACTCAGGAGCTCCGTCTCTTCATACACACTCATGGCTCCACCTCTTCATACACACTCAGGGCTCCGCCTCTTCATACACACTCAGGGCTCCGCCTCTTCATACACACTCAGGAGCTCCGCCTCTTCATACACACTCATGGCTCCACCTCTTCATACACACTAAGGGCTCCGCTTCTTCATACACACTCAGGGGCTCCACCTCTTCATACACACTCAGGGGCTCCGCCTCTTCATACACACTCAGGAGCTCCGCCTCTTCATACACACTCAGGGGCTCCACCTCTTCATACACACTCAGGGGCTCCGCCTCTTCATACACACTCAGGAGCTCCGCCTCTTCATACACACTCAGGGGCTCCGCCTCTTCATACACACTCAGGGGCTCCACCTCTTCATACACACTCAGGGGCTCCGCCTCTTCATACACACTCAGGAGCTCCGCCTCTTCATACACACTCAGGGGCTCCACCTCTTCATACACACTCAGGGGCTCCGCCTCTTCATACACACTCAGGAGCTCCGCCTCTTCATACACACTCAGGGGCTCCGCCTCTTCATACACACTCAGGGGCTCCGCCTCTTCATGCACACTCAGGGGCTCCGCCTCTTCATACACACTCAGGGGCTCCGCCTCTTCATACACACTCAGGGGCTCCGCCTCTTCATGCACACTCAGGGGCTCCGCCTCTTCATACACACTCAGGAACTCCTCCTCTTAATACACACCCAGAGCTCCGCCACACTCAGGGAGGAGAGAAAGGGGAGGATATACATGTAGCGCCCTACTCCTGTTGGGTAGACGCTATATGTTAAACTTAGTTATCTGAGCTGTAGTTTAGCTCAAATGAATTATGCTAAATTATTGGCTCTGTGTCAGTCTAGCTGGGTTGCGTGTTTTCCACCTGAGAGTAGGTGTCACTGTCACCACGGGTCAGGGTTGAAAATGCAGCAGGCTAGGTGTATTGGGTATTCATTTCTCAGAAGTGGCTCAGGGGCGTGGTCAACCCGCTGTGCATTCTGGGAGGGGGTACTTAAGACACAGAGACCGCTCTATCGGGGGTCGTTGCCGGATCCTGACATGAGGGCCCTCCTGGCCTCAGAGATGCACGAGCCATTTTCGGCCTCCAGGCCTCCTGGCCCGAGGCTCTGCAATTGAGAAGTAGGCCCAGAAGTTGCTGGGGCCTACTAGTCCAGGGATGGTCCTACGCGGTCTTGCCTGCGGGAAGAAGCGGAACAATTGGGGACTCAATTGAAGGACGCATCCTGGCCAGTGAGCTGTGTACTTTTGAAGGAACTTTTGCAAAGTGTCAGTGTAGTTATGGTGGAAGGTTGTGGAACGACTAGATGGCACTCATCAAGTCTGTGGCAGAGACTTTGAAGGAGCTTCGCACCAGCTGCTAGGTCAGTGAGAGTTAGGCCTATCCGGTGATTGCTGAATCCAGCGTGGAACTGATTTGTTCTCTCGATCTGAGATTGTGCCCATGATCCGCAAAGCAAAGTACCTGAACCTCCCCTATCCCTCTACCCCTCTGTTGGAACTGGTAAAATAAAGCCTCTTGAAGAAAACGTAACCAAGTGTTGGTGTGGACATTTATTCAAGCTCTTCAAGAGGGATCCCTGACACGAGTGCGGTGAACAAAAAAGGTAACGGTAGGCCCAAAACTTTTAACCAGAAGCTCCTATGGGGGTAGTGCTACACATGGGGACTCATCCGGGATATCTGCCATTACCTATAGCAACTAAAGTGAACTGTTCATCTGGAACTTATGCTACAAAGGGCTCGGGACTGTGTCATTTTTTTCCCGTCAAGAAGAAGGGTGAGAATTTTGCGATTACTTCTAGGCTGCGTGGGCTGTGGGCGGAGCTAAATAAAGCAAGAAAACCTGCGAGCTACGTGCCAAAGAGACCAAGTGGGAGGAGTTCCGGCCTGCTTGCCGCGTGAGACGCTGCGTGTGTGCACAGTGTTCAGAAAGAGACGGAACACCGCCATGTCTTCAACCCTATCAACGCAGTCTGCTATGGGGCCCAGGATGTTTCCTGTGGGTACCTCCACCAGTGTCATACTGCCAGGGACTGTACTGACAGACAATGGTATTCGTCTGGAGCCGCATGGGTGGTTCGTGCTCTATACCATCGGTGATGTAGAGGCTTTGGGGATGCTGTGCAACAGTTGCGAAAGACTGGCTATTCACCCCCGTCCATTTGTTCTCTGTCTACGATGCGGGGAGTACCTGTTCGCTGTAGAGCAACCCACCATGCCGCCTCGTGCCTACAGAGTGGACTGGACCAACATAACAGAAGAAGTTGCTGCCTTCAATCCAGCGGTTAGGCCTACATCTGCCGCGTCTGCTATCGTGAGAAATCCCGAGGGGGGTGGCACTGTTACTACTATGGGAAAGTCATCAGCGGACAGCGCCGCTACTGTTACCTCAACTGTATCTACTAGGGATGAGCTTCGTGTTCGACTCGAACATCGGCTGTTCACTGAATTGCGAACATTATGGGCCGTTCGCGCCAAATTCCAGTGGCGCGTCACGGCCCATAATTCACTGAGGCATCGCAGTGCATTGCTGGCTGATGATTGGCCAAGCATGCACTATGACCTGCATGCTTTGGCCAATCACAGCGCGGTAAGAACAGAGAGCCGTAATTGACCAAAGACGGTGGCTTTGGCCAATCATGGCTCAGAGGAGTAGGTACACGCCCCACACTATATAAGGCCGCCGGCTTGGTGGCCTTGTGTAGTGTGTTGGCGTTGGTTAAAGAGAGAGCTTACAAAGAGAGAGAGACAGTGTCATTTATGTTGAGTTAGATAGAGCAGGCAGGCGAGTCAGTTAGCTGCAGTTACAGTGTGTAGAGGATATATATGCATCCTAGGTGTTGCATATATATTTATACACTGTATTCAGTTTAGCTAGATCCGTTCCTGTTATTCTCTATACTGTGACAAGCAGGCAGGCGATTGTGCTAGCTGCAGTGTTTCACTTTGTGTACTGTGTGCTTTGCATAGCGGTTCACCTAAAGCTTACCTGAATACAATTGGTAGTGTTCTCATAATAAAACCACAGGCAGAGAGCTGCAAGTATTTTCAGTTAGTGTACTGTGTCCTCTGCACAGTGTTCACCTAAAACCAACTGAAGACAATTGCTGCTTTTCTCATACTAATACCACAGCAGGCAGTTGATTCTGATAGCTGCATTATAATCAGTACAGATATATATATATATATATATATATATACTATATATATATATATATATTTATACACATCCCACCTTTGTGCAGCTACATCTCACTGCAGGCCATTGGTATGTCTGGAAGGCAAACAAGGAGAGGCAGATAGTTCCGAGGCAATAAAAGAGGGCAAGCAGGCTCGTCTAGAGGCAACAGTGCTGGTCGTGGACACGGTGCATCCTCATCAGCACGTGGCCGTGGGACACGCTTGTCCTTCTTTTCGGCAGCTGGCCATGTTGAGCCTCAACATGCCCAAGACTTGGTAGAGTGGATGACCAAGCCATCCTCATCCTCCTCATCAACTCTCACCCAGGCTCAGGGTACTTTGTCTGGCAAAGCAGCTGCCAAAGCGGCCTCTTCCCTCGGCTCAATGGCATCAGTTACTCCTTCCCTAGCCCCACCATGTCCTCCTGAGGAGTCCCCCGAACTGTTTGACCACAGTGTTGGGTACATGCTCCAGGAGGATGCCCAGCGTTTTGAAGGCTCAGAAGATGGAACCCATCTAGAGGAAGGCAGTAACGTGAGCCCAGAGAGAGGGGGTAGTAAACTGAGCCCAGAGAGAGGGGGTAGTAAAGTGAGCCCAGAAAGAGGGGGTGCCCAACAAGGACATCTATCTGGCAGTCATGTTCCCCCAGCTGCAGCATACTGCCAGATTTGCTCCAGTGATGAGGAGGGGATGATGAGGTCACTGACTCCACATGGGTGCCTGATAGGAGGGAGGAGGCGGAGGCACATCTCCAACGAGGCAGGATGCCCTCCAGGGGCCAGCTTAAGGGCAGCACACGACTGCATCACACCGCAAAGCTCCGCATGTGCAGGGCGCTGCTTGTTATTCCAAAAGTTCTTTGGTGTGGGCCTTTTTCCAGACATCTGCAGCAGATTGCACCGTTGCCATTTGCAACATATGTCTGAAGCGTATCTCGCGTGACCAAAACATCAGCCGCTTGAGCACCACGTGCTTGACCAGACATATGTCAACCTGCCATGCATTCCTTTTCAAGCGTACCTAAAAGACCCACACCAAAGAACAAAGCGGACCTCTCCTTGCTCCTCATCAGCTGGGATCTCCAACCCCACTATACCTTCAGTCCTCTCTGAAACCTGCACTGAGAGGAATGAAGGTGTAGAATTAGGTGTGTCACAGCCAAGTACTTGTGGGCAATCCGCTATTGGTACAGTGACATCCGATTGTACCAGGCAAATTTCCCTGCCCCAGCTGCTGCACCGCCGAAAGAAGTTCGCTCCCAGTCATCCACATGCCCAGCGGTTGAATGCTAGTTGGCTAAATTGCTAGCACTTCAACTGCTGCCTTTTCAGTTGGTAGACTCTGCCCCCTTCCGTGAGTTTGTGGAATGTGCGGTTCCTCAGTGGCAGGTTCCCAAACGCCACTTTTTCTCACGGAAGGCGATTCTGGCTCTCTGCCGGCATGTGGAAGGCAATGTCTTTGCCTCGCTGGACAGGGCAGTCAGCAGTAAGGTGCATATTACCGCTGACTGATGGTCCAACAGGCATGGACAGGGACGTTACCTATCTTTCACGGCGCATTGGGTGACTCTGCTGGCAGCTGGGAAGGATGCAGGACAAGGTGCAGTAGTGTTGGAGGTTGTTCCACCACCACACCTCCAAAATGTTACTACTAGTGATTCTGACACACCTCTGTCCTCCACCCCCTCCTCCTCTTCTTCCTCCATGGCCTCTACCTGGGCTTTGTCCTTGAAACCAGCGGCGCTCCATAGGCGTTCAAGGGGCTATGCAAGCACGCAGGCAAAAAGATGCCATGCGGTGCTTGAGCTGGTGTGCTTGGGGGACAGGAGCCACACTGGTCCAGAGATTCTGTCAGCTCTGCAGGGGCAGGCTCAGAGGTGGTTGATGCCACGCCAGCTTAAGCCAGGAAAGGTGGTTTGCGACAATAGCACCAACCTCCTCTCCGCCCTCCGACGGGGACAACTGACCCATGTGCCATGTTTGGCTCACGTCCTTAACTTGGTGGTGCAGCGGTTCTTGGACAGGTACCCGGGCTTACAGGAGGTCCTGAAGCAGGCCAGGAAACTCTGTTGACATTTCCGCCGGTCATATAATGCCAGCAGAGGGCCATCAATGAGTATCTGTTGCAATATGGCACCAGGACAGGGTCAGGGGAGCTTGGATTTTTTTTCCCACGCCAGTGGGCCATGATCAGGGATGCATGCACTGTCCTGGCACCATTTGAGGAGACCACGAGGATGGTGAGCAGTGACAGTGCATGCATCAGTAACACTGTCCCTCTTGTCCACCTGTTGGAGGACACGCTGCATGGAAAAATGGACAGGGCACTTGAGGCAGAACAAAGGCAGGAAGAGGAGGACTTCCTTACCTCTCAAGGCCCCCTTTATCCAGACAGTGTTCCTGCTGGCCCGCCTATCACACAGGAAGAGGAGGAGGAGGAGGAGGATTGTGTCAGCATGGAGGTGGAGACTAGCACTCAGGATCAGCAGCAGTCTTCAAGGGATCAATTACAGTCCCAAGACACCCATGGACTTGAACCTGGCTGGGAGGAGGTGGCTACATATCACGTCATCCTCAGTGACCCAGAGGACTCCGCACTGAATGCCTCAGCAAACCATGTTGCATGGCCTCCCTGACCCTGCAAAGCCTGCGGAAGGATCCTCGTATTCATGTGATCAAGGAGACGGATCATTACTGGCTGGCAACCCTCCTTGATCCACGTTACAAGGGTAAGGTCGCGGACCGTTGCAGAGGGAGCAGAGGATGAAGCATTTTCAGGAGGCCTTGCAGAAAGGTCTGTGCAACGCGTTCCCAGAGACTGGGAGGTTACAAATTCCTGGTCCTGGACAACGTGTTGCTGAGGCTTCAGTCAGTCAAAGAAGGAGCCGTGGAGAAGGTGGCCGTCTGACCGATGCGTTCAGACAATGTTTTAGTACGCAGCCCCAAGGTATGATCGGTTCCAGCAACCATCGCCAGCGTCTGGTTTACATGGTGCAGGAATACCTAGAGGCAAGATCAGACTTGGACACCTTTCCCACCGAAAATCCTCTGGGTTACTGGGTCTTGAGGATGGATCACTGGCCAGAGCATGCACAGTATGCAATTGAGCTACTGGCCTGTCCTGCATCCAGCTTTCTTTTGGAATGCACATTCAGTGCTGCTGGAGGCTTCGTAACCGATCACAAGGTGCGCCTGTCCATCGACTCGGTCGATCGTCTGACCTTCATAAAAATGAATCAGTCTTGGATCACCACCAGCTACCAAGCACCTGATGCAACCGAATAATTTTTTTTGAGACGTCAGATCCCTTCGAGACTGCCTATGCTGATGCTGAGTGACTATCCTGTTATGCCGAGTGACTATCCGCTTCCTCCTCAATGATCATGCTGGTAGCTTGTAAGAACATTTTTTGTTCTGGGCACCGCCTCCAGTGGCTAAGGCTCAATTTTTCAGCCCCTGTTTAACAGGGGCCTGTATTTGCAATTTTTGATGCAATGCTTTGCAGCAAGGCTCATTGCTGCGCTCCAACTACAGTATCTGTGCGGGCTTACAGTGTTGTGGCAACACCACCACCACCACCACCAAAGGCCCAATTTTTATTCCCCAGTTCAACAGGGGCATGTAATTACAATTCTTGATCTAATATTTCACAGCTGGGCCCTTTCCTGCGCCCACCAAAATTAACTGTGAGGACTTACAATGTTGTGGCACCAGCACCACCACCAAAGGTCAAATTTTTCCTACCACTGTTCAACAATGGCATGTAATTACAATTCTTGATATAATAGTTCACAGCAGGGCGTTCCAGCGCCCACCAAGAGTAAATGAGGGCTTACAGTGTTGTGGCAACACCAACACCTAAGGGCCAAATTTCTGCAGAGTATATACGGCAGGCCCCTACTTTCAAACATCCAACTTACAAACGACTCCTACTTGCAAACGGAAGGAGACAACAGGAAGTGAGAGGAAATCTACCCCTAGGAAGGGAAATTCTCTCCTGTAAGAGTTAATACGGGAAAAGGGTGTCTCCTCCCACTGATGCTTTATCACCAATCCTTGTTTCAATAAAAAAAACTAATTTCCAAAAAACATTTGTCATTGGGACGGAAAGTGAGGTGAAATGTTCTGAACAGGTGCACAGACAGCAAAACAAATGTTACAGGGGTGATAACCCTTCCCTATGTCTTCCAAAAAGCTTAAAAATCGATTTTTTTGGCTGGAGCTACACTTAAAAATTGTACCTGTTCCAAATTACAAACAGATTCTACTTAAGAACAAACCTACAGTCCCTGTCCTGTTTGCACCGCCTGTATACTGCTGTTCGGAGTATATAGGGCCTTTTTTTAATTTGGGTGCGGTGTTCCCCTTAATACAAGACCCAAAGGAGCTGGTAGTGGGCTGGGGGTGGGAGGGGGGGGGTACCCATGCCATCTTTCTCAATGATTTTCATCCATATTGCCGGGACCAGACATTACATTAAAGCCGCAAGCAGTTTTAAATGACTTTTTTTCCTTTACAAATGTCATTTTGTGCAGGGACAGTTCTAAACACGGGAAACGTGCCACTTCACAGGCATACTTTAGACACCCCCCAGGTACGATATTTAAAAGGAATATTTCACTTTCTTTTTCACTTTAAGCATCATTAACCACTTAAGCCCCGGACCATTTTGGCTGGTTAAAGACCAGGCCCCTTTTTGCGATTCGGCACTGCGTCACTTTAACTGACAATTGCGCGCTCCCAAACAAAATTGACGTCCTTTTTTTCCCACAAATAGAGCTTTCTTTTGGTGGTATTTGATCACCTCTGCGGTTTTTATTTTTTGCGCTATAAACAAAAATAGACCGACAATTTTGAAAAAAATTCAATATTTTTTACTTTTTGCTATAATAAATATCCCCCAAAAATATATAAAAAAACAATTTTTTCCTCAGTTTAGGCTGATACGTATTCTACATATTTTTGGTAAAAAAAAAAAAAAATCGGAATCTGCGTTTATTGATTGCTTTGCGCAAAAGTTATTGCGTTTACAAAATAGGGGATAGTTTTATAGCATTTTAATTTTTTTTTTTACTAGTAATGGCGGCGATCAGTGATTTTTTTCGTGACTGCGACATTATGGCGGACACATCGGACACTTTTGACAAATTTTTGGGACCATTGTTATATTCACAGCGATCAGTGCTATAAAAATGCACTGGTTACTGTGAAAATGACACTGGCGGTGAAGGGGTTAACCACTAGGTGGCACTAAAGGGGTTAAGTGTACCCTGATGAGTGTTTCTAACTGAGGGGGGGTTGGGCTCTGTGTGACATGACACCGATCTCCGCTCCGAGTACACGGAGCTGAGATCCGTGTCATTGTCCCTAGGCAGAGCAGGGAGATGCTTGTTTACACAAGCATCTCCCTGCTCTATGCCTCCGTGAGACGATCGCGGGGATCCCTGCGGCGATCGAGTCCGTAAGCCCCGCGGTCAGACTCACGGGTAAGGCAGTGGGGTCGCGAGCGCGCCGGCGCACGCGTGACCCCCACGTCAGGCAGTTAAAGGGGACGTACAGGTACATTGATGTGCCATTCTGCCGACCTATATCTACTGGAGGCGGTCGGCAAGTGGTTAAAAACACTGCTCCCATAAAAACTGACATTTTTAAAACTTTTTTTTGCATTGATACATGTCCCCTGGGGCAGGACCCGGGTCCCCAAACCCTTTTTAGAACAATAATTTGCATATTAGCCTTTATAATTATCACTTTTGATTTCGAACGTTCGAGTCCATTTGCAGGTTCTGGTGCGAACCGAACCGGGGGGGTGTTCGGCTCATCCCTGGTATCTACCTCCGCTGCACCTGTTCTCGCTGTAAGTGTCCGAAGGAAGGTGGGATACATGAAGGCCTCCCGCGGCCATGGTTGAGGCCTACCCCAGAGACTACCCGAACTGGAACCAGAGAAAGTCTGAGCTCCGAGTAGTTCACGACAGGAACGGGTGAGAGATCTAAGGGGAATATGTTGGGGACTGTGTGTAACTATCTTCCGGCGGAGGAGCTGGGAGATTCGGAGATAGACTCTTTGTCAGACATATCCGGGGATGACGATTTGTTTGAGACTATGTCGCAAGAGCTATTATGGGCAAATAGCGATGATGTCGCCTCGACTTTTACCTTCTCCAATTACGCAGCTATGGACTCGGGGGAGACAACACCCAGGGTGGAAACCCCAGTTGTTACTAATGAAATCCTGGCCCGCGGTACCAGTGCGCTGGGTTCAGGAAAACTGTCTGCAAGTGCTATGGTGCACAAATCCACAGACTCATGTGTGCCTCCTGGATATGGAAGTTCCAGATCCCTGCCAAGACTTGCCCGGTCACAAGGGTTGCTGAATAAACGGGTGGAAAGGGAATATGGTCTGGAGTTCCCCTATGTTCCCCATGGAAATTATGCAGGAAGTTGAGTCTCACAGGGAACAGTGGTAACACGAGGCTGTTTGGGACTATCTTTCAGTGCCAAAACCATTCCGGAAGATGGGCTTTTCCCTTGCCATGGATGAACGCTTCAAGGGGTGCCTGCTGCACTGGAGTTATGGTAGGCATATTCACGGAGACAAGGTGGTCATTTGCCGACCAGGGAAAGACGATGTGGTTTACTTTATCACCACCATCGACAAGCAGGGAAAATCCCTAACTTTACCTGATCCACACTTTTACTGGTGAAAAAGTTACAGTGACTGTACTGGTTTTTGTTTTATACTTTGCCAAGAGAAAGGAAGATTTTCTTTCTGAAAGTACTGTGGATATGTAGTTAGGCTGTGCTAGGGTACCGGAAGATGTTTGAGTCAAGATTCGTCTATGGGTCCAGTACTTAAAACTGAGGACTGAGTTGTGATATATTCCTGCCACTAGGTGGTGGGAGTTTACTCTGCAAAACACCAGGTGTGGCCTGTGTTACCAACGTCATTACGCCCTCTCCACAGGAGTGTTACGAGTGCGAACAAGTGCATAGAAGCGGAGGAAGCCCGGACGAGACGCCGTGAGATAGCGTACCCTGTCAGTATACAAAACCGCCCTATACTTGCCAACTCACTGTAAGTGCAATACGTTTTATTCATACATTAAATTTGTATACAATATCACACTATGGAGCTCTTTCTTTCCCTCTGAGATACCAACCACGGTCCATATCTGTAACCTAATACCGGCAGTGGGTCTGAAGGGAGACCAAAAATCCCTATGCTCACAGTGACCGCCGTAATAGTGGTCCATTCCATCTGGTAAGGAGATTTTGATATCACCTCCTGCGGTGTCTCTAATGGTGGATGGAGTTCTTTTCCTGTTCCAAGTTTGCTTTCATATCTCTTCATATCAAGATACCCTATCTTAAGGATTCCCTTTATCCATTGCCGACTGTCAGCAAGTTACACTGATTTCACTATTGTGATTGGGACTATTTTTCTCCTTTCAGATGGTTTTTGCACAGTAATTTGTGTTTTCATTATTATGATTGGGACACTTATTTCATAATTTTTTCTTAGGTGTTTTTCTTCATATTAATTTGTGTTTTTCTCACATCACTTATGCACTTTAGTAATCAAGTTCTATTGGTTATCTTTATCTTATACCTCATCACACAAGGTTGTTGTTCGTTTATTAGCGCTGTACTTTATTTTTATTTTCTGTGTTTTAAATTCTGTGTCTGAATTTTTGTACTGGCAGCTTTTCTTTCACCTCACGGTTGTTTTTTTATATATATTTTTTACTTCGTGTTGCTCATTATTTAGCGCAGTGTTCCCAAATATTTTTTGGTCTTTTACAAATGAGAGGTAATGACTCCATTTTTATTTTTCTACTGCTATCAATGGCCAACACGGTACAACACTTCATCCATGTCTTTGGTGATCTCTGATCTCCTTATGAACTGTTTCTTACATGATGAAGATCAGCCATGGAGTATATCTGAGGTGTATATCAGGGTGTGCTTCTTCCCCACATGAGAGCTGTGATGTCCAGCAACATTCATATATAAGACATTTGCCGCACTCAAGGCACTAATACACCTCGAGGGTTGTGTGGGATCCCTGATGTACAGGAAGACAGGACTTCAGTGAGGAACAATTCCCTCACTCAGGACAGGAAAGTGGCTTCTTCCCCGTGTGAGACCTCTGATGTCTGGAAAAATTGGCCTCATCTGAAAAACATTTCCTGCACTCAGGACAGGAAAAAGGCTTCTCCCCTGTGTGAGATCTCTGATGTGTGTAAAGATGGGACTTCCGCGAAAAACATTTCCCGCACTCAGGACAGGAAAGTGGCTTCTTATCTGTGTGAGATCTCTGATGTGTTTGAAGATTGACCTTATATAAAAAACATTTTCCGCACTCAGGACAGGAATACGGCTTCTCCCCCATGTGAGATCTCTGATGTTTGTAAAGATGGGACTTCTGTGAAAAACATTTCCCGCACCCAGGACAGGAATACGGCTTCTCTCCTGTGTGTGTTCTTTTATGCACATGAAGATTGTATTTAGAATGGAAACACTTCCCGCACTCAGTACAGGAAAGCCTCTTCTCTGTTGGAAGGACAGCACCGTCCCTCACAGTCTGAGGTTCCTCAGGATATGAGGAATACGATGGTCCGGCACCGTCCCGCACAGTCTGAGGTTCCTCAGGATAAGAGGAATACGATGGTCCGGCACCGTCCCACACAGTCTGAGGTTCCTCAGGATAAGAGGAATACGATGGTCCGGCACCTTCCCGCACAGTCTGAGGTTCCTCAGGATAAGAGGAATACGATGGTCCGGCACCGTCCCTCACAGTCTGAGGTTCCTCAGGATAAGAGGAATACGATGGTCCGGCACCGTCCCGCACAGTCTGAGGTTCCTCAGGATAAGAGGAATACGATGGTCCGGCACCGTCCCTCACAGTCTGAGGTTCCTCAGGATAAGAGGAATACGATGGTCCGGCACCGTCCCGCACAGTCTGAGGTTCCTCAGGATAAGAGGAATACGATGGTCCGGCACCGTCCCGCACAGTCTGAGGTTCCTCAGGATAAGAGGAATACGATGGTCCGGCACCGTCCCGCACAGTCTGAGGTTCCTCAGGATAAGAGGAATACGATGGTCCGGCACCGTCCCGCACAGTCTGAGGTTCCTCAGGATAAGAGGAATACGATGGTCCGGCACCGTCCCGCACAGTCTGAGGTTCCTCAGGATAAGAGGAATACGATGGTCCGGCACCGTCCCGCACAGTCTGAGGTTCCTCAGGATAAGAGGAATACGATGGTCCGGCACCGTCCCTCACAGTCTGAGGTTCCTCAGGATATGAGGAATACGATGGTCCATCTACACTGTGTGGTGCCGGATGGACATTTGAGGTAGTCGGGTTTTCTCCTGGACTATACTGTGTGATGTCCTCATCTTCTACTTTACAGTCTGGAGACAAAGTGAGACAATCCTCTGAGGTTTTCCTCATCTCCCGTCCATCTACTAAAATAGAAATACAAAGATTATTACTAGACATGAGCAGATTGGTTCCCCTTAACCAGGACTCCGCCCACATCAGGCAGCTTTGTCTCTGAATCTTACAATTCCACCCTCAAGGTAACTAGTAAATGGGTCCTCTGATCTCCTACCAGTTAATTTCTTTATTCATGGACCTTAGTCAGAGAGTGAGGAAACGAGAACTGTCTTTTATAGGAGTGACAGTGATGAGGGGATTATAGGATGAGTGTCCCCACCCCCTCTATCACTCATTGCCATCTTCCCAACATAAGAAGTTCTGCACTACCTTATTTAGTCCATGATTTAGTCATGAATAACAGTGGGGCTGAGCCCCACCAGAGGTCAGAGAGTGAGGATGGGGGGAGAACAACCAAGATGAAGACTGGACTGATCCTGAAGACCACCATCATTGGATTATTGACTCCTCCCTCATTATCATTTTCTGTTTAAGGTTCAAAAGTATGAGGATGTTATCACATTATTATCAACATGTAAAAGTCTGTGCTCCAATCAAATCATCAGATATACAATTTTCAGCTGGTAAAAAATGGGTTTAACCAAAAAGAATACATATTATGTTTATATATAGCAGTGGGTAGAGGGGAGAGAGCAGAAGTCAGGACTATGTAATGTACAACATATTGTATAAGATACAACAGACAGGACTATATAGTATCAGAATGATGTAATGTACAATATAGAGTATATAGTGTAAGGGTCAGAACTCATAATATTGGTATTCAGTAATCAGTGGAAGCTTAGTTGTTTACATGAGACAAGTTGCAGAGATCCCACACCGCTGCCTCCCATCTCCTGAGACTGCACTCAGTGACTTGGGTCTGAGACTATACAGACATATCCCTACACCCGGCACAGCCAGCAGATAACAGAACAAGTAATCCTGGGAGAATTGTTCTGTCAGAGATCTTACGAGGCCCAGGTATGGGGCAGAAGATGCAAAATACATGCCAAAGGTGCCTAGGTTTAGTAAAGCCTATGGGGAATATAAACATTTTGCTGCCAGCTGAATCTCCAGAATCTCCATAAATCCAGTCTAGATACATAAATTGTGTCTGCAGCACAGAGAAGGAAGATTATCCAAGAGAAATACAGGAATACAGGACGGGGAACACAGCTCAGGAAAGTGACCAGGGGATTACAGGCTGATATCACCCAGTCCCCGCCCTACTCTGGACCAATCAGTGAGCAGTATGGGTGGAGGAATGTATTTAGTGTTAATGACCCACCTGTGCTAAACTCTGTAGGAGTGTCCTCCTCTATAAATGTCCCCGTTATTCCATCCTCCTCCATAGACTGCTGATCATCCCTCACATACGTCTCTTCTTCTTCTGCTTTAACCTCAAATTCTATATCGATTGGATCTCCACTCTAAATCAAAAACATGAGATAAAATATAATCTGTAAACTATAAACTGTGAGGGGGTTAGCTCGGCAGCGGGTGTGTGTGACCCCCGGGATGGGCTCCCCACACAAAAACAGGCCCAGCAGACGGAGGTTGTGGTTTTCAAAATCAAAAAGGTGCGGTTTATTTTCTATTTACAGTGACAAAACACAGCAAAGCAAAAGAAACATAAATAAAATAAATCCTGGTCAACTTGACCTCTGAGTAAACATACAGGTTTCCTAACTAACAACTGGGATCAGCCTAGTGCTGTCCTAGTCCCTAAGTCCCTGGTTTTAAATGTCCAAGCAAATAGCCACACAGGCTTTGTCTCACCGCACAGGGGTTCACTCTCCCTAGACAGTCCACACAGGTCTGGGTCCAGGCATGAGCAAACACCTAATGAATCTGGGAGTTCTTATAGAGGCCTAAATGAGCTGACAAGCTTCAGCTGGTCTCATCAACTCCCTGTCTGCACGACGCCCCACACTCTCCCTAGAGGTATGAGTCATCCATGAGCCCACTAGCCTCAGCTGGGCTTATACAACTCTCCACCTAGTTGTATAAGTCGGCGTAAAGCCTGAATCTGGGCGAAATATATCTACCCCCCTGGATGCAACCAGGTGACTTTACCTTCCTGCTGTCACATACCCCCCCTCTTGTTTTAACCTCGGGGTTGGAACACCAGCAATCAGGCATTCATGTACTCGAGACAAAGCATCCACATTCCCCATTTGAACGCCAGGGCGATGCTTTACTGTGAAGTTGAATTCCTGGAGGGCCAGGAACCACCTATTCACTCTTCTATTTGTTTCCTTGTTTTGAGCCATCCACTTTAACGGAGCGTGATCCGTAACCATGTCAAAGTGCCTACCTAGCAGGTAGTACCGAAGGGAATCTAGAGCCCACTTCACCGCTAAACACTCCTTTTCAACGGTGGCGTAATTTACCTCATGGGACTTCAACTTCCTGCTGAGGTAAATGACTGGGTGCTCTTCCCCGTTCCAGACCTGGGACAATACTGCTCCTAACCCCACATCTGACGCATCACTTTGTACGACAAAGTCTTTAGAGAAGTCGGGTGAGTACAACACTGGCTGGCTACATAAGGCTTGTTTCAAGAATTGGAATGCTGCCTCAGCCTCGGGGGTCCATTTAATCATGACCGACCCTTTCCCCTTCGTCAGGTTGGTTAGGGGCACAGCCTTAGAAGCAAAGTGGGGAATGAATCGCCGATAATACCCAGCGATTCCCAGAAAGGCTCGTACCTGCTTCTTGCTGTTGGGACGTGGCCAACTCTGGATGGCCTCGACTTTGTTGAGTTGGGGTTTTATTACTCCCCTCCCAATGGTGTACCCAAGATATTTGGCCTCCTCCTGCCCAATGGTACACTTCTTGGGGTTAGCCGTAAACCCCGCTTCCCGAACAGAGTCCAGGACTGCTTGCACTTTTGGCAGATGTGAGGCCCAATCTGTGCTATGGACAATTACGTCATCCAGGTAAGCCGCAGCATACTTCCGATGGGGCCTCAGCATCTGGTCCATTTTCCGCTGGAATGTGGCCGGCGCATTCTGTAACCCGAACGGCATTCTTTTATATTGGAACGCCCCGTCTGGGGTTACAAATGCGGTTTTCTCTTTGGCCGACTTGGCCAGGGGGATTTGCCAATACCCTTTTGTGAGGTCAAGAGTCGTCATGTATCGGGCTGTTCCCAGCCGGTCGATCAACTCATCTATACGTGGCATGGGGTAGGTGTCAAATTTTGTAACTTTGTTCAACTGACGAAAATCGTTACAAAATCGCCAGCTCCCATCCGGTTTAGGCACCAACACAATGGGACTAGACCAATCACTTTGGGACTCCTCTATCACCCCTAAGTTCAGCATTTTCTGTACTTCCTCCCGTATTGCCTCCCGTCGGGCCTCTGGGATCCGATAGGGTTTTAACTTCACCCTTTCACCGGGCGGGGTAATAATGTCATGCTCTACCCCAGATGTTTGTCCCGGCAGCTCAGAGAATACCTCCTTGTTGCGAAGCACAAACTCCTTAACCTCCTGTTGTTGGGGTTGTGACAAGGTGGCTGCGATTCCAACCTCAGGAATCACGCAACCAGTTTGAGCTGGTGACCAAGTGTCTGCGACTAGGGACTCTCTATCCCTCCAGGCTTTCAACAGATTAACGTGATAGATCTGTTCGGGCTTTCGCCTTCCTGGTTGTCTGACCTTGTAATTCACTTCGCTCACTTTTTCCATTATCTCGTAGGGGCCTTGCCATTTGGCAAGGAATTTACTTTCAACCGTAGGGACCAGTACCAGTATCCTATCCCCCGGGGAAAAGGTACAGGTCTTGGCTCCACGGTTGTACACTCTCTGCTGTGCTAACTGCGCTTGGGCCAAATGTTCCTTCACGATGGGCATTACCTGTGCAATTCGGTCTTGCATCAGGGCGACATGCTCAATCACACTCCTGTGGGGAGAACTCTCACTTTCCCAAGTTTCCTTGGAAATATCCAACAGCCCTCTTGGGTGTCTCCCATACAGTAACTCAAAGGGGGAGAATCCCGTAGAGGATTGGGGCACCTCCCTAATAGCAAACATCAGATAAGGAAGTAGACAGTCCCAATCCTTTCCATCTCTATCCACCACTTTCTTCAACATTTGTTTTAGGGTTTTGTTGAATCTTTCAACCAGCCCATCGGTTTGGGGGTGATACACAGATGTACGTAATTGCGTCACTTTGAACAATTTACATAGCTCCTTCATAACCCGGGACATAAAGGGTGTACCTTGGTCCGTAAGCAGTTCTTTACAAATACCCACCCGGCTAAACACAAGAGATAGCTCTTTGGCTATGGTTTTGGCCGAGGTATTTCGGAGAGGGATCGCTTCTGGATAACGGGTGGCATAGTCCATTATAACTAATATGTACTGGTGCCCCCTAGCGGACTTGATTATAGGACCTACCAAATCCATGGCGATCCTCTCAAACGGGACCTCAATGATGGGTAGAGGGACCAGCGGGCTACGGAAATGTGGCATCGGGGCCGACCTCTGACACACAGGGCAGGAGGAACAATAATTTTCTATGTCCTTCATCACCCCCGGCCAATAGAATCTCTGTAATACCCTCTCTCGGGTTTTCTCTGTCCCCAGATGACCTCCAAGAATGTGCCCATGGGCCAACTCCAACACCAACTTCCTGTACGGTTTGGGCACCACAAGCTGCTCAACGGTTTCTTCTGCCCTTTTTGCCACCCGATACAGTAGGTCCTTCTCTACGCTGAAGTATGGGTAAGTGCAGGTATTATCTGGGTTCACTAACTCGCCATCTATTTTCACTACGTTTTCCCGTGCCTTTATTAGGGCGGGGTCTTTCAACTGTTCTGTGGCAAAGTTTTCCCTGTGAACCTCAAGATCAGAAAACTCCACAGACGGTAGGTTTTCGTCTGAGGAGGTGGGCTCCTCTCCAGTTTCTTGAGTCTCCCCTGCCAATACTGACAAGGGAAATTCCGGAGAGTCCTCACCACTCTCAGGGGAGTTCTGGCTATCACATTCCTGGTACATAGGGGCACCAGTGGGGGGCTCAGGATCATCCCACAGTTCCCAGAACTTCGGAAAATCCCTTCCCACAATGGCGTCATGCGGTAACTGAGATACTAGGCCCACTGGATGAGAGAGGGTACCTTTGGGGGTCTCGAAACACACTGTAGTCACTGGATACTCTCGGGTGTCCCCATGCACACAAATAACAGCTACCTTGCTATTCCCAGAGACCTCTGTTTTAACTAACTCAGCCTTTATCAGGGTCACAAGGCTACCTGAATCCAGCAATACCACAACATTTCTACCATTAACACACATTTTGCATAAATGTTTCTCAGTTCCTCGAATGGCAGTGCATGCGACTGTCGCACACAGCGACTGACGTCTGCCCGTCAGAAAGTCACACTGCATGGGTTCCTCCACAACCGGGCAATTTGCTGCAATATGTCCCGCTTGCCGGCAGCGGTAGCAAACGATCCTTCTTGCCGCCTCTTGAGCCGCTGATTTCCCAGGCTGTTCTCGCCAAACTTGGGGTAGAGCTCCCACCCTCTCACTCTCTCCACCCTTACCCCTTGGAATCATCTTATCCGCCCCTGGGGATGGTCTGGTCTTAGGGTGGAAAGTCCGAGTGTCTCTGGAAGAGACCGTCAGGTTCTCTGTAGCCAAGTATTTCTCCACACGATCCACAAGACCATCGGCCGTCTCTGGGTCTCCATGGCTTACCCACTTTTGGATGGCAGTAGGAAGAGCTCTCAAAAACCGATCCATTACAACACGTTCCACAATCTTTGGTGCGGACAAAGTCTCTGGCTGTAGCCACTTTCTGCTCAGGTGAATGAGATCATACATTTGAGACCTGGGGGGTTTTCCAAGCTGGAAAGTCCAGTTATGCACACGCTGAGCCCGGACAGCCAGGGTGACACCCAGCCTTGCCAATATTTCAGCTTTTAGCATCACATAGTCTTTTGCTTGGTTAGGCTCTAGGTCATAGTAAGCTTTCTGCGATTCACCAGTAAACAGAGGAGCCACTAGTCCAGCCCACTGCTCCTCAGGCCACTTTTCTCTTTCAGCGGTCCTTTCAAATGTGGTCAAAAATACCTCTGGATCATCCTCTCCAGTCATTTTTGTCAATAAACGACTCACCCCAAAGGACGCGGTATTAGTGGGACGGCTTTCCTCACTGGTCTGCGGACGTTGCTGCATTACTGCTTCCATCTGTTGTTGTAGTCTCTGCTCTTGCTTCTGCAACAGGTCTATGAAGCGGGCCTCAGATTGCTGCTGGGCTTGTTGCTGAGCCTCCAGACTCTGTTGCAAAGTTGCGTTTGTCTGCTGCTGGGCTGCAAGGCTCTGTTGATGAGCTTGCTGCTGGGCTGTGAAGTTCTGTTGTTGAGCTGCAAGGCTCTGTTGATGAGCTGCAAGGCTCTTTTGCAAACCTGCATTTGTCTGCTGTTGATTGGCATTTGCTAGAGCCAGCTGTTTCAGTATCTCCTCCATGCTGGCTTAAAAAAAACTGCCACTGGTTCTCCACCAACTGTGAGGGGGTTAGCTCGGCAGCGGGTGTGTGTGACCCCCGGGATGGGCTCCCCACACAAAAACAGGCCCAGCAGACGGAGGTTGTGGTTTTCAAAATCAAAAAGGTGCGGTTTATTTTCTATTTACAGTGACAAAAACACAGCAAAGCAAAAGAAACATAAACAAAATAAATCCTGGTCAATTTGACCTCTGACTAAACATACAGGTTTCCTAACTAACAACTGGGATCAGCCTAGTGCTGTCCTAGTCCCTAAGTCCCTGGTTTTAAATGTCCAAGCAAATAGCCACACAGGCTTTGTCTCACCGCACAAGGGTTCACTCTCTCCAGGAAGTCCACACAGGTCTGCTTCCAGGCATGAGCTAACCCCTAATGAAGCTGGGAGTTCTTATAGAGGCCTAAATGAGCTGACAAGCTTCAGCTGGTCTCATCAACTCCCTGTCTGCACGACGCCCCACACTCTCCCTAGAGGTATGAGTCATCCATGAGCCCACTATCCTCAGCTGGGCTTATACAACTCTCCACCTAGTTGTATAAGTCGGCGTAAAGCCTGAATCTGGGCGAAATATATCTACCCCCCTGGATGCAACTAGGTGACTTTACCTTCCTGCTGTCACAAAGCATACATAAAAAATCCACACATGATATTTACAAGTCTAGTCATGTTCTAGATGTCCTTTCCACCAACCCTGTAACAGTAAGGGATGGTGGGATCTTCCTGTGTGGAATCCCGGGAATACAGAGGACGGGGACAGCTCTCTGGTGGGTTTCTGTAGCTGGATGACTCCACCATGGTGTCCTGGTACAAATCTTTGTTTTCTTTTGGAAAATATGACTCTTCCATCACCCCATCCTGATCATCCTCCTCTTTTATCTCTTCTTTAACCTCAACTTTATAATCTCTCAGGTTTCCACTCTGAATATAGAATAAAAATGACATCAATGGTAACAATGCAGATAATGTACAGATCCTAATGATACTATCAGTGATTGTTCCTCACCTACCTGATGATGGTGGGGGATGGTGTGACCTTCCTGTGTGGAATCCCGGGAATACAGAGGACGGGGACATCTCTCTGGTGGGTTCCCATTACTGGATCCATCTGTAGGAAACACACACACTGACTGAATACATTGTTTCTATGTGTTTATCAGATGATGGGGGATCTAGGTGGAGCCTCCGTACTGCTCTCTCCTTTACAATAAAGTCTCCTCTTACCCGGTGATGTGAGGGGCGGCTGATTGTCCATCATGATGTCCTTGTAGAGATCCTTGTGTCCTTCTAAATACTCCCACTCCTCCATGGAGAAATAGACAGTGACATCCTGACACCTTATAGGAACCTGACACGCACAATGATACAGTCACCATCCAGACACACAAGAACAAAAGAAAGAAAACGAGTCCTGTGGAATCAACCAATCCTCGAAATTATAATTCAAGTCATGATGCCACTTACCAATGTGTGGTACTATCGCTATAGCCAAACACTCTATGCATACAAAAGGAAAAACCAAAGTATTGCTACTAAGGTAAAAAAGCGGCTACTGAAGCAACAGAGGGTCTTAAACTGGTTTCGGATTCCAAGAAAAATACAAAATTTATTAGTATCAAAAAGAGCACATACTATAATTTCCAAATAGTGCAATTTTAAATTATTTGTAACAGCTCTAGTTAAGGTATCACTGATGAACTACTTCCAAAGGGGAAGGGACCCCAGTAATAGATGTAAAAACAAACAAAAAATGGTAAAGACAAATACAGCAGGTACAAAAAACAAAACACAGAAAAGTTCGAACACCAGCATACAATTCAAAGTGAAGTTGTAAAGCGATACAAATCGCTTAATTAAGATGCGAGGACGTTGATTAAATCAAAATAAATATATATAAGTACATACAACTTCACTGTGAATGACCCCGGAGATTCAAGTTCAAATATTGAGTATGTGTATATCATTATAACCCTGGATCTAATTCTACATAGGATTGCTTGAAAATAAAAGGGTTTCAAATATTAAATTAATGGAAGGATGCCTGTATATCAAAGTCTATCATTGATTGATGAGGATAGAAATAGCCAGATAGTTGTCCATTCTATTCATAAGTATCTTGCCTCCGTGGAATGATGTTAATATACTAGCTGCTGTGTAATCACATTAATTTAGCTCAACACAGAAAATTGGCTGAAGTTGAATAGAGTTCATTGGAGCACTGGAATCAATGGCAGTACTTTGGATAACCAATACCAATAGCATTGCAATAAACAAACATATTTTACTTCCATATGGGTACAAGGAATGTAAAATTCAATTGCAGACAGGTAGATATGATTGGTCTTCTACCAGGATTGATCCTAACACAATCAAAAGTTAACAGTAGAAAGCGCGTCCATACTTTACCATACTGACATGGCTGGCTATCGCAGCATCCCGTTCGACCTTGGTTTTGATCTTAACCAGGCTCCGTGACGTGCACGATTTGCTTGGCTCACAGAGGCCGCACGGCTGTAGTAGGGTCTTTACCATGCAAGGACTGCTGGTCTGCTCTGTTCACGGTAACTACCGGGTATTCACCATGTTAGTAAGTGCAGAAGATGGTGTATGGTAGGCGCTGATTTCAGATCCGCGGCTTTAATTTGAACGGGGTTTCCGTAGCTGGCGTCACATGACTGCTGTGACGTCAATGCGTTTCGCTAGAAGGTAGCGTAGCTTCGTCTGGACTAGGAGGGGTTAGGCACTGGCGGTTCCTTATATAGACACGTTCATACCGGCAGTCCATCCCCAATTTAAGAGGAAAAAACAAGCAAGCGGTCCTTCCGTTTTTTGAATGAAGTGATTTACACACGATAAGGAGATTACTGTCCTTGAATATACAACTTGACTTCACCTTTATAGAGTTATCAGCAATGTCCAAAATATCTCCTTCTCTAAACTACACATTCCTATCTTGCTGAGTGGGGTTAACACACAGACTAGTTCCGAGTTACAGATAGATCACGTGACTCACATAAACTGGTAATGCCTTAATAGTGAGGATCTTTTTAATCTAACAGGAACATGAACAGGAGGCAAAAGAGAAGGGGAAAGGAGACAGATGAGCAGTAAAAAAGGGAAAAAAAAAATATATATATATATAGGGGCGGGTCAGCTAATTAGCTGAGACTTAGGGACCAAAAGCATTGATGCTAGGGGCCCATGCTGACACAGCCCATTATTAGAAATAGCCCAGTTAAGGATTTTCATATGCAGGGCAACAGAAAGAAGACGAAATGAGATGAAATCAGGGGGAGGAAGAAGCTATTTGAATTTACCTAAACTAAAGCATAACAACTGTAAACAGAACAAACACAGTAGAAGGAGTGCAATAGCAAAAACTACTAGTGTATACTATATAAAATAAAAAAAACATGAGATAATAATAGACGAGAGCAAAGGAAGGGGGAACATATTATTGGCAGACAAGCGGCATGAAAGGGGGGTAGATCACTTATCAAGAAAGACCTGGAGATTAAGTTCGGTGTTAAGTCCTAGGGGTACGAGGGACCCCAATCGGAATATCCACCACTTCTCCTTTTGGAGAAGGATGTGATTAAAGTCGCCCCTTCTCTTTGGCAGTTTAAAGGGGTTGCTCCGCCGGAAAAAAAAATTAAAAGCCAGCAGCTACAGCTACAGCAGCTGCTGGCTTTTAATATTTGGACACTTACCTGTCCTGGAGTCCAGCGACGTCCGCAGCAGAGGACGAGCGACCGCTCGTCGCTTTGCTGCTCCCTCCGCCATCCTCGCTGAGGGAACCAGGAAGTGAAGCCCTGCGGCTTCATGCCCGGTTCCCTACGGCGCATGCGCGAGTCGCGCTGCACCGTTCTGATTGGTGCTCCTGTGTTCTGGGAGCCGAGTGTCTCCCAGAACACCAAGGGAAGTCTGCGGGAAGTGACGTAACTCCCGCAGATTCCCGGAGACAGGACTCCCGGATGTGGGTGAAAATACCTGTCTTAGACAGGTATCTTCACCCCCCTCCCCCCTGAAAGGTGTCAATTGTGACACCGGAGGGGGGGAGGGTTCCAAATAGCAAAAGTTGCTATTTAGGGTGGAGCTCCACTTTAAGCACATAGATGCCTTTCACCTTTAGGCCATCAGGTTTCCCATCATGACACAGAGCAAAGTGTTTAGCCAGTGGTTTCTCCTGGCCTTCCTCTGGGTCCATCTCCCTTTCTTTCTTAATGTCACGAAAGTGCTCTCCAATCCTGACTTTTTTTGCCTATGTACATTTTTGGGCAAGGGCAAGTAATCATATACACTACCTTACTTGTAGAACAATTAATAAGATCTCTGATCTCAAAAAATTCTTGCCCATTTACATCAGTGAAGATGGCTGTTCGATCCACAAAGGGACAAACCTGACATCTGTTGCATGGGAACATTCCCTTGCTTCTGGGATATTCAGATAACCAGTTGGAACTTGGTTCTTTGAGGAATTCGGAATATATCAAAATATCGCCCAAGTTCCTAGCCCTTCTGGCTACCAACTTGGGCGATGTTCCCACTATGCCCCAGTGTCTTTCAAGTACCTCACGGACTGAATCCCATTGCGCTCCATAGGGGGTGATTACTCTCACTGGCCCTGAGTCTTGTTTTTTGACTTTTACGTCAGGAATACAGGAGAGGGGGCATTGTCTATCTTGACAAGCTGCTCTCATCTTTGCTTTTCGAATTTGTCGGTGGAAGTACCCACGTTCACGAAATCTATTGTAGATCTCAGCACCCTCCCTTCTTAGATCCTTTTTTTTTACTGCAATTTCTCTTAATCCTCAAAAACTGACCTATTGGGATCCTGTTTTTAAGCGACTGGGGGGTGGTGACTGTCTGCTCTTAATAGGGTATTAGCTGCAGTTTCCTTCTGGAATGTGCGTGTACACAGTCTTCCCTCCTCTACATAGATCCAGAGATCAAGGTAAGAAATTTGTTCACCATCAGCCACATACGTCAGGCGGATGTTCCGATCATTTTTATTTAATTGATCGATGAACAAATTCCACTCCTCTCTACTACCATTCCATATCACCAGGACGTTGTCAATGTATCTTAGCCACGAATACACATGGTCTATGTACATTGGCGACATGAAAACACATCTTCTTCTTCCCAAAGGCCCAGATGTAGGCAAGCGTAAGCGGGTGCCCACGCTGCCCCCATCGAGGTACCTCTAGTTTGCTGGTAATAATATGTAGTGAATTGGAAGAAATTGTTAATCAAAGCAAACTCCAGTAATTCCAAAAGAACTTCATTTTGAGGGCCGAATTCGGGATAATTTAATTCTAAATGTCTCGCTTAAGCCTCAATCCCACAGTGATGTGGGATTGAGGTGTATAGGGACTCTACGTCCACACTGATCAATAGGAAGTAGACAGCCAGGCAACGCTTGCTGGGGGAGGGAAACCGTGGATGTAGCCTGGGTGGCAGGAGCTCTTCACATACACGTCCATTCAGTGTTGACACACTTTAAAATCAGTTCCTCATAGCTGAGCTCCTCCATGCCTCTTATCAGTTTGGTTGCCCTTCTCTGCACTTTCTCCAGTTCCCCGGTATCCTTTTAGAGAACTGGTGCCCAAAACTGAACTGCATATTCCAGACAAGGTCTTACTAATGATTTGTACAGGGGCAAAATGATATCTCTCTCTCTCTGGAGTCCATACCTCTCTTATACACGAAAGGACTTTGCTCGCTTTGGAAACTGCAGCTTGGCATTGCATAACATTATTGAGCTTATGATCTACCAAAACCCCCAGATGCTTCTCCACTATGGATCCCCCCAGTTGTACTCCCCCTAGTATGTATGATGCATATTCTTATGCCCCAAGTGCATAACTTTACATTTATCAACATTAAACCTCATCTGCCACATAGTCGCCCAATTAGACAGAGCATAGAGGTCAGCTTGTAAATTGGAGATATCCTGTAAGGACGTTATTCCACTGCATAGCTTGGTGTCATCTGCAAAGACAGAAATTTTACTTTTGATCCCAGACCCAATATCATTTATAAAGATATTAAAAAGTAAGGGTCCCAGCACTGAACCTTGGGGTACACCACTGAGAACCCTAGACCATTCAGAGTAAGAATCATTAACCACTACTCTCTGAATTCTGTCTTTTAGCCAGTTTTCTATCCATTTACAAACTGATATTTCCAATCCTGTAGACTTTACCTTACACATTAGCCGTGTGTGCGGAACTGTATGGAACGCTTTTGCAAAATCCAAGTATACCACGTCCACCGCCACGCCTCTGTCCAAGGCTTTACTTACCTCTTCATAAAAAGAAATCAGGTTTGTCTGACAACTTCTGTCTATCATGAATCCATGCCGTCTGTTGCTTAAATCGTTTTTTTTCCAGCAAGAACTCGTCTATGTGGTCTTTTATTAACCACTTAACGACCGCTCACTGTATATATACGTCGGCACAATGGCACCGACAGGCACAATCACGTAGAGCATACGTGATTGCCTTTGTACAGTTGGGGGGTCCGATCGGACCCCCCTTCTGTACAGTGAGCGGTCGGAATTCGTTGGGGAGCGATCTGACATGAGGGGACGGCCGTTCGATTCCCGCCACCCCCTCGCGATCGCTCCCGGCGAATAGAAATGCCCCCTCTGTCTGTCGAATGTTTACACAGACAGAGGAAGCAGGAGGAAGTGATGTCATCTCCTGTGCGGCGCTCACATATACCGAGCGCCGTACAAGAGAAGACATCAAGGTTAGTGCACAAACACTACACTAACACCAGCACACATAGGCACATAAATCGCCCCCTCAGGCCCCCCCCAGATCACCCCCCAGCCCCCAGTCACAGTGTCACTGATTGCAGTGACCATTTATTTACTGATCACTGCAATCAGTGACATTTGTGACTGTAAAAGTGTCACTACATTTAGTTTTAGGTCCAGTGTAGCCCCCTAACCCCCCCTAATAAAGGTTTAACCCCTTGATCACCCCCCAGATAACCCTTTCACCCCCTATCACCACTGTCGCTAAGCGATCATTTTTCTGATCGATGTCTTAGCGTCGGTGATGCAGATCGGTAGCCAGTATTTTTTTTTAGGTTCGCCGCAGGTTTTTATAGCGTCAGGTACCCCCATAAATTATCTAATAAAGGTTTAACCCCCTTGATCGCCCCCCAGGTAACCCTTTCACCCCCTATCACCACTGTCGCTAAGCGATAATTTTTCTGATCGCTGTCTTAGCGCCGGTGATGCAGATCGGTAGCCAGTAATTTTTTTTAGGTTCGCCGCAGGTTTTTATAGCGTCAGGTACCCCCATAAATTATCTAATAAAGGTTTAACCCCCTTGATCGCCCCCCAGGTAACCCTTTCACCCCCTATCACCACTGTCGCTAAGCGATAATTTTTCTGTTCGCTGTCTTAGCGTCGGTGATGCAGATCAGTAGCCAGTATTTTTTTTTTAGGTTCGCCGCAGGTTTTTATAGCGTCAGGTACCCCCATAAATTATCTAATAAAGGTTTAACCCCCTTGATCGCCCCCCAGGTAACCCTTTCACCCCCTATCACCACTGTCGCTAAGCAATCATTTTTCTGATCGCTGTCTTAGCGTCGGTGATGCAGATCGGTAGCCAGTAATTTTTTTTAGGTTCGCCGCAGGTTTTTATAGCGTCAGGTACCCCCATAAATTATCTAATAAAGGTTTAACCCCCTTGATCGCCCCCCAGGTAACCCTTTCACCCGCTATCACCACTGTCGCTAAGCGATCATTTTTCTGATCGCTGTCTTAGCGTCGGTGATGCAGATCGGTAGCCAGTAATTTTTTTTAGGTTCGCCGCAGGTTTTTATAGCGTCAGGTACCCCCATATATTATCTAATAAAGGTTTTAACCCCCTAATTGCCCCTAGTTAACCCTTTCACCAGTGATCACCATATAAGTGTTACGGGTGACGCTGGTTAGTTAGTTTGCTTTTTATAGTGTCAGGGCACCCGCCGTATATAACCCAATAAAGGTTTAACCCCCTGATCGCCCGGCGGGTGATATCAATTAGGTTTTAGCGTCAGAGAGGGTCTGCGTCACACCCCAGGCAGCGTCAGGTTAGTGCCAGTAACGCTAACACCCACGCGTGAAGCATACACCCCCCTTAGTGGTATAGTATCTGAACAGATCAATATCTGATCTGATCAGATCTATACTAGCGTCCCCAGCAGTTTAGGGTTCCCAAAAACGCAGTGTTAGCGGGATCAGCCCAGATACCTGCTAGCACCTGCGTTTTGCCCCTCCGTCCAGCCCAGGCCACCCAAGTGCAGTATCGATCGATCACTGTCACTTACAAAACACAACACACATAACTGCAGCGTTCGCAGAGACAGGCCTGATCCCTGCGACTCCAGTGCTGTAGGAGGTGATTTCACCAGCACAGTTAAGAAAAAAAAGCAAATATGCCGAAACATTGGGGCAGCAGGGGCGGAGGAGTGATTTTGCTCCTAATGCCGCGTACATACGATCGAAATTCCGACGGAGGCTTTCCCGTGGAAAAGTCCGACCATGTGTGTGCGGCATAACTTTTTTGCGGGAGGATTCCCCCATGCTTCGGCATATATAAATGGTGCATGTATGCCCATCATTAGAAGTGGGTGGATGAAGGGCGGTATTCTAATGGTGGGCATACCCACCGATCAATCTCTTTTTTCGTTCAGCCACCTGGCTGCATGAAAAAAAAAGATTACAATACATGTCCAACAAGGACCAGCATTGTACTGGTATGTTGCTGGACTTTGATTGGCTATACCAGATTGATGCCTGCGGGTTTAGGTATCATCTTGGTATCATTCTTTTCAGCCAGCGGCCGGCTTTCATGTAAAAGCAATCCTAGTGGCTAATTAGCCTCTGGACTGCTTTTACAAGCAGTGGGAGGGAATGTCCTCCCCCCGGATATAAAAAGCGCCATTGGGAAATTGGGAAAGCATTTTATCACACCGATCTTGGTGTGGTCAGATGCTTTGAGGGCAGAGGAAAGATCTAGGGTCTAGACCCCAGTTTTTTCAAAAAAAAGAGTACCTGTCACTACCTATTGCTATCATAGGGGATATTTACATTCCCTGAGATAACAATAAAAATGATAAAAAACAATAAATATGGAAGGAACAATTTAAAAATAAAATAAAAAAGCAAAATTAATAATAATAAAAAAAAAAAAAAGCACCCCTGTCCTGCCCTGCTCTTGCCCAATGGCGAACGCAAGCGTCGGTCTGGCGTCATATGTAAACAGCAATTGCACCATGCATGTGAGGTATCACCGCGAAGGTCAGATCGAGTGCAGTAATTTTAGCAGTAGACCTCCTCTGTAAATCTAACGGGGTAACCTGTAAAGGCTTTTAAAGGCTGTTAAAAATGTATGTAGTTTGTCGCCAATGTGCGTTTGTGCGAAATTTTAAAGCATGTCGTGTTTGGTATCTATGTACTCGGCCTAAGATCATCTTTTTTATTTCATCAAACATTTGGGCAATATAGTGTGTTTTAGTGCATTAAAATTAAAAAAAGTGTATTTTTTCCCCAAAAAATGCGTTTGAAAAATCGCTGCGCAAATACTGTGTAGAAAAAAAAAATGCAACACCCACCATTTTATTCTGTAGGGCCTTTGCTTTAAAAATATATATAATGTTTGGGGGTTCAACATAATTTTCTTGCAAAAAAAATATGTTTTCATGTAAACAAAAAGTGTCAAAAAGGGCTTTGTCTTCAAGTGGTTAGAAGAGTGGATGTAAGCTTCCTAATGTTGTGTATAAAATGCCAGAACAGTTCAAAACCCCCCCAAATGACCCCATTTTGGAAAGTAGACACCCCAAGCTATATACTGAGAGGCATGTCGAGTCCATGGAATATTTTATATGTTGACACAAGTTGCGGAAAAAAGACAATTTTTTTTTTTTTTTTTTGCACAAAGTTGTCACTAAATGATATATTGCTCAAACATGCCATGGGCATATGTGTAATTACACCCCAAAATACATTCTGTTGCTTCTCCTGAGTACGGGGATACCACATGTGTGAGACTTTTTGGGAGCCTAGCCGCGTACGGGACCCCAAAACCAATCACCGCCTTCAGGCTTTCTAAGGGTGTAAATTTTTGATTTCACTTCTCACTGCCTATCACAGTTTCGGAGGCCATGGAATGCCCAGATGGCACAAACCCCCCCAAATGACCCCATTTTGGAAAGTAGACACCCCAAGCTATTTGCTGAGAGGTATTGTGAGTATTTTGCAGATCTCACTTTTTGTCACAAAGTTTTGAAAATTGAAAAAAAAAATAAAAAAAAAATGTTCTTTCTTCATTTTCAAAAACAAATTAAAGCTGTAAAATACTCACCATGCCTCTCAGCAAACAGCTTGGGGTGTCTACTTTCCAAAATGGGGTCATTTGGGGGGGTTTTGTGCTATTTTGGCATTTTATGGCCTTCGAAACTGTGATAGGTAGTGAGGAGTCAAATCAAAAATTTGTGCCTAGAAATCCTGAAGGTGGTGATTGGTTTTCGGGGTCCCGTACGCGGCTAGGCTCCTAAAAAGTCCCACACATGTGGTATCCCCGTACTCAGGAGAAGCAGCAAAATTTCTTTTGGGGTGCAATTCCACATATAACCATGGCATGTGTGAGCAATATATCATTTAGTGACAACTTTTTGTAATTTTTTTTTTGTCATTATTCAATCACTTGGGACAAAAAAAAAATATTCAATGGGCTCAACAGGCCTCTCAGCAATTTCCTTGGGGTGTCTACTTTCTAAAATGGGGTCATTTGGGGGGGTTTTGTGCTATTTTGGCATTTTATGGCCTTCAAAACTGTGATAGGTAGTGAGGAGTGAAATCAAAAATTTGCGCCCTTTGAAATCCTGAAGGCGGTGCTTGGTTTCTGGGGTCCCGTACGTGGCTAGGCTCCTAAAAAGTCCCACACATGTGGTATCCCCGTACTCAGGAGAAGCAGCAGAATGTATTTTGGGGTGCAATTCCACATATAACCATGGCATGTGTGAGCAATATATCATTTAGTGACAACTTTTTGTAATTTTTTTTTTTTTTTGGCATTATTCAATCACTTGGGACAAAAAAAAAATATTCAATGGGCTCAACATGCCTCTCAGCAATTTCCTTGGGGTGTCTACTTTCTAAAATGGGGTCATTTGGGGGGGTTTTGTACTGCCCTGTCATTTTAGCACCTCAAGAAATGAGATAGGCAGTCATAAATTTAAAGCTGTGTAAATTCCAGAAAATGTACCCTAGTTTGTAAACGCTATAACTTTTGCGCAAACCAATAAATATACACTTATTGACATTTTTTTTACTAAAGACATGTGGCTGAATACATTTTGGCCTAAATGTATGACTAAAATTGAGTTTATTCGATTTTTCTTATAACAAAAAGTAGAAAATATAATTTTTTTTCAAACTTTTAGGTTTTTTTTCCGTTTGTATCGCAAAAAATAAAAATCGCAGAGGCAATCAAATACCATTAAAAGAAAGCTCTATTTGTGGGAAGAAAAGGACACAAATTTCGTTTGGGTACAACATTGCATGTCCGCACAATTTACAGTTAAAGCAGCGCAGTGCAAAATTCAGAATTCACCTCTGGTCCTTTAGCTACCAAATGGTCCGGGGCTTAAGTGGTTAAATGCTCCAGCATCTTCCCAACTATAGAAGTTAAACTAACAGGTCTATAGTTACTTGGTAAAGACTTTGATCCCTTTTTAAATATAGGCACAACGTTCGCCCTGCGCCAATCCAGTGGTACTATTCCCATCATTAATGAGTCCCTAAAAATTAGATACAATGGCTTTGAAATTATTCACTTTACGGTCATCACAGAGGACAAGGGGGCACTCTTTACGTCTGGAAGAAAAGAGATTTCATATCCAAATATGGAAAGTTTTCTTCACAGTAAGAGCTGTGAAAATGTGGAATAGACTCCCTCCAAAGGTGGTTCTGGCCAGCTCAGTAGATTGCTTTAAAAAAGGCCTGGATTATTTCCTAAATGTACAGAATATAACTGGATACTAACATTTATAGGTAAAGTTGATACAGGGAAAATGCGATTTCCTCTCGGGGAATCAGGAATGAATTTTTTCCCCTGCTGTAGCAAATTGGATCATGCTTTGCTGGGATTTTTCGCCTTCCTCTGGATCAACTGTGGGTATAAGATTGTGTATATGGGATTCTATTTTTTTTATTTTTATTATTGGTTGAACTAGATGGACTTGTGTCCAGTCTACGTAAGGAGCAGTGGCAAGATTGTTTGGGACCTGGTGTCACCCTTATTCATAAAAGGGGACCACTTGTACGTGGACAATTTTTAACCACTTCCCGCCCCGTCAATAGCAGATTGACGTCCGGGAAGTGGTTCAGTTATCCACACTGGACGTCATATGACGTCCTGCGGGATAACAGCCGCCGCGCGCCCGGGGGGCGCGCATCGCGGCGATCGGTGGAGCGGTGTGTCAGTCTGACACACCGCTACACTGATCTCGGTAAAAAGCCTCCGTCGGAGGCTTTTTACCACGTGATCAGCCGTGTCCAATCACGGCTGATCACAATGTAAACAGGAAGAGCCGTTGATCGGCTCTTCCTCACTCGCGTCTGACAGACGCGAGTAGAGGAGAGCCGATCGGCGGCTCTCCTGACAGGGGGGGTTCGCGCTGATTGTTTATCAGCGCAGCCCCCCCTCGGATACCCACACTAGACCACCAGGGAAGCCCCCCAGGACCACCAGGGAAGCCCCAATCATGTGGATGGCCCCCATGGCCATCCACATGTAGTAAACAAAATAAAATAAAATAAAAACATTAAAAAAAATATGCCAATCAGTGCCCACAAATGGGCACTGACTGGCACTTTCACAATGTGTGGTGGCTGGCATTGCTGGGCACCAGTGCCACCAGTGCCACCTACTAGTGTCCATCAGTGCCACCTATCAGTGCCCATCCGTGCCCATCTGTGCCCACCTATCAGTGCCCGTCCGTGCCACCTATCAGTGCCACCCATAAGTGCCCATCAGTGCCGCCTATAAGTGCCCATCAGTGCCGCCTATGAGTGCCAATCAGTGCCGCCTATGAGTGCCAATCAGTGCCGCCTATGAGTGCCCATCAGTGCCGCATACCAGTGCCACATATCAGTGCCCATCAGTGCCGCCCTATCAGTGCCCATCATCAGTGCCCATCAGTGCCACCTCATCAGTGCCACCTCATTGGTGCCACCTCATCGGTGCCCATCAGTGTCGCCTTATCAGTGCCCTTCAGTGCCGCCTTATCAGTACCCGTCATTGAAGTAGAAAAGGTACTTATTTACAAAAAAAATAACAGAAACAAAGAAAAACTTAGTTTTTTAAAAATTTTCGCTCTTTTTTTATTTGTTGTGCAAAAAATTAAAATCGCAGAGGCGATCAAATACCACCGAAAGAAAGCTCTATTTGTGGGAACAAAATCATAAAAAAATTGTTTGGGTACAGTGTAGCATGACCGCGCAATTGTCATTCAAATTGCGACAGCGCTGAAAGCTCAAAATTGGCTTGGGCAGGAAGCTGTATAAGTGCATGGTATTGAAGTGGTTAAACAAGAGTGACACTTTTTACACACCTTTATTGAAATTGGAATTGACACATGTGGCACTGTGTGTCCTAATCACGGGGCTTCACCCAATGGCTTGTAAATGCCCAATTTAGAAGGATGGAGAGAGCCTGCTTGAGAAGTAATGAATTGCTTGCAGTGAAGTGGAAGGACAAATGGGATGTTTTTATCCTGCCTTCCATTCACACAGACATGATGGTCCAAATTACAACAGTGACTGGTGTTGTTGAGAAGCCCCTCTGTGTCCATGACTACAACCTTAACATAGGAGGGGTGGACTTCAATGACCAGATGATGGAGCCATACTTAGGTTCCCACAAATCCAGATGTTGGTACAAAAAAGTGTCTGTATATTTATTTCAATTGGCTGTATACAACGCTTTTGTACTTTACAAAGCAACAGGAAGAAGTGGATCCTTCCTAAAATTTCAGGAAGAGATCATTACGACCCTTTTGTATCCAGAAGGCGTTGTGGCCCAAACTTCCAATCCAGATGCAGTGAGCCTGCTGCATTTTCCTGATGTCCTCCCTGGTACCCCAACCCAAAAGTCACCAGAAAAAAAGCCTTTGTGTTTGTAGCAGACATGGAATTAGGTGTTACACCTGTTGTGAGTATGGTATGGAATTTTACTGATAATAAATGTGGGGAATTTACATTTTCAGTGCCTCCAGCCAGTTACGGCAATTATAAAAATTGTGAACTTAGTTCAGACTACCGGTAACATACCACAATAATTTCCTGAGTTTGTTAATCTATGGGGAATTCTTACCAATGTATAAATATCTCCCAATAAAATTAATAAGTATAATTATACAATTTCATACAGAATCTGAATTTCTGGTGATTAATATTCTATATACTTTATCAATATTACTAATGCACTTGTAGAATGAGCATTCATTCTGGATGGAGGCTCCATAATCTTCACCCTGTAGGCCTTCTGTATTAACTTTACAACCCAAGATGCCAGAGTTCTGATGGAAGCTTCTTTGCCCCTGTATTTACCGAACGGTACGATGAAAAGACTCTCAGAATTTCTGAAGGGGCCGGTGGCTTCTAGGTAGGCCCTGAGCACTCTGGATACGTCCAGCTCGTGACAAGACTCTGAATCCGTGTCTGTAAAAACTGGAAGTGCCCAGGGTTCCAACAGGTGGCTTGGAGTAGCGACCTCTGGTGTGAACCCCCGAAGGGGGCGAAGTTCCACTCTGTCGGGGAAGAAGGGGATGTGGTCGTCACCTATCCCTAAAGAGTGAAGTTCCGAAATCCTTCTGCCAGATGTACAGGCTAGCAGGAAAGCCGTCTTTAGTGTCAGGTTCCATAATGTTACTTGTTCCACTGGAGCAAAGGGATGGTCGGATAGAACTTCAAGGACCAGGGACAGATCCCACTTAGGAAAAAATCGTCTGACAGGCGCATGGCTAGAGGAAACCAGGGTCTCTTTGGCCGATACGGAAGTACTGCCACCACCTGGACTGACTCCCTGAGGAGCCTCAGGAGGAACTTGACTAGCCGGGGAGGAAAGACATAAGCCGTGGTGAACCTCCAGGGGCATGACAGGGCATCCACTACCTCGGCTTATCAATACGGCAGCCGAGAGAAGAATCTGTCCAGCTTGGCGTTCTTCGAACAGGTCTACCTGGGGGGGATCCCAAATGCTGGTAATCTGATGGAATACATGGGGGTGGAGAGCCCACTCATTGTTGTCCAGGAAGTTTCTGGACAACGTGTCTGCTTCCGTGTTCAACCTGCCCGGGAGATACGTTGCTCTGAGGTCCAGGAGGTTTTTCGCTGCCCAGAGCATCACCGGCTCTACCTCCTTGAGGAGTGACCTGCTGCGAGTGCCTCCCTGCTTCTGCAGATAATCAACAGCTGCCCTGTTGTCTAGGCGTAGAAGTATCCTCTGGCCTTTGATTTGGGATGCCAAAGAAGTCAGTGCCAAGAAGGCTGCCCTCATCTCCAAGATGTTGGATACCACTCCCTGGGTGGAACATGACCATCTCCCCTGTATTCTGGTTTCCCTGCAATGGGCTCCCCAGCCCTGCCCACTTGCGTCGGACGTAATTGTGATCCAAGGAAGGGAGCCCAGGTGACGAGGTTTGGAGAGGTTTTCTGGAACTGTCCAACAGTGAAGACTCCTGCACATCACTCCCGGGACTCGAACATGAAAAATCTACAGTGCTAATTTTAAAGGCTTATATGAAAGGTATTGTCATAAAAAGTGTTTGGGGACCCGGGTCCTGCCCCAGGGGACATGTATCAATGCAAAAAAAAGTTTTAAAAACGTCCGTTTTTTCGGGAGCAGTGATTTTAATAATGCTTAAAGTGAAACAATAAAAGTGAAATATTCCTTTAAATTTCGTACCTAGGGAGTGTGTATAGTATGCCTGTAAAGTAGCACTTGTTTCCCGTGCTTAGAACTGTCCCTGCACAAAGTGTAATTTCCGAAGGAAAAAAAGTAATTTAAAAGCACTCGCGGCTATAATGAATTGTCGGCTCCCGGCAATACAGAGAAAAGTCATTGATAAAAAAAAAATGTGTGGGGGCCCCCTCAAATTCAAATACCAGGCCCTTCAGGTCTGGTATGGATATTAAGGGGAACCCTGCGTCAAATTTTTAAAAAATGGCGTGGAGTTCCCCCCAAAAATCCATACCAGACCCTTTATCCGAGCACGCAACCTGACAGGCTGCAGGAAAAGAGGGGGGGACGAGAGAGTGCCCCCCCTCCTGAACCGTACCAGGCCACATGCCCTCAACAGCACCATGTCCCCATGTTGATAGGGACAAGGGCCTCATCCCCACAACCCTTGCTCAGTGGTTGTGGGGGTCTGCAGGCGGGTGGCTTATCGGAATCTGGAAGACACCTTTAACAAAGGGGACCCCCAGATCCCGGCCCCCCTATGTGAATTGGTAAGGGGTACATTGTAACCCTACCATTTCACAAAGAAAGTTTAAAAAATTGTAAAAAAAAAAAAAAAAAAAAAAAAACGTTGGGGAAAGTCCTTTATTAAAAATAAAAAAATAAAAAACCCATTCCAGCAATGTAATCCAGTCTGTCCAGCGTTGTTCTCTATGCCCCGCGGTTATCCGGTGTCCAGCGCTGTAGTCTCCCCCAGTCTCCACTCCACACGAAACCCCCATGACGTACGAGGGGGCGGGGTCACCCATCAGATCATAGGGTAAGCCCCAGCTTTCCCCGCTTGCCGGGAAATAGCCAATGACGTAGGCGGGACACCCTATGATCTGACGGGTGACCCCGCCCCCTCGTACGTCAGACCCGCCTACGTCATTGGCTATTACCCGGTAAGCGGGAAAACCCAGGCTTTCCCAGTGACGTGCGGGTGACCCCGCCCCCCTCTGATGCAACGGGAAACCTGCATTTATTTTTTTATTTTTAATAAAGGACTTTATCAACTGTGTCTGTGTGTTTTTTTTTTTACACTTTCTTTGTGAAATGGTAGGGGTAAAATGTATGTGTTAGCAATTTACATAGGGAGGGGCCGGAATCTGGGGGTCCCCTTTGTTAAAGGGGTCTTCCAGATTCCGATAAGCCCCCCGCCCGCAGACCCCCACAACCACCGGGCAAGGGTTGTGGGGATGAGGCCCTTGTCCTCATCAACATGGGGACATGGTGCTTTGGGGTCCAGACCCCAAAGCATTCTCCCCATGTTAAGGGCATGTGGCCTGGTACGGTTCAGGAGGGGGAGCGCTCTCTTGGCCCCCCTCTTTTCCTGCGGCCTGCCAGGTTGCGTGCTCGGATAAAGGGTGTGGTATGGATTTTTGGGGGGAATTCCATTTTTTTTTTTATTTGGCATGAGGTTCCCCTTAAAATCCATACCAGACATGGGAAACACGCGCTGCTTTACAGGCATACTATACACACTCCCTAGGTACGAAATTTAAAGGAATATTTCACTTTTATTGTTTCACTTTAAGCATTATTAAAATCACGGCTCCCGAAAAAACGGCTGTTTTTAAAACTGTTTTTTGCATTGATACATGCCCCCTGGGGCAGGACCCGTGTCCCCAAACACTTTTTATGACAATAACTTGCACTTTAGATTTCTCCCATAGACTTTTACAGGGTGTTCCACGGCTTTTCAAATTTGCCGCGAACACCCCAAATTTTTCGCTGTTCGATATATATGCTCCATCCAATTACGCCTCCCACTCCCAACCTCATATAACTCTTCATTGTAGATACGGGTTGGGATTAGGCAGGCTTGCTCACAGTGGTCTTTCCTACAGCAACTTGGCCTGTCTGTGGTACCTCAAGAATCTAAATTGGCAGCAAAGTCTCTAATTTGTACGAAGAGACCCTACCGTCAATTTGTCCCTCAACTTGCATAGATAAGCGGGAGAGCTTTCTATATAAGTTTTGAGTATAACAACACATATAAATCTGCAACAATGACAAAACCCACAAAATTCCATCCCTGTGCCTGGATTTCAGTGACCATGCCCAGGGCATATCATATACCTTTACCTACTGTTAGGTTCAAGAAACACCCTAGTTCCATGACTAACGTTACATCGGTATCCTTTAGGACAAAGAGAAAACTCGCCTATGTCCCAAAAATTACCCAGGTGCTTCCTTCCCAGCAATGATCTCTCTATCCAGAACACAGAGTGGAATATCTTCTCAACATTTCTCGTTCACCACCGTGTATTGACCTGGCATGCAAAGGACATCGTGGTCATGCTCCCGACAGAGGGAAATATCAACCTGCCCCCAGCTTCCGTACTCTCTGATCACATGTGGGTCACTTAGCCACAAATGCAACAAGATAGAATCCCCAGTCAGTAAGTCACTGATGCCACCAAATATACACACCTAATCTGCACTTCTGTATATGGGATCATACAGCATAACACCTTTCACAATCCAAACTAGTACAGCCCATCCAGGCATTTGACCATCACTTTGGATAAGTGTAAGCGACGTGCTTTGGCAAAGTCTTACTGAGCAGTGATGCTAACTCATCAGGTCACTGCCTCTCATACAGAGACTGTACAATCAGCTTGATACTGGTTGATAACTCCGCCTGCCCCTGCATGCACGCCAGAGCCAATGACATATTTCTGTCCTATACCATCTCACACTCTCCACCAACCTCTCAACATGGTTGACAAAATCTTGAGCCACTTTACCCTGGGTATTTGACTTTGTTGAATGTTATCAAGGACACCACCAATCTCTCTGAGCAACAAAGCCGTGCTTATTTTCTGAAGCTATGGCTGCGAGTTTGTTCCTCAGGAGATCGATGTCCACTCCACTAACAACGCCCATCCCAGCTCCTATTCCCCCAATATAGTGCTGAATACATCCCTTCTCTTTCGGGTTACTCCTCAGAAATAAGCGTCCTGCATGAACCTCATTCTGTGTCCGCACATCTCTGGGAGTAAGCCACTGGTACAATGACCGCACTTGATTCAGTGTATACTCAGCACATGTAGGGTAATAGGTTTTTATCAACCATTGTGAGATGTTAGAGCGCCACGTGGTGAAGGCATACTGTACCCTGGTAGCCAGCGTTTGTTCCTGTGTGTAGTCACTGGCATTACCCGTGCAGGATTTTAACCTCTCAGGTGAGAGATCAACCAGGTGCATCTCCCACATGTCCAATTCTGGTGTTCCACATGTCCAGTAACTGAGAGCTTCTCTATAGGACTGCTAAGATGGAGACACTGCCTCTACAAGGAAGTTTTCACCCCATTGATGTGTCACCTGGCACCCTCTAGTCTGGCCAACAGACACCTTATTATGCATATGTAGCGGATTTAACCCCGCTATACCTAAATTTAGGGGTGACCAGAGCAATCGTTAGCTCGGGTCTTTTGATTGTTTGGACTGTGCTTTGCTGCTGTGTCACCTGGCGTGCAGTTCCCCTTTGGTCGTATAGGTGGTGTTGTCACCTGTACCCGGGGTTGAACCACAGGTGATGGAGTGGATATTGGATGTCCTTTCTCGGCTGTCATTGGTGGGCGGTTCTGGCCTGCTGTGCATGCCGGGAGAGGATATATAAGGGGCAGACGCCATTACACAGGAAGCCATTTCCCGGGGCCCATGCCCGGAGGAACATTACACTGGGGCCATTTTATGCGAGGAGGGAGCTACCCCTTTAAGGGGGGGTGCGCCCCATCATGATCGAGGAGTCTCGGACACCTTTAGCTCGAGACTGCGGAGTTCCCGATTGGGGTCAGTACCTTTGACTGAGTCCATAGAAGAAGCTGAGGAAACCCAGGGAACCTTGGAGGGGTGACCGCTCTGACTGAAGTGGAACCGGGGGGAGGATCGATCCCATAACAAGAGGGTAGTGATAAAGATTGCTAACTCGGGAAAGGCCTGGTGACCTGTCAGCGGGAAGGATTCCTAGCTTCACGGACTGCCTTAGAGGAGCTGTTTGCTGCCTAAAAAGGAGGTGTACGAAGGGGGTTAACGCCGTATAAGATGTTCCCTCTCCTGGACACCCACTCGCTACCAATCTTCCACAGCCAGGCGACCCTTTCCCATAAGATTAATCCTTCCAGAAGAAACGAGACGTACTCTGTCTCTTCCAGGATCGAATGACTTTATTGAGAAAAACATTGTAACTTTTATATACATCCAATACACATTAGTTTAACATGAACAGTGGCCCAGCTCCACCCACACATTACAAGACTCAACACATTCTTTTGACGTCTGTTAGGAGACAACAGACTTTGCACAATAGACATAACGATCTTCAATACACATCTTCTCATGAAAGGGTTGGCAGACGCTCCGTCTGCCTGAGTACAATTACCCATAAGTATAGACTTAATTATTCCTATTCACACTAAAAGGGACTTCAGACGCCCTTCTAGATTCATTTACATCACACTGGCAGGTAACACATCTCTCAATTAACCTGGTAAGTTCAGAATAAAACAATATTGTGGACTAATATTACTATTTCAATTTCAAGCAAGCCAAGCCACAAGGAACAATAGCATGTAAATCCCCTTAATTCCTCACAGCAATGATTACACAACCCCCCCCCCCCCCCTCACAGTACACATCCAATCTAGATACAATGTATGTGCAGCATTGAATATGGCTATCATAGCCCATATTGGGGTTTTCATTCACCCTGTGCCCCTAATAGAGACACAGGGTGGTTGACACATAAGAGGCATTGGGGGAGCTGAAGCAAGGGTATCTCATACTTTCTAAGCGATTCTGAGTTCCCCGGGCCTGAGTTCCCCTGAGTTCTGAGTTCCCCGGGATCTCCTTGACTTGGTCCTTGGAGGGGACTGAGTCATTGTTCCATGCACCTCCTTCTTTCAATTCCTCCTCCCATAAAAACATTTTTTTACATTTCTTGTTCTGAAGGATTGGATAGGTTATGTTCCTTCCCCAACTCATTGCACTTGTATTCATAGTCCGTTTGCATTCATAAATTCTGTATTGGCACTAAATTGTCCATAAGAAAAATAAACCTTATATTTCAAGTATTAATCTGAATCTTTTCTCTCCTAAAAGTTTATCAGAACACATTTTCAGTGTGGTATGGCACAGACGAACTGCCAACCAGATGAACATCTTTCATCTCTGTTCCAGAATCCTCTCCAATCTCGCTCCACCAAGATTCTGGAAGTGAAAAACAAGAGCAGAATCGAATTCTTATCCATAATATCTACTCGCTTGCTATATTTACTTATAGTTCCTTCCTTGGAACACAGGAATTTAGTATTCCTGACTTCTGACACTCCGAACAACTTCTCAAAACAACCATAATTCCTTTCGGATGAACCCACTCTAAAATGGATCCCTATGGCACAAGCAAAAAAAAATTACGTGAACGCCGCTTCTCAAAAATCTGAATTCTAAACATTTAAAAAAACAATGCATTATCTGTACTTTAAGATCTATGCACTAATCTCCCTTTCAGGTGGACAAAGCCTAAACCTTTTTGGAACTTTTTCCACCTGAATGAAAAGAAAAACAAACAAAATAATTAAAAAAAACTACTCCAGCAGCTAAAATGGCTTCCTACCAACTCTTGTCTTAACAAAATGTATTCAGCTGCTAATTGGGGACATAGTCAATGGCCATCTATTCAGCTGCTGCTTGAGGACATAGCTAATGACTCCTCTTTCGGGTAGAAATAATAATTTTCCCACCTGAACAAAAAAAAAAAAAATGGATGAAACAATAATAAAAAAAATGAAAACTAAAAAAAATTACAAAAAAAAAAGAAAAATTTTAATTAATAAAAATATGTATAATAATAAAAAAAAAATGAAGAAAAATTCATGGTAAAATATGAAAACTTAAAAAAAATTATAATAAAAAAAAATTACAAAAAGTTTTTTGAGAAAAAAAAAATGAAAAAGAACTTAACCACTTAACGACCGGCCACTGTAAATATACGTCAGCAGAATGGCACCGACAGGCAGAATCACGTACATATACGTGATTGCCTTTGTATAGTTGGGGGGTCCGATCGGACCCCCCTTCTTTACAGTGGGTGGTCGTTTTACCTTTGGGAGCGATCCGGCATGAGGGGACGGCCGTTCGATTCCGGCCACCCCCTCTCGATCGCTCCCGGCGAATGAGAGAGCTTCCCCTGCCTGCCAGGAAGGAGGAAGTGATGTCATCTCTCCTGCGGCGCTCACATATACCGAGCGCCGTACAGGAGAAGATGCAGGTTAGTACACAAAACAGCACACTGACACCAGGACACATAGGCACATAAATCGCCCCCCCAGGCCCCCCCAGACATCCCCAGATCACCCCCCAGCCCCCAGTCACAGTGTCACTGATTGCAGTGACCATTTATTTAGTGATCACTGCAATCAGTGACATTTGTGACTGTAAAAGTGTCACTACATTTAGTTTTAGGTCCAGTGTAGCCCCCTAACCCCCCCTAATAAAGGTTTAACCCCCTGATCACCTCCCAGATAACCCTTTCACCCCCTAGCACCGCCGTCGCTAAGCAATCATTTTTCTGATCGATGTCTTATGCCGCGTACACACGATCATTTTTCCCGTCTGGAAAAATTACATTTTTTTTTTTCGCCGAGAAAAACGATCGTCTGTGGGCTTTATGCCGTTTTTCTCGTTGAGAAAAACGGCAGGAAAAACGACGAGAAAAATTAGAACATGTTCTAAATTTTCTCATCGTTTTTTCCATCATTTTTTTCCGCGGCAGTTTTCCCATAGGGAGACACTGCCGCGGAGCCCACAGACGGTCGTTTTTCTCGACAAAGAAAAAAATGACGGGAAAAACGGTCGTGTGTGGGGGGAAAATGCCGTTCCCTCGTTTTTCATTTAATTTCATGTCGTGATTCACGGCGGTGTTTTCACCGCCGTGAATCACGATCGTGTGTACGCGGCATTAGCGTCGGTGATGCTGATCGTTAGCCAGTAATTTTTTTTAGGTTTGCCGCAGGTTTTTATAGCGTCGGGTACCCCCATATATTACCTAATGAAGGTTTAACCCCCTTGATCGCCCCCCAGGTAACCCTTTCACCCCCTATCACCACTGTCACTAAGCGATAATTTTTCTGATCGATGTCTTAGCGTCGGCGATGCTGATCGGTAGCCAGTAATTTTTTTTAGGTTCGCCGCAGGTTTTTATAGCGTCGGGTACCCCCATATATTACCTAATAAAGGTTTAACCCCCTTGATCACCCCCCAGGGTAACCCTTTCACCCCCTAGCACCGCCGTCGCTATGCGATCATTTTTCTGATCGATGTCTTAGCGTCGGTGATGCTGATCGTTAGCCAGTAATTTTTTTAGGTTCGCCGCAGGTTTTTATAGCGTCGGGTACCCCCATATATTACCTAATAAAGGTTTAACCCCCTTGATCGCCCCCCAGGTAACCCTTTCACCCCCTATCACCACTGTCACTAAGCGATAATTTTTCTGATCGATGTCTTAGCGTCGGCGATGCTGATCGGTAGCCAGTAATTTTTTTTAGGTTCGCCGCCGGTTTTATAGCGTCAGGTACCCCCCATATATTATCTAATAAAGGTTTAACCCCCTGATCGCCCCCCAGGTAACCCTTTCACCCCCTATCACCACTGTCGCTAAGCAATCGTTTTTATGATCGTTGTCTTAGTGTCGGTGATCCCGATAGGTAGCCAGTAATTTTTTTTTAGGTTCGCCGTCAGGTTTTTATATAGCGTCAGGTACCCCCATATATTACCTAATAAAGGTTTTAACCCCCTAATTGCCCCTAGTTAACCCTTTCACCAGTGATCATCATATAAGTGTTACGGGTGACGCTGGTTAGTTAGTTTGCTTTTTATAGTGTCAGGGCACCCGCCGTATATAACCCAATAAAGGTTTAACCCCCTGATCGCCCGGCGGGTGATATCAATTAGGTTTTAGCGTCAGAGAGGGTCTGCGTCACACCCCAGGCAGCGTCAGGTTAGTGCCAGTAGCGCTAACACCCACACGTGAAGCATACACCCCCCTTAGTGGTATAGTATCTGATCAGCTCAATATCTGATCTGATCAGATCTATACTAGCATCCCCAGCAGTTTAGGGTTCCCAAAAACGCACTGTTAGTGGGATCAGCCCAGATACCTGCTAGCACCTGCGTTTTGCCCCTCCGTCCAGCCCAGGCCACCCAAGTGCAGTATCGATCGATCACTGTCACTTACAAAACACAACACACATAACTGCAGCGTTCGCAGAGACAGGCCTGATCCCTGCGACTCCAGTGCTGTAGGAGGTGATTTCACCACCACAGTTAAAAAAAAAAAAGCATATATGCCGAAGCATTGGGGCAGCAGGAGCGGAGGAGCGATTTTGCTCCTAATGCCGCGTATATACGGTCGAAATTCCGACGGAGGCTTGCCCGTGGAAAAGTCTGACCATGTGTACGCGGCATAACTTTTGCGAGAAGATGCCCCCATGCTTCGGCATATATAAATGGTGCATGTATGCCCATCATTAGAAGTGGGTGGATGAAGGGCGGTATTCTAATGGTGGGCATACCCACCGATCAATCTTTTTTTTTCGTTCAGCCAACAGGCTGCATGAAAAAAAAGATTACAATACATGTCCAACAAGGACCAGCAACGTACTGGTATGTTGCTGGACTTTGAATGTTTATACCAGAATGATGCCTGCGGGTTTAGGTATCATCTTGGTATCATTCTTTTCAGCCAGCGGCCGGCTTTCATGTAAAAGCAATCCTAGTGGCTAATTAGCCTCTGGACTGCTTTTACAAGCAGTGGGAGGGAATGTCCCCCCCCCCCCGGATATAAAAAGCGCCATTGGAAAATTGGGAAAGCATTTTATCACACCGATCTTGGTGTGGTCAGATGCTTTGAGGGCAGTGGAAAGATCTAGGGTCCAATAGACCCCAGTTTTTTCAAAAAAGAGTACCTGTCATTACCTATTGCTATCATAGGGGATATTTACATTCCCTGAGATAACAATAAAAGTGATAAAAATAAATAAATATGGAAGCAACAGTTTAAAAATAAAATAAAAAAGCAAAATTAATAATAAAAAAAAAAAAGAAAAGCACCCCTGTCCTGCCCTGCTCTTGCCCAATGGCGAACGCAAGCGTCGGTCTGGCGTCATATGTAAACAGCAATTTCACCATGCATGTGAGGTATCACCGCGAAGGTCAGATCGAGGGCAGTAATTTTAGCAGTAGACCTCCTCTGTAAATCTAACGGGGTAACCTGTAAATGCTTTTAAAGGCTTTTAAAAATGTATGTAGTTTGTCGCCAATGCGCGTTTGTGCGAAATTTTAAAGCATGTCGTGTTTGGTATCTATGTACTCGGCCTAAGATCATCTTTTTTATTTCATCAAACATTTGGGTAATATAGTGTGTTTTAGTTTATTAAAATTAAAAAAAGTGTATTTTTTCCCCAAAAAATGCGTTTGAAAAATCGCTGCGCAAATACTGTGTAGAAAAAAAAATGCAACACCCACCATTTTATTCTGTAGGGCCTTTGCTTTAAAAATATATATAATGTTTGGGGGTTCAACATAATTTTCTTGCAAAAAAAAAATGTTTTCATGTAAACAAAAAGTGTCAAAAAGGGCTTTGTCTTCAAGTGGTTAGAAGAGTGGATGTAAGCTTCCTAATGTTGTGTATAAAATGCCAGAACAGTTCAAAACCCCCCCAAATTACCCCATTTTGGAAAGTAGACACCCCAAGCTATATACTGAGAGGCATGTCGAGTCCATGGAATATTTTATATGTTGACACAAGTTGCGGAAAAAATAATTTTTTTTGCACAAAGTTTTCACTAAATGATATATTGCTCAAACATGCCATGGGCATATGTGGAATTACACCCCAAAATACATTCTGTTGCTTCTCCTGAGTACGGGGATACCACATGTGTGAGACTTTTTGGGAGCCTAGCCGCGTACGGGACCCCAAAAACCAATCACTGCCTTCAGGCTTTCTAAGGGTGTCAATTTTTGATTTCACTTCTCACTGCCTATCACAGTTTCGGAGGCCATGGAATGCCCAGATGGCACAAAACCCCCCCAAATGACCCCATTTTGGAAAGTAGACACCCCAAGCTATTTGCTGAGAGGTATTGTGAGTATTTTGCAGATCTCGCTTTTTGTCACAAAGTTTTGAAAATTGAAAAAAAAAAAGAAAAAAAAAAAAATGTTCTTTCTTCATTTTCAAAAACAAATGAGAGCTGTAAAATACTCACCATGCCTCTCAGCAAACAGCAAACAGCTTGGGGGTTTGTTCTTATGTAGAATCTGTTTGTAATTTTGAACAGGTACATTGTTTAAGTGTAGCTCCAGCCAAAAAATATATTTTTAAGCTTTTTGGAAAACATAGGGAAGGGTTATCGCCCCTGTAACATTTGTTTTGCTGTCTGTGCCCCTGTTCAGAACATTTCACCTCACTTTCTGTCCCAATGACAAATGTTTTTGGAAAAGTGGGGTTTTTATTGAAACAAGGATTGGTGATAAAGCGTCAGTAGAGAGGAGACACCTTTTTCCCATATTAATTCTTATGCCCCATACACACGATCGTTTTTCATGCCGTTAAAAATGCCATTAAAAAAAATGGCCATTAAAAATGATCGTGTGTAGGCTCCAGAGCATTTTTAACGACGTGAAAAACGGGCATTAAAAATTTCGAACATGCTCTCTTTTTTCACGTCGTTTTTCATGTCATTTTTTTTAACGACGTGAAAAACGATAGTGTGTATGCTTTAACGACGTGAAAAAAAACGCGCATGCTCAGAATCAAGTATGAGACAGGAGCGCTCGTTCTGGTAAAACTAGCGTTCGTAATGGAGATAGCACATTCGTCACGCAGTCACGGACTGAAAAGCACGAGACTGAAAAGAGCGAATCGTCGCTCAACAAACTTTACTAACATGAAGGGTGGCGCCATTCGAACGGATCTTCCCCTTTATAGTGCCGTCGTACGTGTTGTACGTCACTGCGCTTTGCTTGATCGTTTTTTTAAATGATCGTGTGTACGCAAGACAGGCTTGAGAGGAAACATGAAAAAAAACGACGTGAAAAACGGCAAGAAAAAAAATGGCAAGAAAAACGATCGTGTGTACGGGGCATTACAGGAGAGAATTTCCCTTCCTAGGGGTAGATTTCCTCTCACTTCCTGCTGTCTCCTTCCGTTTGCAAGTAGGAGTCGTTTGTAAGTTGGATGTTTGAAAGTAGGGGCCTGCCGTATATACTCTGCTGAAATTTGCCCCTTACATGTTGGTGTTGCCACAACACTGTGAGCCCTCACAGTTACTCTTGGTTGGCGCTGGAATGCCCTGCTGTGAACTATTATATCAGGAATTGTAATTACCATGCCATTGTTGAACAGTGGTAGGAAAAATTGGGCCTTTGGTGGTGGTGCTGGTGCTACAACACTGTCAGCCCTCACAGTTACTCTTGGTGGGCGCAGGAATGGGCCCTGCTGTGAATTATTAGATCAAGAATTGTAATTACATGCCCCTGTTCAACAGGGGCAGAAAAATTGGGCCTTAGGCACTGGTGCCACAACACTGCAACCCCTCACAGATACTGTACTTGGAGCACAGCAATGAGCCCTGTTGCAAAGTATTGCATCAAAAATTGTAATTACACTCCCCTGTTAAACAGGGGCAGAAAAATTGGGCCTTAGGCACTGGTGCCACAACACTGCAACCCCTCACAGATACTGTACTTGGAGCACAGCAATGAGCCCTGTTGCAAAGTATTGCATCAAAAATTCTAATTACACGCCCCTGTTAAACAGGGGCTGAAAAATTGGGCCTTAGGCACTGGTGCTGGTGCCACGACACTGTAACCTCTCCCAGATACTTTAGTTGGAGTGCAGGAATGAGCCCTGCTGAAAAGCATTGCATAAAAAATTGTAATTACATGCCCCTGTTAAACAGGGGCTGAAAAATTGGGCCTTAGCCACTGGTGGCGGCACCCAGAAACAAAAATGTTCTTCCAAGCTATCATCAGGAATCGGATCATTGAGGAGGAGGATAGTCAGTCAACATAGACATAACAGGACAGTCACTCAGCATCAGCATAGGCAGTCTTGAAGGGATGTGACATTTCAAAATAAATTATTCTGTTATATCAGCTTCAGGTGCTTGGTAGCTGGTGGTGATCCAAGACTGGTTCATCTTTATGAAGGTCAGTCGATCAACTGAGTCGGTGGACAGGCGCACCCTGTGATCCGTGACAAAGCCTCCAACAGCACTGAATGTGCATTCCGAAAGAACGCTGGATGCAGGACAGGCCAGTAGCTCAATTGCATACTGTGCAAGCTCTGGCCAGTGATCCATCCTCAAGACCCAGAAAGCCAGAGGATTTTCGGTGGGAAAGGTGTCCAAGTCTGACCTTGCCCCTAGGTATTCCTGCACCATGTATATCAGACGCTGGCGATGGTTGCTGGAACCGATCATACCTTGGGGCTGCGGACTAAAAAACTGTCTGAACGCATCAGTCAGACGGCCACCTTCCCCACCGCTCCTTCTTTGACTGACCGAAGCCTCAGCAACTCGTTGTCCAGGAGCAGGAGTTTGTAACCTCCCAGTCTCTAGGAACGCGTTGCACAGACCTTTCTGCAAGGCCTCCCGGAGATGTCTCATCCTCTGCTCCCTCTGCCACGGTAAGATAAGGTCCGCAATCTTACCCTTGTACCGTGGATCAAGGAGAGTGGCCAGCCAGTAATGGTCCCTCTCCTTGATCCGAAGAATATGAGGATCCTTCCGCAGACTTTGCAGGATCAGGGAGGCCATGCAGCGTAGGTTAGCTGAGGCATTCGGTCCGGAGTCCTCTGGGTCACTAAGGACGACATGATCCGCAGCCACCTCCTCCCAGCCACGTACAAGTCCACAGATTTCTTGGGACTGTAAATCATCCCTAAAAGACTGCCGCTGTTGATGCGGAGTGCCAGGCTCCACCTCCATGCTGACACAATCCTCCTCCTCCTCCTTGTCCTCTTCCTGTGTGATGGGTGGGACAGAAGAAACACTGTCTGGGTAAAGGGGGCCTTGAGAGGCAAGGAAGTCCTCCTCTTCCTGCCTCTGTTCTGCCTCAAGTGCCCTGTCCATTATTCCACGCAGCGTATGCTCCAACAGGTGGACAAGAGGTACAGTGTCACTGATGCATGCACTGTCATTGCTCACCATCCTTGTGGCCTCCTCAAATGGTGCCAGGACATTGCATGCATCCCTGATCATGCCCCACTGGCGTGGCGAAAAAACCCAGGCTCCCCTGACCCTGATCTGGTGCCGTAGTCGCACAGGTACTCATTGATGGCCCTCTGCTGCGTGTGCAGCCGCTGCAGCATGGCCAACGTTGAGTTCCACCTGGTGGGCATGTCACATATAAGGCGGTTCTTGGGCAGGTTCAACTCCTTTTGCAGCTCAGCCAGCTGAGCACTGGCATTATATGATCTGCGAAAATGCACACAGACTTTCCTGGCCTGCCTCAGGACATCCTGTAAGCCTGGGTACCTGCCCAAGAACCGCTGCACCACCAGGTTAAGGACGTGAGCCACACAGGGCACATGGGTCAGTTGTCCCTGTCGGAGGGCGGAGAGGAGGTTGGTGCCATTGTCGCAAACCACCATTCCTGGCTTAAGCTGGCGTAGCGTCAACCACCTCTCGGCCTGCCCCTGCAGAGCTGACAGAACCTCTGCCCCAGTGTGGCTCCTGTCCCCCAAACACACCAGCGCAAGCACGGCATGGCATATTTTTGCCTGCGTACTTGCGTAGCCCCTTGAACACCTACGGAGCACCGCTGGTTCCGAGGACAAAGCACAGGAAGAGGCCATGGAGGAAGAAGAAGAGGAGGGGGTGGAGGAGAGAGGTGTGTCACAACCAGTAGTAGCATTTTGGAGGCATGGTGGCGGAACAACCTCCAACACTACTGCACCTTGTCCTGCATCCTTCCCAGCTGCCAAAAGAGTGACCCAATGGGCCGTGAAAGAAAGGTAACGTCCCTGTCCATGCCTGCTGGACCATGAGTCAGCGGTAATATGCACCTTACCTCTGACCGCCCTGTCCAGCGAGGCATGGACATTGCCTTCCACATGCCGGTAGAGAGCCGGAATCGCCTTCCGTGAGAAAAAGTGGCGTTTGGGAACCTGCCACTGAGGAACCGCACATTGCACAAACTCACGGAAGGGGGCCGAGTCTACCAAATGAAAAGGCAGCAGTTGAAGTGCTAGCAATTTAGCCAAGCTAGCATTCAACCGCTGGGCATGTGGATGGCTGGGAGTGAACTTCTTTCGACGGTCCAGCAGCTGGGGCAGGGAAATTTGCCTGCTACAATCGGACGTCGGTGTACTGCTAGCAGAGTGCCCGCAAGTACTTGGCTGTGACATACCTAATTCTACACCTTCATTCCTCTCAGTGCAGGTTTCAGAGAGGACTGCAGGTATAGTGGCGTTGGAGATCCCAGCTGATGAGGAGCAAGGAGAGGTCCGCTTAGTTCTTTGGTGTGGGTCTTTAAGGTACGCTTGCCAACGAGCTGCATGGCAGGTCAACATATGTCTGGTCAAGCATGTGGTGCCCAAGCGGCTGATGTTTTGGCCACGCGAGATACGCTTGAGACATATGTTGCAAATAGCAGCGGTGCGATCTGATGCACTCGACTCAAAAAAGGCCCACACCAAAGAACTTTTGGAATTTTGAGCAGAGGCAGTGCCCTGCACAGGCGGAGCTCTGCGGTGTGATTCAGTCGGTGTGCTGCCCTTTCGCTGGCCCCCCGGAGGGCATCCTGCCTCGTTGGAGATGTGCCTCCTCCTCATCCTCCTCCTCCTCCTCTCTCCTATCAGGCACCCATGTGGAGTCAGTGACCTCATCATCCCCTCCCTCCTCATCACTGGAGCCAATCTGGCAGTATGCTGCAGCTGCTGGAACATGACTGCCAGATTGCTGTCCTTCTTGAGCATCCCCTCTCTCTGCGCTCACGTTACTGCCTTCCTCTAGCTGGGTATCATCATTAGACCCTTCAAAACGCTGGGCATCCTCCTGGAGCATGTACCCAACACTGTGTTCAAACAGTTCGGGGGACTCCTCAGGAGGACATGGTGGGTCTAGGGAAGGAATGACTGATGATGACATTGATACGAGGGAAGAGGACGCTTTGGCAGCTGCTTTGCCAGTACCCTGAGCCTGGGTGAGAGAGGATGAGGAGGATGAGGAGGGCTTGGTCATCCACTCTACCAAGTCTTCGGCATGATGTGGCTCAACACGTCCAGCTGCCGAAAATAAGGACAAGCGTGTCCCATGGCTACGTGCTGATGACGATGCACCGCGTCCACGACCAGCACTGTTGTCTCTAGACACAGAGCCTGCTAGCTCTCTTTTATTGGCTCCTGACTGTCTGCATCTTCTTGTTGGCCTTCCAGACATAGTAATGGACTGCAGGGAGATGGGAAAACCAGGAATTGGAGTAGTGTATATTGTGCTGGAGGCACACAACACCCACTAACTCCTGCAGATGCCTTTATTAGAGAACACCAGCAATAAAGGGTAGATACAGGTGTATACTGTGCTGTGCTGGAGGGACACAACACCCACTAACTCCTGCAGATGCCTTTATTAGAGAACACCAGCAATAAAGGGTAGATACAGGTGTATACTGTGCTGTGCTGGAGGGACACAACACCCACTAACTCCTGCAGATGCCTTTATTAGAGAACACCAGCAATAAAGGGTAGATACAGGTGTATACTGTGCTGGGGCACACAACACCCACTAACTCCTGCAGATGCCTGTATTATAGAACAGCAAAAAAGTGTAGATACAGGTGTATACTGTGCTGGGGCACACAACACCCACTAACTCCTGCAGATGCCTGTATTATAGAACAGCAAAAAAGTGTAGATACCGGTGTATACTATGCAGGGGCACAAAACACCCACTAACTCCTGCAGATGCCTATATTATAAAACAGCAAAAAAGTGTAGCTACAGGTGTATACTGTGCTGGAGCACACAACACCCACTAACTCCTGCAGATGCCTGTATTATAGAACAGTAAAAAAGTGTAGATACAGGTGTATACTGTGCTGGGGCACACAACACCCACTAACTCCTGCAGATGCCTGAGAAAATAACACACTGTCCCTGCCTATCTAGCTTAGAGAACAGCAATAAAGGGTAGATACAGGTGTATACTGTGCTGGAGGCACACAACACCCACTAACTCCTGCAGATGCCTGAGAAAAGAACACACTGTAGAACACACTGTCCCTGCCTATGTAGCTCTTTCCCTGCACGCCGGAACACACTACACAGGGCCGCCACGCTGGCGGCCTTTTATAGTGTGGGGCGTGTACTAAACCCCCCTGAGCTATGATTGGCCACAGGCATCCTGCCTGTGGCCAATTATAACTCTCCTCGCTGCCGGCGCTGTGATTGGCCAAGCATGCGGGGTCACAGTGCATGCTTGGCCAATCACAGCGCCGGCAATGCAGTGCGATGGCGCAGTGCATTGTGGGCCGTTCGTGTCACACGAATTTGGCGCGAGCGGCCCACAAAGTTCTGGTTCCGCCGAACAGGCGAACAGGCGATGTTCGAGTCGAACATGCGTTCGTCTCGAACATGCGTTCGACTTGAACACCGAGCTCATCCCTATTCGGCAATATGCATGTAAAGTCGCGCTCGTTTCCCGTGCTTAGAACTGTCCCTGCACAAAGGGTCATTTCTGAAGGACAAAAAGTCATTTAAAACTCACTCGTGGCTATAATGAATTGTCGGCTCCCGGTAATACATAGAAAAGTCATTGATAAAAATTTTAAAAAAGCGTGGGGGTTCCCCCAAATTCAATTACCAGGCCCTTCAGGTCTGGTATGGATATTAAGGGGAACTCCACCCCAAATAAAAAAAAATGGCGTGGAGTACCCCCAAAAATCCAGACCAGACCCTTTATCTGAGCACGCAACCTGGCAGGCCGCAGGAAAAGAGGGGGGGACAAAAGAGCGCCCCCCCTCCTGAACCGTACCAGGCCACATGCCCTCAACATGGGGAGGATGTCCCCATGTTGATGGGGACAAGGGCCTCATCCCCACAACCCTTGCCCGGTGGTTGTGGGGGTCTGCGGGCGGGGGGCTTATCGGAATCTGGAAGACCCGCCCCCCATGTGAATTGGTAATGGGGTACCCCTACCATTTCACAAAGAAAGTGTAAAAAAATTGTAAAAAAAAATACAGACACCGTTGGGAAAGTCCTTTATTAAAAAAAAACAAAAAAAAAAAACATTCCAGCGATGAAATCCAGTGTCCCGCGGCGATCCCGATGTCCAGCGCTGTCCACACGAAATGTCATTGGCTGAGCCTGAGCGGACCTGATGGGGAACTTCCTCGGCAGTGTATTAAATGAATAGACCCGCCCCGTCTAAAGTTCCCCATCAGGTCCGCTCAGCCAATGACGTAGTGTAAGGCTGAGGATCTGATGCGGAACGTGAGAAGGGGCGGGTCTATTTATTTAATATACTGGAGGAAGTTCCCCATCAGGTCCGCTGATCCAATGACGTAGACAGGGTCTGACATACGAGGGTGCGGACCTGATGGGGAGGTGCCCCTCCCAAAGTTCCCCATCAGGTCCGCTCAGCCAATGACGTAGGTGTAAGGCTGAGGACCTGATGCGGAACGTGAGAAGGGGCGGGTCTATTCATGTATTAAACTGTGGAGGAAGTTCCCCATCAGGTCCGCCCCCTCGTATGTCAGACCCTGCCTACGTCATTGGATGAGCGGACCTGATGGGGAACTTCCTCCAGTATAATAAATAAATAGACCCGCCCCTTCTCACGTTCCGCATCAGGTCCTCAGCCTTACACCTACGTCATTGGCTGAGCGGACCTGATGGGGTACTTTAGAAGGGGCGAGTCTATTAATTTATTACACTGCGGAGGAAGTTCCCCATCAGGTCCGCTCAGGCTCAGCCAATGACGTTTCGTGTGGACAGTGCTGGACATCGGGATCGCCGCGGGACACTGGATTTCATCGCTGGAATGTTTTTCTTTATTTTTTATTTTTAATAAAGGACTTTCCCAACGGAGTCTGCGTATTTTTTTTACAATTTTTCACACTTTCTTTGTGAAATGGTAGGGGTACAATGTACATGGGGGGGCGAGATCTGGGGGTCCCCTTTGTTAAAGGGGTCTTCCAGATTCCGATAAGCCCCCCACCCGCAGACCCCCACAACCACCGGGCAAGGATTGTGGGGATGAGGCCCTTGTCCCCATCAACATGGGGACATCCTCCTCATGTTGAGGGCATGTGGCCTGGTACGGTTCAGGAGGGGGGGGCGCTCTCTCGTCCCCCCTCTTTTCCTGTGGCCTGCCAGGTTGCATGCTCGGATAAAGGGTCTGGTCTGTATTTTTGGGGGTACTCCACGCCATTTTTTTTAAAATTTGGGGTGGAGTTCCCCTTAAAATCCATACCAGACCTGAAGGGCCTGGTATGGATATTTGGGGGAACCGCACGCATTTTTTTTTATTTGCGCAGGGTTCCCCTTAATATCCATACCAGACCTGAAGGGCCTGGTAATTGAATTTGGGGGAACCCCCACGCTTTTTTTTTATTTTTATCAATGACTTTTCTATGTATTGCCGGAAGCCGACAATTCATTATAGCCGCGAGTGAGTTTTAAATGACTTTTTTTCCTTCAGAAATGACACTTTGTGCAGTGACAGTTCTAAGCACGGGAAACAAGCGCGAATAGTCCTCAGAAGTTCGGGTCCCCATTGACTTCAATGGGGTTCGGGTTCGGGGTCAAGTTCAGGTCAAGTTCGGTCCCGAACTCAAACTTTTTTCCGAAGTTCGACCAAACACGTCGAACTCGAACATCCAGGTGTCCGCTCAACTCTAGTTGCTACCCCATCTCAACGCCTTGGGGACGTTTTAGGGTGGTGCAATCTTCTTTTGATATCATTATTTGCCGCCCAACAATATTTGGCGATGTGACCCCCCCTTTTACACAAAAAACATTTAAGGGTCGTTCTCCCTGCATGGGCCCTTCTCTGAGCATATGGCGATGGAGACTCACATTGTTGCATAATATTATTATGATTGAAATGAACAGACTTTACACTTCCACTCCTGAATCAGCTTCAAGCGTGGTTACCGCACTTTTATTTAAATCTCCAACATTGATTTCTATCATAGCAATATCACTTGCATCAACAATAGAATATGTTTTTTCTGCATGTCGCTTCCCTCTATCTTTGCTGTGCACTGAGGATGTGCGGAGGGTACCTCCACCATTGCACTCTGGGTTTTGTCTAATTCCCTCCTAAGCAGTATTATAATACGCTCATTCTCCGACTCTCTATTGTCATGGATATGCAGTAATGTTTGTCTGTCAGCTTACCTTCCTCTCCATGTGTTCACCTTAGAGGCCAGACACTCTCACCTGGCTGCTTAAATAATCTCTCCTCCAAGCATGGCTCCACCCAAGGCCCTATCAGAGAACTCTATATTAACCTGTGCACTGCAAGTCTGCCTTGTTTATCAACGTTGTTTGTTAAGCTATTGTGTGTTTGGGTTCCAGCTTGCCGTGTGCTACGTCTGTCTCTGGTTTACCGATCTTGGCTTGTTCTCGACTATCCCTGTCTGCTTGTGACCTTGACCTTTGGCGTGTCCTTGTTTATCCTTGTCTGCTTGTCGCCCTGACCTTGGCTTATCCCCTCACTATCTCTTGTATCCTGAGCTGCTGCTTCCCCTCTATCCTCTATACGCTACGGAGCGTGAGCTAGGGGACTCTGGGGGCGGCGTACAGGATCCAGTTGCAGCTCAGTCCATCCTCACCACTAGAGTCTCTGGTGAACACCTGCTGGATCTTAGACTCCGAACCCTGGGGAATCTTGGCCTCTAGCTCCCTGTGGGATCCCTGTTTGTGCTCCAGTGGATTTGTCTTCCTTAACCATGCAGTGTTCCATCCGCAGCAGTCAGCCATAGGGTTCACTACCTTCGTGGTGCACTCCTGACCCCAACGGTGTGCATCTGTCATCTGAACTTAGGTGACCTGACAGTTTGATCAGCCATGGACCCGGCTGACGTGCCGCTTCCCGCAGATGATCCATTGCAGGGCATAGTCTGCAGACTTGAGACCCAGGAATTGAATCAGACTCTGGTAATGCGATTCCTCCAGGATCTGGCTTCCCGCTTGGAGCAGCTCCAGGCCTCCTTGGGAACCCCGAATCAGCAACCTCAAGTACAACCAGCGGCTGCACCTATTGTACCAGTCGCAGCCACACACTCACTACAACTGCCAGCTCTGTTCCGTTTCTCTGGGGACTCCAAGGCCTGCAGGAGGTTTCTCAGTCAATGCACTATTCACTTTGAGCTTCAGCCTCAAAACTTCCGGTCTGATCGGGCAAAGGTAGCCTATATCATTTCCCTTCTCTCCGGCGAAGCTTTAGCCTGGGCTGCCCCCCGTGGGAGAAGAATGATCCGGTGGTTTCCAGCCTGTCCGACTTCTTGAAGCTCTTTCGTAACATCTTCGAGGAGCCGGCTCTGGTTTCTTCAGTGGCTAGTGCTCTTTTACGTCTTTGCCACAAATCTTGTTCAGTAGGACAATATGCTGTTCAGTTCCTTATCCTCACAGCTGAACTGAGCTGGAACAATGAGGCCCTGGTCGCTACCTTTTTACATGGCCTCTCTGACTGACGAATTAGCGGGAAGAGCCATCCCCGCCGGTCTGGACGATGTAATTACCTTGTGCAATCAGATCGACATTCGTTTTCAGGAGAGGTCCCTAGAAAAAAGACACCAGCACTCCCTGGGCCCTAGCCAGTCTAAACTCCCCTCCCTTTGTCCCATGGAGCATCTTCTGCCTGCTGAGGAACCTATGCAGCTGGGCCGGACCAGACTAACCCCCGAAGAACGTGCTAGGCGCAGAACTCTGGGCTTGTGTCTCTATTGTGGGGGCAAGGGTCATTTTCGTGACTCCTGCTCGCTTTGCCCGGGAAACGCTTGGGTCTAATACATTTGGAAGGTGGAGTATTGGACCCAGAAACATCACCTTCTCGTCTTCTTCTTCCGGTGTTCCTTCATGTAGGCACTTCTCCTCAATCGACCCTTGCATATCTGGATTCCGGGGCTGCCGGCAATTTTATGGACTGGAGAACTGCTTCTTCTATGAAGCTTACCCTTTCACCCCTCAATACACCATTGGTAGTCTCGGCAATTGATGGCACTGTTCTCCCAGGGGGCCCTATTCGCTTCCAGACGCTACCTATTAGGATGTCGGTAGGGATACTCCCCCAGGAGTGGATATCCTTTCTCATTCTACCCAAGGCCTCTACCCCCATTGTATTGGGCCTTCCTTGGCTACAGCTCCACTCTCCACATGTGGACTGGGTCTATGGACAGATCCTGGCTTGGGGTCTTTCATGTTTCTCGTCATGTCTTCTCAAGGTGGCCCCCAACGAGAGACTTCCGGTTGCTACCACATCTGTATCTTCTGATCTTCCTGCTGCATACAGCGTTTACCGGGATGTGTTCTGTAAGAAATCAGCCGAGGTGCTTCCTCCCCACAGGTCTTTTGACTGTGCTATTGACCTTGTCCCCGGAGGTCACAAATTATTATAGGCAGTTCATAAGGAATTACTCTTCCATTGCCGCGCCTATTATCGCTTTGACCAAGAAGGGTGCGAATGCCAAAGACTGGCCTCCCGAAGCTGTCTCTGCATTTCACGACCTGTAACAGGCCTTTGTTTCTGTACCTCTTGAGGAGACCAAATCCTGGGGATGCATTTTTTATTGAAGTGGACGCTTCTTCTTCAATGGGGGTGAGAGCTGTGCTTCTTCAATCCTTTGAGAAGTGACGTCAACCATGTGCGTTCTTCTCCAAAAAAAATCTCAGGCAGAGAGAAATTATGCCATCGGTGATTGGGAACTTCTCGCAATTAAATTGGCATTAGAGGAGTGGCGTCATCTTTTGGAGGGTTCCCATAACTCCATAACGATCTTTAATGATCACAAGAATTTACAGTACCTACAGAATGCTAAACGTCTGAATCCCAGACAGGCCAGGTGGATTCTCTTCTTTTCCCGTTTTAATTTCACGATTACATACAAACCTGGTTCCTGCAATGGTCGGGCTGATGCGCTCTCTAGGTCATTCGACACTTTGGACGAGGAGTCTACCCCTGAACCTGAGCCGATTATTACAACCTCATGCATTGTTGCCCATTCTACCACCCTGGAGTCTAAAATTCCTCCTGGTAAGACCTTTGTCCCCACTGTCCCCACTGAGCTAAGAGCTAAGATCCTTCGTTGGGGACATGATTCCAAGGTGGCAGGTCATGCTGGATTCCTACGATCCTTCTTACTCATCAGTCGTCACTACTGGTGGCCTAATCTCCGCTCAGATGTCAAAGACTACGTTAAGGCTTGTCATGTCTGTGCTCAGTCTAAATCCTCCACACAAGCTCCTGCTGGTCTCCTCATGCCCTTGCCCATTCCTAAGGAGCCCTGGCCTCACATTGCCATGGATTTTATCACCGATCTCCCACTGTCTGAAAATATTATGGTAATTTGGGTGGTAATCAATCGGTTCTCCAAGATGGCTCGATTTGTTCCTCTTCCTGGCCTTCCTTCTGCTCCTGCCTTGGTTCCCATTTTTATTCGAGAAATTTTCTGCCTCCATGGGGTTCCTTCTCATATTGTTTCCGACAGGGGTGTTCAATTTACGTCTCGTTTTTGGAGAGCCTTTTGCAAATCCCTCAATATTGTCTTGGATTTTTCCTCTTCTTACCATCCTCAATCCAATAGACATACTGAGAGGGTTAATCAAGAGTTAGAGGCCTTTCTTCGCACCTTAGTCTCTGCTCATCATGACGATTGGTCCTCTCTACTCCCGTGGGCAGAATTTTCTCATAACAATCATGTAAATACCAGTTCGCAGAAGACACCCTTTTTCACGGTTTATGGATATTACCCTCAACTTCCTCTTCCCATGACCTGTTCTCCAGATATTCCAGCTTTGGCTTTGGCTCAGGAGTCTTTCAAGTCTATTTGGGGTGACGTTCATGATTCCCTCCAGGCAGCTGCTGACAAATTCAAAGGCTTTGCCGACCGCCGCAGGCGTAAACTGCCTTCTCTTCAGCCAGGGGACAAAGTCTGGCTCTCCAGGAACATCAAGCTCCGAGTTCCTTCTGTAAAGTTTGCTCCAAGATTCATTGGTCCGTACACTATAACTTCTAAACTGAATCCGGTTTGTTTCAAACTCCAGATTCCCAAAAGCCTCAAAATCACTAACTCCTTCCATGTTGCCCTTCTGAAGCCTTTAGTCCTCAGTAAGTTCTCTCGTCCTCTCCCTACCGTGGCGCCGGTCTCCAAAGATAATCAGGAGTACGAGGTCAGTCAAATTCTGGATTCCCGACTCTGTAGAGGCGTTCTTCAGTACCTCGTTCATTGGAAAGGGTTTGGTCCTGAGGAGAGGTCTTGGATCACTGCATCTAAAGGCCTTTGCACCTCGTCTGTTAAAGAAGTTTCATCTGAAGTTCCCCTCTAAACCCAGGCCCAGGCGGGGAAGGGGGAGGCCTCGTAAGAGGGAGGGTACTGTCATGGATATGCAGTAATGTTTGTCTGTCAGATTACCTTCCTCTCCATGTGTTCACCTTAGAGGCCAGACACTCTCACCTGGCTGCTTAAATAATCTCTCCTCCAAGCATGGCTCCACCCCATGCCCTATCAGAGAACTCTATTAACCTGTGCACTGCAAGTCTGCCTTGCTGATCAACATTGTTTGTTAAGCTATTGTGTGTTTGGGTTCCTGCTTGCCGTGTGCTACTTCTGTCTCTGGTTTACCGATCTTGTCTTGTTCTCGACTATCCCAGTCTGCTTGTGACCTTGACCTTTGGCGTGTCCTTGTTTATTCTTGTCTGCTTGTCGCCCTGACCTTGGCTTATCCCCTCACTATCTCTTGTATCCTGAGCTGCTGCTTCCCCCCTCTCCACTATACCCTACCGAGCGTGAGCTAGGGGACTTTGGGGGCCGCGACCTGGATCCAGTTGCAGCTCAGTCCATCCTCACCACTAGAGGCTCTGGTGAACACCTGCTGGATCTTAGACTCCACGCCCTGGGGAATCTTGGGCTCTAGCTCCCTGTGGGATCCCTGTTTGTGCTCCAGTGGACCTGCCTTCCTTAACCATCCAGTGTTCCATCCGCAGCAGTCAGCCATAGGGTTCACTACCTTAGTGGTGCACTCCTGACCCCAACGGTGTGCATCTGTCATCTGGAATCAGGTGACCTGACATCTATGATTCAAAGAGGCAATGCAACTTTCTCTTTGTTTTCAAGTTTCCTCTAACATATTAACTTTGTGTTCCAATACACATTTCTCAGTCACTAATTGTTCAATGTGATCACGAGCATTTGCATCGGCCTTTTCAACCATAATTACTAAATTCTTAGTTACACTTTGTACCTGTTCCAATAATTTTTTTCTTTCAGCATACCATTGTAATTCTTTTTTCTCTGCGATGTCTTTCATTTTCAATAACATGCTTTTAACATTGGCCATCCTCTCCTTCTTGCCTTTTTTGGAAAACTTTTTATATCTTGCGGCATCATTATGATTATTACATTGTTCCAAGATGTCATTGAATTGGTGTGTTAAAGCATTTTTTTTGTTTAGTATTGAATGGAACACAGGCATTTTTTTTTTTTAACTCTTGAATGAACTCCATTGATATGCTAATTTTACAACTTGTCTAACCTGTTTTTACAACAGCTGCTTACAATGCACACAGAAAACAACAAACAAAAAAAAACTGATACAAAGCTATTTAAAACTTTAACCACTTGTCCACCGCCCGCCGTTAAATGATGGCGGGCGGAAGACCCTGTTGTTCTGGGCGGACATCATATGACGTTGTGCCTTCCAAAGCCACTAGGGGGCGTGCGCGTGCCCGCCACGTCACTGGGGACCCGATGCGTGTGCCGGGCACCTGCGATTGCCCAGTAAACACACAGATCCACGTCCTGTCAGGGAGAGGAGACCGATGGTGTTTCCCTAGTACATAGGGACAACCATCGGTCACCTCCCCCAGTCAGACCCCTCCCCCACAGTAAGAATCACTCCCAGGGAACACATTTAACCCCCTTGATCGCCCCCTAATGTTAACCCCTTCCCTGCCAGTTATATTTATACAGTAATCAATGCATTTTTATAGCAGGGATCGCTGTATAAATGTGAATGGTCCCAAAAATGTGTCAAAAGTGTCCGATGTGTCCGCCGCAATATAACAGTCACGATAAAAATCGCTGATCGCCGCGATTACTAGTAAAAAAAAATATATATAAAAATGCTATAAATCTATCCCCTATTTTGTAGCTGCGCAAACCAATCAATATACGCTTATTGTGATTATTTTTTTTACCAAAAATATGTAGAATACATATCGGCCTAAACTGAGGAAAAAATATTTGTTTAAAAAAAAAATTAAAAAAAATTGATATTTATTATAGCAAAAAGTAAAAAATAGTGTGTTTTTTTCAAACTTGTCCCATTCTTTTGTTTATAGTGCAAGAAATAAAAACCGCAGAGGTGATCAAATACCACCAAAAGAAAGCTCTATATGTGGGGTACAGTGTTGTATGACTGCGCAATTGTCATTCAAAGTGTGACAGCGCTGAAAGCTGAAAAATGGCTTGGGCAGGAAGGGGGTGAAAGTGCCCGGTAGGCAAGTGGTTAAAATTCTATATTTCTCCCACTTTTTCCTCGAAGATGTATGGTAAATACTGTCAATTTCTAACAAATGGTGATCAGCCCTTTACTCGCCAGGCCACTTACCCAGCTACACAGGCCTATAACAATTTTCATTAGCAATACAATAAACGTTTAACATATATACAGTACATATATACCAGCCAAAAATCTCACCAGATTTTGCGCGTCCGCTCACTGATGAAATATTTCACAGAACTTTCAGGACCATTCAAACAGGGCTTCCGAATTCGCGAGCCAGCACAAATCTTTGTCCTCGGTAAAGATGGCTTTCAGTTCCAGGTTATTTGATTCTTTAGCTTACAGGGACTCAAAAACAAAAATACATTAGGTTTTGTGGATTCTGTGCAGAAATAAATTCCACACGCCTTCTGGGGTGCCAATTGAAGTAAATTCTGCAATACTATACACTCTACTGTAACCTATATAGCTATTGCATATATGTATCAATTGTATAATCCCTATAATTAGCTAATCTATCAGAGTATGCTAGGCCTAATAATATAAAGTTAGCTATGAAGACAGACACATCTGCTTAGTAAACAATGTTATATTTATTTCCCAAAAACATAAGAATATACTAAACAGCAGATATCTGGTGGCTTCACCCCCACGATAGAATGTACTCTTGCTTCTCGACCACATTTAAAACCTCCTCCCGAATTGATCTGGCTTTTGTCAATGCTGCCCTGCTGGCCAGTATTCAGGAGGCAAGTTACCTTCCCTCTGGCCTCTCTGACCACCACCCACTTAAATTGACCATTAGGACCGCCAGGTCGCGGAGCAAATCCCTTTGGAGGTTACAACCCCATTGGATTGATAACGAGGCAGTCCATGACAGAGTTTCTCCTTCCTTGCAGGACTATTGGGCGCACAATGCAGGATCAGCCTTCCTGGAGATGACATGGGACCAGGGCCGGCCCTACCATGGGACCAGATGGTACCATTGTACCAGGCGGCACTTTTAGGGGGGCGGCAAAGCTGTGAGCAGAAAAATCTATCCACAAAATGTAGCTGTAAAACTTGTATGCCCCTGTTGCCTGCCTAATTTAAGGATTATGCGCTCCTGCTCACTGCTCTGCGGCAGCAGATGCACCCCTTTCTAGGCTCCCTTCTTGAGTTCCTATGAGTCTCCCCCCCCCCCTGGATTGGAGCTGGTACAGTCCCAGCGAAAGTGCATGTGGGCGGAGCAGGGAGAGAACCTCACACTGCAGCATCGATCTTTGGTTCCCGCCCAGCACACAGCAAAGCGCTCCTCCTCCTCCAGAGCAGAGTGAAGATGTGTAAATCACGGATGACAGGCTGGATCCTCTTCTACTGTGAGTCCCGACTGCTCTGCATTCCATACTGTGATTATAAACGTGCCCTGCACTTTTCACTGCAGGTTTATTGAAAGTAAACTTCTTAAACAGGTTAGGAATTAGTGTGACATTTCAGGTGCTACATAGATGTAATCCACATACACATTACATCTTCTAAAATGAATGATTTTTTAATAAGATATAATGTGTATGTGGATTACATCTACAGTATGTAGCACCTGAAATGTCACACTAATCCCTAACCTGTTCAAGAATATAACATTACACAGCAAAGGATGTGATTTCTTATCCCAGCCCAACTTCAAGAAAGTCCACTCTTGCAGTGTGGGGGAGGGGGGAGAAGGGGGGCACTGTATAGTCTTTTTTTACTTGATTCTATGCTTCAGCCAGCTCCAGTGCTCTCCTCCTCCTCCCTATCACATATAGAGGAAGATTAACCCTGTATGGTCTAAATTGGAGGCTGGAGTGTGACCACTGTCACTCCTAACTGACACAGGAGCTGCAGGGGACCAGTAACAGAACTGCAGAGAGCCCGCTGAAGCAAAGTACAAGGTAAAACTGAATACACAGCAAAGAATTCATTGGGTTCAGCAGGGTCTGAATTTTTGATCGATGTGTAACCCTCTCTGTTAGACAGAAACCGATTTGTTATATCCACTTCTGCTGGAAATCCTTGTTCGATTAGCTGTTTGCAGCCAAACGGAAGCAGTGCTGATCAGTGTATTTTGATAGGGGAGAGTCCCTGCTGTCAGAATACAATTCCCACATCCATCCAACTTGTGTGGATGGAGGAATCTGTCAGCCACTTGCTTGAGCCCCATCTCGATCCAGCAATGTGCACAAGAGCACTTGCTCTCTAGTGCAGGGGTCTCCAAACTCTCTAAAGGGCCAGTTTACTGTCTTTCAGACTTCAGGGGGGCCGAACTGTGCCCAGTGGGAGTTAACAATGTGCGATCTGGTGTCGTTGGGAGGAATAGTGCCCCTTTTTTTGTCAGTAGAAGGAATTATGCCCCATCATTGGTGTCATTGGCAGGAATAATGCCTCAAGGGCCAGATAAAGGCAAGCAAAGGGCCACATCCGGCCCCAGGGCCGCAGTTTGGAGACCACTGCTCTAGTGGACTGTTTTTTTATAGTGCACTTTAATATTACTTTGCACTGTGTGTTTGATTTGCAGCACTGGGAGTTTGGTAGTAACTCCAAAACCAAATTGTGTACAAATGAACCATAAGAATTTGACTAGAGTTATTTGAATATTTGGGAGTTATTCACATTATATGTTATAGTATTTTACATTTTTTTTATTTACAGTTCCCTCACAAAATGTTTTTGCAGCACAGGGATTTTGGTCCCACATGTGATATGTAATTGAATATTTATGAGTTGTTCGCATTATATGTTTTGGGATTCGCCCCTTCATAATTTTGTTTGCAGCACTGTTATTTTGGTTCCATATTCATGTGCTATATATTTCACTTGGTCAGATTTGATAATGACACATACACTAAATTTGATATAATTTATAGGGGCTACTGCTATGCACTAGGGTGTATATACTCCTGGTCTCTGTACTCTGCAGTTTACTGCTCTTGACTTCTGCACATTGTATATTACTGTACATACTCTACCTCTGAACACTGTACACACTGCTCCTGATCCTTGTACTTTGTAATCTATCCAATTCTGACCTCTGCACTATATATATATCTATATATATATATATATTGTGACAGCAGGAAGGTAAAGTCACCTGGTTGCATCCAGGGGGGTAGATATATTTCGCCCAGATTCAGGCTTTACGCCGACTTATACAACTAGGTGGAGAGTTGTATAAGGCTAGTGGGCTCATGGATGACTCATACCTCTAGGGAGAGTGTGGGGCGTCGTACAGACAGGGAGTTGATGAGGCCAGCTGAAGCTTGTCAGCTCATTTAGGCCTCTATAAAAACTCCCAGATTCATTAGGTGTTTGCTCATGCCTGGAACCAGACCTGTGTGGACTGTCTAGGCCTAGGGAGAGTGAACCCCTGTGCGGTGAGACAAAGCCTGTGTGGCTATTTGCTTGGACATTTAAAACCAGGGACTTAGGGACTAGGACAGCACTAGGCTGATCCCAGTTGTTAGTTAGGAAACCTGTATGTTTAGTCAGAGGTCAAGTTGACCAGGATTTATTTTGTTTATGTTTCTTTTGCTTTGCTGTGTTTTGTCACTGTAAATAGAAAATAAACCGCACCTTTTTGATTTTGAAAACCACAACCTCCGTTTGCTGGGCCTGTTTTTGTGTGGGGAGCCCATCTCGGGGGTCACACACACCCGCTGCCGAGCTAACCCCCTCACAGTTGGTGGAGAACCAGTGGCAGTTTTTTTTTTAAGCCAGCATGGAGGAGATACTGAAGCAGCTGGCTCTAGCAAATGCCAATCAACAGCAGACAAATGCAGGTTTGCAAAAGAACTTCGCAGCCCAGCAGCAAGCTCATCAACAGAGCCTTGCAGCCCAGCAGCAGACAAACGCAACTTTGCAACAGAGTCTGGAGGCTCAGCAACAAGCCCAGCAGCAATCTGAGGCCCGCTTCATAGACCTGTTGCAGAAGCAAGAGCAGAGACTACAACAACAGATGGAAGCAGTAATGCAGCAACGTCCGCAGACCAGTGAGGAAAGCCGTCCCACTAATACCGCGTCCTTTGGGGTGAGTCGTTTATTGACAAAAATGACTGGAGAGGATGATCCAGAGGTATTTTTGACCACATTTGAAAGGACCGCTGAAAGAGAAAAGTGGCCTGAGGAGCAGTGGGCTGGACTGGTGGCTCCTCTGTTAACTGGTGAATCGCAGAAAGCTTACTATGACCTAGAGCCTAACCAAGCAAAAGACTATGTGATGCTAAAAGCTGAAATATTGGCAAGGCTGGGTGTCACCCAGGCTGTCCGGGCTCAGCGTGTGCATAACTGGACTTTCCAGCTTGGAAAACCCCCCAGGTCTCAAATGTATGATCTCATTCACCTGAGCAGAAAGTGGCTACAGCCAGAGACTTTGTCCGCACCAAAGATTGTGGAACGTGTTGTAATGGATCGGTTTTTGAGAGCTCTTCCTACTGCCATCCAAAAGTGGGTAAGCCATGGAGACCCAGAGACGGCCGATGGTCTTGTGGATTGTGTGGAGAAATACTTGGCTACAGAGAACCTGACGGCCTCTTCCAGAGACACTCGGACTTTCCACCCTAAGACCAGACCATCCCCAGGGGCGGATAAGAGGATTCCAAGGGGTGAGGGTGGAGAGAGTGAGAGGGTGGGAGCTCTACCCCAAGTTTGGCGAGAACAGCCTGGGAAATCAGCGGCTCAAGAGGCCGCAAGAAGGATCGTTTGCTACCGCTGCCGGCAAGCGGGACATATTGCAGCCAATTGCCCGGTTGTGGAGGAACCCATGCAGTGTGACTTTCTGACGGGCAGACGTCAGTCGCTGTGTGCGACAGTCGCATGCACTGCCATTCGAGGAACTGAGAAACATTTATGCAAAATGTGTGTTAATGGTAGAAATGTTGTGGTATTGTTGGATTCAGGTAGCCTTGTGACCCTGATAAAGGCTGAGTTAGTTAAAACAGAGGTCTCTGGGAATAGCAAGGTAGCTGTTATTTGTGTGCATGGGGACACCCGAGAGTATCCAGTGACTACAGTGTGTTTCGAGACCCCCAAAGGTACCCTCTCTCATCCAGTGGGCTTAGTATCTCAGTTACCGCATGACGCCATTGTGGGAAGGGATTTTCCGAAGTTCTGGGAACTGTGGGATGATCCTGAGCCCCCCACTGGTGCCCCTATGTACCAGGAATGTGATAGCCAGAACTCCCCTGAGAGTGGTGAGGACTCTCCGGAATTTCCCTTATCAGTATTGGCAGGGGAGACTCAAGAAACTGGAGAGGAGCCCACCTCCTCAGACGAAAACCTACCGTCTGTGGAGTTTTCTGATCTTGAGGTTCACAGGGAAAACTTTGCCACAGAACAGTTGAAAGACCCCGCCCTAATAAAGGCACGGGAAAACGTAGTGAAAATAGATGGCGAGTTAGTGAACCCAGATATTACCTGCACTTACCCATACTTCAGCGTAGAGAAGGACCTACTGTATCGGGTGGCAAAAAGGGCAGAAGAAACCGTTGAGCAGCTTGTGGTGCCCAAACCTTACAGGAAGTTGGTGTTGGAGTTGGCCCATGGGCACATTCTTGGAGGTCATCTGGGGACAGAGAAAACCCGAGAGAGGGTATTAGAGATTCTATTGGCCGGGGGTGATGAAGGACATAGAAAATTATTGTTCCTCCTGCCCTGTGTGTCAGAGGTCGGCCCCGATGCCACATTTCCGTAGCCCGCTGGTCCCTCTACCCATCATTGAGGTCCCGTTTGAGAGGATCGCCATGGATTTGGTAGGTCCTATAATCAAGTCCGCTAGGGGGCACCAGTACATATTAGTTATAATGGACTATGCCACCCGTTATCCAGAAGCGATCCCTCTCCGAAATACCTCGGCCAAAACCATAGCCAAAGAGCTATCTCTTGTGTTTAGCCGGGTGGGTATTTGTAAAGAACTGCTTACGGACCAAGGTACACCCTTTATGTCCCGGGTTATGAAGGAGCTGTGTAAATTGTTCAAAGTGACGCAATTACGTACATCTGTGTATCACCCCCAAACCGATGGGCTGGTTGAAAGGTTCAACAAAACCCTAAAACAAATGTTGAAGAAAGTGGTGGATAGAGATGGAAAGGATTGGGACTGTCTACTTCCTTATCTGATGTTTGCTATTAGGGAGGTGCCCCAATCCTCTACGGGATTCTCCCCCTTTGAGTTACTGTATGGGAGACACCCAAGAGGGCTGTTGGATATTGCCAAGGAAACTTGGGAAAGTGAGAGTTCTCCCCACAGGAGTGTGATTGAGCATGTCGCCCTGATGCAAGACCGAATTGCACAGGTAATGCCCATCGTGAAGGAACATTTGGCCCAAGCGCAGTTAGCACAGCAGAGAGTGTACAACCGTGGAGCCAAGACCCGTACCTTTTCCCCGGGGGATAGGATACTGGTACTTGTCCCTACGGTTGAAAGTAAATTCCTTGCCAAATGGCAAGGCCCCTACGAGATAATGGAAAAAGTGAGCGAAGTGAATTACAAGGTCAGACAACCAGGAAGGCGAAAGCCCGAACAGATCTATCACGTTAATCTGTTGAAAGCCTGGAGGGATAGAGAGTCCCTAGTCGCAGACACTTGGTCACCAGCTCAAACTGGTTGCGTGATTCCTGAGGTTGGAATAGCAGCCACCTTGTCACAACCCCAACAACAGGAGGTTAAGGAGTTTGTGCTTCGCAACAAGGAGGTATTCTCTGAGCTGCCGGGACAAACATCTGGGGTAGAGCATGACATCATTACCCCGCCCGGTGAAAGGGTGAAGTTAAAACCCTATCGGATCCCAGAGGCCCGACGGGAGGCAATACGGGAGGAAGTACAGAAAATGCTGAACTTAGGGGTGATAGAGGAGTCCCAAAGTGATTGGTCTAGTCCCATTGTGTTGGTGCCTAAACCGGATGGGAGCTGGCGATTTTGTAACGATTTTCGTCAGTTGAACAAAGTTACAAAATTTGACACCTACCCCATGCCACGTATAGATGAGTTGATCGACCGGCTGGGAACAGCCCGATACATGACGACTCTTGACCCCACAAAAGGGTATTGGCAAATCCCCCTGGCCAAGTCGGCCAAAGAGAAAACCGCATTTGTAACCCCAGACGGGGCGTTCCAATATAAAAGAATGCCGTTCGGGTTACAGAATGCGCCGGCCACATTCCAGCGGAAAATGGACCAGATGCTGAGGCCCCATCGGAAGTATGCTGCGGCTTACCTGGATGACATAATTGTCCATAGCACAGATTGGGCCTCACATCTGCCAAAAGTGCAAGCAGTCCTGGACTCTGTTCGGGAAGCGGGGTTTACGGCTAACCCCAAGAAGTGTACCATTGGGCAGGAGGAGGCCAAATATCTTGGGTACACCATTGGGAGGGGAGTAATAAAACCCCAACTCAACAAAGTCGAGGCCATCCAGAGTTGGCCACGTCCCAACAGCAAGAAGCAGGTACGAGCCTTTCTGGGAATCGCTGGGTATTATCGGCGATTCATTCCCCACTTTGCTTCTAAGGCTGTGCCCCTAACCAACCTGACGAAGGGGAAAGGGTCGGTCATGATTAAATGGACCCCCGAGGCTGAGGCAGCATTCCAATTCTTGAAACAAGCCTTATGTAGCCAGCCAGTGTTGTACTCACCCGACTTCTCTAAAGACTTTGTCGTACAAAGTGATGCGTCAGATGTGGGGTTAGGAGCAGTATTGTCCCAGGTCTGGAACGGGGAAGAGCACCCAGTCATTTACCTCAGCAGGAAGTTGAAGTCCCATGAGGTAAATTACGCCACCGTTGAAAAGGAGTGTTTAGCGGTGAAGTGGGCTCTAGATTCCCTTCGGTACTACCTGCTAGGTAGGCACTTTGACATGGTTACGGATCACGCTCCGTTAAAGTGGATGGCTCAAAACAAGGAAACAAATAGAAAAGTGAATAGGTGGTTCCTGGCCCTCCAGGAATTCAACTTCACAGTAAAGCATCGCCCAGGCGTTCAAATGGGGAATGTGGATGCTTTGTCTCGAGTACATGAATGCCTGATTGCTGGTGTTCCAACCCCGAGGTTAAAACAAGAGGGGGGGGTATGTGACAGCAGGAAGGTAAAGTCACCTGGTTGCATCCAGGGGGGTAGATATATTTCGCCCAGATTCAGGCTTTACGCCGACTTATACAACTAGGTGGAGAGTTGTATAAGGCTAGTGGGCTCATGGATGACTCATACCTCTAGGGAGAGTGTGGGGCGTCGTACAGACAGGGAGTTGATGAGGCCAGCTGAAGCTTGTCAGCTCATTTAGGCCTCTATAAAAACTCCCAGATTCATTAGGTGTTTGCTCATGCCTGGAACCAGACCTGTGTGGACTGTCTAGGGAGAGTGAACCCCTGTGCGGTGAGACAAAGCCTGTGTGGCTATTTGCTTGGACATTTAAAACCAGGGACTTAGGGACTAGGACAGCACTAGGCTGATCCCAGTTGTTAGTTAGGAAACCTGTATGTTTAGTCAGAGGTCAAGTTGACCAGGATTTATTTTGTTTATGTTTCTTTTGCTTTGCTGTGTTTTGTCACTGTAAATAGAAAATAAACCGCACCTTTTTGATTTTGAAAACCACAACCTCCGTTTGCTGGGCCTGTTTTTGTGTGGGGAGCCCATCTCGGGGGTCACACACACCCGCTGCCGAGCTAACCCCCTCACAATATATATATTGTGAGGGGGTTAGCTCGGCAGCGGGTGTGTGTGACCCCCGGGATGGGCTCCCCACACAAAACAGGCCCAGCAAACGGAGGTTGTGGTTTTCAAAATCAAAAAGGTGCGGTTTATTTTCTATTTACAGTGACAAAACACAGCAAAGCAAAAGAAACATAAACAAAATAAATCCTGGTCAAGTTGACCTCTGACTAAACATACAGGTTTCCTAACTAACAACTGGGATCAGCCTAGGGCTGTCCTAGTCCCTAAGTCCCTGGTTTTAAATGTCCAAGCAAATAGCCACACAGGCTTTGTCTCACCGCACAGGGGTTCACTCTCCCTAGACAGTCCACACAGGTCTGGTTCCAGGCATGAGCTAACCCCTAATGAAGCTGGGAGTTCTTATAGAGGCCTAAATGAGCTGACAAGCTTCAGCTGGTCTCATCAACTCCCTGTCTGCACGACGCCCAGCACTCTCCCTAGAGGTATGAGTCATCCATGAGCCCACTAGCCTTAGCTGGGCTTATACAACTCTCCACCTAGTTGTATAAGTCGGCGTAAAGCCTGAATCTGGGCGAAATATATCTACCCCCCTGGATGCAACCAGGTGACTTTACCTTCCTGCTGTCACATACCCCCCCCCTCTTGTTTTAACCTCGGGGTTGGAACACCAGCAATCAGGCATTCATGTACTCGAGACAAAGCATCCACATTCCCCATTTGAACGCCAGGGCGATGCTTTACTGTGAAGTTGAATTCCTGGAGGGCCAGGAACCACCTATTCACTCTTCTATTTGTTTCCTTGTTTTGAGCCATCCACTTTAACGGAGCGTGATCCGTAACCATGTCAAAGTGCCTACCTAGCAGGTAGTACCGAAGGGAATCTAGAGCCCACTTCACCGCTAAACACTCCTTTTCAACGGTGGCGTAATTTACCTCATGGGACTTCAACTTCCTGCTGAGGTAAATGACTGGGTGCTCTTCCCCGTTCCAGACCTGGGACAATACTGCTCCTAACCCCACATCTGACGCATCACTTTGTACGACAAAGTCTTTAGAGAAGTCGGGTGAGTACAACACTGGCTGGCTACATAAGGCTTGTTTCAAGAATTGGAATGCTGCCTCAGCCTCGGGGGTCCATTTAATCATGACCGACCCTTTCCCCTTCGTCAGGTTGGTTAGGGGCACAGCCTTAGAAGCAAAGTGGGGAATGAATCGCCGATAATACCCAGCGATTCCCAGAAAGGCTCGTACCTGCTTCTTGCTGTTGGGACGTGGCCAACTCTGGATGGCCTCGACTTTGTTGAGTTGGGGTTTTATTACTCCCCTCCCAATGGTGTACCCAAGATATTTGGCCTCCTCCTGCCCAATGGTACACTTCTTGGGGTTAGCCGTAAACCCCGCTTCCCGAACAGAGTCCAGGACTGCTTGCACTTTGGGCAGATGTGAGGCCCAATCTGTGCTATGGACAATTACGTCATCCAGGTAAGCCGCAGCATACTTCCGATGGGGCCTCAGCATCTGGTCCATTTTCCGCTGGAATGTGGCTGGCGCATTCTGTAACCCGAACGGCATTCTTTTATATTGGAACGCCCCGTCTGGGGTTACAAATGCGGTTTTCTCTTTGGCCGACTTGGCCAGGGGGATTTGCCAATACCCTTTTGTGAGGTCAAGAGTCGTCATGTATCGGGCTGTTCCCAGCCGGTCGATCAACTCATCTATACGTGGCATGGGGTAGGTGTCAAATTTTGTAACTTTGTTCAACTGACGAAAATCGTTACAAAATCGCCAGCTCCCATCCGGTTTAGGCACCAACACGATGGGACTAGACCAATCACTTTGGGACTCCTCTATCACCCCTAAGTTCAGCATTTTCTGTACTTCCTCCCGTATTGCCTCCCGTCGGGCCTCTGGGATCCGATAGGGTTTTAACTTCACCCTTTCACCGGGCGGGGTAATGATGTCATGCTCTACCCCAGATGTTTGTCCCGGCAGCTCAGAGAATACCTCCTTGTTGCGAAGCACAAACTCCTTAACCTCCTGTTGTTGGGGTTGTGACAAGGTGGCTGCTATTCCAACCTCAGGAATCACGCAACCAGTTTGAGCTGGTGACCAAGTGTCTGCGACTAGGGACTCTCTATCCCTCCAGGCTTTCAACAGATTAACGTGATAGATCTGTTCGGGCTTTCGCCTTCCTGGTTGTCTGACCTTGTAATTCACTTCGCTCACTTTTTCCATTATCTCGTAGGGGCCTTGCCATTTGGCAAGGAATTTACTTTCAACCGTAGGGACAAGTACCAGTATCCTATCCCCCGGGGAAAAGGTACGGGTCTTGGCTCCACGGTTGTACACTCTCTGCTGTGCTAACTGCGCTTGGGCCAAATGTTCCTTCACGATGGGCATTACCTGTGCAATTCGGTCTTGCATCAGGGCGACATGCTCAATCACACTCCTGTGGGGAGAACTCTCACTTTCCCAAGTTTCCTTGGCAATATCCAACAGCCCTCTTGGGTGTCTCCCATACAGTAACTCAAAGGGGGAGAATCCCGTAGAGGATTGGGGCACCTCCCTAATAGCAAACATCAGATAAGGAAGTAGACAGTCCCAATCCTTTCCATCTCTATCCACCACTTTCTTCAACATTTGTTTTAGGGTTTTGTTGAATCTTTCAACCAGCCCATCGGTTTGGGGGTGATACACAGATGTACGTAATTGCGTCACTTTGAATAATTTACACAGCTCCTTCATAACCCAGGACATAAAGGGTGTACCTTGGTCCGTAAGCAGTTCTTTACAAATACCCACCCGGCTAAACACAAGAGATAGCTCTTTGGCTATGGTTTTGGCCGAGGTATTTCGGAGAGGGATCGCTTCTGGATAACGGGTGGCATAGTCCATTATAACTAATATGTACTGGTGCCCCCTAGCGGACTTGATTATAGGACCTACCAAATCCATGGCGATCCTCTCAAACGGGACCTCAATGATGGGTAGAGGGACCAGCGGGCTACGGAAATGTGGCATCGGGGCCGACCTCTGACACACAGGGCAGGAGGAACAATAATTTTCTACGTCCTTCATCACCCCCGGCCAATAGAATCTCTGTAATACCCTCTCTCGGGTTTTCTCTGTCCCCAGATGACCTCCAAGAATGTGCCCATGGGCCAACTCCAACACCAACTTCCTGTAAGGTTTGGGCACCACAAGCTGCTCAACGGTTTCTTCTGCCCTTTTTGCCACCCGATACAGTAGGTCCTTCTCTACGCTGAAGTATGGGTAAGTGCAGGTATTATCTGGGTTCACTAACTCGCCATCTATTTTCACTACGTTTTCCCGTGCCTTTATTAGGGCGGGGTCTTTCAACTGTTCTGTGGCAAAGTTTTCCCTGTGAACCTCAAGATCAGAAAACTCCACAGACGGTAGGTTTTCGTCTGAGGAGGTGGGCTCCTCTCCAGTTTCTTGAGTCTCCCCTGCCAATACTCATAAGGGAAATTCCGGAGAGTCCTCACCACTCTCAGGGGAGTTTTGGCTATCACATTCCTGGTACATAGGGGCACCAGTGAGGGGCTCAGGATCATCCCACAGTTCCCAGAACTTCGGAAAATCCCTTCCCACAATGGCGTCATGCGGTAACTGAGATACTAAGCCCACTGGATGAGAGAGGGTACCTTTGGGGGTCTCGAAACACACTGTAGTCACTGGATACTCTCGGGTGTCCCCATGCACACAAATAACAGCTACCTTGCTATTCCCAGAGACCTCTGTTTTAACTAACTCAGCCTTTATCAGGGTCACAAGGCTACCTGAATCCAGCAATACCACAACATTTCTACCATTAACACACATTTTGCATAAATGTTTCTCAGTTCCTCGAATGGCAGTGCATGCGACTGTCGCACACAGCGACTGACGTCTGCCCGTCAGAAAGTCACACTGCATGGGTTCCTCCACAACCGGGCAATTGGCTGCAATATGTCCCGCTTGCCGGCAGCGGTAGCAAACGATCCTTCTTGCCGCCTCTTGAGCCGCTGATTTCCCAGGCTGTTCTCGCCAAACTTGGGGTAGAGCTCCCACCCTCTCACTCTCTCCACCCTCACCCCTTGGAATCCTCTTATCCGCCCCTGGGGATGGTCTGGTCTTAGGGTGGAAAGTCCGAGTGTCTCTGGAAGAGGCCGTCAGGTTCTCTGTAGCCAAATATTTCTCCACACGATCCACAAGACCATCGGCCGTCTCTGGGTCTCCATGGCTTACCCACTTTTGGATGGCAGTAGGAAGAGCTCTCAAAAACCGATCCATTACAACACGTTCCACAATCTTTGGTGCGGACAAAGTCTCTGGCTGTAGCCACTTTCTGCTCAGGTGAATGAGATCATACATTTGAGACCTGGGGGGTTTTCCAAGCTGGAAAGTCCAGTTATGCACACGCTGAGCCCGGACAGCCTGGGTGACACCCAGCCTTGCCAATATTTCAGCTTTTAGCATCACATAGTCTTTTGCTTGGTTAGGCTCTAGGTCATAGTAAGCTTTCTGCGATTCACCAGTTAACAGAGGAGCCACCAGTCCAGCCCACTGCTCCTCAGGCCACTTTTCTCTTTCAGCGGTCCTTTCAAATGTGGTCAAAAATACCTCTGGATCATCCTCTCCAGTCATTTTTGTCAATAAACGACTCACCCCAAAGGACGCGGTATTAGTGGGACGGCTTTCCTCACTGGTCTGCGGACGTTGCTGCATTACTGCTTCCATCTGTTGTTGTAGTCTCTGCTCTTGCTTCTGCAACAGGTCTATGAAGCGGGCCTCAGATTGCTGCTGGGCTCATTGCTGAGCCTCCAGACTCTGTTGCAAAGTTGCGTTTGTCTGCTGCTGGGCTGCAAGGCTCTGTTGATGAGCTTGCTGCTGGGCTGCGAAGTTCTGTTGTTGAGCTGCAAGGCTCTGTTGATGAGCTGCAAGGCTCTTTTGCAAACCTGCATTTGTCTGCTGTTGATTGGCATTTGCTAGAGCCAGCTGCTTCAGTATCTCCTCCATGCTGGCTTAAAAAAAACTACCTGCATTCTCCACCAACTGTGAGGGGGTTAGCTCGGCAGCGGGTGTGTGTGACCCCCGGGATGGGCTCCCCACACAAAACAGGCCCAGCAAACGGAGGTTGTGGTTTTCAAAATCAAAAAGGTGCGGTTTATTTTCTATTTACAGTGACAAAACACAGCAAAGCAAAAGAAACAAACAAAATAAATCCTGGTCAAGTTGACCTCTGACTAAACATACAGGTTTCCTAACTAACAACTGGGATCAGCCTAGGGCTGTCCTAGTCCCTAAGTCCCTGGTTTTAAATGTCCAAGCAAATAGCCACACAGGCTTTGTCTCACCGCACAGGGGTTCACTCTCCCTAGACAGTCCACACAGGTCTGGTTCCAGGCATGAGCTAACCCCTAATGAAGCTGGGAGTTCTTATAGAGGCCTAAATGAGCTGACAAGCTTCAGCTGGTCTCATCAACTCCCTGTCTGCACGACGCCCAGCACTCTCCCTAGAGGTATGAGTCATCCATGAGCCCACTAGCCTTAGCTGGGCTTATACAACTCTCCACCTAGTTGTATAAGTCGGCGTAAAGCCTGAATCTGGGCGAAATATATCTACCCCCCTGGATGCAACCAGGTGACTTTACCTTCCTGCTGTCACAATATATATATATAATGTATTTGTGTGTGTGTGTGTGTGTGTGTGTGTGTGTGTGTAAGATAATTGGTCATGGGGGGGCGCAGCTTGGCATGTTCGCCCTGGGTGCTGGTTGACTTTGTCCCGGCACTGCCCCCTGCACTGTGAGGCAAACTGCCCGCTCCACTCCCTGCTGCACTTCAAGCATTTTTATTATTAACTTTTTTACTAGTAATGGCAGTGATCTACGACATTGCGGTGGACAGGTTCGGACACTTTTGACACATATTTGGGATCATTGACATCTATACAGCGATCTGTGCTATAAAACTGCACTGATTACTGTGTAAATGTCACTGTCTGGAAAGGGGTTAAATGGGGAGGTGTTTCTAACTGGGGGGGATGGGACTGACTGGAGGAGGAGAGAGATCTCTGTTCCTAATCACTAGGAACAGCAGATCTGTCTCTCCTCCCCTGTCAGAATGGGAATCTGTCTGTTTACATTGACAGATCCCCGTTCTGGCTCTCTGTGGAGCGATCGTGGGTGGCATCGCGGCCGCCGGCCAAGCACAGGTCCTTTTATACTCCAATATACATGTATAGAGCCATGACAGGTCCTCTTTATACTTCTATATACCTGTATAGAGCCATGACAGGTCCTCTTTATACTCCTATATACCTGTATAGAGCCATGACAGGTCCTCTTTATACTCCTACATACATGTATAGAGCCATGACAGGTCCTCTTTATACTCCTACATACATGTATAGAGCCATGACAGGTCCTCTTTATACTCCTACATACATGTATAGAGCCATGTAAGGTCCTTATTATACTTCTATATACACGTATAATGCCATGACTGGTCCTCTTTACACTCCTATACATGTATAGAGCCATAACGGGTCCTCTTTATATTCTTATATACATGTATAGAGCCATGACAGGTCCACTTTATACTCTTATATACATGTATAGAGCCATAACAGGTCCTCTTTACACTCTTATATACATGTATAGAGCCATGACAGGTCCACTTTAGTTATCATAATATAAAATAATGGATGTGGGGGCATTTTGGTGGGCGTGATTTTTTTTTGGGGGGGGGGGCAGCATTTCATTTTTGGTACCAGGCAGCACAATGTCTTGGGCCGACACTGCATGGGACGCTTCCAAAGCTGACAGCAGGGGTCAGAATATCTTGGCTGTGGCGGCAGTGAAGGCGGAGCTTGGGGACAGGGTCTCTGACCTGCAGCACAAGGTCGACGAGGCTCTGAATCAATATTCGGCCTAGGCAACGGTCCCCAACTTTGAGCACCTTTCACCGCTTAGGCGAGAACTGCTTCTCCATGTTTCAGACACCACCAGGTTGCGTATACACCATAGCAGACAGGAATACTTTGAGCATGGAGACAAAAATAGCAAACTACTAGCGCTGCTAGCACAGCAGGATAGGCCCTTAGCGGTTATATCGGAAATCCTTACGGCAGATGGCATATTAGTCACCTCTCAGGAGGATATCCTGTCTGCATGTACCACGTTTTATACCTCTCTGTATGTTTCCTCACTTCCTGACGGGTTTGACCCTACACCTATGATCTCTGTGTTGGACACGCTAGCACTGGGATGGCTTTCTGACGCAGAGAGGAAACTCCTTGTCTCAGAGATCACTCCAGAAGAAGTCACAATGGCCATTAAGTCTTTCCCGGCAGGTAAAACCCCGGGGCCGGATGGCCTGCCCATAGAGTATTATAGAATCCACACAGAACTACTTGCCCCCAAACTAGCTCAGATGTTTCAAGCCTGTTTGCAACAGGGCTCCTTACCATCCTCTATGAGGGAAGCCCATGTCGTTCTCATTCCAAAGCCTAATAAAGACCCTAAGCTATGCGCCTCCTACAGGCCAATCGCACTTCTCAATTGTGATCTAAAAATGCTAACCAAGTTACTGGCCACTAGACTTTAATAGAGTAATAAAATCCCTGATTGACTCTGATCAAACGGGCTTTATGCCCGGTAGATTCACAGACATTAATATACGTACACTATTTTCTAATATACATGCCCCCCATACTAACCAGGGCACTAGAACCATTGCCAACCTTGATATGGAAAAAGCATTTGACACAGTGGAGTGGGTATATCTGTGGTGCTTAGAAGAATGGGTTTCCCACTGAAATGTATTGCTTGGATACGCACACTGTATACCGGTCCCATGGCATGCATTAAACTGAATGGCTCCCTGTCTCCTCCGTTCCCCCTGCAGAGGGGCACCAGACAGGGATGCTCTCTCTCCCCGGCTCTGTTCACCCTGGCCATGGAGCCTATTGCTGGGGCCCTCAGGAGCTCGGCCGAGGTTCGTGGTCTTAGGGTGGGCTGGCTGGAGGAGAGAGTGGCTCTCTACGCGGATGATCTGCTGCTTTTTTTGAATGACGCTGGTGACTCTTTGCGGTGCACACTCGGTATCATGGATGCCTTCTCCGCCTTCACGGGGTTGAGAGTGAATTGGCACAAGTCTCAGCTGTTCCCAGGGGATGAGGGGGCCAGGTCCTCCTCACCCTCCTCTCTCCTACTCCAGTGGGTTGATCACAGTGGCAGAATTTTCAGGGTCGCAGCAGTCGCAGTTGCGACTGGGCCCTGTAGTTCTGTGAAGTCCGGGGGGCCCGCCTGCCGCCCGTGTGAGGGGCCCGCCCACCGCCCGCCAGTGGATGCAGGAGCGGCACCGTGGCAACCCCCCAAGACTCCCAAGACATCTCCCCTGCCTGCACCTCTGGCTGCCCGTTTAGAATGCAGTGGGGAGATGTGGGAGGAGGTGGAAGGCGGCGATCGGCAGCTCTATGGTGCCTGTGTGGGCAGGGATCTCCCTGGGGCTTGTAGTACTCTCTCTCTCTCTCTCTCTCTCTCTCTCTCGAGTGTCGGTGTGTATACAGAGGAGAGGGGAGGGAAGGGGCCTCTGACCCGTGCAGGTATTAGTTTCACTTTCACACTGCTTGTACAATGTTGCTGATGCCCGGGTCAGAGGCCCCTCCCCCCTCTGCTGTATACTTGATTCGGAGATAGAACTACTAGCCCCAGCAAGACCCCCCTGCCTGTGGACACCATAGAGCTGCCGATCGCCGCCTCCCACCTCCACCACCACCAGCTAAGTACAGGGGAACCCCTGCAAGGGGGGAGTCAGCTGTTTGGGGACCCTGATGTAAGAGGGGGGGTCTTTCTGGGGACACTAATGTAAGGAAGGGGGCCTCTGGGGACACTAATGTTAGGGGGGGCTCTCTGGGGACCATGGTGTAAGGGGGGAGCTCTATGTGGACCCTGGTGTAAGGGGGGGCTCTATGTGGACCCTGGTGTAAAGGGGGGCTCTATGTGGACCCTGGTGTAAGGGGGGGCTCTATGTGAACCCTGGTGTAAGGGGGGCTCTCTGGGGACCCTGGTGTAAGGGGGGGCTCTCTGGGGACCCTGGTGTAACGAGGGGCTCTATGGGGACCCTGGTGTAAGGGGGGCTCTCTGGGGACCCTGATGTAAGGGGGAGGCTCTCTGGGGTCCCTGATGTAAGGTGGAGGCTCTCTGGGGACCCTGATGTAAGGGGAAGGCTCTCTGGAGACCCTGGTGTAAGGGGGGCTCTATGGGGACCCTGGTGTAAGGGGGGCTCTCTGGGGACCCTGATGTAAGGGGGAGGCTCTCTGGGGACCCTGGTGTAACGGGGGGCTCTATGGGGACCCTGGTGTAATGGGGGGGCTCTATGGGGACCCTGGTGTAAGGGGGGCTCTATGGGGACCCTGGTGTAAGGGGGGCTCTATGTGGACCCTGGTGTAAGGGGGGCTCTCTGGGGACCCTGATGTAAGGCGGAGGCTCTCGGGGACCCTGATGTAAGGGGGAGGCTCTCTGGGGACCCTGACGTAAGGGGAGGCTCTCTGGGGACCCTGATGTAAGGGGGAGGCTCTCTGGGGACCCTGGTGTAAGGGGGGCTCTCTGAGGACCCTGGTGTAAGGGGGGCTCTCTGAGAACCCTGGTGTAAGGGGGGGCTCTCTGGGGACCCTGATGTAAGGGGGAGGCTCTCTGGGGACCCTGATGTAAGGGGGAGGCTCTCTGGGGACCCTGATGTAAGGGGGAGGCTCTCTGGAGACCCTGATGTAAGGGGTGCTCTCTGAGGATCCTGGTGTAAGGGGTGCTCTCTGAGGATCCTGGTGTAAGGGGGGGCTCTCTGGGAACCCCGGTGTAAGGGGAGGCTCTCTGGGGACCCTGGTGTAAGGGGGGCTCTATGGGGACCCTGGTGTAACGAGGGGTCTATGGGGACCCTGGTGTAACGAGGGGTCTATGTGGACCCTGGTGTAAGGGGGGCTCTCTGGGGACCCTGATGTAAGGCGGAGGCTCTCTGGGGACCCTGATGTAAGGGGGAGGCTCTCTGGGGACCCTGGTGTAAGGGGGAGGCTCTCTGGGGACCCTGGTGTAAGGGGGAGGCTCTCTGGGGACCCTGGTGTAAGGGGGAGGCTCTCTGGGGACCCTGATGTAAGGGGGAGGCTCTCTGGGGACCCTGGTGTAAGGAGGAGGCTCTCTGGGGACCCTGATGTAAGGGGGAGGCTCTCTGGGGACCCTGGTGTAAGGAGGGCTCTCTGAGGACCCTGGTGTAAGGGGGGGACTCTTTGGGGACCCTGGTGTAAGGGGGGCTCTCTGGGGACCCTGGTGTAAGGGGGGGGCTCTCTGGGGACCCTGGTGTAAGGGGGGGCTCTCTGGGGACCCTGGTGTAAGGGGGGGCTCTCTGGGAACCCTGGTGTAAGGGTGGGGCTCTCTGGGGACCCTGGTGTAAGGGGAGGCTCTCTGGGGACCCTGGTGTAAGGGGAGGCTCTCTGGGGACCCTGATGTAAGTAGGGAGGCTCTCTGGGGACCCTGATGTAAGTAGGGAGGCTCTCCGGGGACCCCGATGTAAGGGGAGGCTCTCTGGGGACCCTGATGTAAGGAGGGGCTCTCTGGGGACCCTGATGTAAGGGGAGGTTCTCTGGGAACCCTAATATAGGGGGAGGCTCTCTAGGGACCCTGATGTAAGTAGGGAGGCTCTCTGGGGACCCTGATGTAAGAGGGGCTCTCTGGGGAGTCCCCCTATGTGATGGTGTGTGTGGGGGGGCGGTATTGAAGGACCTGGCCTTGGGGCGACAAAGGGAGTAAATCTGGGCCTGGGCAGAGGCAGCGCTGAGACTCGGGGCAGACACTGAAAAATTAAGTCAGCAGACATGCTGACACCAATGAGAGAAGGCAAGGGAGGAGCTTTCCTCTCTGCGTGGAATACCTGTCCCTTCTACCCATGAGGCAAGAAGGCATCCTGGAGATTAGAAGGCACCGTGACCGATCTAATGGAATTCCCGGGGGAATCGATTGATTGACGGTAAGTGACATTTTGCAGAGCTGAGCAATCGATGCCAACCTCCACCACCTGTGTCTCTTACTGATCCCATCCCCCCACCACTGATCTCATCCCTATCCCCCCATTACTTCTATAACAGAGGTGATGGGGGGGGAAAGGGATGAAATCAGTGGTGGGAGGATGGGATCAGTAAGAGGCACAGGTGGTGGTGGGAGAGGATGGCCCCACCACTGCCACCGCAGCTAGCCCCCCCTCAAGTACCACTGCAGCCACCCCCCTCAAGTACCACCACTGCCACCCCCCTCAAGTACCACAGCTGCCATCCCCCCTCAACTACCGCCGTTGCCACCCCCTCAAAAATAAAGTATCAAAATCATGCTTTTTTGGGGGGGGGGGGCTTCGTGATTTCTTGCACCGGGGCCCAGAGGTTTCTAGTTAGGCCTCTGGTTGATCAGTTTACCTATTTAGGTATTATCATCTCAAGAGAGAGTAGGGACTTTGTGCGGCTCAATCTTGACCCTGTCTTGGTAGCAATTAAAACCAAACTGAAGGCGTGGAGCAATCTTCCCCTTTCCCTCATTGGGCGCATCAATCTTCTCAAAATGAAAGTCCTCCCTAAATTTACGTACATTTTTCGGAACTCCCCACAATGGCTGACCAAAACTTTCTTTAATTCTCTTAAGCAACTCTTCCTCTCCTTTATTTGGGGGCCTAAACCGCCTAGATTCAAATACACCACTCTGACCAGGCCTGTGGACATTGTGGGCTTGGCTCTCCCTAATTGCCACAAGTATTTCTTGGCCACTCAGCTTGTGACCGCCCATTGGTGGTTGCAGCCAGACCTGACCAACTCTGCATTGGTGCTGGAGGCGGCTATAGTGGGGTCTCTGGAGGCCTTGAAGGGGTTGCTATTCAGGGGGCCTAAAATGCCTCACCATCTCACCCCTTCTATGCGTACCACTATGCGGGCATGGAAGGTGGGTGAGGCGCTGAGGGCACCCCAGCCAAACTCCTGGTTTCCTCACACCCCCCTGTGGCTGAACCCTAACCTTTTATAATTCAATAACCTCCCAGATCCACAGGCCTGGGCCAAATACAAAATACTGACCCTTGAGCATGTTATCACCAACAGAGAGCTTACCCCCTTTCACGTTTTACGCACCAAATTGAATGTGCCTGCACGGGCCCATTTTAGGTATCTTCAAATCGCACATGCCTACAGGTGTCAGTTCTTAGGCCAATCAGTTGAATTGGCATACTCGGAGCTCGAATCCACCCTTCGGGTAATAGACTTGGAGAAACCCACCTCTCAGCTCTACGGTTCCCTGCTGGCTGCTGCCGGCCCCGAGCGAGTTGTCCCCCCTCCGCAGGAAATGGGTGGGGGACATACTGGAGCTGGATGAGGGAGATTTGGGACTTTCCCTTCTCCCCTCTGGTCTCAGCTAGGGAAAAGCTGGTCCAATACAAAATTGTGCATAGAGCTCACTACACGCCTCACAGGCTGCACCAGATGTCGTTGGCACATTCTCTGGCGTGCTGGCAATGCTCCTACCAACCGGGTGACTTTTTCCACATTTTTTGGGTTTGCCCAGCAATCGAACATTATTGGAAAGAAGTACTCCAGGTGATTGCTAAGGTCACTAAGACTCATGTTCCTTATGATCCTAAATATTGTCTGCTGGGGCTGGTGGAACAACTGTCAATGCTCAGAGCCAGGAAAATACTTATATCCCTGCTATTGTACTATGCTCGTAAGGCCATTACGATGAATTGGAAACAATCGTCCCCCCCTCTGTCAGATTCTGTAAAAGCCTAGTGAATGTCAGTTTACCCCTGTATAAAGCCACGTACTCGGGCAGGGGTTGTCCACAAAAATTTTAAAAGGTATGGGCCTGTTGGCTAGATGATAATACCACGGCAACTGATGCAGTAACCAATTCCTAGATTAACACTATATCTCTAGTCTGTTAGTATATTGATCCAACTATTCTCATGTTGCATTATCTTGTAGATACCAATTTGAGCACAGATTCTCCTTAAATTAACCTCTCCCCACATTGGGGTTATAGTATAAGTTAGTTTGTTTATGTTGTATGCTGTGCCCTGTTGCGGTATGTTGCCGCATCAGAACTGCCCCTGCGTGGGCTAATTTTGTATGCTAATGAAAAATTTAATAAAAAAAGATTTTGCAAAAAAAAAAACAGCAGATATCTATGACATATAACAACAATGAAACATCAAAGATGGGAATGGAACTGTTGGCTAAGAAGCTAGAGGATACTTTTGTTGCGGACCCGTCTGAACCTAACAGGGGGGCGTGGCTTTCGGCACAGGATGTTCTGCACCGTGTCACGATCTCAGGTGCGGAGAGGAAACGGTTCTTTCAGAGGGCAGCATTCTATGAGGAGGGCGAGCACACTGGACGCATGTTAGCAACTATTGCCCACTCCCAACAGCTGTCCCCTTCAATTGGAGCGCTACGCACTCGTTCTGGTGGGGTGACTAGCTCCCCAGACCAAATTCTGTCAGAACTTGTGAGTTTTTACTCCTCCCTGTATGAATCTAAACAAACATACTTGTTAGAGTCTTTAGCTGAATACTTAGACCCTGTCCACCTGCCTACCTTGTCGGCCTCCGCTAGTGATGAGCCGAACACCCCCGGGTTCGGTTCGCACCAGAACCCGCGAACGGACCGAAAGTTCGAACGAACATTAGAACCCTATTAAATACAATGGATGCGAACGTTCGAATTCTAAAGTGCTAATTATAACAACTATTATGCATGTTATTGTCCTAAAAAGGGTTTGGGAACCCGGGTTCTGCACCAGGGGACATGTATCAATGCAAAAAGAAGTTTTAAAAACGGTCGTTTTTCGGGAGCAGTCATTTTAATGATGCATAAAGTGAAAAAAAAAAAGTCAAATATTCCTTTAAATATCGTACCTGGGGGGTGTCTAAAGTATGCCTGTGAAGTGCCACGTGTTTCCCGTGTTTAGAACTGTCCCTGCACAAAATGACACTTCTAAAGGAAAAAAAAGCCATTTAAAACTGCTTGCGGCTTTAATGTAATGTCTGGTCCCGGTAATATGGATGAAATTCTTTAAGAAAAATGGCATAGCTACCCCATGACCCCCCCCCTACCCCAGCCCATTACCAGCCCCTTTGGGTCTTGTATGGATATTAAGGGGAACCCCGCACATAAAATAAAAAAGGCCCTATATACTCTGAACAGCCCTATACAGGCGGTGCATACAAGACAGGGACTGTAGGTTTGTTCTTATGTAGAGTCTGTTTGTAATTTTGAACAGGTACATTGTTGAAGTGTAGCTCCAGACCAAAAATCTATTTTTAAACTTTTTGGAAAACATAGGTAAGGGTTATCACCCCTGTAACATTTGTTTTGCTGTCTGTGCCCCTGTTCAGAACATTTCACCTCACTTTCCGTCCCAATGACAACTGTTTTTGAAATGTGGTGTTTTTCTTGAAACAAGGATTGCTGATAAAGCATCAGTACAGAGGAGACACCTTTCTCCCATATTTATTCTTACAGGAGAGAATTTTCCTTCCTAGTGGTAGATTTCCTCTCACTTCCTGTTGTCTTCTTGCGTTTGCAAGTAGGAGTCGTTTGTAAGTTGGATGTTTGAAAGTAGGGACCTGCCGTATATACTCTGCAGAAATAGGCCCCTTAGTTGTTGGTGTTGGCACAACACTGTAAGCACTCACAGTTACTCTTGGTTGGTGCTGGAACGCCCTGCTGTCAACTATTATATCAGGAATTTTAATTACATATAATTGTTGAACAGTGGTAGTAAAAATTGGGCCTTTGATGGTGGTGCTGGTGCCACAACACTGTAAGCCCTGACAGTTACTCTTGGTGGGTGCAGCAATGGGCCCTGCTGTGAATTATTAGATCAAGAATTGTAATTACATGCCCCTGTTGAACAGGGGCTGAAAAATTGGGCCTTAGGCACTGGTGGCACAACACTGCAACCCCTCACAGATACTGTACTTGGAGCACAGCAATGAGCCCTGTTGCAAAGTATTGCTTCAAAAATTGTAATGACATGCCCCTGTTAAACAGGGGCTGAAAAATTGGGCCTTAGGCACTGGTGGCACAACACTGCAACTCCTCACAGATACTGTACTTGGAGCACACCAATGAGCCCTGTTGCAAAGTATTGCTTCAAAAATTGTAATGACACGCCCCTGTTAAACAGGGGCTGAAAAATTGGGCCTTAGGCACTGGTGGCACAACACTGCAACTCCTCACAGATACTGTACTTGGAGCACAGCAATGAGCCCTGTTGCAAAGTATTGCTTCAAAAATTGTAATTACACGCCCCTGTTAAACAGGGGCTGAAAAATTGGGCGTTAGGCACTGGTGGCGGCACCCATAAACAAAAATGATCTTACAAGCTATCATCATCAATCGTATCATTGAGGACTCGGAGGAGGAGGATAGCCAGTCAACATAACAGCACAGGCACTCAGCATCAGCATCAGTCTTGAAGGGATGTGACATGTTAAAATCAATTAGTCTGTTATATCAGCATCAGGTGTGTGGTAGCTGGTGGTGATCCAAGACTGGTTCATCTTGATGAAAGTCAGTCGATCAACCGAGTCGGTGGACAGGCGCACCCTGTGATCCGTGACAAATCCTCCAGCAGCACTGAATGTGCGTTCCGAAAGAACGCTGGATGCAGGACAGGCCAGTAGCTCAATTGCATACTGTGCAAGCTCTGGCCAGTGATCCATCCTCAAGACCCAGTAAGCCAGAGGATTTTCGGTGGGGAAGGTGTCCAAGTCTGACCTTGCCCCTAGATATTCCTGCACCATGTTTATCAGACGCTGGCGATGGTTGCTGGAACCGATCATACTTTGGGGCTGCGGACTAAAGAATTGTCTGAACGCATCGGTCAGACGGCCACCTTCCCCACCGCTCCTTCTTTGACTGGCCGAAGCCTCAGCAACTCGTTGTCCAGGACCAGGAGTTTGCAACCTCCCAGTCTCTGGGAACGCGTTGCACAGACCTTTCTGCAAGGCCTCCCGGAGTTGTCTCATCCTCTGCTCCCTCTGCGACGGTAACATAAGGTCCGCAACCTTACCCTTGTACCGTGGATCAAGGAGAGTGGCCAGCCAGTAGTGGTCCCTCTCCTTGATCCGAAGAATATGAGGATCCTTCCGCAGACTTTGCAGGATCAGGGAGGCCATGCAGCGTAGGTTTGCTGAGGCATTCGCTCCGGAGTCCTCTGGGTCACTAAGGACGACATGATCCGCAGCCACCTCCTCCCAGCCACGTACAAGTCCACTGGTTTCTTGGGACTGTAAATCATCCCTAAAAGACTGCTGCTGATGATGCTGAGTGCCAGCCTCCACCTCCATGCTGACACAATCCTCCTCCTCCTCCTCCTCCTCTTCCTGTGCGATGGGTGGGACAGAAGGAACACTGTCTGGGTAAAGGGGGCCTTGAGAGGCAAGGAAGTCCTCCTCTTCCTGCCTCTGTTCTGCCTCAAGTGCCCTGTCCATTATTCCACGCAGCGTGTGCTCCAACAGGTGGACAAGAGGTACAGTGTCACTGATGCATGCACTGTCACTGCTCACCATCCTCGTGGCCTCCTCAAATGGTGCCAGGACAGTGCATGCATCCCTGATCATGCCCCACTGGCGTGGAGAAAAAAAACCAAGCTCCCCTGACCCTGTCCTGGTGCCGTAGTCGCACAGGTACTCATTGATGGCCCTCTGCTGCGTGTGCAGCCGCTGCAGCATGGCCAACGTTGAGTTCCACCTGGTGGGCATGTCACATATAAGGCGGTTCTTGGGCAGGTTCAACTCCTTTTGCAGCTCAGCCAGGCGAGCACTGGCATTATAAGATCTGCGGAAATGCACACAGACTTTCCTGGCCTGCCTCAGGACATCCTGTAAGCCCGGGTACCTGCCCAAGAAGCGCTGCACCACCAGGTTAAGGACGTGAGCCACACAGGGCACATGGGTCAGTTGTCCCTGTCGGAGGGCGGAGAGGAGGTTGGTGCCATTGTCGCAAACCACCATTCCTGGCTTAAGCTGGCGTGGCGTCAACCACCTCTCGGCCTGGCCCTGCAGAGCAGACAGGACCTCTGCCCCAGTGTGGCTTCTGTCCCCCAAACACACCAGCGCAAGCACGGCATGGCATCTTTTTGCCTGCGTACTTGCGTAGCCCCGTGAACGGCTACGGAGCACCGCTGGTTCATAGGACAAACCACAGGAAGAGGCCATGGAGGAAGAAGAAGAGGAGGGGGTGGAGGAGAGAGGTGTGTCACAACCAGTAGTAGCATTTTGGAGGCGTGGCGGTGGGACAACCTCCAACACTACTGCACCTTGTCCTGAATCCTTCCCAGCTGCCAAAAGAGTGACCCAATGGGCCGTGAAAGAAAGGTAACGTCCCTGTCCATGCCTGCTGGACCATGAGTCAGCGGTAATATGCACCTTACCGCTGACCGCCCTGTCCAGCGAGGCCAAGACATTGCCTTCCACATGCCGGTAGAGAGCCGGAATAGCCTTCCGTGAGAAAAAGTGGCGTTTGGGAACCTGCCACTGAGGAACTGCACATTGCACAAACTCACGGAAGGGGGCCGAGTCTACCAACTGAAAAGGCAGCAGTTGAAGCGCTAGCAATTTAGCCAAGCTAGCATTCAACCGCTGGGCATGTGGATGGCTGGGAGTGAACTTCTTTCGACGGTCCAGCAGCTGGGGCAGGGAAATTTGCCTGCTAGAATCGGACGTCGGTGTACTGCTAGCAGAGTGGGCGCAAGTACTTGGCTGTGACACACCTAATTCTACACCTTCATTCCTCTCAGTGCATGTTTCAGAGAGGACTGAAGTTATAGTGGGGTTGGAGATCCCAGCTGATGCGGTGCAAGGAGAGGTCCGCTTTGTTCTTTGGTGTGGGTCTTTGAGGTAGGCTTGCCAACGAGCTGCATGGCAGGTCAACATATGTCTGGTCAGGCATGTGGTACCCAAGCGGCTGATGTTTTGGCCACGCGATATACGCTTGAGACATATGTTGCAAACAGCAGCTGTGCGATCTGATGCACTAGCCTCAAAAAAGGCCCACACCAAAGAACTTTTTGAATGACGGGCAGAGGCAGCGCCCTGCACAGGCGGAGCTCTGCGGTGTGATTCCGTCGGTGTACTGCCCTTACGCTGGCCACCAAAGGGCATCCTGCCTCGTTGGAGATGTGCCTCCTCCTCATCCTCCTCCTCCTCCTCTCTCCTATTAGGCACCCACGTGGAGTCAGTGACCTCATCATCCCCTCCCTCCTCATCACTGGAGCCAATCTGGCAGTATGCTGCAGCTGCTGGAACATGACTGCCAGATTGGTGTCCTTCTTGAGCATCCCCTCTGTCTGCTCTCACGCTACTGCCTTCCTCTAGCTGGGTTTCATCATCAGACCCTTCGAAACGCTGGGCATCCTCCTGGAGCATGTACCCAACACTGTGCTGAAACAGTTCGGGGGACTCCTCAGGAGGAGGACATGGTGGGTCTAGGGAAGGAGTGACTGATGATTTGTCTGACATTGATACCAGGGAAGACGACGCTTTGGCAGCTGCTTTTCCAGTACCCTGAGCCTGGGTGAGAGAGGATGAGGAGGAGGAGGAGGGCTTGGTCATCCACTCTACCAAGTCTTCGGCATGATGTGGCTCAACATGTCCAGCTGCCGAAAAGAAGGACAAGCGTGTCCCATGGCCATGTGCTGATGACAATGCACCGCGTCCACGACCAGCACTGTTGCCCCCAGACACAGAGCCTGCTTGCCCTCTTTTATTGCCTCCTGACTGTCTGCCTCTCCTTGTTTGCCTTCCAGACATTCTAATAGATGGCCTGCAGGGAGATGGGAAAAAAGCAATAAGGGCTACCTTCAGGTGTCCTTCTCTGTCCCTTGAAACAAGGACTTTCACAGTGAAAGAAACTGACACTCTCCCTACCTACAGTTTTCTGTCCCTAGAAAAAATGTTTTTTTTAATCACAATATAGCACAAGGACAATTCACTCACTGTCCTTACAGGTCCCTGGAAACAAGGACTTGCAGAGTGAAAGAAAAAAAACACTCTCCCTACCTACAGTTTTCTGTCCCTAGAAAAAATGTTTTTTTTAATCACAATATAGCACAAGGACAATTCACTCACTGTCCTTCCAGGTCCCTGGAAACAAGGACTTGCAGAGTGAAATAAACTGACACTCTCCCTACCTACAGTTTTCTGTCCCTAGAATAAATGTTTTTTTTAAGCACAATATAGCACAAGGAGAATTCACTCACTGTCCTTCCAGGTCCCTGGAAACAAGGACTTGCAGAGTGAAAGAAAAAAAACACTCTCCCTACCTACAGTTTTCTGTCCCTAGAAAAAATGTTTTTTTTAATCACAATATAGCACAAGGACAATTCACTCACTGTCCTTCCAGGTCCCTGGAAACAAGGACTTGCAGAGTGAAATAAACTGACACTCTCCCTACCTACAGTTTTCTGTCCCTAGAATAAATGTTTTTTTTAAGCACAATATAGCACAAGGACAATTCACTCACTGTCCTTACAGGTCCCTGGAAACAAGGACTTGCAGAGTGAAAGAAAAAAAACACTCTCCCTACCTACAGTTTTCTGTCCCTAGAAAAAATGTTTTTTTTAATCACAATATAGCACAAGGACAATTCACTCACTGTCCTTACAGGTCCCTGGAAACAAGGACTTGCAGAGTGAAATAAACTGACACTGTCCCTACCTACAGTTTTCTGTCCCTAGAATAAATGTTTTTTTTAAGCACAATATAGCACAAGGAGAATTCACTCACTGTCCTTACAGGTCCCTGGAAACAAGGACTTGCAGAGTGAAAGAAAAAAAACACTCTCCCTACCTACAGTTTTCTGTCCCTAGAAAAAATGTTTTTTTTAATCACAATATAACACAAGGACAATTCACTCACTGTCCTTCCAGGTCCCTGGAAACAAGGACTTGCAGAGTGAAATAAACTGACACTCTCCCTACCTACAGTTTTCTGTCCCTAGAATAAATGTTTTTTTTAAGCACAATATAGCACAAGGACAATTCACTCACTGTCCTTACAGGTCCCTGGAAACAAGGACTTGCAGAGTGAAAGAAAAAAAACACTCTCCCTACCTACAGTTTTCTGTCCCTAGAAAAAATGTTTTTTTTAATCACAATATAGCACAAGGACAATTCACTCACTGTCCTTACAGGTCCCTGGAAACAAGGACTTGCAGAGTGAAATAAACTGACACTCTCCCTACCTACAGTTTTCTGTCCCTAGAATAAATGTTTTTTTTAATCACAATATAGCACAAGGACAATTCAGTCACTGTCCTTCCAGGTCCCTGGAAACAAGGACTTGCAGAGTGAAATAAACTGACACTCTCCCTACCTACAGTTTTCTGTCCCTAGAATAAATGTTTTTTTAAGCACAATATAGCACAAGGACAATTCACTCACTGTCCTTACAGGTCCCTGGAAACAAGGACTTGCAGAGTGAAAGAAAAAAAACACTCTCCCTACCTACAGTTTTCTGTCCCTAGAAAAAATGTTTTTTTTAATCACAATATAACACAAGGACAATTCACTCACTGTCCTTCCAGGTCCCTGGAAACAAGGACTTGCAGAGTGAAATAAACTGACACTCTCCCTACCTACAGTTTTCTGTCCCTAGAATAAATGTTTTTTTTAAGCACAATATAGCACAAGGACAATTCACTCACTGTCCTTACAGGTCCCTGGAAACAAGGACTTGCAGAGTGAAAGAAAAAAAACACTCTCCCTACCTACAGTTTTCTGTCCCTAGAAAAAATGTTTTTTTTAATCACAATATAGCACAAGGACAATTCACTCACTGTCCTTACAGGTCCCTGGAAACAAGGACTTGCAGAGTGAAATAAACTGACACTCTCCCTACCTACAGTTTTCTGTCCCTAGAATAAATGTTTTTTTTAATCACAATATAGCACAAGGACAATTCAGTCACTGTCCTTCCAGGTCCCTGGAAACAAGGACTTGCAGAGTGAAATAAACTGACACTCTCCCTACCTACAGTTTTCTGTCCCTAGAATAAATGTTTTTTTTAAGCACAATATAGCACAAGGACAATTCACTCACTGTCCTTACAGGTCCCTGGAAACAAGGACTTGCAGAGTGAAAGAAAAAAAACACTCTCCCTACCTACAGTTTTCTGTCCCTAGAAAAAATGTTTTTTTTAATCACAATATAACACAAGGACAATTCACTCACTGTCCTTCCAGGTCCCTGGAAACAAGGACTTGCAGAGTGAAATAAACTGACACTCTCCCTACCTACAGTTTTCTGTCCCTAGAATAAATGTTTTTTTTAAGCACAATATAGCACAAGGACAATTCACTCACTGTCCTTACAGGTCCCTGGAAACAAGGACTTGCAGAGTGAAAGAAAAAAAAACACTCTCCCTACCTACAGTTTTCTGTCCCTAGAAAAAATGTTTTTTTTAATCACAATATAGCACAAGGACAATTCACTCACTGTCCTTACAGGTCCCTGGAAACAAGGACTTGCAGAGTGAAATAAACTGACACTCTCCCTACCTACAGTTTTCTGTCCCTAGAATAAATGTTTTTTTTAATCACAATATAGCACAAGGACAATTCAGTCACTGTCCTTCCAGGTCCCTGGAAACAAGGACTTGCAGAGTGAAATAAACTGACACTCTCCCTACCTACAGTTTTCTGTCCCTAGAATAAATGTTTTTTTTAAGCACAATATAGCACAAGGACAATTCACTCACTGTCCTTACAGGTCCCTGGAAACAAGGACTTGCAGAGTGAAAGAAAAAAAACACTCTCCCTACCTACAGTTTTCTGTCCCTAGAAAAAATGTTTTTTTTAAGCACAATATAGCACAAGGACAATTCACTCACTGTCCTTACAGGTCCCTGGAAACAAGGACTTGCAGAGTGAAAGAAAAAAAACACTCTCCCTACCTACAGTTTTCTGTCCCTAGAAAAAATGTTTTTTTTAATCACAATATAGCACAAGGACAATTCACTCACTGTCCTTACAGGTCCCTGGAAACAAGGACTTGCAGAGTGAAAGAAACTGACACTGTCCCTACCTACAGTTTTCTGTCCCTAGAATAAATGTTTTTTTTAAGCACAATATAGCACAAGGAGAATTCACTCACTGTCCTTCCAGGTCCCTGGAAACAAGGACTTGCAGAGTGAAATAAACTGACACTCTCCCTACCTACAGTTTTCTGTCCCTAGAATAAATGTTTTTTTAAGCACAATATAGCACAAGGACAATTCACTCACTGTCCTTACAGGTCCCTGGAAACAAGGACTTGCAGAGTGAAAGAAACTGACACTCTCCCTACCTACAGTTTTCTGTCCCTAGAATAAATGTTTTTTTAAGCACAATATAGCACAAGGACAATTCACTCACTGTCCTTCCAGGTCCCTGGAAACAAGGACTTGCAGAGTGAAAGAAACTGACACTGTCCCTACCTACAGTTTTCTGTCCCTAGAATAAATGTTTTTTTTAAGCACACTATAGCACAAGCACAAAACACACTGACACTCTCCCTACCTATCCTTCTCTTTCCCTAAACTAAAGGAATCCAGGTTAAGCAAGAAAGAAATAACAGTCACTGTCCCTGCCTATGCTGCTCTATCACTGCTCCGGAACACACTACACTAGGCCGCCGTGCTGGCGGCCTTTTATAGTGTGGGGCGTGTACTAAACACCCTCAGCAATAATTGGCCACAGGCATCCTGCCTGTGGCCAATCATTGCTCTCCTCGCTGCCGGCGCTGTGATTGGCCAAGCATGCGGGGTCACAGTGCATGCTTGGCCAATCACAGCGCCTGGATGACACTGCGATGGCGTAGTGCATTGTGGGCCGTTCGCGTCACTCGAATTTGGCGCGAACGGCCCAAATCGTTCGATCTTCGTCGAACGATCGAACAGCCGATGTTCGAGTCGAACGTATGTTCGACTCGAACACGAAGCTCATCCCTAGCCTCCGCTAGGGAGATGCTTGATGCCCCTTTGACCCTAGGTGAGTTGCAGACGGCGACCAGTTTGTTCCCTAACTCTAAAGCCCCGGGGGACGATGGGCTCCCTGTAGAGGTATACAAACAGTATGGGGAACCGGTGCTACCGCACCTGTTGAAAGTCTTTAACGCTGCAAAAGAGGCCGGTACCCTCCCCCAGTCTATGACCAGAGCTAACATAGTATTGATTCTAAAACCGGATAAGGACCCTCTAGACCCGGGATCGTACAGGCCCATTTCTCTCCTGCAAAATGACGTTAAGATCCTTGCCAAAGTCTTAGCAGTACGATTAAATAGCGCCATTTCCACTATAATTCACTCGGACCAGTCCGGGGTTATGCCCCAAAAGTCGACTGCAATAAATCTACGGAGGCTCTTTCTTAATATCCAATCTCGGGCGGACAACATAGGGGACCGTGCATTCTTATCCTTGGATGCCCATAAGGCGTTTGACAGCGTTGAGTGGGAGTATCTTTGGGCGGTAATGAGGAAGTTTGAGTTTGGGAATGAGTTTATTCAATGGGTGCAGCTTTTGTACTCGTCCCCAGTAGCGGCTATACAGGAGGGGGGGGGATTTCACATACATTTAACTTACATAGAGGCACACGACAGGGCTGCCCCCTGTCCCCCCTCCTTTTTGCCCTGGCCATCGAGCCCCTGGCTGCCATAATCCGGGACTGTCCCTCAGTACAGGGATTTCACTATGGAGATCTTCAGGAGAAGATCATGCTATATGCAGATGACACTATGCTGCTTCTTGGGGATACTTCCACTTCACTGACAGAGGCCATGACTATAGTGCGGCAGTTTGGAATATACTCGGGTTTAGTTATTAATTGGACCAAGTCTTCTCTCCTATTGTTAGACCGTGAGGCTTCCTCATCCTCACTGGCCATGCAAGACATCCCTGTTTCCACGTCCTTTAAGTATCTTGGCATCCAGGTTACCGCCTCTTGCTGGAATATGTCAACCTCAACCTCACCCCTCTGATCAATCGCTGCCGCGATCGGGTCAAAGTGTGGAGCAAGCTGAGGCTGTGCCCGGTGGGGAGGGTAAACTTGATAAAGATGATTCTCATGCCACAACTGCTATATGTGCTTTACAATTCTTCTATGGTCATTCCCCTGAAAAAAAATTGAATTATTAATTCGATCTTTCAATCACTTATATGGCTCGCGAAGCCCCCTAGGGTTAAACTTGAACAACTGCAACGCTCAAAGGACACCGGTGGGTTGGCATTGCCCAATCCCTGGTTGTATTACCTAGCTTCCCTAATGCAACATATTGCACGAGTTATATGCCCTTGACAGGACCTGGCACTGAATTTGCTGGACTCTTCGGTCCAGTTGCTCAGTTTCACAACTGGGGGGGGGGGGTCGGCGGATGGTCTGGAGACCCTGCGGTACACTAAATCGAATAAGCTTTTCCCCACGTACGCGCTCATGCAGAAGATGTGGAACAAGGTCAGAATGCTTCGGGGGTGGATTTACTAATTACAGCCCTATTTGGGACAATCAATACTACCGGGAAATAGCCAAATTACCTTATGGTCTGAAATGGAAACAATATGGGGTGTCACATATGACTCACATATTTAGGGCTGGCAGACAGATCCTTCCAGGAGCTCAGTGTAGACTTTCGGCTGCCGGCTTCCATGCAATTTTACTATCTGCAGCTTAAACATGCAGTTGATGCAGAGGGAGATGGATGTTTGGTCCTTGGACTATACATCTGTCTTCAATTACCTGTTTGAGGTGACTACCTATAAGGGATTTATATCTTGCTGCTATGCCAGGTTGCTAAATCTCTTCCTTCAGGGCGCCCCTCTGAAGGCAGTGTCCCTGTGGGAACAAGATGTGGGCGCGTTTGAGGATGAGCAGTGGGAGGAGGCCCTGCAGGCGGTCCCCACGTGCTCCCTGAACGTGACACACAGGCTATCTCAGCTTTATATCGTCCTGAGGGTCCATTACAAACCGGCTAGACTAGCCCGTATGGGAGTGAATGTTGATCCGCCCTGTGCCAGGTGCTGCAGGGATCACGGTGATCTTATCCACCTGTTGTGGAGATGCCCGAAGCTCCACTTGTATTGGACGAGGGTCATCGACACTCTTAATGGTGCTTTCCAGGTCCAGATACCTTTAGACCCTAAAGCTTGCCTGCTGGGGATAATAGATGGCCTCCAGATGGAGGATATCTCTAAGCAGGCTGTTGGCAGAGCCTTCTTTCAGGCCCGATTGATGATCTTAAGACACTGGAAAGATACCGAACCACCTACAGTGCAGGAATGGATCACACAAATGGGGGTTACACTTCGTTTGGAAAAACTTGTGTATCAACGTAGGGGGACTAGTGCTAAGTATGATAAACTGTGGGACCCGTGGCTGAATGTCCCGGGTCTAGCCCTGATGAATCTGGTATATGATCGACTATTCTGAGTCCGCTCAGGGCGGGTGTATGACTCTCTGTTTGGTTATGCTGTGTACGTGTCAGAATATACTGATGGGAGGTGTAGTTTGGGGGTGGTAATAGGTGTAACAACTTATTTCTGGGGGGAATGTCTGATATAACGGATTATGTAGCTATGGGTGTGCTGCGTCATACTGCTTGAATGTACTGTTTGTAATCTGGAACTCTCGGTTCTTTTACTTTTGCTCAATAAAGACCTTTGTTTGAGAAAAAAAAAACTCAAAGATACTTATCACATCCTCTAGAATAGATTTGTTGGCTGGTCTCCAGATGTTATAAATTGAGAGCTCTGGGCCGCATGGTTTAGGCCCAAGCCAGCCAACAAAGCAAGGCCTCAAGATGGCAGAGAGACAGTCTCATGGCAAAGGCCTTGCAGCGAAAGAGAAGGAGCTCTCTGTTGAAAACCCTTTTTACAAAACTCAGTCACTCATTCATCCAGACCAACCCCATTGCTAGCCCCATTTGCTCTTGGACCAATCAGTGTTCACAGGGCAGTCTTTCTCAAGCTTGCTTGTAGAGTGGTAATCACTGATTCTTATTTAATTGTTCTAGACACACATGAGCCCCCTGCTATGCAGATTCTGCTTGGGGCCAAATTCATCTGTACCTTTTAAAACCATGGGACTGCAAGTTCCAGCATGGCTGATCTTGGGAATAACAACAGATATGTAGAAACTTCAGAAATATAACATTAGACCATGTTGCCCTCCAACAGGTGGTGATCAGGGACACTGACTGGTGACAGTATATTAAAAAATATATATATTTTTGGATTCAATTATTTATTTTAATTCCTTTTTTTATAGCTATTTTCTTTTACATTCTGCCATCAGAGTAGTTTAATGTCACCATCGTGACACTATTAGGTGATTAGGGTTTTTTTTTCTACACTGTTGTTGCTGATGATCACTGTTATAATGGCTTTCCATTCATGACAGCTTACCTACTGTTGGAATGTTATGATGGCTGCAGCTAATCACATGGTACAGAGTGCCAGCTACCATGTGATAGCTGTGGGACAATCACAACAGTAAGTCATCGCAATCACATGATACCCCGGGTCTCACAGTGATTGGTTACTGACCACCAAGATCAGCTGTCCACCGGACACAGCAGTCATGAATGAGCGCTAGTGCGCATGTGTTAGGTGATGTACAGGACTGTCACCTAGCTTGGCTGTACCATCTGCCCTCATTAGATGTACGGTTAAATGTCTCCTGACACTTAGGGGTCTATACATTAAAGATTTGCATAGCAATTCATGCAGTGATAGGCCGTGTACATTCTGTGGATGTTGGTAAAATAAAATACTATTAGGCTATTTGCTGAGCTGGAGGAATAGTTTCTAATGATTTAAAATGAAAAATAATGTCTTCAGCCACTAGATGGAGCCAATTCCTGTGATACGTAACCTCATCACTGTATTAAATAGGATACGACCAATATTCATCATGGCTGGTTGAAAGCTGTTCACCTTTATCCAATAAATTGTATAAAAATAGATCTCTAAGTGTTTATGAAAACTTACACCACAAAATGTACTCAGCCAATGAAAGGTAATGACTCCATTTTTATTTTTCTACTGCTATCAATGGCCAACACGGTACAACACTTCATCCATGTCTTTGGTGATCTCTGATCTCCTTATGAACTGTTTCTTACATGATGAAGATCAGCCATGGAGTATATCTGAGGTGTATATCAGGGTGTGCTTCTTCCCCACGTGAGAGCTGTGATGTCCAGCAACTTTAATATAGAAGACATTTCCCACACTCAAGGCACTAATACACCTCAAGGGTTGTGTGGGATCCCTGATGTACAGGAAGACAGGACTTCAGTGAGGAACAATTCCCTCACTCAGGACAGGAAAGTGGCTTCTCCCCCGTGTGAGATCTCTGATGTCTGTAAAGATGGGAGATCTGTGAAAAACATTTCCCACACTCAGGACAGGAATGTGGCTTCTCCCCCGTGTGAGATCTCTGATGTCTGGAAAGACTGGACTTCTGTGAAAAACATTTCCCGCACTCAGGACAGGAATATGGCTTTTCACCCGTGTGAGATCTCTGATGTGCGTAAAGATTAGACTTCACTGAAAAACATTTCCTGCACTCAGGACAGGAATATGGTTTCTCACTTGAGTGATACATTTGATGTATTTGAAGACTGTATTTTTGTGAAAAACTTTTCCTGCACTCGGGACAGGAATATGGCATCACCCCTGTGTGAGATCTCTGATGTTTTTGAAGACTGACCTTATGTGAAAAACATTTCCTGCACTCAGAACAAGAATACTTTTTCTCTCCAGTGTGAGATCTTTGATGTCTGTAAAGACTGGACGCCTGTGAAAAACATTTCCTGCACTCAACACAGGAAAATGGCTTCTCCCCCGTGTGAGATCTTTTATGCACATTAAGCTTGGATTTAGAAGGGAAACACTTCCTGCACTCAGTACAGGAAAACCTCTTATCTGTTGGAAGTGCTGCACCGTCCCTCACAGTCTGAGGTTCCTCAGGATAAGAGGAATACGATGGACCGGCACCGTCCCGCACAGTCTGAGGTTCCTCAGGATAAGAGGAATACGATGGTCCGGCACCGTCCCGCACAGTCTGAGGTTCCTCAGGATAAGAGGAATACGATGGTCCATCTACACTGTGTGGTGCCGGATGGACATTTGAGGTAGTCGGGTTTTCTCCTGGACTATACTGTGTGATGTCCTCATCTTCTACTTTACAGTCTGGAGACAAAGTGAGACAATCCTCTGAGGTTTTCCTCATCTCCCGTCCATCTACTAAAATAGAAATACAAAGATTATTACTAGACATGAGCAGATTGGTTCCCCTAAACCAGGACTCCGCCCACATCAGGCAGCTTTGTCTCTGAGGATCTTACAATTCCACCCTCAAGGTAACTAGTAAATGGGTCCTCTGATCTCCTACCAGTTCCTTTCTTTATTCATGGACCTTAGTCAGAGAGTGAGGAAACAACGAGAACTGTCTTTTATAGGAGTGACAGTGATGAGGGGATTATAGGATGAATGTCCCCACCCCCTATATCTCAATATCATCTTCCCAACACAAGAAGTTCCACGCTTCCTTATTTACTCTCTAAATAGGCAAATTAGGAGGTCACCTAAGGCCTTGCGCTTACAGGGGCCTCGCAGCCACCTAATTTGCCTACCATGTGTGTGGGATAGAATGTTCCCTGGTTGGTGTCCCCCCGGCCGGACTGGCTGTAGGGAACGCCGGGGCCGTGGGGCAGCATATCCTAACAAGAGCTGCCTTCCTCTGAGTCTCCCTTTCACACACTGTGTATGGTTGCTTAAACACAATGCCCCGCCCCCACACACTCTGCCAATCAGAGGTTACATTACAACAGGGCTCTGCAGCCTTGTATTTAATGAGGGTGTTTCTGACATCGCCCTCCTCATCCACCACATGTGTCTGGCACCCCATACTGTATATGCAGTGAGTGCTCAGAAGAACATGAAGATGCCAGGAGGAGACAGGAGATGACGGGGTTGGTGTGCCTAGGACTGGACACAGGTGAGCTGTGCCATTGCTGCTCATTATCATAGTGGCTTTGTACAGCATTGTCTATGGGAGCCGTATAGTGTGTGCTGGGGCAGACTCAATCTGTATTAGGACAGACCTCAAGTGTGGATATGGGGTGGGCACTTCAACATACTGTTCTCTCATCTATTAGCTATGTGGGCATGAAGAGTTATGTACAGCTTGTTATTTAGTCCACTATTTAGTCATGAATAACAGCGGGGCTGAGCCACACCAGAGGTCAGAGAGAGAGGATGGGGGGAGAACAACCAAGATGAAGACTGGACTGACTCTGAAGACCATCATCATTGGGTTATTGACTCCTCCCTCATTATCACTTTTAAGGTTCCAAAGTTTGAGGATGTTATCCCATTATTATGAACATGTAAAAGTCTGTGCTCCAATCAAATCATCAGATATAAAATGTCTAGCTGGTAGAAAAGGGGTGCAAAAGAAGCCAGGGGTATGCACTGTACAACATAGAGTATATAGTGCAGGGGTCAGGATTATGTAATGTACAACATAGAGTATATAGTGCTGGAGTCAGGGGTATGTAATGTACAACAGAAAGTATATAGTGTATGGGTAAGGACTTATAATTTTGGTATTCAGTAATCAGTGGTAGACAAGTTGCAGAGGTCCCACACTGCTGCCTCCCATCTCCTGAGACTGCACTCAGTGACTTGTGTCTGAGACTATACAGACATATCCCTCCACCCGACACAGCCAACAAGTAATCCTTGGAGAATTCTTCTGTCAGAGATCTCTCTAAACCCAGGTATGGCGAAAATCAACATTTTTCTTCTAGCTGAACCTCAGAATCTCCATAAATCCAGTCTGGATACATAAATTGTGTCTGCAGCACAGAGAAGGAAGATTATCCGAGAGAAATACAGGAATACAGGATGGGGAACACAGCTCAGGAAAGTGACCAGGGTATTACAGGCTGATATCACCCGGTTTTTGTCCTACTCTGGACCAATCAGTGAGCAGTATGGGCGGAGGAATGTATTTAGTGTTAATGACCCACCTGTGCTGATCTCTGTAGGAGTGTCCTCCTCTATAAATGTCCCCGTTATTCCATCCTCCTCCATAGACTGCTGATCATCCCTCACATACCTTTCTTCTTCTTCTTCTGATTTAACCTCAAATTCTATATCGATTGGATCTCCACTCTAAATCAAGAAAATGAGAGAGAATATCATCTGTAAGATATAAGCTTTATTATTGTGACATCACATAGAAAATCCACACATTGTCTCCATAAGTGTGTTTTATAACCTCCGTCCCACCAACCTTGTAACAGTGGGGGATGGTGTGACCTTCCTGTGTGGAATCCCGGGAATACAGAGGACAGGGACATCTCTCTGGTGGGTTCCTGGTATTAGGCGGCTCCATCATATCCTTGTGTCCTTCTGAAAACTCCTCCATCACTCCATACTCCTCATCCTCCTCTTTATACTCTTCTTTAACATCAATAGTATCATCCCCGAGGTTTCCACTCTGAATATATAATAAAACATTCATTGTAACAAACATGTTGTGTATAAATCAGAACTACAAATAAATGTCAATCATCTACCTGATGATGGTGAGGGATGTTGTGACCTTCCTGTGTGGAATCCCGGGAATACAGAGGAGGGGGACATCTCTCTGGTGGGTTTCTGTAGCTGGATGACTCCACCATGGTGTCCTGGTACAGATCTTTGTGTTCTTTTAGAGACTCTGAATTCTCCATCACCCCATCCTCATCATCCTCCTCTTTTATCTCTTCTTTAACCTCAACTTTAGAATCTCTCAGGTCTCCACTCTGAATATAGAATAAAAATGACATCAATGGTAACAATGCAGATAATGTACAGATCCTAATGATACTATCAGTGATTGTTCCTCATCTACCTGATGATGGTGGGGGATGGTGTGACCTTCCTGTGTGGAATCCCGGGAATACAGGGGACGGGGACATCTCTCTGGTGGGTTCCCATTACTGGATCCATCTGTAGGAAACACACACACTGACTGAATACATTGTTTCTATGTGTTTATCAGATGATGGGGGATCTAGGTGGAGCCTCCGTACTGCTCTCTCCTTTACAATAAAGTCTCCTCTTACCCGGTGATGTGAGGGGCGGCTGATTGTCCATCATGACGTCCTTGTAGAGATCCTTGTGTCCTTCTAAATCCTCCCACTCCTCCATGGAGAAATAGACAGTGACATCCTGACACCTTATAGGAACCTGACACACACAATGATACAGTCACCATCCAGACACATCCCTTGTCTGTTACTGGATAATGTCCCAGAATTCCCAGCACCGCTCACCTCTCCTCCATCATCTCTCTGGTGACTTCTAGAATCTTCTTTGTATTTCTCTATTCTATCAGGGAGGGAGGTGGAGGCAATGTGATGGTCATATGATCTCCAGACTTCACAGGAGGAAAATTATAGATCTGAACACAAACAGTAAAATTTAAATGATATTCCCAGAATCCTCTTCACCGTTCAGGTTTCCGTTTTATTAGAGCCTCACTTCAGACTAAGGTATAATTTACCCACACAGGACCCCCACACTACGCAGGTTAAAAGCTTGTAACAGGCATTCTGATGTCATTACATACAATGCAGTACCAACAGTCCTACTTTGCTAGTGAGGATGTCCAGGGTCCGCCCACATCCTTAGAGCATCAGAAAAAAAGCCAGATGGAGGAACATTGGGATGAGGAGCTGTGAGGTCAGTGTGATGTCATAGGACATATAGACTCTGAATGGTGGGACATTTGGATGGGAAGATTTGAGGGGTCCTCTATATGAGACTCCCGTGGAAACCAAATAATTGTTCCTGGGTGTGTCCCACCTCTCCTAAACTGAAGAGTGAACTTTTACCTTTACAATACAGAAATCTGTCAGGAATCTGTGAAAGTAAGCTCTCATGTGAGCAGGTAATGTGTGGAGGAATGGAGTGTAAATAGAAGACAGAGAAAAGCTGTGTAAGAGGATATGGAGGAGAGATGAGGAGGAGATCCAGGAATCAGGATAAAGGTCAGGACAAGCAACAGACGAGCTCATCCAAGAGATGAAGCCGGGGTCACTACACAGAAAATCAATCCAAGAAAACAACAGGATGAGGAATAGCAAGAAGGAGCTCAGAGACAAATGAGAATATTGCTCAGGCAATGGGAGATTATCTCAGCATGACTTACATAATGAAGGAGATGAGGGGGAGGGGAGGAAGTCACTTAAGGTGACCATAGATACATGGAAATTCAGCTGGTTCAGCAGGGATCGGTCACATTTCCATCCATGTGTGGTCACTGCCGGATAAAAGCCACTCGATCAGCGGCTGCAGCCAATAGCTTCATCACTGATCTGTGTATTCTGAGTGCGGAGAAGTCCCCCGATTGTCAGAATACAATAATGCAGAAGGGAGGATTCCCCCATCACCCTCCAATGTGCGGATGGGGGAATTGCTTCAGTTTTTTTCACTCAGCCCGCTGGCTAGGGTTGCCACCTGTACGGGATTCACCCGAACAGTCCGGGTTCCGACTCATCTGCCCGGTTTTCAGACTGCCTGAAATCCGGACATACCATTTGGGTAGGGGAAGCTTCATTAGCATACAGTACTTACCACTGTGGAGCCTGGAGACAGTCCCAGCAGCAGTGTCATTTCTTCTCAATAAATACACACACTGTGCTGGCGTGTGTGTGTGTTGGGAATCTGAAGCTCTTTTCTGTCCCATCCCCCCCCCCTTCAGAGTTTCTGTTATCTCTGACCCCCCCCCTCTCCAATCACTAGTGCCGTGTTCTAAGAGAAGGGGGATGCGGAGCTGAGGAGATCACTGTAGCTGCAGTCAGGACTTGGGCTGGCCGTTGCTCACTAGGAGGTGAGCTGCCTTTTTTTTTTCTTTTTTTTTTTACTAAGGAAAGTTTCCATGAGTGCAAAGTTCCAGGAGGATTTATTTTGCATTAAGATAAGGAGAATCGGAAGAAACAGCAAATGAGTCTGCAGCCCCATCACAGCCAACGCACAGATATCTCCCAAGCAGCACACTTATCTATACAAACATCCCCCATCCTCTGTCCAGATTATGTGAAGTTCATTTATGACCATTTACTTAACCCTGTGCCTGGAGAACACAGGGTTATATGAATGGCCATCAATTACCTTCACATCATCTGTACATACAGAGTCCTGGGGGCTGGCATCTTATAACAGATTGTTGTCATTGAGTAGTATTGTATATTTTAGTAGATGACCACAATAGCTTTTTTTTTTTTATTATAGACATCACTATCTGACCACATCTCAGCCTCCAACTCCCCCCAGCTTACATCACCCCCTACACCACTTCATACAGACATCACTCAGAGCTGCTTCCTACACCCCCCCCCCCCCTCCCTCCCAGGTGAAGGACATCATTCCTTGGTCACCCCACAGACACTGCAAGAAATAGCTCCCCATACTGCCCCCATCATCCCCTCCGCACTTCTCTCCCGTACATACTGCCCCCATCATCCCCTCCGCACTTCTCTCCCGTACATACTGCCTCCATCATCCCCTTTGCACTTCTCTCCTGTACATACTGCCCCCATCATCCCCTCCGCACTCTTCTCCCGTACATACTGCCCCCATAATCCTCTCCGCACTTCTCTCCTGTACATACTGCCCCCATCATCCCCTCTGCACTTCTCTCCAGTACATACTGCCCCCATAATCCTCTCCGCACTTCGTCTCCTGTACATACTGCCCCCATCATCCCCTCTGCACTTCTCTCCAGTACATACTGCCCCCATAATCCCCTCCGCACTTCTCTCCTGTACATACTGCCCCCATTGTCCTCTCCGCACTTCTCTCCCGTACATACTGCCCCCATCATCCCCTCCGCACTTCTCTCCCGTACATACTGCCCCCATCATCCCCTCCGCACTTCTCTCCCGTACATACTGCCTCCATCATCCCCTCCGCACTTCTCTCCTGTACATACTGCCCCCATCATCCCCTCTGCACTTCTCTCCCGTACATACTGCCCCCATCATCCCCTCCGCACTTCTCTCCCGTACATACTGCCTCCATCATCCCCTTCGCACTTCTCTCCTGTACATACTGCCCCCATCATCCCCTCCGCACTCCTCTCCCGTACATACTGCCCCCATAATCCTCTCCGCACTTCTCTCCTGTACATACTGCCCCCATCATCCCCTCTGCACTTCTCTCCAGTACATACTGCCCCCATAATCCTCTCCGCACTTCGTCTCCTGTACATACTGCCCCCATCATCCCCTCTGCACTTCTCTCCAGTACATACTGCCCCCATAATCCCCTCCGCACTTCTCTCCTGTACATACTGCCCCCATAGTCCTCTCCGCACTTCTCTCCCGTACATACTGCCCCCATCATCCCCTCTGCACTTCTCTCCAGTACATACTGCCCCCATAATCCCCTCCACACTTCTCTCCTGTATATACTGCCCCCATCATCCCCTCCACACTTCTCTCCTGTACATACTGCCCCCATAATCCTCTCCGCACTTCTCTCCAGTACATACTGCCCCCATAATCCCCTCCGCACTTCTCTCCTGTACATACTGCCCCCATAGTCCTCTCCGCACTTCTCTCCTGTACATACTGCCCCCATCATCCCCTCTGCACTTCTCTCCAGTACATACTGCCCCCATAATCCTCTCCGCACTTCGTCTCCTGTACATACTGCCCCCATCATCCCCTCTGCACTTCTCTCCAGTACATACTGCCCCCATAATCCCCTCCGCACTTCTCTCCAGTACATACTGCCCCCATAATCCCCTCTGCACTTCTCTCCAGTACATACTGCCCCCATAATCCCCTCCGCACTTCTCTCCTGTACATACTGCCCCCATAGTCCTCTCCGCACTTCTCTCCTGTACATACTGCCCCCATCATCCCCTCTGCACTTCTCTCCAGTACATACTGCCCCCATAATCCTCTCCGCACTTCGTCTCCTGTACATACTGCCCCCATCATCCCCTCCGCACTTCTCTCCTGTACATACTGCCCCCATCATCCCCTCTGCACTTCTCTCCAGTACATACTGCCTCCATCATCCCCTCCACACTTCTCTCCTGTATATACTGCCCCCATCATCCCCTCCACACTTCTCTCCTGTACATACTGCCCCCATAATCCTCTCCGCACTTCTCTCCTGTACATACTGCCCCCATCATCCCCTCTGCACTTCTCTCCAGTACATACTGCCCCCATAATCCCCTCCACACTTCTCTCCTGTATATACTGCCCCCATCATCCCCTCCACACTTCTCTCCAGTACATACTGCCCCCATAATCCCCTCCGCACTTCTCTCCTGTACATACTGCCCCCATCATCCCCTCTGCACTTCTCTCCAGTACATACTGCCCCCATAATCCCCTCCACACTTCTCTCCTGTATATACTGCCCCCATCATCCCCTCCGCACTCCTCTTCTGTACATACTGCCCCCATAATCCTCTCCGCACTTCTCTCCTGTACATACTGCCCCCATAATCCTCTCCGCACTTCTCTCCTGTACATTCTGCCCCCATCAAACCCTCCAGAAATGTTAGCTAATCACAAAACTATATGTATAGTGTATACTACATAAAAAAATTGCCGTTCATTGCATTGAGGTAATGAATTTAATGTACTACAAAAAAAAAATATTTGCCGTGCGCTGCTAAGGTGTTCGGGTTTGGCTTGAAGAAAAGGTGGCAACCCTACCGCTGGCTGAATGAGAAAACTGAACCATGTATGCCCAGCTTTGGAGGGAAGATATATTGATCATCACCTAATCTCCCTGAAGGGGTTAATCTACATATTACCTCCTCTGCCACCAATTCCTGCCGTGTCTTCTCTCCACGTCTTATCAAATGGAATGTCTATCGGTACCTGACATCACTTCCTGTCTGTATTCCATAGAGACTTCCTGTCTGGGTAGAAGTGAGATCACCACCTTGTGGAGCTCAGAGGAACTGCAGCCCAGAGAAACATCTCATAGTGTGAACACCTCCTTGTTCTGTGTGTGTATGTACTGTATATCCATCCTCTTTCTCTCCTCCCTAAATGTGTATGAAGAGGCGGAGCTCCTGAGCGTGTATGAGGAGGCGGAGCTCCTGCTGGAACAGCGATCGGAGGAGGATGCCGAGTCTAGGAGGGAGACTGACAGAAACCGCAGCAGACTTGCAGGAGTGAGCGAGGAGGATCCAGTTCCTTTGCCATCGGAGGTGAGGAGAGTGTGAAGGATGTTGGTGACTCTGGTAGATGAAAAGCTGGGAGTCATATTGCTCTGGTGAGTGGGGAAGCACTACTAAGGGGTAGGGATGAGCCAAACACCCCCGGGTTCGGTTCGCACCAGAACCCGCGAACGGACCGAAAGTTTGCACGAACTTTAGAACCCTATTAAATACAATGGATGCGAACGTTCGAATTCTAAAGTGCTAATTATAACGACTATTATGCATGTTATTGTCCTAAAAAGGGTTTGGGTACCCGAGTTCTGCACCAGGGGACATGTATCAATGCAAAAAGAAGTTTTAAAAACGGTCGTTTTTCGGGAGCAGTCATTTTAATGATGCATAAAGTGAAAAAAAAAAAGTCAAATATTCCTTTAAATATCGTACCTGGGGGTGTCTAAAGTATGCCTGTGAAGTGCCACGTGTTTCCCGTGTTTAGAACTGTCCCTGCACAAAATTACATTTCTAAAGGAAAAAAAGCTATTTAAAACTGCTTGCGGCTTTAATGTAATGTCCGGTCCCGGTAATATGGATGAAAATCTTTGAGAAAAATGGCATAGCTACCCCATCACCCCCCCCTACCCCAGCCCATTACCAGCCCCTTTGGGTCTTGTATGGATATTAAGGGGAACCCCGCACATAAAATAAAAAAGTCCCTATATACTCTGAACAGCCGTATACAGGCGGTGCATACAAGACAGGGACTGTAGGTTTGTTCTTAAGTAGAATCTGTTTGTAATTTTGAACAGGTACATTGTTAAAGTGTAGCTCCAGCCCAAAAATCTATTTTTAAACTTTTTGGAAAACATAGGGAAGGGTTATCACCCCTGTAACATTTGTTTTGCTGTCTGTGCCCCTGTTCAGAACATTTCACCTCACTTTCCGTCCCAATGACAACTGTTTTTGAAAAGTGTTTTTTTTTATTGAAACAAGGATTGGCGATAAAGCATCAGTAGAGAGGAGACACCTTTTTCCCATATTAACTCTTACAGGAGAGAATTTCCCTTCCATGGGGTAGATTTCCTCTCACTTCCTGTTGTCTCCTTCCGTTTGCAAGTAGGAGTCGTTTGTAAGTTGGATGTTTGAAAGTAGGGGCCTGCCAAATATACTCTGCAGAAATTTGCCCCTTACATGTTGGTGTTGCCACAACACTGTGAGCCCTCACAGTTACTCTTGGTGGGCGTTGGAACGCCCTACTGTCAACTATTATATCAGGAACTATATTTACATGCCATTGTTGAACAGTGGTAGGAAAAATTGGGCCTTTGGTGGTGGTGCTGGTGCCACAACACTGTAAGCCCTCACAGTTACTATTGGTGGGCGCAGGAATGGGCCCTGCTGTGAATTATTAGATCAAGAATTGTAATTGCATGCCCCTGTTGAACAGGGGCTGAAAAATTTGGCCTTTGGTGGTGGTGGTGTTGCCACAACACTGTAAGCCCTCACAGTTACTCTTGGTGAGCGCAGGAATGGGCCCTGCTGTGAATTATTAGATCAATAATTGTAATTACCGTATTTATCGGCGTATAACACGCACTTTTTTCCCCTTAAAATCAGGGGAAAATCGTGGGTGCGTGTTATACGCCGATACCCACTGATCCCGGCGATCTCCGCTGACTGAGCGGAGCGCAGCGATCGCCGCCGAGATACACATAGCCGAGTGTACTCGGCTATACTCGGCTTTTCTCGGCTCTGCTCACAGTCCCGCCATTGGACCTGTGATATGTCCATCATAGGGCGGGACTCGGCGTGACTGTGAGCGGAGCCGAGAAAAGCCGAGTATAGCCGAGTACACTCGGCTATGTGTATCTCGGCGGCGGCTCCGCCCACTCCCTGCGTCTCTGCGTCCCTGCGTTCTCGGCGGCGTTCGCCCCGCTCCGCCTAGTCTCTGCGGCGATCTCGGCGGCGCCAATTTTGAAAACTGGGGCAAGGCTGCACTTAGCAAAGGCTGCACTGGACACTGGGCAAAGGCTGCACTGGGCAAAGGCTGCACTGGACACTGGGCAAAGGCTGCACTGGACACTGGGCAAAGGCTGCACTGGGCAAAGGCTGCACTGGACACTGGGCAAAGCTGCACTGGACACTGGGCAAAGGCTGCACTGGACAAAGCTGCACTGGACACTGAGCAAAGGCTGCACTGGACACTGGGCAAAGGCTGCACTGGACACTGGGGCAAGGCTGCAATGGACACTGCTGACAAGGCTGCAACGGACACTGGTAAGGCTGCATTTAAATGTAAGTTTTTTTTTTTTTCCTTAAACTTCCCTCCTAAAAGTTTTTTTCCCTAAAATTCCCTCCTAAACTTGGGGTGCGTGTTATACGCCGGTGCGTGTTATACGCCGATAAATACGGTACATGCCCCTGTTAAACAGGGGCTGAAAAATTGGGCCTTAGCCACTGGTGCCACAACACTGCAACCCCTCACAGATACTGTACTTGGAGCACAGCAATGAGCCCTGTTGCAAAGTATTGCATCAAAAATTGTAATTACACGCCCCTGTTAAACAGGGGCTGAAAAATTGGGCCTTAGGCACTGGTGCTGGTGCCACGACACTGCAACCTCTCCCAGATACTCTAGTTGGAGTGCAGGAATGAGCCCTGCTGCAAAGCATTGCATCAAAAATTGTAATTACATGCCCCTGTTAAACAGGGGCTGAAAAATTGGGCCTTAGCCACTGGTGGCGGCACCCAGAAACAAAAATGTTTTTCCAAGATATCATCATGAATCGGATCATTGAGGAGGAGGAGGATAGTCAGTCAACATAACAGGACAGTCACTCAGTCAGCATCAGCATCAGTCTTGAAGGGATGTGACATTTGAAAATAAAATATTCTGTTATATCATCTTCAGTGCGTGGTAGCTGGTGGTGATCCAAGACTGGTTCATCTTTATGAAGGTCAGTCGATCAACCGAATGGGTGGACAGGCGCACCCTGTGATCCGTGACAAATCCTCCAGCAGCACTGAATGTGCCTTCCGAAAGAACGCTGAATGCAGGACAGGCCAGTAGCTCAATTGCATAATGTGCAAGCTCTGGCCAGTGATCCATCCTTAAGACCCAGTAAGCCAGAGGATTTTCGGTGGGAAAGGTGTCCAAATCTGACCTTGCCCCTAGGTATTCCTGCACCATGTATATCAGACGCTGGCGATGGTTGCTGGAACCGATCATACCTTGGGGCTGCGGACTAAAGAATTGTCTGAACACATCGGTCAAGACGGCCACCTTCCCCACCGCTCCTTCTTTGACTGACCTAAGCCTCAGCAACTCGTTGTCCCAGACCAGGAGTTTGTAACCTCCTAGTCTCTGGGAACGCGTTGCACAGACCTTTCTGCAAGGCCTCTCGGAGTTGTCTCATCCTCTGCTCCCTCTGCGATGGTAAGATAAGGTCCGCAACCTTAGCCTTGTACCGTGGATCAAGGAGAGTGGCCAGCCAGTAATGGTCCCTCTCCTTGATCCGAAGAATACGAGGATCCTTCCGCAGACTTTGCAGGATCAGGGAGGCCATGCAGCGTAGGTTAGCTGAGGCATTAGGTCCGCAGTCCTCTGGGTCACTAAGGACGACATGATCCGCAGCCACCTCCTCCCAGCCACGTACAAGTCCACGGGTTTCTTGGGACTGTAAATCATCCCTAAAAAACTGCTGCTGTTGATGCTGCTGAGTGCCAGGCTCCACCTCCATGCTGACACAATCCTCCTCCTCCTCCTCCTCCTCCTCCTCCTCGTCCTCTTCCTGTGCAATGGGTGGGACAGAAGGAACACTGTCTGGGTAAAGGATGCCTTGAGAGGCAAGGAAGTCCTTCTCTTCCTGCCTCTGTTCTGCCTCAAGTGCCCTGTCCATTATTCCACGCAGCGTGTGCTCCAACAGGTGGACAAGAGGTACAGTGTCACTGATGCATGCACTGTCACTGCTCACCATCCTCGTGGCATCCTCAAATGGTGCCAGGACAGTGCATGCATCCCTGATCATGCCCCACTGGCGTGGTGAAAAAACCCAGAGCTCCCCTGACCCTGTCCTGGTGCCATAGTCGCACAGGTACTCATTGATGGCCCTCTGCTGCGTGTGCAGCCTCTGCAGCATGGCCAACGTTGAGTTCCACCTGGTGGGCATGTCACATATAAGGCGGTTCTTTGGCAGGTTCAACTCCTTTTGCAGCTCAGCCAGGCGAGCACTGGCATTATAAGATCTGCGGAAATGCACACAGACTTTCCTGGCCTGCCTCAGGACATCCTGTAAGCCCGGGTACCTGCCCAAGAACCGCTGCACCACCAGGTTAAGGACGTGAGCCACACAGGGCACATGGGTCAGTTGTCCCTGTCGGAGGGCAGAGAGGAGGTTGGTGCCATTGTTGCAAACCACCATTCCTGGCTTAAGCTGGCGTGGCGTCAACCACCTCTCGGCCTGCCCCTGCAGAGCAGACAGAACCTCTGCCCCAGTGTGGCTCCTGTCCCCCAAACACACCATCGCAAGCACGGCATGGCATCTTTTTGCCTGCGTACTTGCGTAGCCCCTTGAATGCCTACGGAGCACCGCTGGTTCCGAGGACAAAGCACAGGAAGAGGCAATGGAGGAAGAAGAAGAGGAGGGGGTGGAGGAGAGAGGTGTGCCACAACCAGTAGTAGCATTTTGGAGGCGTGGCGACGGAACAACCTCCAACACTACTGCACCTTGTCCTGCATCCTTCCCAGCTGCCAAAAGAGTGACCCAATGGGCCGTGAAAGAAAGGTAACGTCCCTGTCCATGCCTGCTGGACCATGAGTCAGCGGTAATATGCACCTTACCGCTGACCGCCCTGTCCAGCGAGGCCAAGACATTGCTTTCCACATGCCGGTAGAGAGCCGGAATCGCCTTCCGTGAGAAAAAGTGGCGTTTGGGAACCTGCCACTGAGGAACCGCACATTGCACAAACTCACGGAAGGGGGACGAGTCTACCAACTGAAAAGGCAGCAGTTGAAGCGCTAGCAATTTAGCCAAGCTAGCATTCAACCACTGGGCATGTGGATGGCTGGGAGTGAACTTCTTTCGACGGTCCAGCAGCTGGGGCAGGGAAATTTGCCTGCTAGAATCGGACGTCGGTGTACTGCTAGCAGAGTGCCCGCAAGTACTTGGCTGTTACACACCTAATTCTACACCTTCATTCCTCTCAGTGCAGGTTTCAGAGAGGACTGAAGGTATAGTGGGGTTTGAGATCCCAGCTGATGCGGTGCAAGGAGAGGTCCGCTTTGTTCTTTGGTGTGGGTCTTTAAGGTAGGCTTGCCAACGAGCTGCATGGCAGGTCAACATATGTCTGGTCAAGCATGTGGTGCCCAAGCGTCTGATGTTTTGGCCACGCGATATACGCTTGAGACATATGTTGCAAACAGCAGCTGTGCGATCTGATGCACTCGACTCAAAAAAGGCCCACACCAAAGAACTTTTTGAATAACGGGCAGAGGCAGCGCCCTGCACAGGCGGAGCTCTGCGGTGTGATTCAGTCGGTGTGCTGCCCTTACGCTGGCCCCCCGAGGGCATCCTGCCTCATTGGAGATGTGCCTCCTCCTCATCCTCCTCCTCCTCTCTCCTATTAGGCACCCACGTGGAGTCAGTGACCTCATCATCCCCTCCCTCCTCATCACTGGAGCCAATCTGGCAGTATGCTGCAGCTGCTGGAACATGACTGCCAGATTGGTGTCCTTCTTGAGCATCCCCTCTGTGTGCTCTCACGCTACTGCCTTCCTCTAGCTGGGTATCTGTTTTGCTTGCGTCTATCTAGCAAGGTTATTCTGTGGTATAACAAGGAAGCTGAGACTTCTGCAGTGTGTAAATGTGCTTTTACTATACAAGATGCTGTACATACAAAACTATTACAATATTAGGAATACACTACAAGACTGACAGATATCTATAACAAGCAAAATGCCTAGCAAATAGAACAGCCTATGGTCTATAACAGTACAAATACATTTAAAGGTTACTTAACTTCCGTTACTCGTGATCTCCATTGGCAATGATCCTTCTTGGAGACCAGGTTCTGTTCTTCTTCATGAGTGGCTTCTTCTGATGTTACAGCAACATGATGTGTGTCTGTCCTAGCTTATGCCTGCTTTTATGTGTGTCAGGCTGAGTTACCAAACAACAGAAAAAATACCTGTTTACTGTAGCTGTATTTCAACAATAGCATTGAATACAACAATGCTATCTACCTATTGTCTACTCAAAACAAAACCTGTAATCTAAACTGTAATTCTTTCAGTTTGAGAGCTGAAAGAAATCTCAAACAAGTAATGTCTTACTTGTTTACTAAATACAACAATGGTATCTAACCCCATCGTATGAAAAAAGCATTTGTTTGAGAAATCTACTCAAACCAAAAGACTAACAGGTAATCTCACTATTGTAAAATTGTCCCATGTATCCTATGTCGGATTAATATAATAAAAATCATATTTTTAACAAACGCAACACAGTATCATCATTAGACCCTTCGAAACGCTGGGCATCCTCCTGGAGCATGTACCCAACACTGTGCTCAAACAGTTCGGGGGACTCCTCAGGAGGACATGGTGGGTCTAGGGAAGGAGTGACTGATGATGACATTGATACCAGGGAAGAGGACGCTTTGGCAGCTGCTTTGCCAGTACCCTGAGCCTGGGTGAGAGAGGATGAGGAGGATGAGGAGGGCTTGGTTATCCACTCTACCAAGTCTTCGGCATGATGCGGCTCAACACGTCCAGCTGACGAAAAGAAGGACAAGCGTGTCCCATGGCCACGTGCTGATGACGATGCACCGCGTCCACGACCAGCACTGTTGTCTCTAGACACAGAGCCTGCTTGCCCTCTTTTATTGGCTCCTGACTGTCTGCCTCTCCTTGTTTGCCTTCCAGACATTCTAATGGCCTGCAGGGAGATGGGAAAACCAGCAATAAGGGGTATATTTTGCAGGAAGCACACAACGCCCGCTGTAAGTGCTGCAAATGCCTGTTAGTGTAACACAAAAGAAAAAAAGCTCGAGCAATAAGGGCTAGCTTCAGGTGTATAATGAGCAGGAGGCACACTACGCCCGCTGTAAGTGCTGCAAATGCCTGTTAGTGTACCACACCAGGAAAACACAGCAATAAGGGCTAGCTTCAGGTGTATATTTAGCAGGAAGCACACTACGCCCGCTGTAAGTGCTGCAAATGCCTGTTATTGTAACACACCAGGAAAACACAGCAATACGGGCTAGCTTCAGGTGTATAATGGGCAGGAGGCACACTACGCCCGCTGTAAGTGCTGCAAATGCCTGTTAGTGTAACACACCAGGAAAACACAGCAATATGGGCTAGCTTCAGGTGTATAATGTGCAGGAGGCACACTACACCCGCTGTAAGTGCTGAAAATGCCTGTTAGTGTAACACACCAGGAAAACACAGCAATACGGGCTAGCTTCAGGTGTATAATGTGCAGGAGGCACACTACGCCCGCTGTAAGTGCTGCAAATGCCTGTTAGTGTAACACACCAGGAAAACACAGCAATAAGGGCTAGCTTCAGGTGTATATTTTGCAGGAATCACACTACGCCTGCTTTAAGTGCTGCAGATGCCTGCCTGTGTTACGCAACAGGAAAACACAGCAATAAGGGCTAGCTTCGGTTGTATACTGTGCAGGAGGCTTAGCAAAAATATCACGGACACTGTCCCTACCTATCCTTCTCTCTCCCTGCACACAAGGTTTAGCAGAATATCACTGAAACTGTCCCTACCTATCCTTCTCTCTCCCTACACACAATATCACTGACACTGTCCCTACCTATCCTTCTCTCTCCCTACACACAATTTCTCTAACACTGTCCCTGCCTATGTACGTCTTTCCCTATGCCGGAACACACTACACAAGGCCGCCGCGCTGGCGGCCTTTTCTAGTGTGGGGCGTGTACTAAACCCCCCTGAGCTATAATTGGCCACAGGTATCCTGCCTGTGGCCAGTTATGGCTCTCATCGCTGCCGGCGCTGTGATTGGCCAAGCATGCGGGGTCACAGTGCATGCTTAGCCAATCACAGCGCCGGAATTTTGGGCCGTTCGCGTCACTCGAATTTGGCACAAACGACCCAAAACGGTCGATCTTCGTCGAACGATCGAACACACGATGTTCGAGTCGAACGTATGTTCGACTCGAACGCGGAGCTCATCCCTACTAAGGGGGCGCCCTCACCATCACGTGTGTAAGAGGTGGAAGAAGGCCGTGGCTACACTACAGCTGGCACAGTTTGGAGCACAGAGCACTTTCACACCTTATCAACTTTTCATTGATTGTTTTTTAACAAAATAAGTTTGTTGAAGTAGATGCAAAGTGGAAGCAGTGGATTTGCAGGGAACAGCATCTTAAGCACAAAGCACTCTTTATGTTGTATATGAATTTGCACATGGGTCAGTTTACTTAATTTATTGATAAACATCATAAGATCAATGAAGTAGGTGTAAAGTGGAAGCAGTAGATCTGCAGAGAATATTATTTGAGCAAGTGAAAGTGGTAAAGTAGCGCACAAAGTAGTGGTATGTGTGACCAAAACTTATAAAGTGACCTCCATGTTGAATGGATGTATACAACCAATGTGCTGAATAAATACACAAAATTACAGATTAGTATAATAATGTGAAATAAATTAGCAAAATTAAATAAAACCTGTGAATTGGACACCAAAAAGGCGAAAGCCAACTGGGCAAATGAACAGATGACTGTACAGTCCAAATAACAATATTGCTTGTAGTGTTCAAATGATTATAGGTGAGAAAATGACCTTTGTACTAAAAAATCATTACAAAAACAATAAGAACACCATCAGTGATAATGAACCAAATAAACTGGTGAACAAATAAATAAAAAGTCCAAGTGTTCCAAAGTGATATAAGTGCTAAAATATATAGTTGCCTGCAGGTAATCCACCACCGTGATGATCAAAGGCTTAAAGACGAGTTGGACCCAGCAAGGCGTACGCCTGATGGGTCAAGTGAGATTATTGGTGTAACGCACCCAGGGAGAAGTACAGCAAGCACAGCTTCCAATATAAACCAGGCAGGGATGTTTCACAACTTTGACATCAATGAGTATCCACCATAGATTAAGCCACGGTACTTCATATACAAATCCTCCCAATGTATCATATGGTAAAAGGGGAAAAATTGGGCCACATAGTGTGATTTAAAATGAGAACATTTAATGGTAAAATATAAAATGGTCACTCACATTTGAGAAGACATATAAAAGCATATAAGATCAAAATGACGCAGCAGAGCCCTTCCCGACGTTTCGTCCTAATAAGGCATCTTCTGGGGTGCTGGTCCACTGCGTATTTATAGGTATGGGGATGCCCCAATTGAGGGCCAGCTCCACAATTAGCAAAAATAAATTAACAAGCTACTTCCTGTCGGTTGCACCTCAAGCCTCACTCTGGTGTGTGGCTCATGCCTCGATCCCAGGAAGTGGAAAGTTATGATGTGTATGTAGCGGGGTCTTCAATTTAAGGGAAGTGTTTGAGATGTAGTTTGCTCAAACACCTTAATTTGTCAGGGTTTTTACAACCATTTCTATCCACAGGGAGAGTATCGTGTACAGTTCCCTATGGCCTACAGGTGGCGCTGCCATAGTAGGCTAGGGTTGAACCGCTGATACAGTGCTGTGCCTTGTGTGTCCTCTCTCAGCAGCCATACGGTGGGTGTGTTCTACCTGATGTGCATGCGGGGAGAGGATATAAAAGGGGCAGACGCTGCCTGTTCGGGGTTCTGTTCTGTTCTGTCAGCGGGGTCCTACCCCAGGTTTTTGTTCCTGTCCGCCCCTGGCACCTTTGGCCCGGGGGCGGGTCGTTCTGGTTCGGTCGTCGGGAGTCCTACTCCCAGGGAGTGTTCCTGTTCCATCCCGGGCACCTTTAGCTCAGGGTGAGGTACTATCGTGTTGTTCCTGTCCACCCTGGGTATGTGAGCCCAGGGACCGCAGTGAAGGCCTGGGGCCCAGCACCTTCGGCTGGGGTCCGCCAGGGATCGAGGAATCTCAGGGTGCCGCCTCGCGAGGGGACCCGTATCTAGGATGAGGAGGCCGGGAAGGAACTCTCCGAAGACCCAGTGCAGTGTCATGGTGATGGTAGGGGCCCGGTAACTCTCCGGAGGGATGTCTTCTCCTAAAAAAAAAGGGCCATAGCTAAAGAAGGGGATCAGTTTCACCAGGTCTGTGGCAGAGACCAACTTCACGGTCTGTGGCAGAGACTGTGCGCCTAGTAAGCTTGCTTGAGAATCTGAGCGAACATCGGTAACGTTTGTGCCTGGACCTCCTTCACACCTTGTACTGTTCTATTTCTTGCTCCAACCTTTCTTCTATCAGAGACTGTGTTATTGTCAAGAGAAAATAAACTCTGAGTTGGAGTTTCATCTGGTGTGGACATTCACTTTACTGGGAAGTCAAGGACTTGTCTCTACTTTAATATAGAGGTGAGAATCGGGCTCTGGAGGTTTTCATGTTCTGACCGTGGAAGACCCAACAACAACACCGCTCAACCTCCTCGCACAGGAGGGTACGGGCTGTTAGTGCGGTGTGCCTCTCTCTTCCTGCGAGGAGCCAATGTTAATGCAGGTAAAGAAAGGGGTCTGTGCGCTACATATATAATTCAGCCAGACCCCTCTGGCTGGAGAAAACATGTGAACTATCCTTATAGTTGTGAAATATGTGTATATAAGGACCGATAACCTGTAAATGTATCGATCTGTCGCTAGACTGCTAAGCAAAAATATATAAAATATATAAAATGAGATGTAGTTGCAATATGACATGGGACCACAACAAAATGGCGCCCGGACCAGGTAAATTAATCTAATATTGGGCACTGGTTGCAAAAATGCAGACTGCGATTTGTCGGGTGAATGGCTGGTTTTAGCACTTATATCATCCCAATACCATGCTTGGAATGTATTTTTATTATTACATTGTAATAATAGTCCCCCTTCCCGTAGTATAGACCCCCTCCCTCAGTACGGGCCCCCTCTACTAACTATAGACCCCCTCCCTCAGTATGGGCCCCCTCTACTAACTATAGACCCCACCTCCACCAAGTATAGACCCCTCCCTCAGTACGGACCCCCCTCTACTAAGTACATACCCCCTCAGTAAAGACCCCCCCACCAAGTATAGACTCCCCTCCCTCAGTACAGACTTCCCCCTTCAGTATAGACCCCCCCCCACTAAATACAGACCCCTTCTCCATCAGTATAGACCCCCCTGACTAAGTATATACCCCCTCCCTCAGTATAGACACCCTTCAGTACTGACTCCCCTCCCTCATTATAGACCCCCCACTAAGTACAGACCCCCCCCTCAGTACAGACCCCCCCCTCCACTTGTGCTAGTAGAGAGATGGGTGTCAGAAACATGCTGGGGGCACTTTTTACCCTTTTCCTGATCACTATCCCTGTCACCCTGTCCCCGTCCTCTGTCCATCTACATACATATAATATAAGCTAAAGTTCTAAACAGACCTCAGATCAGCACCAGGAATGCACAGCGGTGTCCCTCTGCCATCTCCTGTATACTTGTAAATAGTCGAGAAGGGGGAGGCGGCTTTGGTCTGTTCTGCGGTATGAGGCAGGGATAGGGTTGCCACCTTTTCTCCAAGCCAAACCCGAACACTTTAGCGATGGTCAGGATTTTTTTTTTTGTAGTATACACTATAGAATTGTAAAAGATCTGGGACAGCTTTGGTTTTGTAATGGACTGAACAATCTAATACAAGAACAACCAGAGCCTAAAATGCCACAATCCTGTTAGCGCCACTGTTCATGCTTACAAGCATACACAATTAACAAAGTGACAGAAATAGATAGATAGCTTGTTAAGGATAAGCTATTACATCCACAGCTCACTGTCACTTTCCATTCTTGGAATATTCATTAATACATACCAGCGGCGGCTGGTGCTCCAATTATTATTTTTTTTGGGGGGGGGGGAGGCGCAAACAAACTGAAAAAAAAACCATCAATTGCAGCCACTGTGCCCATCAAACGCAGCCACTGTGCCCAACAAACGCAGCCACTGTGCCAATCAATTGCTGCTACTGTGCCCATCAATTACCTCCACTGTGCTCATCAAATGCTGTCAGTGTGCATCCCCCGCCCGCCCGGCACTTACCGTGTCTCGATGGGGCAGCGGGTCACGGCGGCAGTGTCCTCCACGCTCCTTGATGTCTTCTCCCGTCCTCTGCTATGATTGGATGCCTGATAGGCGTCCAATCACAGCGCCTGCCGTTTTAGCCAATTAGGTGACATGTAACAGACCCGAGCACCTGATTGGAGGAGAGGCGTTTCAGTGTTAGGAAAGAAAATGAATATTTGCTTTCCTAACACACAGCTAACTGAACTGCGAGCGCCCAGCATGGTCACCTTTTTTCATGCCCATTAGAGCCTATGGCTATGGCCTATGGCTCTAATCAGGTGCTTCAAAAAAATTCCCTGCCACTGTAATTCTGGCTCCCGGCCCCCGAAAAGGGCCAGGCGCATGAATAGGGGGTGGCAGCGGCGACCATAGCTAGATTCATGCAATGCATAAATCTATCTATTGGTGATAAAGGGATGGCAGGAGAGAGGGATGGCAGGAAAGAGGGGGTGGCGCCCGTGCGCCCTTTACATACATTAAAGGGAGTTTACTAAGACTGGAGCAGCTGTGCATGGCAACCGATCAGCTTCTAGCTTTCATTTCCAAAGCTTAACCAAACAAGCTGAGGCTAGAAGCTGACTGGTTACTTTGCACAGCTGCTCCCCTCATTCTGCTTAGCAGCAAACATATTACAACAATTGTAGGCATTTAGAATGCATTCAGTTGTCACATGACCTGGCAAAGTTACAAACACCAAAAGGACTTATTTAATAAACAGCAATGCAGAATATACAGTAATAAGCTATGATTATATGCACAAGTACAGAAGGCCATCAGATGTAGCTGACAATGACAATGTAAGGTACAGTTTGATTGGCTGCTATGGATAACAAGTAACAACACTTGGCACATGGCTACTTGACTGAGTAAAAAATCCTGACACTCACAAAGCATGACATGTTAAGGACAAATGCCCAGTAATGACCCACCTGATAGACCTAAACCTCCCCAACTCCCAATTGCCCAATAAAACAACTGACAAAGTTGTGGAGTAAAATTGGCCTTGTGGCCTATTTATTTAACCATTTCAAAACTTAAAATAAATAACCATTTTACATAACATCAGACAAACTTTTTCCATATCTTGGTAGTCTTGGAGGCCACGACACAGAACTTGGTCACTGGGACAAAACTTATTTAACTTAGGCCTCAGTCGCAAGACACCGACTCGGAGACAGTACACATGTCCGCATTGACCTACAATTTTACCCCTTCCTGGTTAAACCCTCGTTGACCGGAAGGTACCCAATAACCCCATACCACAGATGGGTACCACCATTTTACTACCGATAACCCCATACCACGGATGGGTACCACCATTTTACTACCGGTAACCGCATCCCACAGATGGGTACCACAATTTTACTAACTATTCCAGCCTTTTTCTCCTCTTCCAGAGACCGAGCACTGCCACAACTGTTCTGACCTCCCAACTGCATACCCCCGCCTAAAACCTAGGGAGGGTGGGTGGGAAGCTTCTTCCTCTTCTTCTGCAGGACTGACTGTACGTCACTTCCTGCTCTCAGACTCTTACACCAGGGAACACCTCCAACCCCCAGGACACCCCCCTTTTCTTAAAGGGAAAACGACCTGCTTTCCTTTTGTCCTGTACTGTCCCACCCTGTCATGCCGTCCCTGCGCCTATCTGTTTCTTTCTTGCTCCGGGACTCTCTATCTAATCATAGGTGTGCGCACAGGGTGTGCCGGGTGTGCCCAGGCACACCCTAATCACACTGTGCAGCACAGATTCCCCCTACTGCCCTGGCTCCCCCCTCCTTCCCCTTGCAGCACTTCCAGCTTCCCTACTCTCCTCTCCCACTGGCTGTTGCTGCTGGGGATGTTTTAGGATGAGTGGGGGAAGGGGCAGGTAAATATGTAACTTACCGGCCCCTTCCCTTTCATCGTGAGTGATCGGTAGTATGTGTCAAGCTTTGGGGTGCACACCCTAATGCAATAGGCTGCGCACGCCTATGAATCTAATACAAGTGTAATGTGCAATCCTCTGGACCTTGTTCAGATGTGTCCTGTTTGTAATGCTCCTCTCACCAGGAGACCACCCTCTTGACTCGACTAGTACTGCTGTTCCATCAGTCACTCCCGACTCCTCTACACAGGCACATCAGTGTGAGCTGCCAGCCAAGGAAGTGATTGCAGTGTCCTCCTGGGCCGCATCGCTGCACTCCCTGTCACTTCTCATCTGGGGACAGCAGTCACAGTCACAGAGGAGGAAGGGCAAACCTATGAGGCCCCTCAGTCTGCTTTACCACTGTCCAGTCCGGGCCCGATCCCCACTACAAAGCCCAGGCGACCTTCCTGTCGGAGACACAGCCCTGCCCCGCTCTCCACTAGGGTTGACTTGCCACATCCTCTCCTCCGCAGGCAGTTATCCAGTCTTACCAATGTGTCTGAGCGGGTGGATTACTGTCTTTGGGGCTTCCCTGACAGCCTCGTCCGGCATGGCAGAGTCTGGAGAACGTTAGGCGCGGATGAGGAAAGTTAACAAACTCCTCCTCCGCTTTGCATGCTGGGCAGAGTCGCGGCTGTGAGGTCACTGGCTGTTAGATGCCAGGCGGCCCTAGCAACCAGTGACCAGAGTCTCAGGTGGAGCTGGAGACAGAGCGAGCGCCAGCGCTACCGCAGGGTTTGCTCGCTCTGTCAATTCCATTTCGTGACCCTCTATTGTCCCAGATTGAAGGTGCCCGGGACCCGGGACAGACCTGCCAATTGCGGGAATGTCCCGGGCAATCCGGGATACGTGGGCACCCTAATAGTGGAGATGAAAAATTGTGAACCTATCCAAATGTAAATGTTAATGTTAATAAAGAAAAGAGGAGGGGGATTAAGCCTTATTGAGAAAGGCATGAACATCCCACTCAACATTCATTGCCCCACGGTTGGTATGATTGGAGCACATATATCCAATATGTCTCTAGTTGTGAAACGCCCCTGGTGGGGGCACCGCCTCTCCATGGAGGAATTGTCAGGGCTGGGTTCAGCACTTCCTTCTCTGTGCTGGCAGCTCAGCTGCCAGCTTCCATCTCTCCACAGTGATCCACCTGTTGATGATCCGCTCGTCAGCTCTGCCTACTTAAGGACTTCCAGTTACTTTGCTCTTCGCCTTCGCCTGTGTTAACATCACAAGAGACTTTCTCCTGCGTTCCAGTTGAAGACCTGCTTGACTGTTGTCCCCTCTGGCTACGGATCCTGCCTGCTGTTCTATTACCTTTATCGCTGGCTCTTGGACTTTGGCTAGGCCGACTACCCGATCCGGTTACTGAACTCTGGCTATGTTTTGACTAAGCTTCCAGATTGGATGACCTGGATCAGCGCATGGATCAGTTTGCCACGGCGATACAGACACTCCTGAGTCGCACGGCTCGTCTAGAGTCTCCCACTGTGGCCGCTTTGGTAGTCCCTGTGCTGGCACCCGCCTCGAGTATTACCTCTATTAGAGGTATGTCTGGTTCCGCCCCGCTTCCCCAGAAATTTGGGGGCGATCCAATGCAGAGGTTTTCTCAGCCAGGTTGATATATATTTTGAAATGCTGCCCCATGCGTTTGCCACGAACAGAAGCAAAGTTTAGGGATATCTTTGCTTTCTGAGAGGGCCTTGGCCTGGGCAAACCCTCTATGGGAGACGCAAAAACCCTTGGTCCCGAGTTACCCAGAATTTGTGGCTTCCGTCAAAAGGGTATTTGACGTTCCTGCACGCTCCGCTTCTGCTGCCAAAAGCCTCATGTCCATCAAACAGAGTACGAGAACTGTTGCCGATTACGCCATTGAATTCCGTACTCTGGTAGCAGAGGTTGCTTGGAACAATGAGGCCCTCGTGGCTGCTTTTTCTCATGGTCCCTCAGATAACATCAAGGATGAGATAGCAGCCCGAGATATACCCACTGAGCTGGAGAAGTTGATCACATTTGCCATCCTCGTTGACTCCAGACTCAGAGAAAGACTCTCTGTTAAGGAGCACTTGCGGAAGCCTCCTGCACGTTTGTCTCTGAGCTTTGCTGTCCCACCCTTGCCTCCCTCTCCTCCCATGCCTCCTGGTACCGAGTCGGTCTGTGAAGATGAACCCATACACTTGGGCTTCACGCATCTCTCTGCGGATGAGAGAGCCCTTAGGAGGAGGGAGAGATTGTGCCTTTATTGTAGCCAGGCCGGTCACTTTTTGAAGTCTTGTCCTACCCATCCAGGGAATGCCCGAACCTTGAGGTCCTGTCACGGACAGACCTTAGGTGGCGTTGTTTTGTCTCCAGTTGCCCAGAAGGATAAGCCCCTGGTTTCGGTTACCCTGTCTTGTGCAGAGTCATCCATCGAGATACAGGCTCTAATCGACTCCGGGGCTGCAGGCCTGTTCATTGATGCTGCCTTTGTGTCTAAGCACTCGATTCCGCTGCAGCTGCGTGACACTCCACTTGCCATTGAGGCTCTTGACAGGCGACCTCTACAGCCTGCCCATGTGACTCATGAGACTGTTCCGTTGTCCATGGCCGTAGGGGCTCTTCACCATGAGATAATCCAATTCCAAGTTATTTCCTGACCTAAGTTTCAGCTGGTTATTGGTTATCCTTGGTTACAGAGGCACAACCCGTCTTTTGATTGGCTCCGTGCTGAGGTTCTGTCCTGGTCGCCACAGTGCAGTGAGAGATGCTTCCAGAAGGTAGCCAAGGTCCTGTGCACCTCTCCACTCTCCTCCCTGCTGGAGGAGTACCGCGATTTTAGTGATGTCTTTGACAAAGGTCACGCCGGTACGTTGCCTCCACATCGGTCGTATGATTGCGCAATTGACCTTCAACCTGGTACCATTTTCCCTCGTGGCCGGGTTTACCCTTTGTCGGTCTTGGAGGATAAGGCCATGGAGGAGTATGTTGCAGACGCACTTTCTCGAAGGTTTCATCTGCAAATCCTCGTCTCCTGCTGGTGCTGGTTTCTTTTTTGTGAAGAAGAAGAGTGGTGAACTGAGACCTTGTATCGATTATAGGGGTCTCAATCGTTTCACCATTAAGAATGTCTATCCGATCCCGTTGAATACGGAGTTATTTGAACGCCTCAAGGGAGAAATGGTCTTTACAAAGCTTGATTTGAGAGGGGCATACAATCTTGTCAGGATTAAGGAGGGCGACGAGTGGAAAACTGTGTTTAATACCAGAACAGGTCATTATAAGTATCTCGTAATGCCTTTTGGCCTCTGTAACGCTCCGGATGTTTTCCAGGAGTTTATTAACAATGTCCTCTGAGATTTGTTGCAGTTATGTATGGTGGTTTATCTCGACGATATCCTCATATTTTCCAAGTGCCTGGAGAGCCACCACACAGATATCTGTCGATTGCTTCAGAAACTAAGAGAGAACAATCTCTATTGTAAACTGGAGAAGTGCGAATTCCATCGTGAACAGGTTAAATTCCTGGGTTATGTAATTTCCACGGCTGGTTTTTCGATGGACCCAGAGAAACTTTCTGCAGTCCTACAGTGGCCTCGACCCATGGGTTTACGTCCTCTGCAGCGCTTTCTTGGCTTCGCCAACTATTATCGGAAGTTTATTTGTAACTTTTCATCTCTGGTCAAGCCCCTGACTGATATGACCAGAAAGGACGGTAACCCACAGAGTTGGTCTCCAGAGTACATTAAGGCTTTTGAGAGTCTTAAGACTACCTTTGTTTCTGCTCCTGTGTTGGCATATCCTGATCCCACGTTGCCTTTTATCCTTGAAGTCGATGCTTCTGAGACTGGAGTTGGCGCCCTTCTGTCTCAACGTCCTAGCTCTGACAGCGCTATGCATCCGTGTGGCTACTTTTCCAAGAAATTGTCACCTGCGGAGTGCAAATACGAGATTGGTGACAGAGAGCTTTTGGCAATCATTTTAGCCCTGAAAGAATGGAGACATCTCCTCGAAGGTACCACTGTGCCGGTTCTCATTCTTACAGACCATAAGAATCTCACATTCTTGTCTGAGGCTAAGCGCCTCTCCCCCAGAAGGGCACGATGGGCTCTTTTCTTGTCGAGTTTCAATTACATTGTCTCATTCTTACCCGGTACTAAGAATGTAAGGGCTGACGCCTTGTCACAACAATTTTCCTCCACTTCCAAGATGGAGTCGGTTCCAGTTCCTGTGATTCCTCCTGATCGTATTCTGGCTACGGTTCGCACCAGTCTCTTCTACTTTGGGTGACAAAATTCTGGCTGCTCAGGTCGATGCCCCTCCTGAGAAACCTTGTGACCGCTGCTTTGTTCCCGAGAGTCTCCGTACTGCCGTGCTCCAGACTTACCATTCTCCCAAGGCTGCTGGTCACCCTGGGAAGAATCAACTCTTTTGGGCCATTTCCCAACAATTCTGGTGGCCTAGTCTACGTGCTGATGTAGCCGCCTTCGTAGCTGCCTGTTCCGTGTGTGCTCAGAGTAAGACTTCACGACACCTGCCAGTGGGCCTCCTACAACCCATACCCAATGGAGAAAGGCCCTGGACCCACCTGTCTATGGATTTCATTGTGGAGTTACCCAACTCCCAGGGCAACACAGTTATCCTTATGGTGGTAGACCGGTTCTCGAAAATGTCTCACTGTATTCCACTTAAGAAGTTGTCTACGTCTAAGGAACTGGCTTCCAATTTTGCTCGGGAGATCTCTCGTTTACATGGCCTACCCAAGGTCGTGGTCTCTGACAGGGGAAGTCAGTTTGTGTCCCGGTTCTGGCGAGCCTTTTGTGCACAGTTGGGAATTCAGCTTTCTTTCTCCTCTGCGTATCACCCACAGTCTAATGGGGCTGCAGAACAAGCCAATCAGTCCTTGGAGCAATTCCTGTGTTGCTATATTTCTGACCATCACAACAACTGGTCAGACCTCTTACCATGGGCGGAGTTTGCTCACAATAGCGCTCTGAATTCTGCTTCCCGTTTGTCCCGTTTATGGCGAATTATGGTTTCCTACCTTCCATGTTGCCTGACTCGTTTGTTCCTCAGAGTATTCCTGCGTTAGAGGAACATCTCCGTGGTCTTCGTTCCACTTGGGTACAAGTCCAGGAGGCTTTGCGACAGGCTAACGAGAGGTACAGACTCCATGCTGACCGCAGACGCCTGCCTGCGCCTTCCTACCAGGTCGGGGACAGGGTCTGGCTGTCATCTCGCAGCCTCCGACTTCGTGTTCCTTCTCTGAAGTTCGCACCTCTGTTTATTAGGCCTTTCCTTATCCTTCGCAGGATAAACCCAGTGGCTTACGCATTGGACCTTCCTTCCAGTATACTTATTTCTAATGTGTTTCATGTCTCTTTATTGAGACCTTTGGTCTGCAACCATTTTACCACCTCTGTGCCATGTCCTCACCCTATACAGGTTGAGAACCATGAGGAGTATGAAGTACAGTCCATTGTTGACTCCCGTGGGCTCATTCAGTACCTGGTGCATTGGAAGGGATACAGTCCGGAGGAACGCTCTTGGGTCCCATCCTCGGACGTACATGCCCCTGTCCTCCTCTGTGATTTCCATAGACGTTTTCCCCTCAAGCCCAGTGGTCCTCTGAGGGGGAGGGGTCATTGAGGAGGGGGTACTGTCAGGGCTGGATTCAGCCCTTTCTTCTCTGTGCTGGCAGCTTAGCTGTCAGCTAATTTCCAGCTTCCATCTCTCCACAGTGATCCACCTGTTGATGACCCGCTCGTCAGCTCTGCCTACTTAAGGACTTCCAGTTCATTTGCTCTTCGCCTTCGCCTGTGTTTAACATCACAAGAGATTTTCTCCTGAATTCCAGTTGAAGACCTGCTTGACTGTTGTCCCCTCTGGCTACTGATCCTGCTTGCTGTTCTATTACCTTTATCGCTGGCTCTTGGAATTTGGCTTGGCCGACTACCCGATCCGGTTACTGAACTCTGGCTATGTTTTGACTATGCTTACTCTGTTTACCTTTTTATTTATTATTAAACTAGTGTGATTTAACTGTACTTCTGTCTCGGTCTGATTCATGGTTTCTGACAGGAATATAGCTATCACCAAGAAACTAGTACCAGCAGGGTTGTGATCATGGTGTTCCCTGTAATGTCTGGGAACTGTGTGCTTGGTGTCTCCACCCTTAATCTTAGCAATATGTTCCCCTACTCTGATTGTGAATGTACGTGTAGTACGTCCAATGTACTGTTTTCCACATATTATTTGAGCCCCTAGCACTTTGTATATGAATGTATCCACATATTTTAGTGTATTTGTGATAATTTATGTGCACACACAATAGGACAGCGCTGTGACACATAATGCTCTTCTAGGTGATAAAGGGAATACTTACCTTTTTGTTACAGCAGCAGTCCGGTATAAGTTATTTTTGTAGGTATTTGAGTTGTTACACATAGCGCAGGTTTTTTTCTATTTATATTGGTGACATAATTGCCCAAATCTGGGATCAGGAGCCATTTCCACCCTTTACTCTTGGCTGGGGTTCTTTGTATCCATATAACAGATGTTCTACATGACTAAATCTGACATCAATTTTACTACAAAATCAAAGGGGCCAAAATGTCTCCCCGATCTCACTTCTACCCAGACAAAAAGACTCTATGGAATACTGACAGGAAGTGATGTCAGGTACACACAGGAAGTTCTGGGTGAGAGGTGAGTCGGGAGGAAGTAGAGAGAAGACATTGCTGGAAGTGGCAGCAGAGGAGGTAATAAGATCTTATTTTCTATTTACACCCAGTAACCCCGTCATGTCCGTCCTCTTCCTCCATAGTCACTGTGACGTCTTTTATCTCCAGCAGATGATGATACACACATATATAGTGTGGAAATGTAGAATAACCCCGTATATTACAATGAGGGAATTTATGGTCTGTACCACGAGGGGAGTTATTGATGTCAGTAAATGTCGGTCCAGACATTGTATGTGGGGGGAATGAAATGATAAATAAAGGTCGGGATTAGGGAAGATTTCTGTAAGATTTTACACGGGAATGATCAGCGCCTCTCCAGAGACACTATGATGAGTCTCACAATAGGAGTCTGAAAGGGATTGGATTTTGGGTAGGGGAGGGGGATTTTATCATAAAAATGTACAGATGGCAATCAAATTGGATTTTTCAGCTGAATACAATTGTTCTGGCTGGACTGAATATTGATATTGAGCTGTTTGCTTTTGAATCATTTATGCATTTTTATATATTTTTTTAACAGTTATTGATGATTATAAGTAAAGTTTGGTATGAATTTAGTGATATATGATGATATAGAAGTTTTATATTAAGTTATTCTGGGCTATAAATAGTTAAGTAATCTGTGTGGGGGTAGGAGCATTTTTTGGGACCTCTTCACCTGCCAATAGCCCTTCTGGACAAAGATTGGTGTTTTCTAATCCAAACATGTTGGATGTCACCAGGTTAGTAGAGCCGCCCTCTCTGTTTACATCTAAGTGGTACCAGGCCCGCCATCCCCCGGAGTATGTGCAACTGGGACCCTGGCGGTGGATTAGCTCTTCTGCTTCTTATGCCGGTATTACCCATTTACTGCTATAGAGGCGTCTATTGCTTCACAGGCACCATGAACTCTGTAGGACTACAGAGCCCAGCACACCTCGTCATCTACAGCTGGGGGTATTTCTGAGTAAGTACTGCCAGGTTACCCCAGGAGTTGTCTGACACTTTGTTATCAGAAAGTTTTATTGGAACTATCGTGTTGTGGATTCAGATATTTTGTCCATAGTGCAAGCGCTGCCCCAACATTTATTATTTGTAGAGTAACCCCTTCAGGGTCCGAGCATTTCCCCATTTATGGGGCCGGAACATTCTCTTCATTTTGGAGATAAATTCTAGTAATATGGTCCTCTAAACAAACAGTACTGACAATAAATAGACAAGAACATGATGGAGTGCAAGGACTTTTGGGACCTCTTAGCAAGTAATAGGGCTGAAGGGCTGTGGGGGCCTCTGAGGGGGTAGTCAGGCTGCAAGGCTCTGGGGTAAGAGGGGGCTTCAGGGATCACAGGGGCTCTTGGTCTCTGATGGTCCCTCCCACCCCACCTGCACTTACTTTTCTGACCTCCTTTAATAACTTCTTCCAGTAAGTGAAGAAAACCTTCACCTCCCCATATCACTGGTCAAGAAATATGTTTCAGGACACAAAATAGACCAAGACTAAGAGAACAAACCCCTCCCCTTGCTGTCCTCCTCCTACCCACACTGGGCTTTCATTGAAGGGAGAAGAAATGACTCCTCCCCCCACGGTTCAGTACTCCAACAGCAGAATCCTCCTGCTGTCCAATCCAATCCCTTCTCTTACTGCAGAGAGTGATAGTGACATCACTCCTGTCAGTCAGCAGGCTGCCAGAGATTGGAATCTTGTAATTATCCTGATTAGCTGGCAACTCCGGCCAAAAGTCAGCAAGTTCCCCTTCCTGGACATCATGATGACCCGACATTGACCTCACAGCACTGCCTCAGAGCAAACAAGTCAAAGGAAGGATCGTATCTATTATTCCTTGTCGTCTGCAGATGTAAAACTAATCAAATGAAGTTCAGAAACCCCCAAAAAAAAATGAGAAAAGGAAATTCCTGATTCAACAGGCCAAGAGGGTCCCGGGACCTCCAAATTGTAGCAAACACTAAACAGATCAACCTAAAATGTGTTCCCATGAGGGCTGTAGTTCTAAAATGTACAGCAAGCTTCCTATTACCCCCTCACATCCACATCCTATTATTGTGTGACCAATACCATCCAAATCAATCATTCTTACTTTCATTTCCTAAAGTTATCTGTCTACACGGAGACCTGTATTGATCAAATGACGGCACCAATGAGGATAGAGGAGGACCGGAGTCACATGACTGAGAAGATACTAAACCTTACCCTGGAGATAATCTACCTGCTGACCGGAGAGGTGAGGAGGATTCTGGGAGGTCACATGACATCACTCTTATCTCTATTAATAAAACACAGACCTGACCGGAGAGGTGAGGAGGATTCTGGGAGGTCACATGACATCACTCTTATCGCTAGTAATAAAACACAGACCTGACCGGAGAGGTGAGGAGGATTCTGGGAGGTCACATGACATCACTCTTATCTCTATTAAAAAACACAGACCTGACCAGAGAGGTGAGGAGGATTCTGGGAGGTCACATGACATCACTCTTATCTCTATTAACCAGTTAAGGACCAAGCCCATTTTTGACACTTGTCGTTTACAAGATAAAATCTGTATTTTTTGCTAGAATATTACTTAGAACCAACAAACATTATATATTTTTTTAGCAAAGACTCTGGAGAATAAAATGGTGGTCGATGCAATATGTTATGTCACACGGTATTTGCGCAGCGGTCTTTCTAACGCAATTTTTTTGGGGAAAAAACACTTTTTTGAATAAAAAAATAAGAAAACATTAAGGTTTTTTGTATATCGTTAAAGGGGATGTTACGCTGAGTAAATAGATACCAAATATGTTACCGTTGAAAATTGCTCACACTCGTGGAATGGTGACAAACGAAGGTACTTAAAAAATCTCTATAGGTGAAGCTTTAAAAATTTTTTTAATGGTTAACTGTTTAGAGTAGGGATGAGCTCGGTGTTCGAGTCGAACATACGTTCGACTCGAACATCGGCTGTTCGATCGTTCGACGAAGATCGAACGATTTGGGCCGTTCGCGCCTAATTCGAGTGACGCGAACGGCCCACAATGCACTACGCCATCGCAGTGTCATCCAGGCGCTGTGATTGGCCAAGCATGCACTGTGACCCCGCATGCTTGGCCAATCACAGCGCCGGCAGCGAGGAGAGCAATGATTGGCCACAGGCAGGATGCCTGTGGCCAATTATTGCTGAGGGTGTTTAGTACACGCCCCACACTATAAAAGGCCGCCAGCAAGGCGGCCTAGTGTAGTGTGTTCCGGAGCAGGGAAAGAGAAGCATAGGCAGGGACAGTGACATTTTTTTTTCTTGCTTAACCTGGATTCCTTTAGTTTAGGGAAAGAGAAGGATAGGTAGGGAGAGTGTCAGTCTGTTTTACTGTGCTAAACCTTGTTTGTAGGGACAGGGAAGGACAGTGAGGGAAATTCTCCTTGTGCTATACTGTGCTAAAGCATTGATCATCAACCATCTTTAAAAAAACATTTTTTATAGGGACAGAAAACTATAGGTAGGGAGAGTGTCAGTGTGTTTTACTGTGCTAATCCTTGTTTGTAGGGACAGGGAAGGACAGTGAGGGAAATTCTCCTTGTGCTATACTGTGCTAAAGCATTCCTCATCAACCATCTTTAAAAAAACATTTTTTATAGGGACAGAAAACTATAGGTAGGGAGAGTGTCAGTGTGTTTCACTGTGCTAATCCTTGTTTGTAGGGACAGGGAAGGACAGTGAGGGAAATTCTCCTTGTGCTATACTGTGCTAAAGCATTGATCATCAACCATCTTTAAAAAAACATTTTTTATAGGGACAGAAAACTATAGGTAGGGAGAGTGTCAGTGTGTTTTACTGTGCTAATCCTTGTTTGTAGGGACAGGGAAGGACAGTGAGGGAAATTCTCCTTGTGCTATACTGTGCTAAAGCATTGATCATCAACCATCTTTAAAAAAACATTTTTTATAGGGACAGAAAACTATAGGTAGGGAGAGTGTCAGTGTGTTTTACTGTGCTAATCCTTGTTTGTAGGGACAGGGAAGGACAGTGAGGGGAATTCTCCTTGTGCTATACTGTGCTAAAGCATTCCTCATCAACCATCTTTAAAAAAACATTTTTTATAGGGACAGAAAACTATAGGTAGGGAGAGTGTCAGTGTGTTTTACTGTGCTAATCCTTGTTTGTAGGGACAGGGAAGGACAGTGAGGGAAATTCTCCTTGTGCTATACTGTGCTAAAGCATTCCTCATCAACCATCTTTGAAATCCTTGTTTTTTGGACAGTCAGGGAAATTGTCATTGTGCTATTCTGTGCGAAAGCAATCATCCTCAACCATATTTAGAAATCCTTAAGTAAATGGACAGAGAAGGACACCTGAAGGTAGCCCTTATTGCTTTTTTCCCATCTCCCTGCAGGCCATCTATTAGAATGTCTGGAAGGCAAACAAGGAGAGGCAGACAGTCAGGAGGCAATAAAAGAGGGCAAGCAGGCTCTGTGTCTGGGGGCAACAGTGCTGGTCGTAGACGCGGTGCATTGTCATCAGCACATGGCCATGGGACACGCTTGTCCTTCTTTTCGGCAGCTGGACATGTTGAGCCACATCATGCCGAAGACTTGGTAGAGTGGATGACCAAGCCCTCCTCCTCCTCATCCTCTCTCACCCAGGCTCAGGGTACTGGCAAAGCAGCTGCCAAAGCGTCCTCTTCCCTGGTATCAATGTCAGACTCATCATCAGTCACTCCTTCCCTAGACCCACCATGTCCTCCTCCTGAGGAGTCCCCCGAACTGTTTCAGCACAGTGTTGGGTACATGCTCCAGGAGGATGCCCAGCGTTTCGAAGGGTCTGATGATGAAACCCAGCTACAGGAAGGCAGTAGCGTGAGAGCAGACAGAGGGGATGCTCAAGAAGGACACCAATCTGGCAGTTAGGGCTGGGCGATTTTCCCCCAAAAAAAAATCTGCGATTTTTTTATAAAAAACTCGATTTTCGATTCGATTTTTTTTTTTATTATATTAATTAAAGTGCATCAACAAACAAAATTGCAAAGGCAAACCCTTTCTCTAACTGCAAAGTCAGTGTGCAACAAACACACAATATATTGCAGCGCTCATGGAACATACATTATTAACTATTGAAAACTCTTGAAACTCTGTGTGTGATTCCTTCTGTCCCAGCCTTGCTGCGATCCTGGCTCTGCATCCTTTTGGGTTGGAGGGCCCTCCACACGCTGGTCTGCCTGTTGTCCATCATTCAAGGTACTGTGCTCACACGGAGATCATGCCACAGGCTTTGTTTTGACTTTTTTAACCCCTCCTTGCTCCACGGATGTCACTGCAAGTTTAACAAGTTTGTCACCACTGGCAACTGGAGAGTTAAGATTCATTTGCCCTCTGCACATTTGGGATTGGATCCCTCTCTTTATTGTGATAAATGGACTAAGCTTTTTTATCAATTCTTCAAGAGTTTTCAGTAGTTAATAATGTATGTTCCATGAGCGCTGGATTATATTGTGTGCATGTTGTGTATTTTGTACTTCTGGGTACGGATTTTTTCTTGCTGCGCTGGATCCTGTTTTTTCACCCTTTTGGATACTTTGTACTTCCCAAAATATTTGGGATTTTTTTCTTCTTATTATTATTATTATTATCATCCATTATATTTTTTTCTTTATCCACCAATTTAGCGCTTGTGACCTTTTGTTGTTTTTTGCAGTGTGCAACAAAGATTGTTAAACATCCAAATTATTAATACTGTATTTGGATTTAGCTAATAAAACAACAAAAAATCCTGAGGTTACTCTTAGTTGAATTGAATTGTGTCCATGCCTCACTGTACCCTTGTCTCACTGTGCCCGTGTCTCACTGTGCCCGTGCTTCAATCACTGTGCCCGTACCTGATGCAGATTTTCATGGTATACGGATTTTACTGCTACACCGGTGGCCATTCCAGTATTCAAAAGCCGCGCCTCCTCCTCGTCTGTGATAGGCGGAACACTCAATTTCCCAGCATTCAGTGTTCTGCCTATCATGGTCATCCTCATAACACAGACGAGGATGAGAGGATGTCTGTGATAGGCTGAACACTGCCTGCTGTGAAATTGAGTGTTCCGCCTATCACAGACGACGAGGACTCGGGAGGCGCGGCTTTTGAACACTGCAATGGCCGCCGTCTGTCTGCATGACACGCTGATCAGGTAGGCAGACGGCGGCTGCAGCGAGTAGATGTAATTGGGGTAACGCTGCCCAGTGCCATTCCGGATACGCCCCCTGCAGTCCTGCTACGGAAACTTTGAAGGGGAAAAAAAAAAAAATAATAATATTTTTTTTTTTTTCAAAAAAAAAAAAAAAATCTAAAAAAATCGATTTTCTTCAAAACTGAATCGATTTGAGCTCAAAACTCGATTCAAGATTAAAATCGATTTTTTTCCCAGCCCTACTGGCAGTCATGTTCCAGCAGCTGCAGCATACTGCCAGATTGGCTCCAGTGATGAGGAGGGAGGGGATGATGAGGTCACTGACTCCACGTGGGTGCCTAATAGGAGAGAGGAGGAGGAGGAGGATGAGGAGGAGGCACATCTCCAACGAGGCAGGATGCCCTTTGGTGGCCAGCGTAAGGGCAGTACACCGACGGAATCACACCGCAGAGCTCCGCCTGTGCAGGGCGCTGCCTCTGCCCGTCATTCAAAAAGTTCTTTGGTGTGGGCCTTTTTTGAGGCTAGTGCATCAGATCGCACAGCTGCTGTTTGCAACATATGTCTCAAGCGTATATCGCGTGGCCAAAACATCAGCCGCTTGGGTACCACATGCCTGACCAGACATATGTTGACCTGCCATGCAGCTCGTTGGCAAGCCTACCTCAAAGACGCACACCAAAGAACAAAGCGGACCTCTCCTTGCACCGCATCAGCTGGGATCTCCAACCCCACTATAACTTCAGTCCTCTCTGAAACATGCACTGAGAGGAATGAAGGTGTAGAATTAGGTGTGTCACAGCCAAGTACTTGCGGTCACTCTGCTAGCAGTACACCGACGTCCGATTCTAGCAGGCAAATTTCCCTGCCCCAGCTGCTGGACCGTCAAAAGAAGTTCACTCCCAGCCATCCACATGCCCAGCGGTTGAATGCTAGCTTGGCTAAATTGCTAGCGCTTCAACTGCTGCCTTTTCAGTTGGTAGACTCGGCCCCCTTCCGTGAGTTTGTGCAATGTGCGGTTCCTCAGTGGCAGGTTCCCAAACGCCACTTTTTCTCACGGAAGGCTATTCCGGCTCTCTACCGGCATGTGGAAGGCAATGTCTTGGCCTCGCTGGACAGGGCGGTCAGCGGTAAGGTGCATATTACCACTGACTCATGGTCCAGCAGGCATGGACAGGGACGTTACCTTTCTTTCACGGCCCATTGGGTCACTCTTTTGGCAGCTGGGAAGGATGCAGGACAAGGTGCAGTAGTGTTGGAGGTTGTTCCACCGCCACGCCTCCAAAATGCTACTACTGGTTGTGACACACCTCTCTCCTCCACCCCCTCCTCTTCTTCTTCCTCCATGGCCTCTTCCTGTGCTTTGTCCTCTGAACCAGCGGTGCTCCGTAGCCGTTCAAGGGGCTACGCAAGTACGCAGGCAAAAAGATGCCATGCCGTGCTTGCGCTGGTGTGTTTGGGGGACAGAAGCCACACTGGGGCAGAGGTCCTGTCTGCTCTGCAGGGCCAGGCCGAGAGGTGGTTGACGCCACGCCAGCTTAAGCCAGGAATGGTGGTTTGCGACAATGGCACCAACCTCCTCTCCACCCTCCGACAGGGACAACTGACCCATGTGCCCTGTGTGGCTCACGTCCTTAACCTGGTGGTGCAGCGGTTCTTGGGCAGGTACCCGGGCTTACAGGATGTCCTGAGGCAGGCCAGGAAAGTCTGTGTGCATTTCCGCAGATCTTATAATGCCAGTGCTCGCCTGGCTGAGCTGCAAAAGGAGTTGAACCTGCCAAAGAACCGCCTTATATGTGACATGCCCACCAGGTGGAACTCAACGTTGGCCATGCTGCAGCGGCTGCACACGCAGCAGAGGGCCATCAATGAGTACCTGTGCGACTACGGCACCAGGACAGGGTCAGGGGAGCTTGGTTTTTTTTCTCCACGCCAGTGGGGCATGATCAGGGATGCATGCACTGTCCTGGCACCATTTGAGGAGGCCACGAGGATGGTGAGCAGTGACAGTGCATGCATCAGTGACACTGTACCTCTTGTCCACCTGTTGGAGCACACGCTGCGTGGAATAATGGACAGGGCACTTGAGGCAGAACAGAGGCAGGAAGAGGAGGACTTCCTTGCCTCTCAAGGCCCCCTTTACCCAGACAGTGTTCCTTCTGTCCCACCCATCGCACAGGAAGAGGAGGAGGAGGATTGTGTCAGCATGGAGGTGGAGGCTGGCACTCAGCATCATCAGCAGCAGTCTTTTAGGGATGATTTACAGTCCCAAGAAACCAGTGGACTTGTACGTGGCTGGGAGGAGGTGGCTGCGGATCATGTCGTCCTTAGTGACCCAGAGGACTCCGGACAGAATGCCTCAGCTAACCTACGCTGCATGGCCTCCCTGATCCTGCAAAGTCTGCGGAAGGATCCTCGTATTCTTCGGATCAAGGAGAGGGACCATTACTGGCTGGCCACTCTCCTTGATCCACGGTACAAGGGTAAGGTTGCGGACCTTATGTTACCGTCGCAGAGGGAGCAGAGGATGAGACAACTCCGGGAGGCCTTGCAGAAAGGTCTGTGCAACGCGTTCCCAGAGACTGGGAGGTTACAAACTCCTGGTCCTGGACAACGAGTTGCTGAGGCTTCGGCCAGTCAAAGAAGGAGCGGTGGGGAAGGTGGCCGTCTGACCGATGCGTTCAGACAATTCTTTAGTCCGCAGCCCCAAAGTATGATCGGTTCCAGCAACCATCGCCAGCATCTGATAAACATGGTGCAGGAATATCTAGGGGCAAGGTCAGACTTGGACACCTTCCCCACCGAAAATCCTCTGGCTTACTGGGTCTTGAGGATGGATCACTGGCCAGAGCTTGCACAGTATGCAATTGAGCTACTGGCCTGTCCTGCATCCAGCGTTCTTTCGGAACGCACATTCAGTGCTGCTGGAGGATTTGTCACGGATCACAGGGTGCGCCTGTCCACCGACTCGGTTGATCGACTGACTTTCATCAAGATGAACCAGTCTTGGATCACCACCAGCTACCACACACCTGATGCTGATATAACAGACTAATTGATTTTAACATGTCACATCCCTTCAAGACTGATGCTGATGCTGAGTGCCTGTGCTGTTATGTTGACTGGCTATCCTCCTCCTCCGAGTCCTCAATGATACGATTGATGATGATGATAGCTTGGAAGATCATTTTTGTTTATGGGTGCCGCCACCAGTGGCTAAGGCCCAATTTTTCAGCCCCTGTTTAACAGGGGCGTGTAATTACAATTTTTGAAGCAATACTTTGCAACAGGGCTCATTGCTGTGCTCCAAGTACAGTATCTGTGAGGGGTTGCAGTGTTGTGCCACCAGTGCCTAAGGCCCAATTTTTCAGCCCCTGTTCAACAGGGGCATGTAATTACAATTCTTGATCTAATAATTCACAGCAGGGCCCATTGCTGCACCCACCAAGAGTAACTCTGAGGGCTTACAGTGTTGTGGCAACGCCACCACCACCACCACCACGAAAGGCCCAATTTTTCAGCCCCTGTTCAAAAGGGGCATGCAATTACAATTCTTGATCTAATAATTCACAGCAGGGCCCATTGCTGCACCCACCAAGAGTAACTGTCAGGGCTTACAGTGTTGTGGCACCAGCACCACCATCAAAGGCCCAATTTTTACTACCACTGTTCAACAATTATATGTAATTACAATTCCTGATATAATAGTTGACAGCAGGGCGTTCCAGCACCAACCAAGAGTAACTGTGAGTGCTTACAGTGTTGTGCCAACACCAACAACTAAGGGGCCTATTTCTGCAGAGTATATACGGCAGGTCCCTACTTTCAAACATCCAACTTACAAACGACTCCTACTTGCAAACGCAAGAAGACAACAGGAAGTGAGAGGAAATCTACCCCTAGGAAGGAAAATTCTCTCCTGTAAGAATTAATATGGGAGAAAGGTGTCTCCTCTGTACTGATGCTTTATCACCAATCCTTGTTTCAAGAAAAACACCACATTTCAAAAACAGTTGTCATTGGGACGGAAAGTGAGGTGAAATGTTCTGAACAGGGGCACAGACAGCAAAACAAATGTTACAGGGGTGATAACCCTTACCTATGTTTTCCAAAAAGTTTAAAAATAGATTTTTGGGCTGGAGCTACACTTAAACAATGTACCTGTTCAAAATTACAAACACATTCTACATAAGAACAAACCTACAGTCCCTGTCTTGTATGCACCGCCTGTATACGGCTGTTCAGAGTATATAGGGCCTTTTTTATTTTGTGTGCGGTGTTCCCCTTAATATCCATACAAGACCCAAAGGGGCTGGTAATGGGCTGGGGTAGGGGGGGGGGTCATGGGGTAGCTATGCCATTTTTCTTAAAGATTTTCATCCATATTACCGGGACCAGACATTACATTAAAGCCGCAAGCAGTTTTAAATGGCTTTTTTTTCCTTTAGAAGTGTCATTTTGTGCAGGGACAGTTCTAAACACGGGAAACACGTGGCACTTCACAGGCATACTTTAGACACCCCCCAGGTACGATATTTAAAGGAATATTTGACTTTTTTTTTTTCACTTTATGCATCATTAAAATGACTGCTCCCGAAAAACGACCGTTTTTAAAACTTCTTTTTGCATTGATACATGTCCCCTGGTGCAGAACCCGGGTTCCCAAACCCTTTTTAGGACAATAACATGCATAATAGTCGTTATAATTAGCACTTTAGAATTCGAACGTTCGCATCCATTGTATTTAATAGGGTTCTAATGTTCGTACGAACGTTCGGTCCGTTCGCGGGTTCTGGTGCGAACCGAACCCGGGGGTGTTCGGCTCATCACTAGTTTAGAGTTACACAGGAGGTCTTGTGCTAGAATTATTGCTCACACTCTGATGATTGTGACGATACCTCACATGTGATTTGAACACTGCTTACATTTGCGGGAGTGACTTACGTATGTGTTTTCTTTGCTCTTTTTTTAACACTGTGCCTTTAAAAAAAAAAAAAACCCTTTGCACTTCAAAGTATTCAAATCGCTAAAATCTGCAATTCAGACTACTGTCATTTTTTTTAAATTGGCGCCTGTGATAGACTCACCCGGGACAGAGGCTTTTGGAGGAAAATGCTAGACTCTTGCCTACCGACTATGGGCACTGGCATTTGAGGGAGCTACAAGCATTTAGGAAGATATTCTGTTATGTAATGCAAAAGGACATTATTAAAGCGGAGTTCCACCCTAAAGTGGAACTTCTGCTCATCTGATTTCTCCCCCCTCCAGTGCCACAATTGGCACCTTTCAGGAGGAGGGGGGGGACAGGATACCTGTCTTTGACAGTTATCCTTTCCCACTTCCGGGAGCCACAGCCACGAATATTTACGTCACGGCTGGGGCTCCATCCTCCTCCCTCCGGCCGCCGGGCCAGTAGGAGAGAGAAGCTGGCCTCACGCATGCACAGTAGGGTTCCCGGCGTGAAGCCGAAAGGCTACATTGCTGGGGTCCCTTACCTGCGATGGCAGCGGCAGCACCTGACAGCTGATGGAAACATCAGCTGCAGTGCCGATATCGCTGGACTCCAGGGCGGGTAAGTGTCCTATTATCAAAAGCCAGCAGCTGCAATATTTTTTTTTTGGGGGGTGGAGCACCGCTTTTAGGAGGCCATGATGGTCTCTGCCAGCTTGGGACTCAGTGGACAGATGTATGTGAAAGAAATGCTGATTAATGAGATCTGGAAAGCCCGGGTCTTTTACCCAATAGTTTATTGTGCTACACCTTTGTCTCCTAGCAAACTATTGGGGATGTGTTTATACTTGTGTATTTTAAGTTGTGGGTGAGGAGACGGCAAATCTGCCCTGAAAGGTCATATATCTGAGTCACCTAGTCTGGCTAAATGATTAGATAAATAGCCTATGTTAATTAGGTTTCTGGTTACAGTTTGTATTGTCAGCCTGCTGTATATATTTAAAAGGAAAAGAGAACAGCATCCTCTAAGTGCAGTAATTTGCGTTTTTAATAAAATAAATATATGATAGATTGCACTCACAGAGTTGTGGTTATAACAGGCATGGTAGGTTTTCATCCGCTTCCGATTTACTGGGTGGAAGGAGAGGGAGGGCAGGTCCGGCATCGCTGTTAGGGATGGGTGTCCATGGTTCGGTCTGTCCTCTGGCTACAAGGCTGGTGACGATCCTTCCAAATGGATGGGACTCGATCAGTGGTGCACTACGGACGACGTCACTTCCGGGTCGGGTCAGCGGGGTGGCGCTCGCCTTCGGAATATGTGTATTCCTTCCTCAGGCTTAGGTCATGTATATATTTGTGTGTCATCTCAAATAAATCAGTTCATGTTCAGCAACCAAACGAGTATTTGCTTTGTTTGTTGTTGTCAGTGGTAGCAATATCTGATATCTATATTCAGACTGGGAGGAAGCGGTATATGATGAAAGCACTCAAGCGGAGTGTGGGACATTTCGTTACAGTGCCATTGGCAGCCGAGTAAACCGGAAGTGATGTCACTTCTGGAATTTTACTACGGAGACCCGATTAAAGCCCTTTGGGTAACAGCCTAGCTGGCAGACGTGCGTTTTATCGTGGCTCGGGTCTCCCGGTGGGATGGGACGCACGGAAAGTGAGAGAGGGGGAGACTTCCCCTCCCGCTGCCTGGGATAACGAGCGAGCAGCTGCTGAGCTGGATCGCCCATTATCACCAGATAGCTGACCGCCCACTCTGCAAGCTATACCCCCGATACATCCACTTCCTCCCACCGACATACAGCAATTTACGTGAAGTGGTTAATAAAACACAGACATGACCGGAGAGATGAGGAGGATTCTGGGAGGTCACATGACATCACTCTTATCTCTATTAATAAAACACAGAGCTGACCGGAGAGGTTAGGAGGATTCTGGGATTCTAACATGATATTCCTATTGGTTCCTCAATACAGAGATTTCCTCTTGTGAAGTCAGGTGATCATATGACCATCACAGTGCCTCCATGTGACTCCCTAAAACCTGAGAGACACAACATGGAGAAGATTCTAGAAGTCACCAAGAAGATGATGGAGCTGCTGACAGGAGAGGTGAGCGGTGCCGGGAATTCTGGGACATTATCCAGTAACAGACAAGGGATGTGTCTGGATGGTGACTGTATCATTGTGTGTGTCAGGTTCCTATAAGGTGTCAGGATGTCACTGTCTATTTCTCCATGGAGGAGTGGGAGTATTTAGAAGGACACAAGGATCTCTACAAGGACGTCATGATGGACAATCAGCAGAATTTCAGTTTTTTGAAGAACGTAAGGAAGGAATTTCCCCGGAATGAGACGATATTGAACCTCCCACTGGAGATCCTCAGCCTGCTGACTGGAGAGGTGAGTGTAATGAAGGGGTTAAATCTGACTCCGCTGTACACTGGGATGTATTCAGAGTCACTTTAAGTCTTCTGATGTTCTTCTAATTCAGTATTTCTCAACTTTTTTGCCTTCGAGGAACCCTTGGCAAAAAATCTTGGGTAACCCCTAAAATTATTTTAAGATCAACAGCTCATGGAACATTGGTGTGATCAGCGAGCTGTTGATATAACAATTATTGATTTTAGAAATAGCATTAAATAATAGAATAAATATTAAAACTTACTTCTTTAATGTGTTACTTAGGCTGCACAAATGCTAGATTTTGGGTTGAACTTATGATATGCACACACAAACTTAATCTTCAAATACAATTAGGGGTGTCACCAGGGCAGGGCACGGGGGAGTCACCAGGGAAGAACACGGGAAAGTCACCATGACATGTCACAGAGGAGTCACTGCACCAGGGCAGGGCACAGGGGAGTCTCCAGGACAGGGCACAGTGGTGTCACCAGGTCAGGGCAGGGGGTAGTCACCAGGTCAGGGCACAGGGAGTCACCAGGTCAGGGCACAAGGGAGTCACCGCAGTTCAGGGTGTCGGGGAGGTGGTGTTCCGCCCCAAAAACAAAAAAATACTGCAGCTGCTGGCTTTTGATAATAGTACACTTACCCGCCCTGGAGTCCAGCGATGTCGGCACCGCAGCTGATGTTTCCATTAGCTGTCAGGTGCTGCCGCCGCCATCGCGGGTAAGGGACCCCGGCAGAGGGAAGTGACCAGGTCAGGGCAGAGGGGAGTCACCAGGGGAGTCACCAGGGCAGAGCACAGGGATGTCACCATGTCAGTGCACGGGGATGTCTTCAGGACAGAGCACAGGGGAGTCAGCAGGTCAGAGCACAGGGGATTCAACACTACAGAGTACAGGGGTGTTGCCAGGTCAGGGCACAGGTGAGTCACCGTGTCAGGGCACAGGCGAGTCACCGTGTCAGGGCACAGGCGAGTCACCGTGCCAGGGCACAGGGATGTCCTCAGGACAGAGCACAGGGTTGTCACTGTGTCAGGGCACAGGGGTGTCACTGTGTCAGGGCACAGGGGTGTCACTGTGTCAGGGCACAGGAGTGTCACTGTGTTAGGGCACAGGGATGAGATGAGGGATTATGGGAGAGTGATATTTATCTTTGTATAATGCAGAACTGTATTGTAACAATGAAGAAATCTTCAAGAAGATCTCATAATATAACCACAAGATCCTTGAGAATACAGAATCCCATCACCATCCCCCCACCTCTATCCCTGATGCCTACAAGACACAACATGCAAAAGATTCTAGAAGTCACCAAGAAGATGATGGAGCTGCTGACAGGAGAGGTGAGCGGTGCCGGGAATTCTGGGACATTATCCAGTAACAGACAAGGGATGTGTCTGGATGGTGACTGTATCATTGTGTGTGTCAGGTTCCTATAAGGTGTCAGGATGTCACCGTCTATTTCTCCATGGAGGAGTGGGAGTATTTAGAAGGACACAAGGATCCCTACAAGGACGTCGTGATGGACAATCAGCCGCCCCTCACATCACCGGGTAAGAGGAGACTTTATTGTAAAGGAGAGAGCAGTACGGAGGGTCCACCTAGATCCCCCATCATCTGATAAACACATAGAAACAATGTATTTAGTCTCAGGAGTAAAGATGAGCCGAACACCCCTCGGTTCGGTTCGCACCAGAACTTGCGAACATGCAAAAAATTTGTTCGAACACGCAAACACAGTTAAAGTCTATGGGACACGAACATGAAAAATCAAAAGTGCTAATTTTATTTATTTTTTCTTATAAGAATTTGATTTGGCACAATAGCAGTGTACAATCCACATAATACTAACGCGTTTCTGCTGAAGCCTTCCTCATAGCATAAGTTAACAGCATTAAAATCAAACTTTTATAACAAAACAGCTCCTTTGAAAAAAGGGAAAAGGGGCATTACAATACTTAATTGACAATCATGAAAAAACTTGAACAGAATGTGAAAACTTAACCATATAAATCCCAGAGGGGAGTTTATTTCAAAAACAAATTTATATTCATCCTATTATTCATTCCTGATGGAATTCTGGTATTAAGGGTGAAAATCCACCAAACTTACCGAACTTACAATCCCTTTTGGATGCCTTTGCTTCCCTCTTGGGGCTCCGGGTTAATCCCTCCAAATCTAAAGCATTATCGGTTAACCTCTCCCCTGGCTTGTTGGGGGATTTACAGTCAGCGTTCTCCTTCCGATGGGTCTCCTCACTACCCTACCTGGGAATCCACCTTACCCCTACGTACTCTGGATTGTACCAGGCTAACTTTCCACCCCTGTTCAAGAGACTAACGGATATGCTGTTGTCTTGGTCTCATTTGCCTCTGTCTTGGTTCGGCAGAATAACTGCTGTTCGTATGTCCTATCTCCCGAAATTACTGTATATTTTTCGTGTCCTGCCTGTTCAGGTTCCCCCGCATATCCTCCGCATACATCAAAACAGAATTATACAATTTATATGGGGTTCGACCCGCCCTCGAATTGGCAGACAGGTCTTGTTTGCCAGGCGAATTAATGGCGGTCTTTCGGTTCCTAACTTACGAGCCTATTATATAGCCGCCAACATAGCCCCCCTTTCGTGCCTTAATGAAACCTATCAGCTCCCACTCTGGGCTATGCTTGACCTGGTTGACACCGACCCTGTTCCTATCTCCTCATTACCCTGGCTCCCTCCTGTGCATCGTCCGACAGCTCTGGGGCCCTGTTTAGCCCACTCTTTGCGAATATGGGATTCGGTAAAGTACTCTGCAGGGTTGATCTCTCCTCATCTCCCTCTCTTACGACTCTTACACTGCCCGCTATTTCCTCCAGGTCGTGATAATCCCTCCCAATTTTCATGGTGGTCCATGAACTGGTTCACAGATGTTCACTCACTTTTGAGGCCTACTGGGATTTTGGCATTTGAAGCTTTACGCTCCTCTCACAACATTCCCTTGCGAGAGCACTATCGTTATTTACAACTTCGCCACTTTGCTCAGAGTCTTATTCGGTCTCAATCTACCCCTTATACTTTGACCCCCTTCGAGGGTCTTTGTAGAGCCAGACCCCATTCAACAGGCCTAATATCACTGATTTATTCGGCTGTGATATCTACAAAGAGACCCCCATTGAGGCCTTACCACCTACAATGGGAGAGAGAGCTGGGGAAGCAGCTGGACCCTGAGGACTGGCAGGCAATGACACTAACTATCTCCAAGTGTTCCCGAAATGTGTTAATTCTGGAAAATGCCTATAAAGTATTGTATAGGTGGTATTACACGCCGGCGAGATTGGCTCGCTTTATACCAAATTATTCTCCACTTTGTTTTCGGGGGTGCTCCCAGGAGGGCTCCATGGCACATATCTGGTGGTCATGCCCGCGGGCGTGCAGACTGTGGATTAGGGTTTTCACTCTCCTCCGTAATCTATTTCAGATCAACATTAAAAGGGACCCTTATGTAGCTCTCCTTGGTAAGCCCATCGAGGAACTATTGCGTCCAGAAAGGCAATTGGCCCAACATCTTTTTACTGCAGCTAGGTTGACAGTTGCGAGAGCTTGGAAGACCCCCGCACTTAGCTTTGAAGCAGTCAAAAACCGCCTGAACGATGTCATGGTTAACGAGAAACTAACGGCTATTCTTTCTGATACGCATGACAAGTTTCTTAAGGTCTGGCAACCATGGATCACATACCACCACCCTTCTAGGTTTGACGCTGCTTTACTATCACTATAGGACTCCTCTTGCGCGCACCCCGTGGACCTCCTGCTTTCCTCTTCTTTTCCTCCCTCTTCAGCTTCTACTCCTCTTCTTGTTCCGCTCCATTTTTATTTATTTTTTATTTCATTTCTCTCCCTCTTTCTCCATTTCTCTTTTGCTTTTTTTTTTTTTCCCCCTCTTTCATATAGTCACTTATTTTGCTGATAACCCTTTCTAACCTCTCTAAAGGATACTAACCTTCAGGTTTTCTTGTTGTGCATTATATGTTCACTCAACAGGTTTATAGACAGCCGGGCATGGCTCGGGTTTTGGACCATTTGGTCTTATGGTTTATTTTAATTTCTTCCTTTATTTGTGTATAGCATAGGATCGCGGCTCATGCTTCCTTAATGTTGATAAGGGCCTCCAAGCCCAGATCTGCTTTGTATTTTGTATGCTATAACACGCTATTGTAAACCTGTTCTGTCAGTTTGTATGACAATAAACCTTTTTGTAAAAGAAAATCCACCAAACTTCTCTCTGGAGTAGGGTGCGGTTTATGTCACCCCCTCTTGGCGGTCTCTTGATTTGTTCTAAACCCAAAAAATAGAATAATGGTCAAGGTTCCCTGCATGTACTGTTCTAAAATGTTTAGGCACGTTAGATATATTCTTAGCATTGGAATTCAGTGTTTCATTATAATGCTCCGATATCTTGACCTTCAGTGGACGGATTGTGCATCCTATATACTGCATCTGACAGGCCTTGCATTCAATGACATCAATTACATGCTTAGAATTACAATGAATGTAATTTTTAAGGGAATTTTTCTACAACACTGTCTACATGTGCCGTAGCCACATGGATATGATCCCGTGACACTCAGCCATGTAGGAGAGGGTTGTGAAGTATGGGATCGGAAAAGGCTGGGAGAAAGGACCTATCTCAAAGTGGGAGATCTCCTACTTGAGAAACTGCATCCTTGTTGGAGAACATCATATAATGCTTTGTCAGCATACAGGATGGGAAGACACTGTTTAACATTTTTTACAATATCCTAAAACTGCATGGAATAAGCAGTAACAAAATGAGCCACTCTGGAATTGCGATGAGAGCGCTTACTGCTTCTTCCAATGCCAATTAGGTATTTGCAATCTCTCCTCTCCACCAGTCTCCTACCCCTCTCAATCAAAAAATCATTGTAGCCCCATTGTCTGATGCCGCGTACACACGACCGTTTTTAATGTCATTGAAAAAAATGACGTTTTTCTCGACATGATTCTTCTCAAGTCTGCCTTGCCTACACACTATCGTGAAAAAAAATGCTTGAGAAAAGCGCGGTTACGTACGAAGCGTACGACGGCACTATAAAGGGGAAGTTCCATTCGGATGGCGCCACCCTTTGGGCTGCTTTTGCTGATCCTCATGTTAGTAAACTTTGGTGAGAGACGATTCACGCTTTTCAGCCTCATGCTCTTCAGTCCGTTACAGCGTGCCATTTACATTCTGAATGCTAGTTTTACCAGAACGAGTGCTCCCGTCTCATAACTTGCTTCTGAGCATGCACGGTTTTTTCACGTTGTTAAAGCCAACACACGGCCGTTTTTCACAACGAGAAAAACGAAGATGTGAAAAACAACGAGAAAAAATAGAGCATGTTCCAAATTTTTAATGCCCATTTTTCACGTCGCAAAAAATGCTCTGGAGCCTACACACGATCGTTTTTAATGACCAAATAAAAAAAATTGCATTTTTCTCGTCACTAAAAACAGTCGTGTGTACGCGGCATAAGTCTATCAGTGACCATATTGCATTCATTGTCAAAATCTGATTGTGAAGAGCAAATTCTCCTTGCGCTCACAAATTCCCTAGTGGAAAGGGCTTTGATTGTATGTGGTTGATGACAACTTGTGGCAAAAAAAAAGTTGGTTACCAGCACATTCCTTTCTAAACGTTTTGGTACTGACTGATCCATTCTGAGTATGTCCAATAAGGCAAAACAAAAGATCAAGTCTTCTGGACTGCAGCACTCCAATAAAAAGCCTTTATTATGTAAAATCTTCAAAAATCCAAATCATGAGCTATGATTAAACACTAAGAAAGTGTGAAACTAGTCAGCTCTAACCAGAATTTTGTGACTTGCTGTGCTGTATTTGGATTTTTGAAGATTTTACATAATAAAGGCTTTTTATTGGAGTGCTGCTGTCCAGAAGACTTGATCTTTGGTTTTGCCTGAAATTGCATTGCCTGCACCCTTGGCTGTTGGGAGGAGATAGCCACCTGGAGGACGTCCACACCTGAGCGGTTTCTGTTTTTGTATGTCCAATAAGGGTTAAATCCAGATAATCAATTTGCTCAAAATGATTTTTGTAACTGAACTCTAGGTTCAGGAGGTTGTCATTTAAATAACGAATAAACAAATAGATTTCATGGACTGGACCCTTCCATACAAGTATTAAATTGTCTATAAATTGACAGTACCAGTCGATTTGCTCTCTGAAAGGATTGTTATGGCTAAAGAGAAAAATCTCCTCCCACCAACCCATGTATAAATTTGCCAGAGACGGTTAAAACTTTGCCCTCAGGGACGCTCCCAGGTATTGGACATGATAACAAAAGTGCTAATTTTAAAGGCTTATATGCAAGTTATTGCCTTAAAGAGTGGTTGGGGACCCGGGTCCTGCCCCAGGGGACATGTATCAATGCAAAAAAAGTTTTAAAAACGGCAGTTTTTTCGAGTGCAGTGATTTTAATAATGCTTAAAGTGAAACAATATATTTTTTTACCAATTTTTTGTACCTAGGGGGTGTCTATAGTATACCTGAAAAGTGGCGCATTTTTCCCGTGTTTAGAACATTCCCTGCACAAAATGACATTTCTAAAGGAAAAAAGTCATTTAAAACTGATCGCGGCTATAATGAATTGTCAGGTCCTGCAATACAGATAAAAGTCATTGAAAAAAATGGCATGGGTTCCCCCCAAGTCCATTACCAGGCCCTTTGGGTCTGGTATGAATATTAAGGGGAGATGGGGACAATGGTAAGGGTACAATGTACCCCGTTACCAATTCACATAGGGGGGCGAGATCTGGGGGTCCCCTTGTTAAAGGGGGCTTCCAGATTCCGATAAGCCGCTTGCCCACAGACCCCCCACAACCATCGGGCAAGGGTTGTGGGGGTGAGGCCCTTGTCCCCATCAACATGAGGACAAGGTGTTTTGGGGGTGACTCCGAAGCAGCCCCCCATGTTGAGGGCATGTGGACTGGTACGGTCCAGGAGGGGGGGCGCTTTCTCGTCCCTTTTCCTGCGGCCTGCCAGGTTGCATGCTCAGATAAGGGTCTGGTATGGATTTTTGGGGGACCCCCACACCAATTTTTATTTTTTTTGGCGCGGGGTTCCCCTTAAAATCCAATGACTTTTATTTGTATTGCAAGACCCGACAATTCATTATAGCCGCAAGCAGTTTCAAATTACTTTTTCTTTTCTTTTAGAAATGTCATTTTGCTGCAGGGACAGTTCTAAACACAGGAAAAATGTGCCACTTTACAGGCATACTATAGACACCCCCCAGGTAAAAAATTTCAAGGAATATTTCACTTTTATTGTTTCACTTTAAGCATTATTAAAATCACTGCTCCCGAAAAAATGGTAGTTTTTAAAACTTTTTTTTGCATTGATACATATCCCCTGGGGCAGGACCCGGGTCCCCAAACACTTTTTATGACAATACCTTGCATATAAGCCTTTAAAATGAGCACTTTTGATTTTTCATGTTATTTTCCCATAGACTTCCACGGCTTTCAAATTTGCCTCGAACACCGCGAATTGTTCGCTATTCGGCGAACACCCGATGTTCAAGTCGAACTTACGTTCGACTCAAACATCGGGCTCGTCCCTACTCAGGAGATGGGAGGCAGCGGTGTGGGACCTCTGCAACTTGTCTTATGTGAACATTTAAGCTTCCTCTGATTACTGAATACCAATATTACGGGTCCTGACTCAAACTATATACTCTATGTTGTACATTACATCATTCTGATACTATATAGTCCTATCTGTTGTATCTTATACAATATGTTGTACATTACATAGTCCTGACTTCTGCTCTCTCCCCTCTACCCACTGCTATATATACACATAATATGTATTCTCTTTTGTTACACCCATTTTCTACAAGCTGGACATTTTATATCCGATGATTTGATTGGAGCACAGACTTTTACATGTTGATAATGTTGTGATAACATCCTCAGATTTTGGAACCTTAAACAGAAAGTGATAATGAGGGAGAAATCAATAACCCAATGATGGAGGTCTTCAGGATCAGTTTAGTCTTAATCTTGGTTGTTCTCCCCCATCCTCACTCTCTGACCTCTGGTGGGGCTCAGCCCCCTGTTATTCATGACTAAATCATGGACTAAATAAGGAAGTGCAGGACTTCTTGTGTTGGGAAGATGGCAATGAGTGATAGAGGGGGACACTCGTCCTATAATCCCCTCATTACTGTCACTCCTATAAAAGAAAGTTCTCATTGTTTCTTCACTCTCTGACTAAGGTCCATGCATAAAGAAATTAACTGGTAGGAGATCAGAGGACCCATTTACTAGTTACCTTGAGGGGGGAATTGTAAGATCCTCAGAAACAAAGCTGCCTGGTGTGGGCGGAGTCCTGGTTTAGGGGAACCAATCTGCTCATGTCTAGTAATAATCTTTTTATTTCTATTTTAGTAGATGGACGGGAGATGAGGAAAACCTCAGAGGATTGTCTCACTTTGTCTCCAGACTGTAAAGTAGAAGATGAGGACATCACAGAGTATAGTCCAGGAGAAAACCCGACTACCTCAAATGTCCATCCGGCACCACACAGTGTAGATGGACCATCGTATTCCTCTTATCCTGAGGAACCTCAGACTGTGCGGGACGGTGCCGGACCATCGTATTCCTCTTATCCAGAGGAACCTCGGACTGTGCGGGACGGTGCCGGACCATCGTATTCCTCTTATCCTGAGGAACCTCAGACTGTGCGGGACGGTGCCAGACCATCGTATTCCTCTTATCCTGAGGAACCTCAGACTGTGCGGGACGGTGCCGGACCATCGTATTCCTCTTATCCTGAGGAACCTCAGACTGCGAGGGACGGTGCCGTCCTTCCAACTGATAAAAGGTTTTCCTGTACTGAGTGCGGGAAGTGTTTCCGTTCTAAATACAAACTTAATAGGCATAACAGATCGCACACAGCAGAGAAGCCACATTCCTGTCCTAAGTGCGGGAAGTGTTTCCGTTTTAAATCCCAACTTAATGTGCATAAAAGGTTTCACAAGGGGGAGAAACCGTATTCCTGTCCTGAGTGCGGAAAGTGTTTTCTTTTTAAATCAAAACTTAATGACCATAAAATATCTCATACAGGAGAAAAACCGTATTCCTGTATAGAGTGTGGAAAATCGTATTCACGGACCTCGCATCTTTACACACATCAAAGAGTGCACACAGGTGAGAAGCCGTATCCCTGTCCTGAGTGCGGGAAATGTTTTGCAGTAAAATCAGAACTTTTAAAACATCAGAGGTCTCACACAGGGGAAAAGCCGTATTCCTGTTCTGAGTGTGGGAAACGTTTTTCACAGGCCTCGCATTTATACACACATCAGAAATCTCACACGGGGGAGAAGCCGTATTCCTGTTCTGAGTGCGGTAAATGTTTTTCAATTCAGTCCAATCTTGAAAAACATAAGATGTTGCACACTGGGGAGAAGCCATATTCCTGCCCTGAGTGTGGGAAATGTTTTTCACAGAAGTTCAATCTTTACAAACATCAGAGATCTCATACAGGGGAGAAGCCATATTCCTGTCCTGGTTGTGGGAAATGTTTTTCAATGAAGTCTGCTCTTTCTATGCATCAGAGATCTCACACAGGAGAGAAGCCGTATTCCTGTCCTGAGTGCGGGAAATGTTTTTCAGTGCAGACCAATCTTTACAGACATCAGAGGTCTCACACAGGGGAGAAGCCATATTCCTGTCCTGTTTGCAGGAAATGTTTTTCAATGAAGCCCAATCTTTCCAGACATCAGAGATCTCACACAGGGGAGAAGCCATATTCCTGTCCTGAGTGTGAGAAATGTTTTACACAAAAGTTTAGTCTTTACACACATCAGAGATCTCACACGGGGGAGAAGCCATATTCCTGTCCTGAGTGCGGTAAATGTTTTTCACAGAAGCCCCATCTTTCCACACATCAGAGATCTCACACAGAGAAGAAGATGTATTCCTGTCCTGAGTGTGAGAAAAGTTATTCAGTGAAGTCCAGTCTTTCCAGACATCAGAGATCTCACACCGGGGAGAAGCCACTTTCCTGTCCTGAGTAAGAGAATTTCTCCTCACTGAAGTCCTGTCTTCCTGTACATCAGGGATCCCACACAACCCTCGAGGTGTATTAGTGCCTTGAGTGCGGGAAATGTCTTCGATATGAATGTTGCTGGACATCACAGCTCTCATGTGGGGAAGAAGCACACCCTGATATACAACTCAGATATACTCCATGGCTGATCTTCATCATGTAAGAAACACTTCATAAGGAGATCAGAGATCACCAAAGACATGGATGAAGTGTTGTACCATGTTTTCCATTGATAGCAGTAGAAAAAAAAAATTGAGTAATTGCCTGAGTACATTTTGTGGTGTAAGATTTCACAAACACTAAGACCCCATACACACTATTAGATTTTGAAACTCTTATATGGTTTTGGTAAATCTGAAGCCAAAAATCTGCAGAAAATTGAATAGCGTGTATGGGGTCTTAGAGGTCTATCTTAAGAAAAAAAATTGTTGAACAAATGTGACAAGTTTTGGTCATATTTTTTTCATATGATCATTGCCTCTATCTAGTGGCCATAATGGTGTTTTACACTAAATTTATTAATATAAATGTTACATTACACTGTAAACACAGCAGACTGATCCCATCTAGCTCACATTAACCTTTATACTGCCAGAGATGTTTTGTATTTTTTTGCACACATGTTAAAATGTGCATTTTTGTCCTGAAGATTAGTTTATAACCCCCAAACATATATTTTCTGAAAAGTAAAGGAAAACAGAAGGCGCACCGACCTAGTGCATTACCAGTGGCTAGGTTTTATTTAAAAGGTTTGAAGAATTAAAAATACTCACAAAGCAAGTATAGTATTGAACACACAGAGAGGTTTAGAGCCCCCTGCTAATGAACAGGAAGGGGCCAGGGATACTCATCTTAGACAGTCGAATTATAATCATTACAACAATAATGATATGCATACCTCTCCTTCTCGTCCTGGTAATACACAGCATAAAAATACTAGGAGGAATAACACTAGGAAAAACAATAGATACTGGAATAGAAATAAGAACAAGAATAGAGAGAAGGATAAAACTAGAGTTACTAATATATCTGAGTATAGGGGTGCACATAGGAACATTAACGATATAGAAAGGTCCCATGGGTTCCCCTTGGAATATAGGGGGCATGATCACTTTCCAACCCCTCTTGCATTCAGAGAGGGACTTATAGAGCAGTGGAAAAAAGATCAATGGAATACCCAATCGCAAGGCCCTAGGGGAGCCACAGAGATGGATATGGCTCCGGGGGTCCATGTGACTGCAACACATGTGGAGACGATGGATACCCCTATAGTGGTTAGTGCCGCTTTGGAGTTGCCAAAAGAACAATGGGAGTTTCCTTTGAAGTCAGGCTCAACGATTGAGAATCAAAACCCGCTGAAGGACACCGTTAAGGCTAACGGCACCACCTTTACAAATAGTATAGAATTAAACAAGGATAAGTCTCCTTTTTTTGTGGATGGAGCTGCGGGGAAGCTGAAACCCGCAGCGTTGAAGAATCTAGCATCAAAACTCCTATCCCCTCCAATTACCAGGGGACAAAAAGGCCAACGAGAAGAGGTAGGAGGGGAGGTAAGAAGTCGAAGAAGGGATCAGAAATAACCGAGGGATGCTCTACCATAAAAATGTACAACCTTTCAAAAAATGTGTTTTCAGAAACAGAGCTGGATCTACTTAGAAAAAGCCTGAATTATGCTCCCGAAAGCCCCCCCAACCTCTTTGAGCTTTTTATTGATTTAAACAAATTTGTACGCAATTTAACAGTGAAACGCCACTACAGGCTGAAAGAAATTAATAGAGGGACGAAAAAAGACGAGGAAATAGAGGTACAATTACCGTCGTCTCCGTCTGATACACTGGAGAGAGAAATGCTCGAAATATTGGAGGAGTTATACATGGAAGGAGGACATGAACTCCATGGGGAGGCGTTTGTACCTGAAATTGTCTTGGATGAGTTTAGAAACCTTTGTGGGAAGAAAAAAACTGCTCGGAGTCATCAACTAGATCTAGCAGGTCCTCTAAACAGTCTAAAGAAAAATTCTGATGTGGTGATAAGAAAAGCCGATAAAGGCGGAGGGTTGGTGATTCAAGACAGAGAGCAGTATTTAGAAGAAGCCTATAGACTAATTGGGGACACAAGTACATATGAAAGACTTATGTGGGACCCTACGGCTATCTATAATGCTGAGCTTAAAAAGCTTTTGGATAAAGCTCTAGCGGATCAGATCTTGACTAAACATGAACACCAATTCTTGTACTCTAAACATCCTGTGGTCCCTCATTTTTATCATATACCAAAAGTTCACAAGGATCTGGAAAACCGCCCGGCAGACCAATTATAGCAGGCATTGATAGCCTCACGAGTAACCTAGGCAGCTATATAGATCACTTTCTTCAGGACTCGGTTACGAGTTTGCCATCCTACATCAAGGACTCAGGCCATGCCTTAGAAATTCTAGCCCCATATATATGGGAAAAAGGATATAGGTGGCTTTCTTTGGATGTGGCATCATTATATACGTCCATCCAACATGAATTTGGTCTAAGGGCAATTGAATATTATATTGCAGAGTCTCACCGGTTCAATCCTATGCAGGCGCAGTTTCTTTATGAGTGTATCGAGTTTACACTTACTCACAATTATTTTTCATTTCTGGGCAATTTCTATAGACAAGTGAGAGGTACAGCTATGGGCGCACGGTTTGCACCTAGCTATGCAAACCTCTTTATGGGGTATTGGGAGCATAAGCATATTTGGGCTAACAATCCCTACGGAGGGAATCTCATTCTATACTCGCGTTACATAGATGACATTCTTATTATTTGGAATGGAACAGACGAAGAGTTAGCTGGTTTCCTGACACATTGCTCAAGAAATTCCTTCGGAATATCCTTTACCCATGTAATTGACGAGAAATCTCTGGTGTTTCTGGATTTGGAATTACAGGCTAATGACGAAGGCATGATCTACTCAAAAACACATTTTAAACCAAGCGCAGGAAATTCTTACCTTCATGCTCGTAGCCATCACCATCCTAGGTGGATTAAAAATGTCCCCTTTGGACAGTTTTGTAGATTGAGGAGGACGTGTACCTTTAAGAAGGATTATGAGGAACAGGCACAGATCCTCAAAAATAAATTTAGCGAGAAAGGCTATGAGGATAAACATATCGATGAAGCATTCCAGAAGTACCTCAAATTATATGATAACACTTTGGTAAACGACTTGGACAATGTAGCTAAGTCGGAGGCCAACAATGAAAAATCGCAGGTGAGATTCTGTACTAGATACAACAACAACGTTCAAATGATTCAGAGGATCTTTAGGAGAAACTGGAAAGTTCTAAGGTCCGATCCTATTCTACGAACTAGCCTGCCTTTATATCCAAATTTAGTGTTTAGAAGGCCAAGAGATTTGAGAAGTATGGTGGCCCCGAGCAGAGTTAAGAAGCTCAGAAACACAGGTCTAAACAAACCTTGGACCACATTGTTCGACCAAAAAGGCAGTTACAAGTGTGGGGTTGGAAACAGTGGTAATTGTTTACACATGAGCCATCGTAAGAAGGAAGTTCAGGGAACAGACGGGAAGAACCATAAGGTCAGGCAGTTCATTAACTGTGGGACCTCCTTTGTAATTTATGGTCTTCTCTGTCCATGTGGCCTCCTGTACGTTGGTCGTACTTCACGACCAATGAGAACGAGAATTGGGGAGCATAGGAATAGTATCCTGACGGAAAAAGAGAACTATTCGGTACCCAGACATTTCAAAGAGGCCCATGATAGTTCGGTTAGTGGTTTGAAAGTGTTTGGGATTGAGGCCATATCGAATGATTTTGATAGCGGTAAAAAACACCAGATACTGTGTACTAGAGAGGCATATTGGATATTCACCTTGGGCTCTCTAGTTCCTCATGGCTTAAACGAAGGGATCGAGTTACATAATATAGTGTAGATCTCCCTCTGTCTCATTTGGATCGGATAGCGGTATGTTCTGTGTACAGTCTAGATACATAGGTAGTGTTTACCACTCTAATTTAGTGGGACCACCTGCTCCGCCATTTAGTGTAACTACGTATCGTGGTCAGGCTCATTGGTCCTCTAGTGTAGTAGGACCTTTAGGTTATTATTACTTTTTATAGTTTTTATAGCATTTTAGAGGAAATAAATTTTAAGTATTAGGGTATGCATTATATTACATTTAATACTATTTTAGCAATCCTGTATTTTTTAATTAGGTATTTATTAGTTTTTACTTAAGTATCCAATATTGTGCTAGTGGGGTTGTGGTAGGTTAGACATATAGTCCTGGGGTACTTGTTAGGTCATTTCCTTTTGGTGGATGTTGTCATCTAAGAATAGGTTTTGACAGGGTTTATATTATGGACTGCGGGTGGGCCCTTCAGGATATTTTTACAATGTTGCACAATGCTCGCATACTGATTTGTTACATTGTTTGAGAGTTTGTGCATGTGTGTGGGCGCGTGTGCACGAGCCCAAGGTGTTGGGTGACTCGGTGCACATATGCGCCTGCCGCTGGCCCAACCACTATGGGTATGCGGTGGGGCGGATGTGTGCCCCGGGTGGGTGGCGTGCGTGCACACATGCATATTTCTATTGCTGAGTTTTGTGTCGTCTGGTCCTATATTATGATGGACCGAAGTGTGGTATTGGACCTCCCCTGGAGCAACTGAAGAATAATTGTTCCCTATACCTAGTGTATTTGATAGATTGATTCCATGTGTATTTGGGCAAGAGTTAATTATGCCACTACGGGTGCTTATACTATTCTAAATTGATTAATTTTATCAATTATATTCTCTGGTGAGATTTTGCATAGGTGTGGGGTCAGGTGTTTGGGGAAATAGCCCTCACAGGCCACCTAGTATGACACTGCCCTTTTTCTAATAGTTTAGGGTCCCCCCCCCTTTTCCTTTTTTTTTTTTTTTTAATTTATTTATTTATTTTTCCCGTATTTGAGGGTGTGGGGGCCACCACTATCATAGCGGCTTTGGGACCCGATATAGATTGGAGTCTGTGCTGGCACCAATATGTCCTCCTAGCTTCTGGTCAGCGCGGGTCACGTTTGTGCTGTGCCGCGCGCAGATCAGCAACTCGGGGACACTGTGATTGGCAGGTAATTGCGCCTGTACAGAGAGGATCAACAAAACCGGATACGGAGTGCGAGAGCCGCCTTCATATCCGGGATAATCCTTGATACCTGTCCAGCCCATCTGAGGGCGGAAGTGACGGTTACATCCACCGGAAGTGGCGGGTGGAACGCACATCCACCGCTACTTCCGGTTTCTCCGGCCAGTGTGCGTCCCATCTAGTAGTGGGAAGATAGATGCATCAGCTCCCATGACGTTGGACTACCTGTAGACGGGTGGCAGCAGCGATCGGCGGCCCATGATAGTTTGAATGGCATGGGTAAGTCCCGCCAGGCAATGGCTTTTTATTTGCCATTTGCTAGCTGGCACTTAGATTTAGATAGACATATGAGAGTGTATAGTGAGGGGTTAAGCCTATATGGGTTTGCCTTTTAGGCGAGAGGAGGAGTGGCCTGTGGTGGGTGGAGTTGTAGTCAGGTGACCACTCAGGCCCATTTACACATGGATAAAAAGGAGCCCAGAGAGAGAGGGGGGTCCAGTCACCATCATTTTTTGGCTCTGAGGAAGAGGGTGCGCCCTCGCAACGCGTCAGCCGTGGCTGTGAATTTTGTTGTCTGGACTCTCTGGTCGTCCGGTTCCAGTAGGAGGCTATCTCCTTTTGATGGAAAGATTGTGTGTTCAATACTATACTTGCTTTGTGAGTATTTTTAATTCTTCAAACCTTTTAAATAAAACCTAGCCACTGGTAATGCACTAGGTCGGTGCGCCTTCTGTTTTCCTTTACTTTTCAGTCTTAAAGAATACCAATTGTTCTGAGGAGGGCAGCAAGATTCTTGGTCATTTCCCTACGGAATACTCTGGTTGTGCCACTAAGAGACTGTACATCCGAGCGCAGGAGACTGTTTTTGTGTGTCTATATATTTTCTGAAAGCAGAGTCCTTGGAGAATAAAAGTTGGTAGTTCAAATTTTTTATCTCACATGATATTAGTGGTTTATCAAGTGTAAATTTCAGTAAGAAATACATTAAGTGTAATTTTAGAGGACAATTGCAATATTTTACCCAGTTTTTTGATAAAATATAAAAGATGAGGTTGTACCAATTAAATAGTTGCCCAACATGTCCAGCCCTAAAATTGTGTGTGCTGATGAAATAACAAACTTTGGTACTCAAAATTTGCCCACAGGTGACGCTTTAAAAGCCTTTCCAAGTCCTGTGTGTAGAGGTAACCCAAAATAATGGTTGTAGAATGATTGCTCTCACTCTGGCATGCATGGTGTTATGTAATATATGTAGTGCAATCAGTTTTTTCCTATAAAGACACCAGCAGATTGTTTATGTTTATGTTTGTAAATAAGAAGGAACTCAAAATTTTGGGGTGGGGTTTTAAGTGCTTGGGTGTCAATTAAATTTTCTCACATAACTTTATTGCTATCACTTAAGGGACCCATAAACTCCATTATGATAGCATTCTCAGGTTCTCTTTAATGAGACATCAGGAGTCTATCAGACCCCTCATGTCTCTCCTGCCCTCCACTGAAGATAATGGAGAGCAGATCATGCTCCATTCTTACCCCCTCAATCTCCTCACATATCAGTGTGGATGTCACACCTTTTCCTCAACCTTAATGTTTCTAAATCTGAGCTTGTAATATTTCCTCCTCCCCTATCCCTCTCCATGACTTTACCATAAAGATCAGCGGCACAACCATTGGTCCTGCCAAACATACCAGGGTGCTGGGTATAATCCTAGACTCTGACCTCTCTTTCAGCCCCCACATCCAATCACTGGCTACATCTTGCCGCCTTAAGCTCCACAACATCTCCATAATTTGCCCGTTTCTGACTAACGACACCTAAAAACATTTTATTCACTCCTTGATTATTTTCCACCTCGACTACTGCAACTCCCTCCTCACTGGCTGACCTTTACACAGGCTATTCCCCCTTCAGTCTATTATGAATGCTGCTTGTAGAATAATACACCTCACAAACCAATCCGTGACTGCTGCTCCTCTCTGCCAATCCCTTCACTGGCTTCCTCTCCCCCATTGTATAAAATTCTAAATACTAACTGTGACAGACCAAGCCAGGACAGGGGCTTTTGGAGAGGACTGGGAACAAGCCTCTTACCCATTGACTATGGGCCCTGGCATTTAAGGGAACACTACTCTTTGGAAGGTGTATGCCTGGGGGATCAGTGGAGTAGTCTTGTTACTTTGGATTCCATTCCATGTCTCCCCAAGCCACACAGACTCTGGGTCCCTAAGCCCAGGGTCCATGTTAAAGGCCTAGATGCCACATTTACAGCAATGACTACTTCACACTATGGGACTCATAGCAAATGTTGATGTCATCAGCAAGCCACCTGTCTGGGGTTGCCTGCTATAATATGTTTATTGCAAGTAGGTCTAGTGTGCCTCCTAAGGGTTTTTTCAACCATTGTTATTTGTGCTATTTAACTCACCTTTTGTCTGTCTGCTAAGCAAACCATTGTGGGTTGTGTTTATACTTGTATTAATGTGTATTGTACAGTACATTGTATTCAGTATTGTAGAAGTCGGCAAGTCTGACCTGGAATGAAACCTCTCAGTCATCCAGGCAGCTAATGAATGTAATGTTTTTAGTATATGTCCGTTGGTCTAATTATATTCCTGTGTGCAGTTTGTATTGTTAGGGTAATATGATCAGGAGGGGGATGTCCTCCTATGGTGTATATATTCTGTGTTAGTTTGTTTAAATAAATGTGTTACAGCTTTGCAGCCAAATGAGTCCTGCCTAGTTCTTGGTTGCAATATGCAGCTATAATATCTGATATCTATCTTCAGACTGGAGGAAGCGGTATATGACGGAATCACTCAAGTGGAGTGGGAAGCGATTTCGTTACACTAAGCACAACATACAAAGCCATCCACAGTATCACCCCCAGCTACATCACCAACCTCATCTACAGATATCACCCAAATTATCCTCTCCGCTCCTCCCAAAGCCTCCTGCTCTCTAGCTCCCTTGTTATCTCCTCCCATACTCACCCCCAGGACTTAAAAGTGCTGCACAAACTGTTGTGATATATAAATTCTGTATAATAATAATATTTCACAGCTTCTCCAGCCACAGCGGTCAGGAATGATGTCAATGAACCCAGAAGTAACCTAATACATATCACTTCCGGGGTCATTCTAGCTATGGGGATCAGCAATCGAATGTTCTCTGGTCTTTCTCTCTCTTCTACCCAGTGGCACCCACCATGCCAAGCCTATAGGTGGGATAGCGGAGCCCAACAAAGAGTAGGCGTATATGGACTACATCCTGTGTCAGTTTAGAAAGCTCGCCCTGTGAGGATGTCTGAGAGAATTTCCACCATTGGCCATGTGTGTAAAATATTGAATCCAAATGTTTGCCGATACTCTGATACCGGACTGGTAATATCATAGATTTCCTTAACCAGGAATGAGATGAGGAAGGATCCATACCGTGTCCAATCATAAAGAAGATTTCTAGCCTCACTCACAGCTTTACTGTCAGATCTAGAGGAGCCCTCCAATGTGCTCCAGGCAGTACAGTACAGGGCTAAAGTTATTTATTTTCCTTGGGGGGGGAGTCTTGGGTACCCACGGCCAGGAGAATAAATAGATGGTGCTCTGCAGTTAATTGTGGGTGTGGCGGGGGTCGTAGTTTGCCTTGAGAGGAAATGGCCACCTAACCCTTGAGCTCCGCCACACCACAGCCTAACCTAAGCTATTACAGGGGATTACCACTGACTTTTTGCCACCCATTATGAGGACTTCATCCCGCGGAAGCTCAGCATCCAGATCCCGGTCTCCGAGAGACATTAACGGCCGCACAAGCCAAACTATCCCGGAGTTATTCAGAACTCAGAGATCTAACATGGCGGCCTCGCTTCCCGCCTCATCTCCCTCACAGAACCACATCGGGATTACACTGACCCCAACGGACAACCCCCCGTTTCTATGGAGAAAAACCTGACGTCTCATCAGCAGCCGAGCCTCCACGACCTCCGAGCTGTAGCAGCTGATATCAAGGATACACTTTGCGGCCATCACGGACCTCCGCCATGAAATTTAGGCCATAGCAGGAAGGGTGCAAAGCGTGGAACATATGGCAGCACAACAGCAGACCGCCATAAGGAAAATCCACCACAGGGTAGACTCGCACACCCTGCAGCTTTGTGATCTCCAGCACCACGTCGAAGATCTCGACAATAGGGGTAGACGACATAACTTGAGAGTGAGAGGTCTCCCTGAATCTGTGGAACATGAGCAGATTCTCCCCGTGGTCACTGATTTGTTCAACCGCCTCCTTGATCGGCCTTGCCAAACTCCGTTCACAATGGAACGCATATACAGAGCGCTCCGACCACGAGGCAGAGACACTGATCCTCCGAGGGATATTGTGTGTTACATCAAAGCCCGCGACAAGGCGCAACTAGAAATGGAGGGACACTCGATCCACATCTATCAGGACCTCTTAGCAATCACGCTCAAGCACCGCAAAGATTTAGGTCCTCTGCTGGAATTCTTGCGGGCTAGAGGAATATGCTACCGTTGGAAGTTTCCCTTCAGCCTCCTGGCGTCTCACCAAGGCCGTTCTGCCCTACTGAGAGTCCCAGAAGAGCTTGATGCTTTCTGACAAACTCTGGAAAGCATCAAGAGTTGGTATGCAGAGTTTGACATCTCTGACCCTAACCGCCGCCCTCCCAGTGAGGAACCAATGGAAGCACAGAAAATGAGATTCCGAAGACGACAGTCCCCATCGGCATCCAGACCCAGCTCGACTGTTTTATGCCGGCATCCACCTTCCAGCCCTTCAACAACACCCTTACCTCAGAAAAAGGGATCCGCTCAGATGTAGATATCCTCCAAATGACCTCCTCCCAGCAACCAAGGGTGCAAACAATGCAAGTATGAGCAAAACAGGAAAAGGATTTTTCTGGATAGCAGCACTCCAAGATAAAAAGCCTTTATTTCAAAAGTCCAGGAATCCAAAGCATACACTGCACATCACGACACACTGATCAAAAATTAGCTGACATGTTTCACATCAATTGATGCTTACTCATAGCTGTGACGCCAAGACCGCTGAACGGCTATCAGCTGATTCTGCTCAGGACACCCAGAGGAGATAAGTACACTTGTCCATTATACCTTTTTCCTATCTCCCCTTCACCCGCCTGTGAGTGCCCTGAACAAACCTGTGTGTTTTGCCCCCTCAGCTGTCCCACAGCATGGTCACGCAAGTTGCCCACAGACCACGATCTCAGCTAACCCATTCAGCTACTACAGGCCCAATCCGCCATACACAGAAAGGGCAGTGCAGTTTACTGCCCGCTGGCCATCAATCCCCTCGGCCTGACACGCTTGATAGACTTTTCTCCCATGGTCTTTGCATGAATGGCCAAACTGACAAACTACAGCTTTCAGGAAGCGTCAGTGACATGCCACCTTGTAGCAGCGCGGCTTCCATAACCGCGACCCTTGGACAATCCCCTCCACTTGACGCCGGAATGATTCCCGAAAAACTCTCTCCCTCTACCGGATACTCTTTGCCCACTGTACCTTGCCCTATTGCAGGTTGCTCTGCGGACTTAGACATACAGTTCCCTATGATACAGTCCGGCACTGCCCCCGGAAAAAATCTCCCTACTGACTCCCTCTGTGGACCCCATAGATATGGATGATGGCATGACCTACTGACCCCTATTCGCACTCCTTCTGGCCATGTTTGTATTTATGAGCTAATCCGTTCCAGAAGCTGACATACCTGTAGGTAATCTGTTTTATTTGTGAGTAAGACTGCCTTTCATGTTTTGTTTGAAATTCGTTATGCTCTACTACATTCTGATGTCGGCATTATAGTGACTGTACTTTGAGCACGCCATTTTATTTTTTTACTTCCCTTGATGCAGTTAGAAGTTTACAGTTTGGGGCTTTCTATGTTAAACTGCCATATGCCCCCATCTAGTGGTGCTTTGTAACTACTTCCATTATATATACTGTGCATAATGCACCATAAACTTAAGAGATGGTACTGTACCCCTCCCATTCAGAGGTGACTCCACCCATTACGTTTTTGTACATAATGATATATGCTGCTTAATATGACATTCAGTAGCTAACCTACACCTAGATAAATTTGCACTAGCCCCACCAATAACTCTTGGGCCTCCTCCAGGCACACCCATGCCACCCTTTCCTCATCCTAAGTTTTATGTGCTTTTTCTCCCCAGCACCGTTCACGAATATCTGTTGTTCTGTTTACGACTGTTGAACTCATATTCTAATAGTGTCTCCTCTCCACTGGGTTAAACTATTAAGTGGGCCTGCTCACAACATTATATGTTAAGATAAAAGTTTGTTTATGTTAAGTTAAAAAAAATAATAATTATGATCCGTATGTTACTATTTCCTACAGTAGAAATTCTACTATACAGCTCTGATCTCTTATACACAGGCTGACGGGAGATGTACCCAAGCATGATCAATCCCCAGGTATTGACACACGACACCCGTCACCCCATTCTTCACATTAATTTCCTCCGCCTGCACAAACTATCCCGTGCCTTCTCACAACTCTGCACGATTAGGCTGTCGGTGTGATGGACCTTTCAAACAGATTAACCTATCCCTTATCTTTTCTCTAGACAGGCCAACTCCCACACAGTGGTTGCATACAGCTAACAGTGATCTTATTCTATCACCTATCACAAGTACCACTGATCTCTTCTGGTATACCCAATACCCTAGGTAGGAGGGCGGGACCTCACTCATCACCAGAACACCTTTCCTTTTACCCCTCATCCTATCCCCCCTTACGCAACTCTCAACAACCCTCATTCTACTAGCCAGACCCCCACATTTCCTTGCCTCTTCCTGCCATGGCTCTTGAAACCTTCTCTCCCTTACAGCCTCCAGGACGCGTAGGTAGACAGCAATGATGGCCTCCCCACCGCCCGATACAGCCATTCCCCCTGTCAAAATAGTCTCGCTTAATGCCAGGGGTCTTAATATACCCGAAAGACGCTCCCAACTCCTCTTAGTCATGCAACGTAGTAAGGCAGATATAATATTCCTGCAAGAAACCCATTTTCGCACAGACTCAATCTCAAAACTGCACAATCACCACTTCCCGACTGTTCAATGCAACCAACCCCACGGCTAAATCGAAAGGGGTCTCGATTCTCATAACAAAACACTGCCCCTTTCAACTTGCTGATTCAATTATAGATGAGGAGGGCAGATGCATCTTTTTAAAAGGCTCTTATCTGGGTAAGAAACTTACTCTCGCAAATGTGTACGCCCCGAATGTAGGCCAAGTCTCGTTCTTCCGTACCATTACTGATGCACTTACCACCTTTCAAGAGGGTACCCTCATTCTGGGAGGTGATTTTAATGTCCCGCTGAATCCTGTCCAGGATACCTCCACAGGCACCTCATTCCTCCCATATGCAGCCCTAAGAAAAATTAAATCCCACCTCCGAAATCTACTACTACACGACACTTGGTGCACCCTACATCCCAACGGCAAGGACTATACCTTTTTTTCGGCGCCGCACAACAGATATTCTAGGATAGATTACCTATTCATAGCACAAAATGATTTATCTCTGCTTCAACATTCGTCCATTGACCCCATGTTCATTTCGGACCACCACCCCATTTCCATGACAGTGACGTTCTTGGAATTTCTCCCTCGTCCACAAACGTGGAGACTGGACCCCTCCTTACTTACTGATCCCTCTGTTGCAGCAGAGATTGAAACCTGTACCAAACAATTCTTCCTTGAAAACAAACCTCCTGATACGTCTCCTCTCATTAATTGGAAAGCCCACAAATGCGTGATTCGCGGCACTCTTATTGCAGCTGCCGCAAAACGAAACCAAGAAAGGTGGAAACAATACACGGAACTTACCAAACTGATCCAAAAATGTGAAGATGCGCACAAACACACACTAGATTTAGCCATTCTGAATAACCTTATACAAGCTAGATCCAAGCTGTTAGACCTGCTAGGCAAACAGATTCGACGCAAATATATCCTGTCTAAGAAAACATTCTACGAACACGGCAATAAAGCCAGTAAAATGCTTGCCAGAGCCCTACAATCTAAGAAAGCTACCATGACAATACACTCTGTCACTGATGCTTCAGGACGCAAACTGAGCACAACCCCAGACATAGCCAAGCAATTCGTCAAGTACTACACTAAACTTTACAACCTCCCCCCGACGGATCCATCCATAGATAAGATTCCAAGGAAACAAATGATCATTGACTTCTTACGAAAATATAGCCCAACTCCTCTTTCTGAGTCAGTAACACAGGACCTCAACACCCCATTGACAAGAGAGGAGGTAGACTTAGCTCTGAAACAATTGAAAACAGGCAAGAGCCCCGGACCCGAAGGTTTGGCCATTGGCTATTATAAAGCGTACTCATAAGTCCTCACCCCATTCTTCATGTTGGCTTTCAACTCCTTTGCTACTCCCACTGCACCCCCGAGAGACCTCCTAAACGCCCATATTGCAGTAACCTGAAAACCAGGTAAAGACCCTTCATTAGTTACTAGTAGGTTTGAGCTTCGTGTTCGAGTCAAACCCATGTTCGACTCGAACATCGGCTGTTCGATCGTTCAACAACAAAGATCGAACATTATGGGCCGTTTGCGCCAAATTCGAGTGGCGTGTCACGGCCCATAATTCACTGCGGCATCGCAGTGCATTGCTGGCTGATGATTGGCCAAGCATGCACTATGACCCGCATGCTTTAGCCAATCACAGCGCAGAAAAAACGGAGAGCCGTAATTGGCCAAAGCCAGGGTGGCTTTGGCCAATTATGGCTATGGGGGTTTAGTACACGCCCACGCTATATAAGGCCGCCGGCTCAGCGGCCTTGTGTAGTGTGTTGGAGTTGTGAAACAAGAGAGTTTACAGAGACAGACAGTGTCATTTATATTGAGTTAGAGCAGGCAGGCGAGTCATTTAGCTGCAGTTACAGTGTGTAGAGCAGTGGTTCTCAACTCCTATCCTCATGACCCACTAACAGGCCAGATTTTCATTATTACCTTGGGGAGATGCAGACTAGAATACTGCAATCACTGAGCAGCTAATGATATCACCTGTCATGTATTTCAGTTATCTTGCAAACCTGGCCTGTTAGTGGGTCCTGAGGACAGGAGTTGAGAACCACTGGTGTAGAGGATATATATGCATCCTAGGTGTTGTGTATATATATTTATACACTGTATTTAGTTTAGCTAGATTTGTTCCTGGTTTTCTCTATACTGTGACAGGCAGGCAGGTGATTTTGCTAGCTGCAGACAGTCAGTGTTTCACTTAGTGTACTGTGTGCTTTACATAGCGTTCACCTAAAGCTTACCTGAATACAGTTAGTGAGTAGTGATGAGCCGAACACCCCCGGGTTCGGTTCGCACCAGAACCCGCGAACGGACCGAAAGTTCGAACGAACATTAGAACCCTATTAAATACAATGGATGCGAACGTTCGAATTCTAAAGTGCTAATTATAACAACTATTATGCATGTTATTGTCCTAAAAAGGGTTTGGGAACCCGGGTTCTGCACCAGGGGACATGTATCAATGCAAAAAGAAGTTTTAAAAACGGTCGTTTTTCGGGAGCAGTCATTTTAATGATGCATAAAGTGAAAAAAAAAAAGTCAAATATTCCTTTAAATATCGTACCTGGGGGGTGTCTAAAGTATGCCTGTGAAGTGCCACGTGTTTCCCGTGTTTAGAACTGTCCCTGCACAAAATGACACTTCTAAAGGAAAAAAAAGCCATTTAAAACTGCTTGCGGCTTTAATGTAATGTCTGGTCCCGGTAATATGGATGAAATTCTTTAAGAAAAATGGCATAGCTACCCCATGACCCCCCCCTACCCCAGCCCATTACCAGCCCCTTTGGGTCTTGTATGGATATTAAGGGGAACCCCGCACATAAAATAAAAAAGGCCCTATATACTCTGAACAGCCCTATACAGGCGGTGCATACAAGACAGGGACTGTAGGTTTGTTCTTATGTAGAGTCTGTTTGTAATTTTGAACAGGTACATTGTTGAAGTGTAGCTCCAGACCAAAAATCTATTTTTAAACTTTTTGGAAAACATAGGTAAGGGTTATCACCCCTGTAACATTTGTTTTGCTGTCTGTGCCCCTGTTCAGAACATTTCACCTCACTTTCCGTCCCAATGACAACTGTTTTTGAAATGTGGTGTTTTTCTTGAAACAAGGATTGCTGATAAAGCATCAGTACAGAGGAGACACCTTTCTCCCATATTTATTCTTACAGGAGAGAATTTTCCTTCCTAGTGGTAGATTTCCTCTCACTTCCTGTTGTCTTCTTGCGTTTGCAAGTAGGAGTCGTTTGTAAGTTGGATGTTTGAAAGTAGGGACCTGCCGTATATACTCTGCAGAAATAGGCCCCTTAGTTGTTGGTGTTGGCACAACACTGTAAGCACTCACAGTTACTCTTGGTTGGTGCTGGAACGCCCTGCTGTCAACTATTATATCAGGAATTTTAATTACATATAATTGTTGAACAGTGGTAGTAAAAATTGGGCCTTTGATGGTGGTGCTGGTGCCACAACACTGTAAGCCCTGACAGTTACTCTTGGTGGGTGCAGCAATGGGCCCTGCTGTGAATTATTAGATCAAGAATTGTAATTACATGCCCCTGTTGAACAGGGGCTGAAAAATTGGGCCTTAGGCACTGGTGGCACAACACTGCAACCCCTCACAGCAACTGTACTTGGAGCACAGCAATGAGCCCTGTTGCAAAGTATTGCTTCAAAAATTGTAATGACACGCCCCTGTTAAACAGGGGCTGAAAAATTGGGCCTTAGGCACTGGTGGCACAACACTGCAACTCCTCACAGATACTGTACTTGGAGCACACCAATGAGCCCTGTTGCAAAGTATTGCTTCAAAAATTGTAATGACACGCCCCTGTTAAACAGGGGCTGAAAAATTGGGCCTTAGGCACTGGTGGCACAACACTGCAACTCCTCACAGATACTGTACTTGGAGCACAGCAATGAGCCCTGTTGCAAAGTATTGCTTCAAAAATTGTAATTACACGCCCCTGTTAAACAGGGGCTGAAAAATTGGGCGTTAGGCACTGGTGGCACAACACTGCAACTCCTCACAGATACTGTACTTGGAGCACAGCAATGAGCCCTGTTGCAAAGTATTGCTTCAAAAATTGTAATTACACGCCCCTGTTAAACAGGGGCTGAAAAATTGGGCGTTAGGCACTGGTGGCGGCACCCATAAACAAAAATGATCTTACAAGCTATCATCATCAATCGTATCATTGAGGACTCGGAGGAGGAGGATAGCCAGTCAACATAACAGCACAGGCACTCAGCATCAGCATCAGTCTTGAAGGGATGTGACATGTTAAAATCAATTAGTCTGTTATATCAGCATCAGGTGTGTGGTAGCTGGTGGTGATCCAAGACTGGTTCATCTTGATGAAAGTCAGTCGATCAACCGAGTCGGTGGACAGGCGCACCCTGTGATCCGTGACAAATCCTCCAGCAGCACTGAATGTGCGTTCCGAAAGAACGCTGGATGCAGGACAGGCCAGTAGCTCAATTGCATACTGTGCAAGCTCTGGCCAGTGATCCATCCTCAAGACCCAGTAAGCCAGAGGATTTTCGGTGGGGAAGGTGTCCAAGTCTGACCTTGCCCCTAGATATTCCTGCACCATGTTTATCAGACGCTGGCGATGGTTGCTGGAACCGATCATACTTTGGGGCTGCGGACTAAAGAATTGTCTGAACGCATCGGTCAGACGGCCACCTTCCCCACCGCTCCTTCTTTGACTGGCCGAAGCCTCAGCAACTCGTTGTCCAGGACCAGGAGTTTGCAACCTCCCAGTCTCTGGGAACGCGTTGCACAGACCTTTCTGCAAGGCCTCCCGGAGTTGTCTCATCCTCTGCTCCCTCTGCGACGGTAACATAAGGTCCGCAACCTTACCCTTGTACCGTGGATCAAGGAGAGTGGCCAGCCAGTAATGGTCCCTCTCCTTGATCCGAAGAATACGAGGATCCTTCCGCAGACTTTGCAGGATCAGGGAGGCCATGCAGCGTAGGTTTGCTGAGGCATTCGCTCCGGAGTCCTCTGGGTCACTAAGGACGACATGATCCGCAGCCACCTCCTCCCAGCCACGTACAAGTCCACTGGTTTCTTGGGACTGTAAATCATCCCTAAAAGACTGCTGCTGATGATGCTGAGTGCCAGCCTCCACCTCCATGCTGACACAATCCTCCTCCTCCTCCTCCTCCTCCTCCTCCTCTTCCTGTGCGATGGGTGGGACAGAAGGAACACTGTCTGGGTAAAGGGGGCCTTGAGAGGCAAGGAAGTCCTCCTCTTCCTGCCTCTGTTCTGCCTCAAGTGCCCTGTCCATTATTCCACGCAGCGTGTGCTCCAACAGGTGGACAAGAGGTACAGTGTCACTGATGCATGCACTGTCACTGCTCACCATCCTCGTGGCCTCCTCAAATGGTGCCAGGACAGTGCATGCATCCCTGATCATGCCCCACTGGCGTGGAGAAAAAAAACCAAGCTCCCCTGACCCTGTCCTGGTGCCGTAGTCGCACAGGTACTCATTGATGGCCCTCTGCTGCGTGTGCAGCCGCTGCAGCATGGCCAACATTGAGTTCCACCTGGTGGGCATGTCACATATAAGGCGGTTCTTGGGCAGGTTCAACTCCTTTTGCAGCTCAGCCAGGCGAGCACTGGCATTATAAGATCTGCGGAAATGCACACAGACTTTCCTGGCCTGCCTCAGGACATCCTGTAAGCCCGGGTACCTGCCCAAGAAGCGCTGCACCACCAGGTTAAGGACGTGAGCCACACAGGGCACATGGGTCAGTTGTCCCTGTCGGAGGGCGGAGAGGAGGTTGGTGCCATTGTCGCAAACCACCATTCCTGGCTTAAGCTGGCGTGGCGTCAACCACCTCTCGGCCTGGCCCTGCAGAGCAGACAGGACCTCTGCCCCAGTGTGGCTTCTGTCCCCCAAACACACCAGCGCAAGCACGGCATGGCATCTTTTTGCCTGCGTACTTGCGTAGCCCCGTGAACGGCTACGGAGCACCGCTGGTTCATAGGACAAACCACAGGAAGAGGCCATGGAGGAAGAAGAAGAGGAGGGGGTGGAGGAGAGAGGTGTGTCACAACCAGTAGTAGCATTTTGGAGGCGTGGCGGTGGGACAACCTCCAACACTACTGCACCTTGTCCTGAATCCTTCCCAGCTGCCAAAAGAGTGACCCAATGGGCCGTGAAAGAAAGGTAACGTCCCTGTCCATGCCTGCTGGACCATGAGTCAGCGGTAATATGCACCTTACCGCTGACCGCCCTGTCCAGCGAGGCCAAGACATTGCCTTCCACATGCCGGTAGAGAGCCGGAATAGCCTTCCGTGAGAAAAAGTGGCGTTTGGGAACCTGCCACTGAGGAACTGCACATTGCACAAACTCACGGAAGGGGGCCGAGTCTACCAACTGAAAAGGCAGCAGTTGAAGCGCTAGCAATTTAGCCAAGCTAGCATTCAACCGCTGGGCATGTGGATGGCTGGGAGTGAACTTCTTTCGACGGTCCAGCAGCTGGGGCAGGGAAATTTGCCTGCTAGAATCGGACGTCGGTGTACTGCTAGCAGAGTGGGCGCAAGTACTTGGCTGTGACACACCTAATTCTACACCTTCATTCCTCTCAGTGCATGTTTCAGAGAGGACTGAAGTTATAGTGGGGTTGGAGATCCCAGCTGATGCGGTGCAAGGAGAGGTCCGCTTTGTTCTTTGGTGTGGGTCTTTGAGGTAGGCTTGCCAACGAGCTGCATGGCAGGTCAACATATGTCTGGTCAGGCATGTGGTACCCAAGCGGCTGATGTTTTGGCCACGCGATATACGCTTGAGACATATGTTGCAAACAGCAGCTGTGCGATCTGATGCACTAGCCTCAAAAAAGGCCCACACCAAAGAACTTTTTGAATGACGGGCAGAGGCAGCGCCCTGCACAGGCGGAGCTCTGCGGTGTGATTCCGTCGGTGTACTGCCCTTACGCTGGCCACCAAAGGGCATCCTGCCTCGTTGGAGATGTGCCTCCTCCTCATCCTCCTCCTCCTCCTCTCTCCTATTAGGCACCCACGTGGAGTCAGTGACCTCATCATCCCCTCCCTCCTCATCACTGGAGCCAATCTGGCAGTATGCTGCAGCTGCTGGAACATGACTGCCAGATTGGTGTCCTTCTTGAGCATCCCCTCTGTCTGCTCTCACGCTACTGCCTTCCTCTAGCTGGGTTTCATCATCAGACCCTTCGAAACGCTGGGCATCCTCCTGGAGCATGTACCCAACACTGTGCTGAAACAGTTCGGGGGACTCCTCAGGAGGAGGACATGGTGGGTCTAGGGAAGGAGTGACTGATGATTTGTCTGACATTGATACCAGGGAAGACGACGCTTTGGCAGCTGCTTTTCCAGTACCCTGAGCCTGGGTGAGAGAGGATGAGGAGGAGGAGGAGGGCTTGGTCATCCACTCTACCAAGTCTTCGGCATGATGTGGCTCAACATGTCCAGCTGCCGAAAAGAAGGACAAGCGTGTCCCATGGCCATGTGCTGATGACAATGCACCGCGTCCACGACCAGCACTGTTGCCCCCAGACACAGAGCCTGCTTGCCCTCTTTTATTGCCTCCTGACTGTCTGCCTCTCCTTGTTTGCCTTCCAGACATTCTAATAGATGGCCTGCAGGGAGATGGGAAAAAAGCAATAAGGGCTACCTTCAGGTGTCCTTCTCTGTCCCTTGAAACAAGGACTTGCAGAGTGAAATAAACTGACACTCTCCCTACCTACAGTTTTCTGTCCCTAGAATAAATGTTTTTTTTAATCACAATATAGCACAAGGACAATTCAGTCACTGTCCTTCCAGGTCCCTGGAAACAAGGACTTGCAGAGTGAAATAAACTGACACTCTCCCTACCTACAGTTTTCTGTCCCTAGAATAAATGTTTTTTTTAAGCACAATATAGCACAAGGACAATTCACTCACTGTCCTTACAGGTCCCTGGAAACAAGGACTTGCAGAGTGAAAGAAAAAAAACACTCTCCCTACCTACAGTTTTCTGTCCCTAGAAAAAATGTTTTTTTTAATCACAATATAACACAAGGACAATTCACTCACTGTCCTTCCAGGTCCCTGGAAACAAGGACTTGCAGAGTGAAATAAACTGACACTCTCCCTACCTACAGTTTTCTGTCCCTAGAATAAATGTTTTTTTTAATCACAATATAGCACAAGGACAATTCAGTCACTGTCCTTCCAGGTCCCTGGAAACAAGGACTTGCAGAGTGAAATAAACTGACACTCTCCCTACCTACAGTTTTCTGTCCCTAGAATAAATGTTTTTTTTAATCACAATATAGCACAAGGACAATTCAGTCACTGTCCTTCCAGGTCCCTGGAAACAAGGACTTGCAGAGTGAAATAAACTGACACTCTCCCTACCTACAGTTTTCTGTCCCTAGAATAAATGTTTTTTTTAATCACAATATAGCACAAGGACAATTCACTCACTGTCCTTACAGGTCCCTGGAAACAAGGACTTGCAGAGTGAAATAAACTGACACTCTCCCTACCTACAGTTTTCTGTCCCTAGAATAAATGTTTTTTTTAAGCACAATATAGCACAAGGAGAATTCACTCACTGTCCTTCCAGGTCCCTGGAAACAAGGACTTGCAGAGTGAAAGAAAAAAAACACTCTCCCTACCTACAGTTTTCTGTCCCTAGAAAAAATGTTTTTTTTAATCACAATATAACACAAGGACAATTCACTCACTGTCCTTCCAGGTCCCTGGAAACAAGGACTTGCAGAGTGAAATAAACTGACACTCTCCCTACCTACAGTTTTCTGTCCCTAGAATAAATGTTTTTTTTAATCACAATATAGCACAAGGACAATTCAGTCACTGTCCTTCCAGGTCCCTGGAAACAAGGACTTGCAGAGTGAAATAAACTGACACTCTCCCTACCTACAGTTTTCTGTCCCTAGAATAAATGTTTTTTTTAATCACAATATAGCACAAGGACAATTCAGTCACTGTCCTTCCAGGTCCCTGGAAACAAGGACTTGCAGAGTGAAATAAACTGACACTCTCCCTACCTACAGTTTTCTGTCCCTAGAATAAATGTTTTTTTTAAGCACAATATAGCACAAGGACAATTCACTCACTGTCCTTACAGGTCCCTGGAAACAAGGACTTGCAGAGTGAAAGAAAAAAAACACTCTCCCTACCTACAGTTTTCTGTCCCTAGAAAAAATGTTTTTTTTAAGCACAATATAGCACAAGGACAATTCACTCACTGTCCTTCCAGGTCCCTGGAAACAAGGACTTGCAGAGTGAAATAAACTGACACTCTCCCTACCTACAGTTTTCTGTCCCTAGAATAAATGTTTTTTTTAATCACAATATAGCACAAGGACAATTCAGTCACTGTCCTTCCAGGTCCCTGGAAACAAGGACTTGCAGAGTGAAATAAACTGACACTCTCCCTACCTACAGTTTTCTGTCCCTAGAATAAATGTTTTTTTTAATCACAATATAGCACAAGGACAATTCAGTCACTGTCCTTCCAGGTCCCTGGAAACAAGGACTTGCAGAGTGAAATAAACTGACACTCTCCCTACCTACAATTTTCTGTCCCTAGAATAAATGTTTTTTTTAATCACAATATAGCACAAGGACAATTCACTCACTGTCCTTACAGGTCCCTGGAAACAAGGACTTGCAGAGTGAAATAAACTGACACTCTCCCTACCTACAGTTTTCTGTCCCTAGAATAAATGTTTTTTTTAAGCACAATATAGCACAAGGAGAATTCACTCACTGTCCTTCCAGGTCCCTGGAAACAAGGACTTGCAGAGTGAAAGAAAAAAAACACTCTCCCTACCTACAGTTTTCTGTCCCTAGAAAAAATGTTTTTTTTAATCACAATATAACACAAGGACAATTCACTCACTGTCCTTCCAGGTCCCTGGAAACAAGGACTTGCAGAGTGAAATAAACTGACACTCTCCCTACCTACAGTTTTCTGTCCCTAGAATAAATGTTTTTTTTAATCACAATATAGCACAAGGACAATTCAGTCACTGTCCTTCCAGGTCCCTGGAAACAAGGACTTGCAGAGTGAAATAAACTGACACTCTCCCTACCTACAGTTTTCTGTCCCTAGAATAAATGTTTTTTTTAAGCACAATATAGCACAAGGACAATTCACTCACTGTCCTTACAGGTCCCTGGAAACAAGGACTTGCAGAGTGAAAGAAAAAAAACACTCTCCCTACCTACAGTTTTCTGTCCCTAGAAAAAATGTTTTTTTTAATCACAATATAACACAAGGACAATTCACTCACTGTCCTTCCAGGTCCCTGGAAACAAGGACTTGCAGAGTGAAATAAACTGACACTCTCCCTACCTACAGTTTTCTGTCCCTAGAATAAATGTTTTTTTTAAGCACAATATAGCACAAGGACAATTCACTCACTGTCCTTCCAGGTCCCTGGAAACAAGGACTTGCAGAGTGAAATAAACTGACACTCTCCCTACCTACAGTTTTCTGTCCCTAGAATAAATGTTTTTTTTAATCACAATATAGCACAAGGACAATTCAGTCACTGTCCTTCCAGGTCCCTGGAAACAAGGACTTGCAGAGTGAAATAAACTGACACTCTCCCTACCTACAGTTTTCTGTCCCTAGAATAAATGTTTTTTTTAATCACAATATAGCACAAGGACAATTCAGTCACTGTCCTTCCAGGTCCCTGGAAACAAGGACTTGCAGAGTGAAATAAACTGACACTCTCCCTACCTACAGTTTTCTGTCCCTAGAATAAATGTTTTTTTTAATCACAATATAGCACAAGGACAATTCACTCACTGTCCTTACAGGTCCCTGGAAACAAGGACTTGCAGAGTGAAATAAACTGACACTCTCCCTACCTACAGTTTTCTGTCCCTAGAATAAATGTTTTTTTTAAGCACAATATAGCACAAGGAGAATTCACTCACTGTCCTTCCAGGTCCCTGGAAACAAGGACTTGCAGAGTGAAAGAAAAAAAACACTCTCCCTACCTACAGTTTTCTGTCCCTAGAAAAAATGTTTTTTTTAATCACAATATAACACAAGGACAATTCACTCACTGTCCTTCCAGGTCCCTGGAAACAAGGACTTGCAGAGTGAAATAAACTGACACTCTCCCTACCTACAGTTTTCTGTCCCTAGAATAAATGTTTTTTTTAATCACAATATAGCACAAGGACAATTCAGTCACTGTCCTTCCAGGTCCCTGGAAACAAGGACTTGCAGAGTGAAATAAACTGACACTCTCCCTACCTACAGTTTTCTGTCCCTAGAATAAATGTTTTTTTTAATCACAATATAGCACAAGGACAATTCAGTCACTGTCCTTCCAGGTCCCTGGAAACAAGGACTTGCAGAGTGAAATAAACTGACACTCTCCCTACCTACAGTTTTCTGTCCCTAGAATAAATGTTTTTTTTAAGCACAATATAGCACAAGGACAATTCACTCACTGTCCTTACAGGTCCCTGGAAACAAGGACTTGCAGAGTGAAAGAAAAAAAACACTCTCCCTACCTACAGTTTTCTGTCCCTAGAAAAAATGTTTTTTTTAATCACAATATAACACAAGGACAATTCACTCACTGTCCTTCCAGGTCCCTGGAAACAAGGACTTGCAGAGTGAAATAAACTGACACTCTCCCTACCTACAGTTTTCTGTCCCTAGAATAAATGTTTTTTTTAAGCACAATATAGCACAAGGACAATTCAGTCACTGTCCTTCCAGGTCCCTGGAAACAAGGACTTGCAGAGTGAAAGAAACTGACACTGTCCCTACCTACAGTTTTCTGTCCCTAGAATAAATGTTTTTTTTAAGCACACTATAGCACAAGCACAAAACACACTGACACTCTCCCTACCTATCCTTCTCTTTCCCTAAACTAAAGGAATCCAGGTTAAGCAAGAAAGAAATAACAGTCACTGTCCCTGCCTATGCTGCTCTATCCCTGCTCCGGAACACACTACACTAGGCCGCCGTGCTGGCGGCCTTTTATAGTGTGGGGCGTGTACTAAACACCCTCAGCAATAATTGGCCACAGGCATCCTGCCTGTGGCCAATCATTGCTCTCCTCGCTGCCGGCGCTGTGATTGGCCAAGCATGCGGGGTCACAGTGCATGCTTGGCCAATCACAGCGCCTGGATGACACTGCGATGGCGTAGTGCATTGTGGGCCGTTCGCGTCACTCGAATTTGGCGCGAACGGCCCAAATCGTTCGATCTTCGTCGAACGATCGAACAGCCGATGTTCGAGTCGAACGTATGTTCGACTCGAACACGAAGCTCATCCCTATTAGTGAGTGACTAATAGTGGTGTTCTCATAATTAAACCACAGGCAGAGAGCTGCAAGTATTTTGAGTCTACTGTGTCCCTCTCTGCACAGTTTTCACCTAAAACGAACTGCTGCTGCTGCTTTTCCCATACTAATACCACAGCAGGCAGTTGATTCTGATAGCTTCATTATCAGTACAGACAAATTATATATATATATATATATATATATATATATATATATTGTGAGGGGGTTAGCTCGGCAGCGGGTGTGGGTGACCCCCGGGATGGGCTCCCCACACAAAACAGGCCCAGCAAACGGAGGTTGTGGTTTTCAAAATCAAAAAAGGTGCGGTTTATTTTCTATTTACAGTGACAAAACACAGCAAAGCAAAAGAAACATAACCAAAATAAATCCTGGTCAAGTTGACCTCTGACTAAACATACAGGTTTCCTAACTAACAACTGGGATCAGCCTAGTGCTGTCCTAGTCCCTAAGTCCCTGGTTTAGTAAAAGTCCAAACAAATAGCCACACAGGCTTTGCCTCACCGCACAGGGGTTCACTCTCCCTAGACAGTCCACACAGGTCTGGTTCCAGGCATGAGCTAACATCTAATGAAGCTGGGAGTTCTTATAGAGGCCTAAATGAGCTGACAAGCTTCAGCTGGCCTCATCAACTCCCTGTCTGTACGACGCCCCACACTCTCCCTAGAGGTATGAGTCATCCATGAGCCCACTAGCCTTATACAACTCTCCACCTAGTTGTATAAGTCGGCGTAAAGCCTGAATCTGGGCGAAATATATCTACCCCCCTGGATGCAACCAGGTGACTTTACCTTCCTGCTGTCACATACCCCCCCCTCTTGTTTTAACCTCGGGGTTGGAACACCAGCAATCAGGCATTCATGTACTCGAGACAAAGCATCCACATTCCCCATTTGAACGCCAGGGCGATGCTTTACTGTGAAGTTGAATTCCTGGAGGGCCAGGAACCACCTATTCACTCTTCTATTTGTTTCCTTGTTTTGAGCCATCCACTTTAACGGAGCGTGATCCGTAACCATGTCAAAGTGCCTACCTAGCAGGTAGTACCGAAGGGAATCTAGAGCCCACTTCACCGCTAAACACTCCTTTTCAACGGTGGCGTAATTTACCTCATGGGACTTCAACTTCCTGCTGAGGTAAATGACTGGGTGCTCTTCCCCGTTCCAGACCTGGGACAATACTGCTCCTAACCCCACATCTGACGCATCACTTTGTACGACAAAGTCTTTAGAGAAGTCGGGTGAGTACAACACTGGCTGGCTACATAAGGCTTGTTTCAAGAATTGGAATGCTGCCTCAGCCTCGGGGGTCCATTTAATCATGACCGACCCTTTCCCCTTCGTTAGGTTGGTTAGGGGCACAGCCTTAGAAGCAAAGTGGGGAATGAATCGCCGATAATACCCAGCGATTCCCAGAAAGGCTCGTACCTGCTTCTTGCTGTTGGGACGTGGCCAACTCTGGATGGCCTCGACTTTGTTGAGTTGGGGTTTAATTACTCCCCTCCCAATGGTGTACCCAAGATATTTGGCCTCCTCCTGCCCAATGGTACACTTCTTGGGGTTAGCCGTAAACCCCGCTTCCCGAACAGAGTCCAGGACTGCTTGCACTTTTGGCAGATGTGAGGCCCAATCTGTGCTATGGACAATTACGTCATCCAGGTAAGCCGCAGCATACTTCCGATGGGGCCTCAGCATCTGGTCCATTTTCCGCTGGAATGTGGCCGGCGCATTCTGTAACCCGAACGGCATTCTTTTATATTGGAACGCCCCGTCTGGGGTTACAAATGCGGTTTTCTCTTTGGCCAATTTGGCCAGGGGGATTTGCCAATACCCTTTTGTGAGGTCAAGAGTCGTCATGTATCGGGCTGTTCCCAGCCGGTCGATCAACTCATCTATACGTGGCATGGGGTAGGTGTCAAATTTTGTAACTTTGTTCAACTGACGAAAATCGTTACAAAATCGCCAGCTCCCATCCGGTTTAGGCACCAACACAATGGGACTAGACCAATCACTTTGGGACTCCTCTATCACCCCTAAGTTCAGCATTTTCTGTACTTCCTCCCGTATTGCCTCCCGTCGGGCCTCTGGGATCCGATAGGGTTTTAACTTCACCCTTTCACCGGGCGGGGTAATGATGTCATGCTCTACCCCAAATGTTTGTCCCGGCAGCTCAGAGAATACCTCCTTGTTGCGAAGCACAAACTCCTTAACCTCCTGTTGTTGGGGTTGTGACAAGGTGGCTGCTATTCCAACCTCAGGAATGACGCAACCAGTTTGAGCTGGTGACCAAGTGTCTGCGACTAGGGACTCTCTATCCCTCCAGGCTTTCAACAGATTAACGTGATAGATCTGTTCGGGCTTTCGCCTTCCTGGTTGTCTGACCTTGTAATTCACTTCGCTCACTTTTTCCATTATCTCGTAGGGGCCTTGCCATTTGGCAAGGAATTTACTTTCAACCGTAGGGACAAGTACCAGTATCCTATCCCCCGGGGAAAAGGTACGGGTCTTGGCTCCACGGTTGTACACTCTCTGCTGTGCTAACTGCGCTTGGGCCAAATGTTCCTTCACGATGGGCATTACCTGTGCAATTCGGTCTTGCATCAGGGCGACATGCTCAATCACACTCCTGTGGGGAGAACTCTCACTTTCCCAAGTTTCCTTGGCAATATCCAACAGCCCTCTTGGGTGTCTCCCATACAGTAACTCAAAGGGGGAGAATCCCGTAGAGGATTGGGGCACCTCCCTAATAGCAAACATCAGATAAGGAAGTAGACAGTCCCAATCCTTTCCATCTCTATCCACCACTTTCTTCAACATTTGTTTTAGGGTTTTGTTGAATCTTTCAACCAGCCCATCGGTCTGGGGGTGATACACAGATGTACGTAATTGCGTCACTTTGAACAATTTACACAGCTCCTTCATAACCCGGGACATAAAGGGTGTACCTTGGTCCGTAAGCAGTTCTTTACAAATACCCACCCGGCTAAACACAAGAGATAGCTCTTTGGCTATGGTTTTGGCCGAGGTATTTCGGAGAGGGATCGCTTCTGGATAACGGGTGGCATAGTCCAATATAACTAATATGTACTGGTGCCCCCTAGCGGACTTGATTATAGGACCTACCAAATCCATGGCGATCCTCTCAAACGGGACCTCAATGATGGGTAGAGGGACCAGCGGGCTACGGAAATGTGGCATCGGGGCCGACCTCTGACACACAGGGCAGGAGGAACAATAATTTTCTATGTCCTTCATCACCCCCGGCCAATAGAATCTCTGTAATACCCTCTCTCGGGTTTTCTCTGTCCCCAGATGACCTCCAAGAATGTGCCCATGGGCCAACTCCAACACCAACTTCCTGTAAGGTTTGGGCACCACAAGCTGCTCAACGGTTTCTTCTGCCCTTTTTGCCACCCGATACAGTAGGTCCTTCTCTACGCTGAAGTATGGGTAAGTGCAGGTATTATCTGGGTTCACTAACTCGCCATCTATTTTCACTACGTTTTCCCGTGCCTTTATTAGGGCGGGGTCTTTCAACTGTTCTGTGGCAAAGTTTTCCCTGTGAACCTCAAGATCAGAAAACTCCACAGACGGTAGGTTTTCGTCTGAGGAGGTGGGCTCCTCTCCAGTTTCTTGAGTCTCCCCTGCCAATACTGATAAGGGAAATTCCGGAGAGTCCTCACCACTCTCAGGGGAGTTCTGGCTATCACATTCCTGGTACATAGGGGCACCAGTGGGGGGCTCAGGATCATCCCACAGTTCCCAGAACTTCGGAAAATCCCTTCCCACAATGGCGTCATACGGTAACTGAGATACTAAGCCCACTGGATGAGAGAGGGTACCTTTGGGGGTCTCGAAACACACTGTAGTCACTGGATACTCTCGGGTGTCCCCATGCACACAAATAACAGCTACCTTGCTATTCCCAGAGACCTCTGTTTTAACTAACTCAGCCTTTATCAGGGTCACAAGGCTACCTGAATCCAGCAATACCACAACATTTCTACCATTAACACACATTTTGCATAAATGTTTCTCAGTTCCTCGAATGGCAGTGCATGCGACTGTCGCACACAGCGACTGACGTCTGCCCGTCAGAAAGTCACACTGCATGGGTTCCTCCACAACCGGGCAATTTGCTGCAATATGTCCCGCTTGCCGGCAGCGGTAGCAAACGATCCTTCTTTCCGCCTCTTGAGCCGCTGATTTCCCAGGCTGTTCTCGCCAAACTTGGGGTAGAGCTCCCACCCTCTCACTCTCTCCACCCTTACCCCTTGGAATCATCTTATCCGCCCCTGGGGATGGTCTGGTCTTAGGGTGGAAAGTCCGAGTGTCTCTGGAAGAGGCCGTCAGGTTCTCTGTAGCCAAGTATTTCTCCACACGATCCACAAGACCATCGGCCGTCTCTGGGTCTCCATGGCTTACCCACTTTTGGATGGCAGTAGGAAGAGCTCTCAAAAACCGATCCATTACAACACGTTCCACAATCTTTGGTGCGGACAAAGTCTCTGGCTGTAGCCACTTTCTGCTCAGGTGAATGAGATCATACATTTGAGACCTGGGGGGTTTTCCAAGCTGGAAAGTCCAGTTATGCACACGCTGAGCCCGGACAGCCAGGGTGACACCCAGCCTTGCCAATATTTCAGCTTTTAGCATCACATAGTCTTTTGCTTGGTCATGCTCTAGGTCATAGTAAGCCTTCTGCGATTCACCAGTTAACAGAGGAGCCACCAGTCCAGCCCACTGCTCCTCAGGCCACTTTTCTCTTTCAGCAGTCCTTTCAAATGTGGTCAAAAATACCTCTGGATCATCCTCTCCAGTCATTTTTGTCAATAAACGACTCACCCCAAAGGACGCGGTATTAGTGGGACGGCTTCCCTCACTGGTCTGCGGACGTTGCTGCACTACTGCTTCCATTTGTTGTAGTCTCTGCTCTTGCTTCTGTAACAGGTCTATGAAGCGGGCCTCAGATTGCTGCAGGGCTTGTTGCTGAGCTTCCAGACTCTGTTGGTGAGCTTGCTGCTGGGCTGCAAGGCTCTGTTGATGAGCTTGCTGCTGGGCTGCAAGGCTCCTTTGCAAACCTGCATTTGTCTGCTGTTGATTGGCATTTGCTAGAGCCAGCTGTTTCAGTATCTCCTCCATGCTGGCTTAAAAAAAACTGCCACTGGTTCTCCACCAACTGTGAGGGGGTTAGCTCGGCAGCGGGTGTGGGTGACCCCCGGGATGGGCTCCCCACACAAAACAGGCCCAGCAAACGGAGGTTGTGGTTTTCAAAATCAAAAAAGGTGCGGTTTATTTTCTATTTACAGTGACAAAACACAGCAAAGCAAAAGAAACATAACCAAAATAAATCCTGGTCAAGTTGACCTCTGACTAAACATACAGGTTTCCTAACTAACAACTGGGATCAGCCTAGTGCTGTCCTAGTCCCTAAGTCCCTGGTTTAGTAAAAGTCCAAACAAATAGCCACACAGGCTTTGCCTCACCGCACAGGGGTTCACTCTCCCTAGACAGTCCACACAGGTCTGGTTCCAGGCATGAGCTAACATCTAATGAAGCTGGGAGTTCTTATAGAGGCCTAAATGAGCTGACAAGCTTCAGCTGGCCTCATCAACTCCCTGTCTGTACGACGCCCCACACTCTCCCTAGAGGTATGAGTCATCCATGAGCCCACTAGCCTTATACAACTCTCCACCTAGTTGTATAAGTCGGCGTAAAGCCTGAATCTGGGCGAAATATATCTACCCCCCTGGATGCAACCAGGTGACTTTACCTTCCTGCTGTCACAATATATATATCGATATCGATATATATATATATATATCTATATATATAGATACATCCCACCTTTGTGCAGCTACATCTCACTGCAGGCCATTAGTATGTCTGGAAGGCAAACAAGGAGAGGCAGACAGTCACGAGGCAATAAAAGAGGGCAAGCAGGCTCTGTGTCTAGAGGCAACAGTGCTGCTGGTCGTGGACACGGTGCATCCTCATCAGCACGTGGCCGTGGGACACGCTTGTCCTTCTTTTCGGCAGCTGGCCATGTTGAGCTGCAACATGCCCAAGACTTGGTAGAATGGATGACCAAGCCGTCCTCTTCCTTGTCCTCTCTCACCCAGGCTCAGGGTACTTTGTCTGGCAAAGCAGCTGCCAAAGCGGCTTCTTCCCTTGGCTCAATGGCTTCAGTCACTCCTTTCCTAGCCCCACCATGTCCTCCCTGAGGAGTCCCCTGAACCGTTTGACCACAGTGTTGGGTACATGCTCCAGGAGGATGCCCAGCGTTTTGAAGGCTCTGATGATTGAACCCAGCTGGAGGAAGGCAGTAATGTGAGCTCAGAGAGAGGGGGTAGTAACGTGAGCCCAGAGAGAGGGGGTGCCCAACAAGGACAGTTAACTGGCAGTCATGTTCCCCCAGCTGCAGCATACTGCCAGATTGGCTCAAGTGATGAGGAGGGAGGGGATGATGAGGTCACTGACTCCACGTGGGTGCCTGATAGGAAGGAGGAGGAGGCACATCTCCAACGAGGCAGGATGCCCTCCAGGGGACAGCTTAAGGGCAGCACACCGACCGTATCACACCGCAGAGCTCCGCATGTGCAGGGCGCTGCTGTCTCTGCACATTATTCCAAAAGTTCTTTGGTGTGGGCCTTTTCTCAGACGTGTGCAGCAGATCGCACCGTTGCCATTTGCAACATATGTGTAAAGCGTATCTCGCGTGGCCAAACCATCAGTCCATTGGCAAGCGTACCTAAAAAAAACACACCAAAGAACAAAGCGGACCTCTCCTTGCTCCTCATCAGCTGGGACCTCCAACCCCACTATACCTTCAGTCCTCTCTGAAACCTGCACTGAGAGGAATGAAGGAGTAGAATTCGGTGTGTCACAGCCAAGTACTTGTGGACAATCTGCTATCGGTACACCGACGTCTGATTGTACCAGGCAAATTTCCCTGCCCCAGCTGCTGCACCGCCGAAAGAAGTTCGCTCCCAGCCATCCACATGCCCAGCGGTTGAATGCTAGCTTGGCTAAATTGCTAGCACTTCAACTGCTGCCTTTTCAGTTGGTAGACTCTGCCCCCTTCCGTGAGTTTGTTGAATGTGCGGTTCCTCAGTGGCAGGTTCCCAAACGCCGCTTTTTCTCACGGATGACGATTCCGGCATGTGGAAGGCAATGTCTTGGCCTTGCTGGACAGGGCGATCAGCGGTAAGGTGCATATTACCGCTGACTCATGGTCCAGCAGGCATGGACAGGGACGTTACCTATATTTCACGGCACATTGGGTGACTGCTGGCAGCTGGGAAGGATGCAGGACAAGGTGCAGTAGTGTTGTTCCCCCACCACGCCTCCAAAATGTTACTACTTGTGATTCTGACACACCTCTCTCCTCCACCCCCTCCTCTTCTTCTTTCTCCATGGCCTCTACCTGTGCTTTGTCCTCAGAACCAGTGGTGCTCCGTAGGCGTTCAAGGGGCTACACAAGTACGCAGGCAAAAAGATGCCATGCGGTGCTTGAGCTGGTGTGCTTGGGGGACAGCAGCCACACTGGGGCAGAGATTCTGTCAGCTCTGCAGGGGCAGGCTCAGAGGTGGTTGATGCCACACCAGCTTATGCCAGAAAAGGTGGTTTCCGACAATGGCACCAACCTCGTCTCCGCCCTCCGACAGAGACAACTGACCCATGTGCCCTGTTTGGCTCACGTCCTTAACTTGGTGGTGCAGCGGTTCTTGGGCAGGTACCCGGGCTTACAGGAGGTCCTGAAGCAGGCCAGGAAACTCTGTGGGCATTTCCGCCGGTCATATAATGCCAGTGCTCGGCTGGCTGACCTGCAAAAGGATTACAACCTGCCCAAGAACCGCCTAATCTGTGACATGCCCACCAGGTGGAACTCTACGTTGGCCATGCTGCAGTGGATGCACACGCAGCAGAGGGCCATCAATGAGTATCTGTTGCAATATGGCACCAGGACAGTGTCAGGGGAGCTTGGATTTTTTTCCCCACGCCAGTGGGCCATGATCAGGGGTGCATGCACTGTCCTGGCACCATTTGAGGAGGCCATGAGGATGGTGAGCAGTGACAGTGCATGCATCAGTGACACTGTCCCTCTTGTCCACCTGTTGGAGCACACGCTGTGTTAAATAATAAACAGGGCACTTGAGTCAGAACAGAGGCAGGAAGAAGAGGACTTCCTTACCTCTCAAGGCCCCCTTTATCCAGACAGTGTTCCTGCTGGCCTGGCTATCACACAGGAAGAGGAGGATTATTGTGTCAGCATGGAGGTGGACCCTAGCACTCAGCATCAGTCTTCAAGGGATTAATTACAGTCCCAAGACACCCATGGACTTGTTCGTGGCTGGGAGGAGGTGGCTGCGGATCATGTTGTCCTCAGTGACCCAGAGGACTCCGCACCGAATGCCTCAGCAAACCTACGCTGCATGGCCTCCCTGATCCTGCAAAGCCTGCGGAAGGATCCTTGTATTCATGCAATCAAGGAGAGGGATCATTACTGGCTGGCAACCCTCCTTGATCCACGTTACAAGGGTAAGGTTGCGGACCTTATCTTGCCGTTGCAGAGGGAGCAGAGGATGAAGCATCTTCGGGAGGCCTTGCAGAAAGGTCTGTGCAATGCGTTCCCAGAGACTGGGAGGTTACAAATTCCTGGTCCTGGACAACGTGTTGCTGAGGCTCCGGTCAGTTAAAGACATAGTGGTGGAGAAGGTGGCCGTCTGACCGATGCGTTCAGACAATTTTTTAGTACGCAGCCCCAAGGTATGATCGCTTCCAGCAACCATCGCCAGTGTCTGGTTTACATGGTGCAGGAATACCTAGTGGCAAGATCAGACTTGGACACCTTTCCCACCGAAAATCCTCTGGGTTACTGGGTCTTGAGGATGGATCACTGTCCGGAGCTTGCACAGTATGCAATTGAGCTACTGGCCTGTCCTGCATCCAGCGTTATTTCTGAACGCACATTCAGTGCTGCTGGAGGCTGTGTAACCGATCACAGGGTGCGCCTATCCACTGACTCGGTCGATCGACTGACCTTCATAAAAATGAATCAGTCTTGGATCACCACCAGCTACCAAGCACCTGATGCTGATGTAACCAAATCATTTTTTGGGAAATGTCAGATCCCTTCAAGACTGCCTATGCTGATGCTGAGTGACTATCCTGTTATGCTGAGTGACTATCCTCTTCCTCCTCAATAATCATGCTGATAGCTTGAAAGAACATTTTTGGTTCTGGGCACCACCACCAGTGGCTAAGGCCCAATTTTTCAGCCCCTGTTTAACATGGGCGTGTATTTACAATTTTTGATGCAATGCTTTGCAGCAGGGCTCATTGCTGTGCTCCAACTACAGTATCTGTGAGGGGTTGCAGTGTTGTGGCACCAGCACCAGTGCCTAAGGCCCAATTTTTCAGCCCCTGTTTAACATGGGCGTGTATTTACAATTTTTGATGCAATGCTTTGCAGCAGGGCTCATTGCTGTGCTCCAACTACAGTATCTGTGAGGGGTTGCAGTGTTGTGGCACCAGTGCCTAAGGCACAATTTTTATGCCCCTGTTCAACAGGGGCATGTAATTACAATTCTTGATCTAATAATTCACAGCAGGGCCCATTCCTGCGCCCACCAAGAGTAACTGTGAGGGCTTACAGTGTTGTGGCAACACCACCATCACCAAAGGCCCAATTTTTCTGCCCCTGTTCAACAGGGGCATGTAATTACAATTCTTGATCTAATAATTCACAGCAGGGCCCATTCCTGCGCCCACCAAGAGTTACAGTGTTGTGGCAACACCACCACCACCACCAACAAATGCCCAATTTTCTGCCCCTGTTCAACAGGGGCATGTAATTACAATTCTTGATCTAATAGTTCACAGCAGGGCCCATTCCTGCGCCCACCAAGAGTAACTGTGAGGGCTTACAGTGTTGTGGCAACACCACCACCACCAAAGGCCCAATTTTTCTGCCCCTGTTCAACAGGGGCATGTGATTACAATTCTTGATCGAATATTTCACAGCTGGGCCCATTCCTGCGCCCACCAAGAGTAACTGTGAGGGCTTACACCACCACCACCAAAGCCCCAATTTTTCTGCCCCTATTCAACAGGGACATGTGATTACAATTCTTGATCTAATATTTCACAGCTGGGCCCATTCCTGCACCCACCAAGAGTAACTGTGAGGACTTACAGTGTTGTGGCACCAGCACCACCATCACCACCAAAGGCCCAATTTTTCTGCCCCTGTTCAACAGGGGCATGTGATTACAATTCTTGATCGAATATTTCACAGCTGGGCCCATTCCTGCGCCCACCAAGAGTAACTGTGAGGGCTTACAGTGTTGTGGCAACACCAACACCTAAGGGCCATATTTCTGCAGAGTATATAGGGCAGGCCCCTACTTTCAAAAATCCAACTTACAAACGACTCCTACTTGCAAACGGAAGGAGACAACAGGAAGTGAGAGGAAATCCACCCCTAGGAAGGGAAATTCTCTCTTGTAAAGCCCTGTACACACGATCGGTTTTACCGATGAAAACAGTCCGATTGACTTTTTTCATCGGACAAACCGATCGTGTATGGGACCCATCTGTCTTTTTTCCATCGGTTTTAAAAAATAGAACATGTTTTAAATTTTTCCGATAGATCAAAAACCGATAGCAAATTCTGATCGTCTATGGGCAAGTCCATCGGATAAAAAACCCATGTATGCTCTGTCATGGATATGCAGTAGTGTTTGTCTGTCAGCTTACCTTCCTTCCCATGTGTTCATCTTAGAGGCCTGAGCCCTTTCACCTGGCTTCCTTTATAATCCCCTCCCAGCCAGACTCCACCCCAGGCCCTATCACAGAACACTATATTAACCTGTGCACTGCAAGCCTGCTTTGCTGATCAACGTGTTTGTTAGGCATTGTGTGTTTGGGTTCCTGCCTGCCGTGTGCTACGTCTGTCTCTCTGTTACGTTATTGGCTTGTCCCCGACCATCCCTGTCTGCTCGTGACCCTTGACCTTCGGCTCGTTCTTCGTTATCCTTGTCTGCTTGTGGCCCCTGACCTTCGGCTTGTTATTCGGTTCTCTCTATCGTGTGCTGCTGCTTCCCCTTATCCTACGGGGCGTGAGCTAGGAAACTCCAGGGGCCGCGACCTGGTCCCAGCCTGCAGCGTAACATCCTCACCACTAGAGGCCCTGGAGAAGACCAGCTGGGTCTTAGACTCCGCGCCCTGGGGAATCTTGGCTCTCGCTTCCGTTGGGATCCCGGTTGTGCTCCTCTGGTCCCGCTTTCCACAACCACCCAGTTTCCTATCCACAGAAGCCAGCCATAGGGTTCACTACCTCGCGGTGCACTCCTGTCCCCCTACGGTGTGCATCTGTCACCTGGCCACAGGTGACCCAGACAGTTTGATCAGCCATGAACCCGGCTGACATCCCGTTACCCGTGGATGATCCGTTGCAGGGCATAGTTTGCAGACTTGAAACCCAGGAATCGAATCAGACTCAGGTGATGCGATTCCTCCAGGATCTGGCTTCTCGCTTCGAGCAGCTTCAGGCCTCCTTGGGAACCCTAAATCCGCAACCTCAAATACAACCAGCGGCTGCACCTATTGCACCAGTCGCAGCCACACACTCACTACAACTGCCAGCTCCGTCCCGTTTCTCTGGGGACTCCAAGGCTTGCAGGGGGTTCCTTAGCCAATGCACAATTCATTTTGAGCTCCAGCCCCAAAACTTCCTGTCTGATCGGGCTAAGGTAGCCTATATCATTTCCCTCCTCTCTGGTGAAGCTTTAGCCTGGGCAGCCCCTCTGTGGGAACTGAATGATCCAGTGGTTTCTAGCCTGTCTGGCTTCTTGAAACTTTTTCGGAATATCTTCGAAGAACCGGCTCGTGTCTCTTCAGCGGCCAGCGCCCTTTTACGTCTCCGCCAAGAGTCTGCTTCTGTGGGACAGTATGCCCTTCATTTCCGCATACTGTCGGCTGAGTTGAGCTGGAACAATGAGGCCTTAGTCGCAACCTTTTTGCATGGCCTGTCTGATAGAGTGAAGGACGAATTAGCAGGAAGAACCATCCCCACTGATCTGGCCGGCGTTATCTCCTTGTGTAACCAGATCGATATTCGCTTTCAGGAGAGGACCTTAGAAAAGCAACGCCAGCACTCCTTGGTTCTTAGTCAGCCTGAGCTCCCCTCTCTTCGACCCGTAGAGCATCTCCTACCAGCTGAGGAACCCATGCAGCTGGGTCGGACCAGGCTATCCCCCGAGGAACGTGCTAGGCGCAGAACTCTTGGTCTGTGTCTTTACTGTGGGGGCAAAGGTCATTTTCGTGACACTTGCTCTCTTTGTCCAGAAAAACGTTCGGGTCCACTTCATCTGGAAAGTGGAGTATTGGACCCAGAAATATCACCTTCCCCTTCTCGTCTTCTGCTTTCTGTGTTCCTTCATGTTGGTGCTTCTACTCATTCGGTCTCAGCATATCTGGATTCCGGAGCCGCTGGTAATTTTATGGACTGGGAAATCGCATCGTCCATGAGACTTACTCTTTTGCCCCTCACCACACCATTGGTGGTCTTGGCGATTGATGGTACTGTTCTCCCAGGGGGACCTATCCGCTTCCAGACCCTCCCTGTTAAGATGTCGGTAGGGACACTCCACCAGGAGTGGATATCCTTCCTTATCTTACCCAAGGCCTCAACGCCTATAATTTTGGGTCTCCCATGGTTACAGCTCCATTCTCCTCATGTGGACTGGACTACTGGACAGATCCTGGCTTGGGGTCCCTCCTGTTCCTCGTCCTGCCTACCCAAGGTTGCCCCCTGTGAATCTGAGCCGGTCATTCATTCCAGGTTGCACAACCATTTACATTTCTCTGTCCCTAACCACCCTTGGACGCACAGCCAGGCTAGCTTGTCTACAAGTCCTGCAGTCGCTATGTCTTGCGATGCGATTCAGGTAGTCGCTACACCTGACTCAGCTATTCACTCTGCCTCTGTACTAGTTATGCCAGTCCAGCCCATGCCCAGTGAGCCTCCTACTTTTTCTTGTTTGGGACATTCTGCTTGTCCTTCAGCTATTCAGCTTGACTCCGGCGACATGTCACCTTCTAACCAACCTGACTTCAGGATTCCACTGACATCTGCCCAGTCTGATGGTCCTGTGCAAGATGACCAGTTCCCCTTTAAGGGTCTAGGGGACCCTCCTCAGATTCCTGTTGATCCCCTCATGCCCTTGCTTATTCCTAGAGAGCCTTTGGTCCTCAATAGATCTTCTTGTCATCTCCCTACCTCGTTTTCGGTCTCTGAGGATAATCTTAAGTACGAGGTTAGACAAGTTCTGGATTCTCGGCTCTGCAGAGGCATTCTTCAGTACCTTGTGCATTGGAGAGGTTTTGGTCCTGAGGAGGCGTCTTGGATCGCTGCATCTGATGTCGCTGCACCTCATCTGTTGAGAAGGTTTCATCAGAGATTTCCCTTTAAGCCTGGGTCCAGGCGGGGGAGGGCCCATAAGAGGGAGGGTACTGTCATGGATATGCAGTAGTGTTTGTCTGTCAGCTTACCTTCCTTCCCATGTGTTCATCTTAGAGGCCTGAGCCCTTTCACCTGGCTTCCTTTATAATCCCCTCCCAGCCAGACTCCACCCCAGGCCCTATCACAGAACACTATATTAACCTGTGCACTGCAAGCCTGCTTTGCTGATCAACGTGTTTGTTAGGCATTGTGTGTTTGGGTTCCTGCCTGCCGTGTGCTACGTCTGTCTCTCTGTTACGTTATTGGCTTGTCCCCGACCATCCCTGTCTGCTCGTGACCCTTGACCTTCGGCTCGTTCTTCGTTATCCTTGTCTGCTTGTGGCCCCTGACCTTCGGCTTGTTATTCGGTTCTCTCTATCGTGTGCTGCTGCTTCCCCTTATCCTACGGGGCGTGAGCTAGGAAACTCCAGGGGCCGCGACCTGGTCCCAGCCTGCAGCGTAACATCCTCACCACTAGAGGCCCTGGAGAAGACCAGCTGGGTCTTAGACTCCGCGCCCTGGGGAATCTTGGCTCTCGCTTCCGTTGGGATCCCGGTTGTGCTCCTCTGGTCCCGCTTTCCACAACCACCCAGTTTCCTATCCACAGAAGCCAGCCATAGGGTTCACTACCTCGCGGTGCACTCCTGTCCCCCTACGGTGTGCATCTGTCACCTGGCCACAGGTGACCCTGACATGCTCAGAATCAAGTTGACGCATGCTCAGAAGCATTAAACTTCATTTTTCTCGGCTCATCTGAGTGTTTTACGTCACCGCGTTTGTAAAGGTAGGTTTGTTGACTGATGGTGTGTAGGCAAGACTGATGGAAGTCAGCTTCATCGGATTTCCGATGGACAAAACCATCGGATTAGAATCCATAGGATATCCGATCTGTGTACGAGGCTTAAGAGTTAATATGGGAAAAAGGTGTCTCCTCTCCACTGATGCTTTATCACCAATCCTTGTTTCACTAAAAACCCCAAATATTCAAAAAAGTAGGATTTTTAAAACAGCTTACCTGTAAAATCCTTTTCTTGGAGTACATCACGGGACACAGAGCAGCATAGTCATTACTATGTGGGTTATATAGAATTACCTTCAGGTGCTGGCACTGGCAACTTCCAAAACAGGAAGTACCCTCCCCTATATAAGCCCCTCCCATCCGGGAGTACCTCAGTTTTGTAGCAAAGCAATACGTGTCCCCAAAAGAGGGGTGGGAGCTCTGTGTCCCGTGATGTACTCCAAGAAAAGGATTTTACAGGTAAGCTGTTTTAAAAATCCTACTTTCTTGTTCATACATCACGGGACACAGAGCAGCATAGTCATTACTATGTGGGACGTCCCAAAGCAATGCCACATGAGGGGGGGATACACCATACATAAGCTGGGCGCCATCAGGCATGAGGATCTTTTGCGGCCTGCAACACACTGCGCCCAAAGGCGACATCCTCCTGACTTCTAACGTCCACCTGGTAGAACCTAGTAAACGTGTGTACTGAAGACCATGTTGCGGCCTTACAAATTTGCGCCAGGGAGGCCTGGTGATGCACTGCCCATGAAGTTCCAACTGCTCTCGTGGAGTGCGCCCTAACTTTGAACGGAGGCGGTCTACTTCTCAAGCCATAGGCTTGTATTATGACCTGTCAAATCCACTTGGCTAAAGTAGATTTTGATGCTGCCTGACCCTTTCTGGGGCCTTCCGGCAGAACAAACAAAGAATCCGTTCTACGAATCTGAGCAGTGGCTTTTAGATAAGCTTTAACTGCTCTTACTACATCCAAAGAATGCAATAACTTTTCCTCTACCGAGCTTGGTTTGGGGAAAAAAAGAAGGAAGAACCACATCCTGGTTCAAGTGAAACCTCGATACCACCTTAGGAAGAAAGGCTGGGTGAGGACGTAATACTACTCTGTCCTTATGGATAACCAGATATGGCTCTTTACAGGACATGGCGGCTAATTCCGACACTCTTCTAGCCGAGCATATGGCTACTAAAAATATCAATTTCCTGGTGAGTAGAACCAAGGAAATGTGCCGCAAAGGTTCAAATGGCTGCTTCTGCAGAACCGACAGAACCAAATTTAGATCCCATGGGCATATGGGAGCCTTAATCGGTGGAATAATACGAGTCACACCTTGCATAAAGGATTTGACAAGTGAATGCATAGCCAGGGGCCTTTGAAATAGTATTGACAAGGCCGAAACCTGGCCCTTGATAGTACTTAAGGCAAACTTCCTGTCTACAGCCCACTGCAGGAAGTCCAGAATTCTGCCTATAACGTACTTACGTGGATGCCATTTTCTGGCCTCGCACCAAGTGATGTACGCCTTCCAAACTCTATAGTAGATCTGCCTGGATACAGGCTTCCTGGCATTGATTATAGTTGATACCACAGAGTTAGAGAGACCTCTCTTCTTTAGGATGTGGGATTCAATAGCCAGGCCGTTAAACTTAGAGTTAGTAAGGAAGGGTGGTATATCGGTCCTTGCGAAAGCAGGTCCGGACGACGTGGAAGGGTCCAAGGACTCCCCACAGACATTTTGATGATCTCCGCGTACCAGGCCCTTCGGGGCCACGCTGGAGCCACCAGGATCACCGGCTTCTTCTCCAACCTGACTCTGCGAAGGAGTCGAGGCAACAATTGTAGCGGAGGGAATGCATATATATCAGTCTGAACTGATCCCAAGGGAACACCAGAGCATCCGAGCCGCAAGCGAGAGGATCCCTTGTCCGGGAGACAAATCTGTCCACCTTTGCGTTGAATCTGGATGCTAGCAGATCTACATCCGGTGTTCCCCACCGCTGACATATTGCTCGGAAGACCTCGGGATGAAGGGACCATTCCCCTGGGCATAACTGTTGGCGACTCAGAAAGTCCGCCTTCCAATTCTCCACCCCTGGAATGAAGACAGCTGATATACATGGGGCATGCTTTTCTGCCCATTCCAGGATGTGACTTACTTCCCTCTGGGCTGCACGACTCCTGGTGCCTCCCTGATGATTGATATATGCCACTGCTGTGGCATTGTCTGATTGAATTCTGACAGGGGACCCTTGGAGTCTGGATGTCCAGGCTACTAGGGCGTACCGGGCTGCTCGTATCTCTAAGAGATTGATGGGCAGGGTTTTTACTACATTTGACCATCTGCCCTGGAGAGACCATTGCTCCAGTACTGCCCCCCAGCCTATAAGGCTGGCATCTGTAGTGACCACCTTCCAAAATATCGGGCTGAAGGGTTTTCCCTTCTGGAGATTCTGGGGGATCAACCACCAGCAGAGACTCTTCCGAACGGAAGGGGACAAAGCCATCGGGAAGTCTAGAGCCTGAACTTTTCCATTCCAGGCTGACAATATGGCCCTTTGTAAATTCCTTGAGTGGAATTGGGCGTATGGCACAGCTTCGAATGATGCTACCATCTTTCCTAGCAGCCTCATGCACAGGCGTATGGACGGCTGTCTTTTTGCACAAAGCAGACGGACCAAGGCCCTCAAAGAGGATACCTTGTCTAGAGGTAAGAAAATCTTCCTCTGGTCTGAATCCAGCCGTAGCCCTAGATATACCAGGTTTTTCACTGGCTGTAGGGCTGACTTGTCCAGGTTGATGACCCAACCGTGAGACTCTAGATACTTGATTGTATCGACAATTACCACTTCTAGCTTGGCAACTGAGTGGTCCATCAACAACAGGTCGTCTAGGTATGCCATTATCGTTACACCCCGTGTTCTTAGATCGGCCAACAGTGGGGCCAGAATTTTTGTGAACACTCGTGGTGCTGTGGCCAGACCGAATGGTAAGGCTCTGAACTGAAAATGGCGCCCTTCTACTGCAAAGCGTAGGAATTTTTGATGACCTGGAAAGATGGGAACATGCAAGTAAGCATCTTTGATGTCGATCGAGGCTAACCATTCCTCCCCTTGTAGGGCAGCGGTGACCGATCGGATCGACTCCATCCGGAAAGACCGGACGTTTAGAAATTTGTTTAGACTCTTTAGGTCCAATATGGGTCTTATGTCCCCGTTTGGCTTCGGGACTGTGAAAAGGTTTGAGTAGAAACCCAACCCCCACTCTTCCATAGGAACCTCCATAATTACTCCTTGGAGCAATAGTTGTTCTAACGCCAATAGGAGAGACCCTCTTTTCAGAGGGTCTCTTGGCATGCCTGACCACATAAAATGGGACGGAGGAGACTCTTTTAACTCCAACTTGTATCCCAGAGTTACTGCGGAGAGCACCCATCTGTCTTTGATCGTCTCCCGCCAGGTCTCTGCGAACAACTGAAGTCTTCCCCCCACCCGTTTGAGTGGGGGCAGCCCTTCATAGGCTTGACTTGGAGGCTGGTTTAGTACCTCTTCGGATCCAGGGCTTTTTATTACCCTGTGGCTGTCCCTGATTTTTACCTCCTGAGTTTGACCGAGGAGGCCGTCGGAACTGCTTAGTAGCAGACGTCGCAGGGATAGGAGAGGTAGTCCTCTTAAAAGATGGACCCCTAGACCTCTTTTTACTCGGTAAGAGAGTACTTTTACCACTGGAAATCTTCTGGATATACTTATCCAGGTCTTCGCCAAAAAGGCGTTCCCCATGAAATGGGAAGCTAACTAAGAGCTTCTTACAGGGAGCTTCAGCAGACCAGTTTTTGAGCCACAGAAGCCTACGCATATGTACCAAAGACAGCGTGAGGCGGGAGGCCTGATGGATAGAATCCTTGATGGCGTCAACCGCAAAGCATAATGCTCTAGGCAGATCAGCCAGAGCCTGGGCCTGCTGGTCTGGCAAATCCCTCAGGACCATTTTCATTTGATCCTTTAAAGCTTCCAATTTTTTATCCACTGGATCTTTGAACATTTGAACATTATCTACTGGACATGTCAGTGATTTGTTCACAGAAGAGATGGCTGCATCCACCGTAGGAACATTCCATCTCTGGGTGAACTTTTCCTCCATGGGATAGATCACCGGAAACCTTTTAGGCGGAACAAATAGTTTATCAGGATGTTCCCAGTGCTGGTATATAAGTCCTTCCAATAATGGATGTATTGGAAAGGAGCAATTAACCTGGGGAGCTTTTAGCGACCCCAATGAGGAGACAGCAGTAGTTGATGGTTCAACAAGAGGCATTTTAAATGCAGATCGAACCATGTCAGTTAGGGTCTGGACCCACAATCTTTCAGTCTGTGATGCTGAAAATGGTTCATCTACTGTCGATTCCTCAAAAACAGAGCTAACCTCCTCCTGATCCCCTTCAGGTAGGTCGGTCCCTTCCTGGGACTGTTGCTCTGCCAACAGGCACTCTAATGGAGGTGATGGAGATCTGGCGCGCTTTCTTTCCTGTAGAGAAGAAGCGATCAATGCAGCCAATCTCTGCTCCAATCCCTCCAGAGTTGAGGAAAAAACCTCCTCTGTTATATATGCAGGAGCAGGTGGACTGAGGACAGCCGCAGTACCTGGCACTCCCGGGGGTTCCTTATGGGTATTAACCTCTGATTTCTCAGGGGAGGAGGGTGCAGATGACTGCTCCAGATCCTCAGAGCCCGATGGAGACCCCCTACACTTCCTGAGAGGTATATCTCGGCGTTTTTTAGGCGGCATATTCCTTAGTTCAAAGCTGAGGTATTCCAGCCGCAATACACCCCTTACTGAAATAGTCTAATGCAATTTGCTGCTATGTACATCAGTGGGTGTCTACTAATGCGTCTTTCTGGGGATGCCTGTATCAACCGCCCGCTGTAAGCCCCTATACCATGCTACCAGCTCCTTTTCATGCTCTGTGTCCATAGCAAGCAGCGTGGACTGAGTCCTTTTATCTTGCTGGGACGCCCGCACATGCGCAGAAGCGCTGGGCGCACAGAGCGCGTCATCCGCCAGGCTCCGCCCCCTTTTTTGAAGCTAAACCTTATAAAAGGAAAGCATGTGTGTGCGCGCGCGCGCGTGCACGTGTGCGCTCTTGGCGCCATGTAGGGAGAGGAGCCAGGGTCCCTGTTTCACCAGGACTCGGGGATGGAAGGAAACTACTTGGCAGCATGACAGAGGAATGCAGCTTCCCTGATAGAGAGCTCACTCATCTGCCTGGACTTTCACCATGGAAGGAATAGTCCCAAGAAAAAAGACGTTCCACAGCGGCCTCTAGTGGACAAACACAGGTACCGCACCTTTTGTCTTTTTTTTTTTTTTTAAAACCTCCTTTATGAAAAAACATTTCCAGGTTTACAGTTTTTTTAAAACTTCCCTTATGAAAAAACATTTCTAGGATTTCTTAGGCATATACAGCTATTAGCGAGAATACCCTTTAGGTAACAGGCAGAAAGACATATTAGGCTTGGGGGTCCCCTCAATAGAACCAAGTTCCTGAGGGGCCCCCACTTACCTTTTCCCCGCCGCAGGACTTTGTTTGGTCCACAGAAGCCCAAACTTCACCTCTCACGGCAGGCATTGTACTAGACCTTCAGGGACCGGGTTCCCAAGGATTCCACTCCCCTGGACCTGTATAGCACCCTGCACAGATAGCCTCTTGGTTTTGGGTATGACCAGAGCTCTGGATCCCAGGGTCCAGCCCTCCTAAGAGAGGCATTACAGGCAAAACCCTGCTCTTCTCTGCAAGGCCCGAGTACCGACCGTTTAGCTATGAAGCTTTTTTGGTCGGATCCGGAATAGCTTGCTAAGGCCCAGAGAACCTGTACACAAGCCCAGATGAATACATGTTAACCTTGGCCAACACCTTAGACACTGGCAAAAAACTGAGGTACTCCCGGATGGGAGGGGCTTATATAGGGGAGGGTACTTCCTGTTTTGGAAGTTGCCAGTGCCAGCACCTGAAGGTAATTCTATATAACCCACATAGTAATGACTATGCTGCTCTGTGTCCCGTGATGTATGAACAAGAAACATTTGTCATTAAGATGGAAAGTGAGGTTAAATCTTCTGAACAGGTGCACAGACAGCAAAACAAATGTTACAGGGGTGATAACCCTTCCCTATGTTTTCCAAAAAGCTTAAAAATTTATTTTTTGGCTGGAGCTACACTTAAAAAAATGTACCTGTTCCAAATTACAAACAGATTCTACTTAAGAACAAACCTACAGTCCGTGTCTTGTTTGCACCGCCTGTATTCTGCTGTTCAGAATATATAGGGCCTTATTTTACTTTGGGTGCGGGGTTCCCCTTAATATCCATACAAGACCCAAAGGGGCTGGTAGTGGGCTGGGGAGGGGGTACCCATGCCATTTTTCTCAATGATTTTCATCCATATTGCCGGGACCATACATTACATTAAAGCCGCAAGCAGTTTTAAATTACTTTTTTTCCTTTAGAAATGTCATTTTGTGCAGGGACAGTTCTAAACACGGGAAACACGTGCCACTTCACAGGCATACTATAGACACCCCCCTGGTACGATATTTAAAGGAATATTTCACCTTTTTTTTCACTTTATGCATCATTAAAATCACTGCTCCCGAAAAAATGTCCCCTGGGGCAGGACCCGGGTCCCTAAACACTTTTTAGGACAATAACTTGCATATTAACCGTTATAATTAGCACTTTTGATTTCGAACGTTCGCGTCCATTGTATTTAACCACTTCAATACAGGGCTTTTTATATCACCTCAATACCAGGGCTATTCTGGCACTTCTCTCCTACATGTACAAATCATCATTCTTTTGCTAGAAAATTACTCAGAACCCCCAAACATTATATATGTTTTTTAGCAGACACCCTAGGGAATAAAATGACGGTTATTGCAGCTTTTTTTCTTGCACGGTATTTGCGCAATAATTTTTCAAACGCCTTTTTTGGGGGAAAAAAATGGTTTTATGAATTAAAAAATAACAAAACAGTAAAGTTAGCCCAGTTTTTGTGTAAAATATGAAAGATGATGTTACGCTGAGTAAATAGATACCTAACATGTCACGCTTTAAAATTGTGCACACTCATGGAATGGCGCCAAACTTCGGTACTTAAAAATCTCCATAGGAGACGTTTTGAAAATTTTTACAGGTTACCAGTTTAGAGTTACAGAGGAGTTCTAGTGCTAGAATTGTTGCACGCGCTCTAACGCACGTGGCGATACCTCACATATGTGGTTTGAACGGCGTTTACATATGTGAGCGGGACTTACGTGTGCGTCCGCTTCTGATCGCGAGCAACCGGGGACAGGGGCGTTTTAAATTTTTATTTTTATAATTGTTTTTTTATTTTACAAAATATTTTATTTTTATTTTTTTGATCACTTTTATTCCTATTACAAGAAATGTAAACACCCCTTGTAATAGGAATGGTGTGTTAGGTCCTCTTTATGGAGAGATGCGGGGTCAATAAGACCCCACATCTCTGCTCCAGGCTGGAAAGCATGAGATTGTGAAAAACAATTCCCCGATCTCATGCTTACTAGCTGCAATCGTGGCTTTGTTTACTTCTGAGATCCCGGGTGTGAGGTCATCACATCGCGCCCGGGCCTCCGACAGTCATAGAGATGACTGGTGACCATCTGGTCACCAGTCATCTCTATGCTTCCTATCCGGCGCCAGACGATTCATTCCCTGGGCCCCCGATGGCACCGGATGGCGGCGGGAGGGGGGATGTCCCCTCCTGCCGCCTATAAGAACGATCAAGCGGCGGAACTGCCGCTATGATCATTCTTATTGTGCACAGAATCGCCGGCAGAAGAGAAGGATATCTGAATGATGCCTCTAGCTGCAGGCATCATTCAGATATCCCCCCACAAAGCCCAGGACATCATATGATGCCCACCCAGGATGGGAGATCCCATCTGTGGACGTCATATGACTATGGGCGGTAATGAAGTGGTTAATAGGGTTCTAAAGTTTGTGTAAACTTTCAATCTGTTCGCAGGTTCTGGTACGAACCAAACTGGGGGGTGTTCGGCTCATTCCTAGTTACAGGCCCATCTCGTTGCTCAACGAAGACCCTAAAGAGGAAGTAAACCCATCTTTGTTTCCCTGCAAAAGTAAAGCATAATGGACTACTATGCATTGCATAGTAGCCCATTATGTGTCACTTACCTGCAGTAGAAGCCCGCGATGTCCCCGATTGCCTCACTAGTAGCGAGCGTCCATCTTCACCCCTCTTCTTCCGGGGTCCGCGAACTCCGGCTCTGTGACTGGCCGGAGTCGCGTGACGTCACTCTCCTTTTTCACGGCACGACCCCATTCATAAAACAGCACGCTCAGTGCGCCTGCACCGTTGTCTACGGTACAGCCTTTTTTGCAAATATCTCAGAGACCGTGTAGGTCTTTTTGACATTGCAAGCACCTACAGGTAAGCCTTAATCTAGGCTTACATGTAGGTGTAACTTCCCCGTAAGGGTTTACAACCACTTTAAATGGTACGCAAAAACTCTAGCAAACCGGCTTCTCCCTTTCCTTCCCCAACTTGTCCATCTTGATCAAGTCGGCTTTGTCCCAGGCAGGGAAGCGAGAGATAATACTCTCAAAGCCATCAATATCCACCATTGGCTCACGTCTACGCACAACCAGGGATTCCTACTTTCACTCGACGCGGAGAAGGCATTCGACAGGGTGGCCTGGGACTACATGTCTGAGGCCTTGAAGGCCATCGGCCTCCCCACTATAATGCTAATCTTCATACTAGCCCTCTATTCCAACCCTACTGCGAAAGTCCGAGTGAACGGCCACCTGTCGGAAGACTTTAGGGACTTTAGGACCCTGACAAATCTTCAAATCAATTTCTCAAAATCGACAGCCCTGAACATTACACTTCCCCCAGAAACCTGTACACAATGCCAAGCTAATTTTCCCTTTACATGGCACAAGCGTGCAATCACCTACCTAGGCATTCAACTCCCAGCTTCCTAAATGATCTATACTCCCTGAACCACGCTCAAATACTGCAAAATATAATTGGAGACCTAAAGAAATGGTCCTCTGTGCTTTTTTCCTGGTTTGGCAGGGCTGCGATAGTTAAAATGAACATATTACCCAGGATCCTATACATTTTACAGACAGTCCCAATCAAACTCCCACCTACCTTTTTTTCCACCTATCGGAAAGCGTGCACAGACTTTGTCTGGGGCAAAATGCGCCCAAGACTAGGATATCAGAGACTCAATGCTCCTAAACGTAACCACTTCCATACAGGGCACTTATACACCTTCCTGCCCAGACCAATTTTCAGCTTTCAGCGCTGTTGCACTTTGAATGACAATTGCGCGGTCATGCTATATTGTACCCCAATTTTTTTTTAACATTTTTTCCCCACAAATAGAGCTTTCTTTTGGTGGTATTTGATCACCTCTGCGAATAAAAAAAACAAATAAAAAAAAGACCAAAAATTTTGAAAAAAAATATATTTTTTGTGTTTCATTTACAAAACTTTGTAAATAAGTAAGTTTTCTCCTTCACTGATGGGGCTGCACTGATGGGCACTGATAAGGCAGCACTGATGGGCACCGATGAGGTTGCACTGATGATGGGCACTGATGGGCATTAATATGTGGCATGGATGGGCACTAATAGGCGGCACAGAGGGGCACTGATCGGTGGCACGGATGGGCACTGATCGCGGCACGGATGGGCACTGATCGCGGCATGGATGGGCACTGATAGGCGGCACGGATGGGCACTGATAGACGGCACGGATGGGCACTGATAGACGGCACGGATGGGCACTGATAGACGGCACGGATGGGCACTGATAGGTGGCACGGATGGGCACTGATGTACTGTAATGTATTGTACTGATGGATGCCAATCAGTGCCAAACAATAATGCCTGCCAATCAGTGATGCCCATTGTGGGCACTGTGTGGCATTCATTGTGGGCACTGATTGGCATACATTGTGGGCATTTTTTGGCATCCCTGGTGGTCTAGGGTGGCATACCTGGTGGTGACATCCGTGGTGGTCCTAGTGGCGTCCCTTCTGGTCCAGTGTGGGCATCCTCGGGGGGTGCTACGCTGATAATCGATCAGCACAGTCCCCCCTATCGGAGGAGCAGCCGATCGGCTCTCCTCTACTCGCGTCTGACAGACGCGAGTGAGGAAAAGCCGATCACCGGCTCTTCGTGTTAACATCGTAAACAGGCGTGATTGGACACGGCTGATCACGTGGTAAAGAGTCTCCATCAGAGACTCTTTACCTAGATCGGTGTTGCGGGGTGTCAGACTGACACGCCGCAACAACGATCACCGCGATGTGCGCCCCCGGGGACGCGCAGCGGCTCAATATCCAGATCACGTCATATGACGTCCGGTCAGGATATTGAAACCACTTTGCCGCCATCATTTTGTAATAGGGCGGGCGGCAAGTGGTTAAGGGGGGCATAGGACTCCCTGATATAAGAAAGTACCAACAAGCCTGCTACCTTGCCAAGATTATAGACTGGAACATACATTCTAAATACAAAGACTGGGTCCAGCTAGAACATTCACTATCTATCCTGCCATTGGCACAACTCCCATGGATCGCTCCTTGCCATACTCCCCCTGACTGTAGACTCCACCCGCTCATTGCCCCAATGCTGACTTCCTTTCGAGAGACCTGTAGTAAACACAAAATCTCCTCCCTTAATGGTCCAATGACGCCACTCAGACTAAACCCAGCCTTCGAACCTGGTACACATACCTCATTTCTGGCGGACGGTTGGCCCCATTCGACCGTCCGCGCAGGCCATTTCTTTGAAGAAGTTCGCCTTCTCTCCCAAACTGAACTAGCTTCTAAAATGACCACTGAATCATTTAGCTTTTGGACGTATGTTCAAATCCGACAGTTTTTCGACAATCCTAAACGATTTTACCGACGTTTTTCTCAACGTGATTTTTCATGTTTCCTCTCAAGCCTGCCTTGCATACAGACGTTCATTAAAATAACGCTCGAGCAAAGCGCAGTGACGTACAACACGTACGACGGCACTATAAAAGGGGAAGTTCCGTTCGGATGGCGCCACCCTTCATGTTAGTAAAGTTTGTTGAGCGACGATTCGCGCTTTTCAGTCTTGTGCTTTTTCAGTCTGTTACAGCGTGACGAATGTGCTATCTCCATTACAAACGCTAGTTTTACCAGAACGAGTGCTCCCGTCTCATACTTGATTCTGAGCATGCACGTTTTTCCCCCCTCGTAAAAGCATACACACTACCATTTTTCACGACGTGAAAAACGGCGTGAAAAAATAGAGCAGGTTCTAATTTTTTTAGCCCATTTTTCAAGTCGTTAAAAATGCTCTGGAGCCTACACACGATCGTTTTTAATGCCCATTTTTAAAAATGGCATTTTTAACGTCATGAAAAACGATCGTGTGTACACGGCATCACACTTATGCCCTGTTATTTTCTGATCAGACGTCCAAACTACACTGGACGAACCAAAAATGGGAACAGGAACTCTCCATTGACCTTACAGACCGAGATTGGGAAACTATATACACGCACGCCCATAAAGGTACTGTCATGGAAATCCTGTCAGGAACAGACGCCCTGGACTTCCTGGTTCCCGCCCCCGCAGGTGACGCCCGAAGGGCTATTTAAACTCCTCACTTGCAGACAGTCCCTGCTGTCTGCTCTACAGCGTTTATCCCAAGTGACCTGATCTGCCTTGTTTACCTGTATCTGACCCGGCTTCCTGTGACCCTCCTGCTATCTGCCTGTACCTGACCATCGGCCTGTTTTCTGACTTCGGTATTGCCTGATCCTTTTGTGCCTCGCTGCCTGCCAGTTTACCCGACCCCGGCTTGTCTGACGATCCTGCCTGACCTTGGCTCTTGTTCACCTGCTGCTGCCTAGTGGTTCCAGTTTACCTGCTGTGCCTCCCGGTCCGGGTCATCTGCTGAGTTCCTGGTTCCTGTCTGCACATCTGCTGGTTCCTGTCTGCTCATCTGCTGGTTCCTGTCTGCTCATCTGCTGGTTCTTGTTCACCTGCTGCTGCCTAGTGGTTCCAGTTTACCTGCTGTGCCTCCCGGTCCGGGTCATCTGCTGAGTTCCTGGTTCCTGTCTGCTCATCTGCTGGTTCCTGTCTGCTCATCTGCTGGTTCCTGTCTGCTCATCTGCTGGTTCCTGTTCACCTGCTGCTGCCTAGTGGTTCCAGTTTACCTGCTGTGCCTCCCGGTCCGGGTCATCTGCTGAGTTCCTGGTTCCTGTCTGCTCATCTGCTGGTTCCTGTCTGCTCATCTGCTGGTTCCTGTTCACCTGCTGCTGCCCAGTGGTTCCAATCTACCTGCTGTGCCTCCCGGTCCGGGTCATCTTCTGAGTTCCTGGTTCCTGTCTACTCACCTGCTGTAGTTCCTGGTTCCTGTCCACTCACCTGCTGTAGTTCCTGGTTCCTGCCTCCTCACCTGCTGGTTCCTGATCACCTGCGGTAGTTCTTGATCCTGCCAGGCACTCGTACCCCTTCCACCTCCGTACTTCCTGTTATACCACCAGGGGCCGCCGGTGGGAGCCGTAAGGGAGGCCTCCCTCTGCTAACCGGGCTCGTCACCGTCAGGTACGTGACAGTAGCAGACAGCCATGTCTGAGCCCGAGCAGGGAGCCTCACCTATGGGGGAACTATGCCGACACCTGGCGGGACTGACCGAGGCCGTTAAGAGCCTCCAGCAAGGCTACACTCACCTTTAAGGACAAGTGCGGGCCCTCACCAACCCCGATGGAGCTCAAGGGGGTCCACGTGCCTCCACTTCTTCCGCCGGGGCAGGAGCTGCGCCCACGGTGGTCATGCTTCCCCCTGAAACCAGGGTCCCTACACCCGAAAGATTCCCCGGGGACCGGAGCAAGTTCAGGGCTTTCCGGAACTCTTGTGAGTTGTACTTTGCCTTACAGCCCCGCACCTTTTCCTTAGAAGCTACCAAGGTGGGCTTTGTAATTTCGCTGCTTTCCGGAGACCCACAGAACTGGGCCCACCGCCTGCTAGAACGCAAAGATGCGTCCTTGGACAGCCTTACACTTTTTTTTGACGCCATTGCCCAATTGTACGAGGACCCTCAGCTCTCAGTCACGGCAGAGAACGCCCTGCGGACCCTTCAGCAGGGACGCAGAGCAGCGGAAGATTATGTAGCTGAATTCAGGCGCTGGAGCGCAGACACCAGCTGGAATGACGCTGCCCTCCGTCACCAGTTTCGCATAGGCCTTTCTGACCCATTGAAGGACGAACTGGCTAGGGTAGGAATACCAGAAAATTTGAACCTACTGATCGATCTGACAATTCAGATCGACCGACGCCTGAGGGAACGGAGGGTTGAGAGGGCCACGGGCTTCACCCGGCCGACCTGGATGCTTCCCCGGGTCCCCAGTCATCCGCACCCAGCTTCTGCAGCACCCTTGACCCCCTCGTACGATGCTCCTGAACCCATGCAGCTTGGGGTCCTCCGCCCTTCCCTTACTCCGGAGGAACGCCAACGCCGACGCGCGCACAACCTGTGCCTGTACTGCGGGGAGCCCGGTCACTTCGTTAGGAACTGTCCCCTGAAGTTCCGTAAGTGCTTGTCAGTATTCCCTGCTGTGATCAACCCTCAGACTAAATCCTCCTCTCACTTCGCTCTTTCTATCTCCCTGCAGCTCCCAGGAAGGACCCTGCAAGTCGTCGCAATTATTGACTCTGGGGCTTGTAGTTGCTTCATGGACTCAACTTTTGCCCGTACTCAACTTATTCCTCTACTTCCCAAGACCCATGGACTACAGGTTCACCTGGCTGATGGGTCACTTATCAAGTCGGGACCCGTGGTCGAAGAGACGGCTCCCCTACCTGTCACTGTCTTCTCCTCTACCGGGGTGCACCGAGAATATCTACGGCTGGATATTATCTCCTCTCCACTGTTCCCCATAATTCTCGGTATGCCCTGGCTACAAACCCATAATCCTACCATTAACTGGGTCACGGGGGTGATCATGTTTCCTTCCTCCTACTGCCAACGGTCCTGTGGCTCACACAAACCCCCTGGGCCTGCCACCTTAATGTGTACCGACACTGAGGCCGGAATACGTCAGGCCATCCCTGACGCTTACCTGGACTTTCTCGATGTGTTTAGTAAACAGGGGGCAGAGACACTACCACCCCACCGAGCCTACGACTGCCCCATTGATCTACTTCCCGGAGCAGCTATTCCTTTCGGTAGGATTTTCCCTTTAACGGAGGTGGAACAGGGGGCCCTGAAGGACTACATCGATGAGAACCTTTTAAAGGGGTTCATTCGCCCCTCTACGTCGCCAGCAGGCGCAGGCATTTTCTTTGTAGAAAAGAAGGACCATACCCTCAGGCCATGTGTGGACTACCGTGAACTAAATAAGGTCACCATTAAAAATCGTTATCCTCTTCCTCTGGTACCAGAGTTGTTCCAAAGATTGGGAGCTGCCGTTATTTTTACTAAGCTTGACCTCCGGGGAGCCTATAACCTGGTCCGAATCAAGGAGGGCGATGAGTGGAAAACCGCCTTCCGCTCCCGGTTCGGACATTTTGAATATTTAGTGATGCCCTTCGGGCTGTGCAATGCCCCTGCCACCTTCCAGTATTTAATTAATGATGTTCTTCGGGACTTTTTAGATCTCTTTGTGATTGCTTATTTAGATGACATACTAATCTTCTCTTCCTCCCTTGACTCTCATCGCAGGCATGTCAGAAGTGTGTTAGACCGGCTTCGGCAGCATAAACTATATGCGAAGACTGAGAAATGCGAGTTTGAGCGGGAGAGCATAGCATTTCTGGGATTAATCATCTCTGGCGAAGGCATCAGGATGGACCCACAGAAGATCACCGCAATCTTGGACTGGCCAGCGCCAGTGGATAAGAAGGGAATCCAACGGTTCGTTGGATTCGCCAACTTTTATCGTAAATTCATCCGGGGGTTCTCCACCATCATTGCACCCATTACTCAGCTAACCAAGCAAGGTACCCGCTTCCACTGGTCCCCTGAGGCCCAAAAGGCCTTTGAGGATCTCAAAGGGCTCTTCACCTCTGCATCCATCTTAAAACACCCAGATTCCTCCCTACCATTTGTACTTGAGGTAGATGCTTCTGAGGTTGCAGTAGGGGCAATATTGTCACAGAGGCAAGGAACCAAGGCTTTGCTTCATCCGGTGGCTTTCTTTTCTCGCAAATTATCTGCGGCAGAAAAGAACTATGACGTGGGAGATCGGGAACTCTTGGCGATTAAGTCCGCCCTGGAAGAATGGAGGTACTTACTTGAAGGTGCTGCTCACCCGATCTTAGTATTCACCGACCATAAGAACTTAGAGTACCTGAAAACTGCAAAAAGACTAAAACCACGACAAGCCAGATGGGCCCTGTTTTTTTCCCGGTTCTCCTTCCATGTGACATACCGCCCCGGTGCCAAGAACACTAAACCTGACGCCTTGTCCCGAATGTTTCATGGATCCAAAGAACTCTCCTCACCCGATACAATCCTCGCTCCTGGGAATTTTCTCCTACTTCAGGAGGACCTACTCTCCCGGATCAGACAAGCCACCACTAGACAGGAACCCTCTCCTGAACTGGATCTGCAAACCAAGGATGGATTACTCTGGCACCAAGACAGGATATTCATACCAGAAGAACTAAAAATAACCGTGCTAGAGCTCTGCCACGATCATGCCCTTGCTGGGCACTTTGGCGTGGCTAAGACCACTGAGTTGGTACAACGCACCTTCTGGTGGCCTCGACTACGCGAGGATTGCAGGAGGTTCGTGGAGTCCTGTACTACATGTACCCGGAATAAAGGGTCCAGATCCAAAGCCTGGGGACTACTGAAGCCCTTACCCGTTCCAGAGAGACCGTGGAAAATGCTTTCTATCGACTTCATAGTTGAACTCCCCCCGGCTGAGAATCACACCACCATCTTTGTGATTGTGGACCGTCTGTCCAAGATGGCACATTTTGTTCCTATGAGAGGGACCCCCTCGGCCCCGGAAACTGCACAAATGTTCATTAAAGAAGTCGTCAGGCTCCACGGGGTACCTGCTAATATAGTCTCCGATCGGGGGGTACAATTTACCTCCCGGTTCTGGAGGTCCCTCTGCAAGACTCTGGGAACAAAGCTATCATTCTCTTCGGCTTACCACCCTCAAACCAACGGACAGACTGAGAGAACAAATCAGACCCTCGAGCAATATTTGCGTTGTTTCTCCTCCTTTGCTCAGAATGACTGGCTCTCCCTGCTTCCGCTAGCGGAGTTCTCCTACAATAACTCCATCCACTCCGCAACTAACCAGACCCCATTTTTTGCGAACTTCGGGTTTCACCCCACATTTCTGCCCAACTCTCTCCCTGAGTGCTCAGTGCCCGCAGTTCTGGAAAAAGTGAATTTCTTCTCCTCTAACAACCAGCTTCTACGCGAAGCCATGGCAAGAACTCAGGAGTATAACAAGACGGTCTACGACAGGAGGAGACGGGGTGAATTAGCGCTGGCACCGGGTGACCAAGTATGGCTTTCCACCATCAATCTAAGATTGGCTTGCCCATCCAAGAAATTGGGCCCCAAGTTTCTAGGGCCTTTTCCTATCAAAAGGAAAATCAACGAGGTGGCCTACGAGCTGGAGCTCCCCGACTCCCTGAGGGTCCACCCTGTTTTTCATGTTTCTCTATTGAAACCGTCAGTCTCCAACCCATTCCCAGGTCGGACCCCGACTCGCCCTGATCCCGTCATCATAGACGGGGAACAGGAATTCGAGGTAGAAGCTATTTTAGACGCACGAAGAAGAAATAGCCAGAGTCAATTTTTAATAAAATGGAAGGGTTACGGACCAGAGGAGAACTCCTGGGAACCCGAAGAGAACATTCACGCCAAAGACCTGATACAAGCCTTCAGGAGGTCTCACCCCGAGAAGTTTGCTCCTAGGGGCATCCGGAGGCTGCCCCTTGGGGGGGGGCAATGTCATGGAAACCCTGTCAGGAACAGACGCCCTGGACTTCCTGGTTCCCGCCCCCGCAGGTGACGCCCGAAGGGCTATTTAAACTCCTCACTTGCAGACAGTCCCTGCTGTCTGCTCTACAGCGTTTATCCCAAGTGACCTGATCTGCCTTGTTTACCTGTATCTGACCCGGCTTCCTGTGACCCTCCTGCTATCTGCCTGTACCTGACCATCGGCCTGTTTTCTGACTTCGGTATTGCCTGATCCTTTTGTGCCTCGCTGCCTGCCAGTTTACCCGACCCCGGCTTGTCTGACGATCCTGCCTGACCTTGGCTCTTGTTCACCTGCTGCTGCCTAGTGGTTCCAGTTTACCTGCTGTGCCTCCCGGTCCGGGTCATCTGCTGAGTTCCTGGTTCCTGTCTGCACATCTGCTGGTTCCTGTCTGCTCATCTGCTGGTTCCTGTCTGCTCATCTGCTGGTTCTTGTTCACCTGCTGCTGCCTAGTGGTTCCAGTTTACCTGCTGTGCCTCCCGGTCCAGGTCATCTGCTGAGTTCCTGGTTCCTGTCTGCTCATCTGCTGGTTCCTGTCTGCTCATCTGCTGGTTCCTGTCTGCTCATCTGCTGGTTCCTGTTCACCTGCTGCTGCCCAGTGGTTCCAGTCTACCTGCTGTGCCTCCCGGTCCGGGTCATCTTCTGAGTTCCTGGTTCCTGTCTACTCACCTGCTGTAGTTCCTGGTTCCTGTCCACTCACCTGCTGTAGTTCCTGGTTCCTGCCTCCTCACCTGCTGGTTCCTGATCACCTGCGGTAGTTCTTGATCCTGCCAGGCACTCGTACCCCTTCCACCTCCGTACTTCCTGTTATACCACCAGGGGCCGCCGGTGGGAGCCGTAAGGGAGGCCTCCCTCTGCTAACCGGGCTCGTCACCGTCAGGTACGTGACAGGTACAGTTAACGTGCAGGTGCAGGAGAACGCCTTCAAAATACTTTCCAGACGGTATAGAACCCCCCTCAAAATGCACCACATTAACTCATCACTTTCCCAGAATTGCTGGAGATGCAAAACAGAGACAGGCTCGTTCCTCCATATTTGGTGGACCTGCCCCAAACCCCAAACCTTCTGGAAAGAGATTCATAGGCTTATCAGCCAAATAACCACTTACACACTAGGCTTTACTCCAGTGCAATACTTGCTCCACCACTCTACGACCCCTACACGTACCTACTTTCGCTCCCTAGCCATGCATATGGTTAAAGTGGCTAAGATGTGTGTTCCTCTTAAGTAGCGCTTCCCCGATCCACCTTCCACAGCAGACTGGTTTCATTGTGTACAAAAAACTATGGAAATGGAAGAATTAATACATCAGGCAAAGGATACACCTGCCAGGTTTACCAAAACCTGGTCATGTTGGTTACAATTTGTCACCACTGACGATTACAAACAAGTCCTGGTGTGAAATAACCTTGAGAGCCGTGGCGGGACAGAAGAGGTGCCATTTTTCTCTCCCCCCTCATCTCCCCATTCCCTCTTCCCTTATCCGGATACCTACCACACATCTCTCTACCTTACGATACGATACAGTGTGACCCCTTTCTTGATTATGCATGACTCTGCTGTGGTCACACTCTAATCATTAGAGCTCCCCCTAGCTGCAGACATTGCTAGGAGGTCTATTCATTTATCTGCTACATACTTCCCATCTTTATATAAACGTCTCCTGACATTTAGGGGTCTAGTCATAATAAATTTACATAGCAATCTGCCCGGTGACAATGCATGTACATTCCTTCTGTGTGAATGTGGGGATTGAAGGAATGAAGCGATCTGCTGAGCTGGTTAAAAGTTTTCCATCGAATGAAAATAAACAATGTTACATTTGTTCATTAGATACTTAGCACCATCTAATGGCCAAATGCAAATTTTCAGGTTCAAATCAGTAGTTGGATTAATTTTGCTGCTTTGATTAACTTATTTCCTTCAGTGTGTTCTGTACTCACCAGTGTATGAGGATGGCCTCAGTTATCTGTATGAAGACATGTCTGATGAAGGAAACTAAGGGATCTACTTCAAGAAACTTCATGGGACAAATGTGATAAACATTCCAGCTGTTACAAATTCTGCCTACAATGTAGCAAAGTGATTTCCTATGATAGCCAGCTCCATCTAGTGATCATAATGGGGTATTTTTCCTGACATACCTCCTTTAGTAAAAATGTACAATACTGCATTATGGCCACTAGATGGAGCCAAGGAAATCAGTGTATGAAATAAAATACATCCAATATTCCTCACAGCTGGGCAACTGCTGGCCACATTCGTTCAACTTTTTTTTTATAGTTAAAAAAGAGGAAGATTTGGCTACTATAAATGTACCACATCAATTATATATATAATTTCAAAAAGAACCTTGTCTGTCGGACTTTATTGGTGCGAAAAAGGGCAAACATAAAAATTACATAAAATATAAATCTTTATTACAAACATTAAAATGATGCGTTAAAACCACATGGGAACAATTCCATCAAACATTAGGCCGTATATATTCATAATGACTCATTTAGATTGGCTGAATTGTCCAAAAGGTCGACGTGTTTCACATCAATAAGCTTCATCAGGACCTTTTATGCCTTGGCAGCAAAGAAAATCAGCCTAACTAAAAAAAATACATGTAGCGCCCACCCCATTTAGGGGTGCTATATACCCAAATTTAGGGGCTGGTCCGAGATAGTAGTTGGGCTCAGACCGTTCTCAATTTGTAGGTTGTGCTATTTTATTTCCAGGTGGTATACTGGTGTGCAGTTCCCTGTGGCCTGTAGGTGGCACTGCCATAATGTGTCAGGGTTGAACCACTGGTATTAGTGCTGTGCCTTGGGGTGTCCCCTCTCGGCAGCAGTACAGTGGGCATGTTTGGCCTGCATGCTGGGAGAGGATACATAAGGGGCAGATGCCGCCTGGGAGGGGTCTTCGTTTCAGAGGAGGAATGGAGTCGGAGTCCGGGTGCGTGGCGCATGGCCCTCCAGGCCATGGGGCCACGTGTGCATCAGTCCCAGGCACCTTTAGTCCTGGGGCTGCATCTTCAACATTGGACCCAGCACCTTTAACTGGAGCCCACTTCTGGGAAGAGGAATCCCAGGGTGTCCCTCGCGAGGGAGCCCGCTTCTAAGAAGAGGAGGCCGGGGAGGACCTTTCTGACGGCCCGGTGAGAGTTCACAGTGAAGGAAGGGGTCCAGTAACTTTCTGGAGGGATTCATCTGTCCACCAAGGGCCTAGTAATGTGCTGCTGCTGGCACCTGTCCTTACATACCAAAAGCTGAGGTTTGGGGTCTGATAGTTTCTGTGGCAGAGAGTCTCCCGATCACATCTAGGAAAAGAACCTGACCAAAAGTCTGAGCATCACTTCGGCTGCTAGGATCAACTTTGCAGGAGACTATCCGGGTGAGCTAACCCTTCTCTGGGATAGAGTAGTGATTGTGATATCCGTTTGTGCCTGGACTAACCTCCCAAAACTTGTTGTCCTGTCTTTTATCCACCCTTTCCTATCTGCTGAACATTGAGAAAATAAACTCAACGTTGGAGTTTGAAGTGGTGTGGACATTGGAATTACTTGGGGGGAAAACAGAGACTTGTCCCTATATCCTAGGAGACGAGAACCAACTAATGGAAGAACCTAGCTGTGGGACCCAAATACATAACACCGCTTAATCTCCTCAACCAGGAGGGTACGGGCATATAGTACGGTGTGCCTTTTTCCTGCAAGTGAGCCAAAGCTAGGGAAAAGGGTCCGTGTGCTACACGTGGGGGCTCGAGTCCAGGATTCTGCAGCTATACCCCCCTGAAGTTGGACTTTGTTTCCCTGTGTGGTTCCGAGGAGGTCGGCCATTTTTTTTTGTGAATTTTGAACTGCGCCACTGATGTGAGTAATGCGCCACTGATGTGAGTAATAGAGGTACAGGCCTAAACTGTATTTCTGGCTACTTGGTTCGTGGGTGTGTCTCAACAAGAAAAGCCAGCGAGTTGCGTGCAACAGGAAGAAAAAAAGGGAGGAGCCCCGACATATTGTGAGTTGCATGTGGTGACCTTGGCGCCAAGTGGACAGTGTGTGCTGAAAAAGTGAGTGAACAACATGTCTGCTATTCCATGGAGTTCGGTATCTACTTCCACCATGGACGTTGCCTCACTGGCTGCCCCTTTGACAGATACGGGGATTTGGTTGAAGCCTCTGGGCCATTTTACACTGTATACATGCCAAGATGCTGAGGTCTCGGGGGATGATCTGTCCCGCGTTCCAGGGACTGGTGGTGCACCTTCGACCTTTCGGGAGATGTACCAGATGTGTAGAGTTCCTCTTCAAGGTGGAGCAGCCTACGGAAAAGCCTCGGGCCTATCGGGTGAATTGCTTAACAGGCGCCACCACTCTAGAGGAGGAAACCTGCGTTTCCACAACCACCCCCATGCGCACCACTGTGACCGAGAAGGGAGTGAAGCTCGAGGTTCTGGTTGCTGCGGAACCGGAGACGGAGAAGCCGGCAGATGCTGCCTCTGTCGCTACCGAGACTTCCCATCCACCTCCCAAGCGGAGAGTGGGCTACGTGAAAGCCTCCCGTGGCTGCGGTCAAGGTACACCCCAGCGCCTACCTGAGCCGGAGCTCCAACCCGGAGGGACCTCCAGGAGATCCACGGCAGGCCACGGTAATCAGGCTGGGGTCATGTCAATGAAGAGTTTGCCGGGGAAAGGGAAGAGGCTCAGTGTCCGTACCATAGGGGACGCTTGGGTGCCTGACCCACGGGAACTTTTGAAAGACAATGAGTCAATGTCGACCAAAAACTACCTGTCGGCAAAGGAGTACGTTACCTCTGATTTGGAGTCGTCTTCTGATGTGGGAGATGATTTTGAGGTAGATTAACTTTTTGCCAGGAAGGGATGGGACCAAACCCTGTTGTCTGCACCCCGAAGCATAAAAGAGGGGTCGCCCATGGATTCTGGGGAAACTGCACCCCGGGTGGAAGCCCCTGCCTGTGAGGAAGGAGATGTTCTTGCACCTGTATTGTCTGCACCTGTATTGCCAGCGCCTGCTGCTGTGGCTGAGCGTGCGCCACTGCGGGCCCCTTTACCAAAACTTGAGGCAGTGAAAGTGCCCAGGTCCCTGGATGCCATTGTTTTACCGGGTGCAGGAGACCATGCCACCCTTCCTCCCCTATCGAGATTGCAATGGCTCTTTAACAAGAGAGTGGCTGTTGAGTACGGCTGGGAATACCCCTATGTTCCCAGGGACTTGTTGTTTGAGGTTGAAGCATATAGAAAGAGGTGGTATGCGGACTTTGTGTGGAACCACCTAAAAGTGCCTAACGCCCGCAGATACTTTGTATGATGCTCCACTAATATGACTGAACGGTTCAAGGGATGCAAACAAGAGTGGAGCTATGGGCGACACATTCATGCGGATTGGGTGGTCGTTTGTAACAAGGAGCGAGAAGATTCCGTGTACTCTGTAGAGACCTTTGATACAAAGTGGAAGCTCCAAGTTTTGCCCGATCCTCGCTTCTATCTCTAAAAGACAAGACTTTGTTTTTTTTTGTCTTCTGGAAGTTATTCCGTTAGGAATTCAAGGACTTTGCCCTTCACTGTTTGGGGTAATCTGCTCTACCAAGAGTCAGGAGAGCTGCTGTTCCTCTCTGCTTGCAGCTCCACAAGAGAACTGAACTTTTGGGGTAGAGATAGTTAGGTTCATCGTGAGATCAATGTGCTCAAGATGGGGAATGTATAGCGGTGGTACCTTACTATGTTAAGCAGTGTCAAGTGCTATGACGGTCGCACTACCATCAGGTGGCAGTGATTTGCAGGACTTCTATTTTATTATGCATCTCACTTGAGGAGCGTTATTACATATGCTAGGCCTAGTGTATGCAGCTTTAGTTGAAGGGAGTCATCTTTTCTCGGAGAGATGATTCACTTCATGTACATTAGATATTAGTAGGATGTTATTTGTTTCTGTGTGTTTTCTCTCCCTTTGCAGGTGGACTACTAGCAACTGCCGGAGAATGGGTGGAGTAGTTAGTCTAGAGGGGTGGGATTGAAAATGTGTATAATGCTATGTGAATGTGACATTGAGTATGGGATGTCCTGTTTGTACTCTTGTTAACCCTTCCTTCATCTCTTTATTTCATGTCCCTTCCCCATTATGTTGGTTCCGACACAGGGATTTAAAAAAAGTTGTACATAGTTGGAGATAAATTTGCGCTGGCTCAGGCTTGAGGAGCGTGGGTTTATCCCAGACACTGTCTCTTTTAGAAGGGGTGTATGTAGCCCCCACCCCATTTAGGGGTGCTGTGACAGGAGGGTCACTTTGGACACAGGGTGAGCCAGGAAATAATGGACATTAAGAAATATATCTTGGGCTACCTAAAATGGGTCTGTAATATTTATCCACCATACCCCCAAGGATATCTGTAAAGGACTATTTACTGTTTCTGAACTCAACCGGTTAATTGAGAGATACTGATGTGTTCAGCCTCAATCACCTGTCTGCAGTGTAATGCTAATCCCAGCTTCTAAAAAGACCTGTCCATTGTTTGTGGTGATTTACATTCTATTGTCTATTGTGAATTAAGTCTGCTACTGTGATGTGGATTGGAGCTGGTCGACCGTCTGGCTGCATATTATGGGATGTTGAAGTGTCTTCTGTGAGGAGGGGGGGGGAATCACCCCTCCTGCTAAGACTGTTTACTGAAGGAGAAGTTTGAACACACCTGACCTGTATCACCATTGTCATTGGACAGTTTAACCCGCCCTGTTCCCCCAAGGATGGGAGGGAAGGGTTTTGAAGAGAAATGTGTTACCATGTGTTTTGAAAATAAAGTCATTCCCTGTTTTGGAACTTGAAATACAGAGCGTTGTCTCGTATCTCTGGAAGGATTAATCCTATGGGAAGTGGTCGCCTGGCTGTGGAGGGTCGATAGTGGTTGTGTGTTCAGAGAGGGAATATTCTAAACGGCGTTAACCCCTTTCATATTGGGGGGTGTCGTTACAGGTGCTATATACCCAAATTTAGGGGCTGGTCTGAGATAGTAGTTGGGCTCAGACCGTTCTCAATTTGTAGGTTGTGCTATTTTATTTCCAGGTGGTATACTGGTGTGCAGTTCCCTGTGGCCTGGGAGGGGTCTTCATTTCGGAGGAGGAGAGAAGTCGGGGTCCGGGTGCGTGGCACATGGCCCTCCAGGCCATGGGGCCACGTGTGCATCAGTCCCAGGCACCTTTAGTCCTGGGGCTGCATCTTTAACATTGGGCCCAGCACCTTTAGCTAGGGAGGGAGCCCACTTCTAAGAATAGGAGGCCAGGGGAGGACCTTTCTGATGGACCGGTGAGAGTTCACGGTAAAGGAAGGGGTCCGGTAACTTTCTGGAGGGATTCATCTATCCAGCAAGGGCCTAGTAATGTGCTGCTGCTGGCACCTGTCCTTGCATACCAAAAGCTAAGAGGTTTGGGGTCTGATAGATTCTGTGGCAGAGAGTCTCCCGATCGCATCTAGGAAAAGAACCTGATCAAACGTCCGAGCATCACTTTGGCTGCTAGGATCCACTTTGCAGGAGACTATCCGTGTGCGCTAACCCTACTCTGGGATAGAGTAGTGATTGTGACATCCGTTCGTGCCTGGACTAGTCTCCCAAAACTTGCTGTCCTGTCTCTTATCCACCCTTTCCTATCTGCTGAAAATTGAGACAATAATCTCAACGTTTGAGTTTGAAGTGGTGTGGACATTGGAATTACTTGGGGGGAAAACAGAGACTTGTCCCTATATCCTAGGAGACGAGAACCAACTGATGGAAGAACCTAGCTGTGGGACCCAAATAAATAACACTGCTTAACCTCCTCAACCAGGAGGGTACGGGCATATAGTATGGTGTGCCTTTTTCTTGCAAGTGAGCCAAAGCTAGGGAAAAGGGTCCGCGTGCTACATACAGAATATAAATACAGAGCAACCTCATCATTTTATAACATTAGAAATTATCATCTGTGCCACTAATACAATGCTTGGAGGACATAGCAAGGAGATGGTGATAAAAACTCCACACCTTTGGTCTCCGTGACTGTACTCTTCGCTGGTTCTCTACCTACTTATCCAACCGCACCTTCAGCGTTACTTACAACTCTACTTCCTCCTCTTCAATTCTCTGTTGGGGTCCCCCAAGGTTCTGTTCTTGGACCTCTCCATTTTCAATCTACACCTCCTCCCTGGGTCAGCTGATAGCCTCCCATGGCTTCCAATACCACCTCTACGCTGACGACACTCAAATCTATTTCTCTACCCCTCAACTCACTCCATCATTCTCCTCACGTATCACTAATTTACTAACAGATATATCAGTTTGGATGTCACACCACTTCCTCAAACTCAATCTATCCAAAACTGACCTTATCATTTTTCCTCCCCCACATACCTTTTCCCCCGATCTCTCTGTCAAAATCGATGGCACAACTATCAGCCCATCCCCACATGCCAAGGTCCTAGGAGTAGTCCTGGACTCTGAACTCTCCTGTAAGCCTCACGTCCAATCACTGTCCAAATCTTGCCGCCTCAACCTCCGCAACATCTCCAAAATACACCCCTTTCTATCCAATGTCACAACTAAGCTCTTAATTCACTCCCTGGTCATCTCTCGCCTCGATTACTGCAACTCCCTCCTCATTGGCTTACCTCTGCATACTCTATTCCCCTTCAGTCCATCATGAATGCTGCTGCCAGACTCATCCACCTTACCAACCGCTCCGTCTCTGCTACTCCTCTCTGTCAATCCCTCCACTCACCCAACAAATTAAATTCAAAATACTAACAACTACCTACAAAGCCATCCACAACTCTGCCCCCAGCTACATCACTGACCTAGTCTCTAAATACCAACCTAATCGTTCTCTTCGTTCTTCTCAAGACCTCCTGCTCTCTAGCTCTCTCATCACCTGCTCCCATGCTCATCTCCAGGACTTTTCCAGAGCCTCTCCAAGCCTATAGAACTCCTTACCCCAATCTGTATGTCTATCTCTATTAGCTTTTAGAGGATCCCTGAAAACCCTCCTCTTCAGAGAAGCCTATTCTATCCACACCTAACAACTGTATTTTCATTTTTGTCCATCTGATCATCCCCCACAGCTACTACCCTTTGTTCCACGTGACCCTCCCTTCTAGACTCTAAGCTCTGATCCCTCCTGTATTGAATTGTATTGTGACTGTACTGTCTTCCCTGGTGTAAAGCGCTGCGCAAACTGTTGGCGCTATATAAATCCTGTATAATAATAAATGGCGGTGTCAAAGTAGCTTGCACAGTCAGCTGGTCATGAGTTATAAAGATTAGTGGGATAATAGACATGTGCATGAAAAAAAGGTAAGTAAAAAAACATTTTGTTTTACTTGTACAAAATGAAAGTTACACCCAAGCACATAAAACCCCCCCAAAACAATTTGATGCCCCCCACCTCCACATATACAAACATAAATTCACACTTTGGGGCGCCTACGCCTAAAAACGTTGATTGCGATACACGTTACATATCGCTGCGCACACCGGAATGAAAGCAATAATTCTATCACCAGACCTTCTTCGTAATACTAAACTGATGACCTATAGGGGGTTTTTAAAGCGTCACCTATAGAAAATATAGGGTACTGAAGTTTATCACCATTTCACAGGCACACACAAATTTAAGGTTTGACATGTTGGATATCTATTTACTTGGTGTAACCTCTGCTTTTATATTTTACCCAAAAAATTGGTAATTTATTGTGTTTTTGGGCCCCATAAAATTAACTTTAGTGTGTTTTCTTGCTGATATTTAGCATTTTCTAGACTGTAGTAATATCGTGTGACATAAATTGTCCACAATTGTATTCTCCAGGATGTCTGCTTTCAGAAAATATATAATGTTTTGGGGGTTTTATATAACCTTCAGGCCTAAAATGTGTGCAAAAAAAAAAACACGAATACAGCTCTGCCGGTTAAAGGAAACGTTCACCTTGTTACATGTTCCTGCACCTGCCCAGTGATCTGAGCCCTCTGTGTGACAGCAGTGCGGCGAGAAGTTCCCCGTACCGGCTGTCACTTTATGAAAAGAGCGCGGCCGTGCCATTCATTCACAGAGTTCTGTCCTTTGCCGATGTCGGCTTGTAGTTTTCAATGAACTCCCACACCGCTGCTGAGCTCTCTGGTAGATGACTGGTTCTTCCTGTCACTGTAACTGCCTTCCCGTATAACGTACAGACAGACAGATTACACGGACAGTCTGCAGGAGTCCTGCATAGCACCAAACATCAGCTCATCATGGCTGCAATGCTTTCCAGGATCCTAAAAAAAAATAGGAAATAATTTTTTTTTACACCTGCAGAAAATGTGCATTTATTATTATTTTTTATAAAATGTGAACTCTCCATTTAATGGAGCGGACACCAGATGGTGAATTGTCTGCTCAGCATGCGCTTGTACTGAGCACCCAAGTTATAAAAGCCCCGACATTCCTAAAAGAACCTCAGATTTATATAGTAAAAAACAAGTTCCTTAAGTTGAGATTTTAAACGGACCACAAACAGTAATCATAAAAAAGTTACAATATTATTAATATATATAAGACAAATAACAAAAATGAAAGATGATAAATACAAACACGTGTGTTGGGGGCAGACGTGAAAACATCTGAATAGGGAGCCCAAAACTGTCAACCGACTGAGCGACCAACACGTTTCGAAAGCACACAGTGCAGATCTTCTTCAGAGACTAAAAGGGCTTGAAACTTCCAAAACTGCAGCTTAAGTCCCAAGTGTAAGTGTTCCACCCGAACCGCAGAAGTAACTCAACAAATGGAGAAAGAAAATGGTCCGTCAGAGCCATGCATGAACAACAGGCCAGGATATCACCGACCGACAGAGATTCCCATATAACACAATAAGCACTCGAAGGGAGTTCAATTGGCCGATAGATTTGACCGCAAAATGTCTCAAATCACAGGGACTTCACATAGAACAGAAAATATTCGTCCACCAGAGGTGTATCATGTCAGTAATAGGCACCGTCTCAGTCTCTATATACAAGCATCCAAAAATCACCAGCCAGTTACATGGGGGTCTATCATAGGGCTAGGGACCCCATATAGTCTTGTAAATGGATTGGGATAGTATGGCTCCTTCCATTCCACCTGATGAAGATCAGCCATGGAGTATATCTGAGGTGTATATCAGGGTGTGCTTCTTCCCCACATGAGAGCTGTGATGTCCAGCAACATTCATATAGAAGACATTTCCCGCACTCAAGGCACTAATACACCTCGAGGGTTGTGTGGGATCCCTGATATACAGGAAAACAGGACTTCAATGATGAACAATTCCCTTACTCAGGACAAAAAATTGGCTTCTCCCCTGTGTGAGATCTCTGATGTGTGTAAAAATTGGACTTCCATGAAAAACATTCCCCGCACTCAGGACAGGAATATGGCTTTTCCCTCCTGTGAGATCTCTGATGTCTGTTAAAACCGGAATTGTCTGAAAAAGATTTCCCGCACTCAGGGCAGGAATACGGCTTTTCCCCCGTGTGAGATCTCTGATGTGTGTTAAGACTGGACTTCCGTGAAAAACATTTCCCGCACTCAGGACAGGAATACGGCTTTTCCCCCCTGTGAGATCTCTGATGTCTGTTAAAACTGGAATTATCTGAAAAACATTTCCCGCACTCAGGGCAGGAATATGGCTTCTCCCCCGTGTGAGATCTTTGATGTGTGTAAAGACTGGACCTCACTGAAAAACATTTCCCGCACACAGGACAGGAATACGGCTTCTCACCTGTGTGAGATCTCTGATGTGTGTAAAGATGGGACTTCTTTGAAAAACATTTCCCGCACACAGGACAGGAATATGGCTTCTGCCCTGTGTGAGATCTCTGATGTGTGTAAAGATTGGACTTCCGTGAAAAACATTTCCCGCACTCAGGACAAGAATACGGCTTCTCTCCCGTGTGAGATCTCTGATGCGTGTAAAGAAGGGACTTGTGTGAAAAACATTTCCCGCACTCAAGACAGGAATATGGATTCTGCCCCATGTGAGATCTCTGATGTGTGTAAAGATTGGAGTTGTGTGAAAAACATTTCCCGCACTCAGGACAGGAATACGGCTTCTCCCCCGTGTGAGATCTCTGATGTGTGGAAAGTCTGGACTTCACTGAAAAACATTTCCCGCACTCAGGACAAGAATATTGCTTCTTCCCTGTGTGAGATCTCTGATGTATGTAAAGATTGGACCTCACTGAAAAACATTTCCTGCACTCAGGACAAGAATACGGCTTCTCATTCGTGTGAGTTATTTTATGCCTATTAAGACCGGATTCAAAATTGAAACACTTCCCACACTCATCACACGAAAAGCTCTTCCGTGTTGGAAGGATAGCACCGTCCCGCACAGTCTGAGGTTCCTCAGGATAAGAGGAATACGATGGTCCGGCACCGTCCCGCACAGTCTGAGGTTCCTCAGGATAAGAGGAATACGATGGTCCGGCACCGTCCCGCACAGTCTGAGGTTCCTCAGGATAAGAGGAATACGATGGTCCGGCACCGTCCCGCACAGTCTGAGGTTCCTCAGGATAAGAGGAATACGATGGTCCGGCACCGTCCCGCACAGTCTGAGGTTCCTCAGGATAAGAGGAATACGATGGTCCATCTACACTGTGTGGTGCCGGATGGACATTTGAGGTAGTTGGGTTTTCTCCTGGACTATACTGTGTGATGTCCTCATCTTCTTCTTTACAGTCTGGAGACAAAGTGAGACAATCCTCTGAGGTTTTCCTCATCTCCCGTCCATCTACTAAAATAGAAATACAAAGATTATTACTAGACATGAGCAGATTGGTTCCCCTAAACCAGGACTCCGCCCACATCAGGCAGCTTTGTCTCTGAGGATCTTACAATTCCCCCCTCAAGGTAACTAGTAAATGGCTCCTCTGATCTCCTACCAGTTAATTTCTTTATTCATGGACCTTAGTCAGAGAGTGAGGAAACAACGAGAACTGTCTTTTATAGGAGTGACAGTGATGAGGGGATTATAGGACGCGTGTCCCCACCCCCTCTGTCACTCATTGCCATCTTCCCAACACAAGAAGTCCTGCACTTCCTTATTTAGTCCATGATTTAGTCATGAATAACAGTGGATTCTCCTCTTCTGGACCCCCCCCCTCCACTTCTGACTCCTCCTGCCTTCAAAGGAAGCCCCAAAATATAGTATAGATTTCCCCTATAGGAAGATAAAAAACCTCTGCCTTTAGAATCACTTGCTTCCTTCTCTTGACTAGGACTACATGTCCCATGAGACATTGCTCCTCACACATTCAAGTTCTCAGGCATTTACAGACACGTATGGTTGGTTTACTGAGCTGTATTTCTTTCTCGTACATCACGGGACACAGAGCGACATAGTCATTACTAATGGGTTATATAGTTACCGTCAGGTGCTGGCACTGGCAACTTCCAAAACCGGAAGTACCCTCCCCTATATAAGCCCCTCCCATCCGGGAGCACCTCAGTTTTTTGCCAGTGTCTAAGGTGTTGGCCAAGAAGAAACATGTGTTTTTCACTGAGCTTGCGTACAGGTTCTTTTGGGCCTCAGTAAGCTATTCCGGATCCGACCAAAAAAGCTTCATAGCTAAACGGTCGGTACCCGGGCCTTGCAAAGAGAAGAGCAAGGTTTTGCCTGTAATGCTTCTCTTAGGAGAGCTGGACCCTGGGATCCAGAGCTCTGGTCATACCCACGACCAAGATGTTTTCTGTGCAGGGTGCTATACAGGTCCAGGGGAGTGGAATCCTTGGGAACCCGGTCCCTGAAGGTTTGATTACAATGCCTGCCGTGATAGGTGAAGTTTGGGCTTTTGTGGACCAAACAAAGTCCTGTGGCGAGGAACAGGTAAGTGGGGGCCCCCAGGAACTTGGTTCTATTGGGGGACCCCCAAGCCTAATTTGTCTTTCTGTCTGTTACCTAATGGTATTCCCGCAAGATTCTGTGCATGCCTGTAACTACTAAAAAAAATGTAATAATTTTTAATGGTGGTCAAGAAAAAAAAAAAAATGTTTTTTTATATATATTTAGTATATTAGACTGCGGTACCTGTGTTTGTCCACTAGAGGCCGCTGTGGAATGTTTTCTTGTCATGTGGACTAGTTTCTTCTCAGAGAGCAAAGTCCAGGCAGTTGGTGAGTTCTCCTATAGGAAACTGCTTCCTCTGCCATGTTGCAGTGCTCGTCCATCCCCCGGCCTGCGGCAAAGAGGGGCCCTGGCTCCTGTCCCTGGTTTCCATGTTTAAAATTAGCGCCGAGGGCGCACGTGGCCGCGCGCGTGCGCGTGCACGCGCCTCTATATATAGAGGTGAGCCGGAAAAGGGGGCGGAGCCTGGGGGATGACGCTCTGTGCGCGCCGCAGCGCTTCTGCGCATGTGCGGGCGTCCCAGCAGGTTTTTAAAAGCCACAATATTGTAGTAAGCTGGCTATGAAGTACAGAGACAGAGCTGGCAACATTTAAAGGCATACAGCAAGCGGTTGATACAGGCATCCCCTAGAAAGGCACATTAGTAGACACCAACTGTTTATTATAGCAGCATTTATGCTAGACTATTATCAGTAAGTGGTGTATTTCGGCTGGAATACCTCAGCTTTGTGGCTTAGGAATATGCCGTCTAAAAACTCCGGGACTAGAAATTCCAGGAGGAATAGGGGGTCTCCATCGGGCTCTGAGGATCTTGGGCATGCTTTGGCTGCACCAGTCTCCCCTGAAGAATCAGAGGTTAGTGACCGTAGGGCACCCCCAGGAGTACCTGGTACTGTGGCTGTCCTCAGTTCACCTGCTCCTGTGTATGTAACAGAGGAGGTTTTTTCCTCAGCTCTGGGAGGACTGGAAGAGAGATTGTCAGCATTAATCGCTGCTTCCCTGTCACAGGAGAAAAGCGCTCGATCTCCGTCTCCTCCCTCAGAGTGCCTGTTAACAGAGCAACAGTCCCATACAGAGGTCGACCTACCTGAGGGGGATCAGGATGAGGTTGATTCGGTTGTAGAGGAATCAACAGTGGAAGAGCCGTTCTCAGCATCACATGCTGAGAGGTTATGGGTTCAGTCCCTGACTAATATGGTCCGATCAGCATTTAAAATGCCACTTGCGGAGCCATCCTCCACTTCTGTCTCCTCATTGGGGTCGCTAAAAGCTCCCCAGACTGTTTGTTCCTTTCCGATCCATCCTTTACTGGAGGGGCTCATTTACCAGGATTGGGAGCATCCTGACAAAATATTTACTCCCCCCAAGAGATTTCCGGTGGTCTATCCCATGGAGGATAAGTTCATCAGAAAATGGAGGGTCCCTACAGTGGACACAGCCATCTCTTGTGTGAATAAATCACTGACATGTCCGGTGGATAATGTCCAAATGTTCAAGGACCCAATAGATAAAAAATTGGAGTCCTTATTAAAATCTGCTTTCTCTACAGCAGGCTTGGTGACACAACCAGCAGTGGCAGCTATTGGGGTCTGCCAAGCAGTGAAGGATCAGTTGAAACAGGTCTTAAGAGACTTGCCGGATCAGCAGGCTCTTGCCCTAGCTGATCTACCTAGAGCCTTATGCTTTGCGGTGGACGCTATAAAGGATTCAATCCATCAGGCCTCCCGCCTTACGCTGTCTGTAGTACATATGCGTAGGCTTCTATGGCTCAAAAACTGGTCTGCTGAAGCTCCCTGTAAAAAATTGCTGGTCAGCTTCCCATTTCATGGGGAGCGCTTATTCGGGGAAGACCTGGACAAGTATATCCAGAGAATTTCCAGCGGTAAAAGTACACTTTTGCCGGTTAAAAATAGAGTTAGAGGTCCCTCCTTTAAGAGGCCGGCTTCTCCAGTCCCTAGGACATCGGCTGTGAAACAGTTCCGACGGCCTCCCCGGTCAAATCCCGGAGGTAAAAATCAGGGACAGTTACAGGGTAACAAGAAGCCCTGGAGCAGGAGAGGTACAAAACCCCCCCCAAAGTCAAATGCATGAAGGGTTGCCCCCACCCAATCGGGTGGGGGGAAGACTTCAGTTGTTCACAGAAACCTGGCGGGACACGATCCGAGACAGATGGGTGCTCTCCGCAGTAAATCTGGGATACAAATTGGAGTTAAAAAACTCCCCTCCTTCCCGCTTTATAAGGTCAAACGTGCCAAGGGATCCCCAGAAGAGAGGATCCCTCCTGTTGGCACTAGAACAATTATTGCTTCAAGCAGTAATTATAGAGGTTCCCCTGGAAGAATGGGGGTTCGGGTTTTACTCAAACCTCTTTACAGTTCCGAAGCCAAACGGGGACGTGAGGCCCATACTAAATCTAAAAGGGCTAAACAAATTCCTACATATCAGGACTTTCCGGATGGAGTCGATCCGATCGGTAGCCACTGCCCTACAAGGGGAGGAATGGTTAGCCTCGATCGACATCAAAGATGCTTATTTGCACATCCCCATCTTTCCAGCCCACCAAAAATTTCTACGCTTTGCGGTAGAAGGGCGCCATTTTCAGTTCAGAGCCTTACCCTTCGGTCTGGCCACAGCACCAAGAGTGTTCACAAAAATTCTGGCCCCATTATTGGCCAATCTAAGAACACGAGGTGTAACGATAATGGCATATCTAGACGACTTGTTGCTGATAGACCACTCAGTGGAAAAACTAGAAGTGGTTGTTCACGAGACAATCAAGTATCTGGAATATCACGGTTGGATTATCAACCGAGACAAGTCAGCCCTAAAACCAGTCAAAAGTCTGGAATACTTGGGGCTAAGGCTGGATTCAGACCAGAAAAAGATTTTCTTGCCTCAAGAAAAGGGGTCGTCTTTGAGAGATTTGATCCACTTAGTGGGTTCAAAAAGACAGCCATCCATACGCCTGTGCATGAGGCTGCTGGGAAAAATGGTGTCATCATTCGAAGCAGTACCCTACGGTCAATTCCATTCAAGGAAGTTGCAAAGGGCCATACTGTCAGCCTGGAACAAAAAAGTTCAGGCTCTGGACTTACCAATGTCCTTGTCCCCTTCCGTTCGCAGGAGCCTCCGTTGGTGGTTGGTTCCCCAGAATCTGGAAAGAGGGAAATCCTTCAGTCCGATTTCCTGGAAGGTGGTCACTACAGATGCCAGCCTTATAGGCTGGGGAGCAGTACTGGAGCAATGGTCTCTCCAGGGCAGATGGTCGGATGCGGAAAAGGCCCTGCCCATCAATCTCTTAGAGATACGAGCAGCCCGGTATGCCCTAGTAGCATGGACATCCAAACTCCAAGGGTCCCCTGTCAGAGTTCAGTCAGACAATGCCACAGCAGTGGCATATATCAATCGTCAGGGGGGCACCAGGAGTCATGCAGCCCAAAGGGAAGTAAATTACATCCTGAGATGGGCAGAAAGATATGTCCCAGCCATATCTGCGGTATTCATTCCAGGGGTGGAGAATTGGAAGGCGGACTTTCTAAGTCGCCAACAATTATGCCCAGGGGAATGGTCCCTTCATCCCGAGGTTTTCCGGACAATATGTCAGCGGTGGGGAACACCGGATGTAGATCTGCTAGCATCCAGATTCAACACAAAAGTGGACAGGTTTGTCTCTTGGGCAAGGGATCCCCTAGCGTGCGGCTCGGATGCCCTAGTGTTCCCTTGGGATCAGTTCAAGCTGATATATGCATTCCCACCGCCACAATTGTTACCTCGATTACTCCGCAGAATCAGGGTAGAAAAGAAACCAGTGATTCTGGTGGCTCCAGCGTGGCCCCGAAGAGCATGGTACGCGGAGATTGTAAAAATGTCTGTGGGGAGTCCTTGGACCCTCCCACATCGTCCGGACCTGCTTTCGCAGGGACCGATATACCACCCTTCCTTACCAGCCCTAGGTTTGACGGCCTGGCTATTGAAGCCCACATTCTAAAAAAGAGAGGGCTCTCTAATGCTGTGGTATCTACCATGATCAATGCCAGGAAGCCGGTATCCAGGCAGATCTACTATAGAATCTGGAAGGCGTACATCGCCTGGTGTGAGGCCAAGAAATGGCATCCACATAAGTACGTAATAGGTAGGATTCTGGACTTCCTACAGTGGGCTGTAGATAGGAAGCTTGCCTTGAGTACTATCAAAGGTCAGATTTCGGCCTTGTCAATATTTTTTCAAAGGCCCTTGGCTTCGCATTCACTAGTCAAAGCCTTTATACAAGGAGTGATGCGTATTAGTCCTCCGGTTAATATTCCCATATGTCCATGGGATCTAAACTTGGTTCTGTCGGTTCTACAGAAACAACCATTTGAACCATTACAGCATATTTCCTTGGTGCTTCTCACCAGGAAATTGATTTTTCTAGTAGCCATTTGTTCGGCTAAAAGAGTATCGGAATTAGCAGCTATGTCCTGTAAGGAGCCATATCTGGTTATCCATAAGGACAGAGTAGTGTTACGTCCTCATCCAGCCTTTCTTCCTAAGGTGGTATCGAGTTTTCATTTGAACCAAGATGTGGTTCTTCCTTCTTTTTTCCCCAAGCCTACTTCGGTAGAGGAAAAGTTATTGCATTCTTTGGATGTAGTAAGAGCAGTTAAAGCTTATCTAAAAGCCACTGCTCAGATTCGCAGAACGGATACTTTGTTTATTCTGCCGGAAGGCCCCAGAAAGGGTCAGGCAGCGTCAAAATCTACTTTAGCCAAGTGGATTCGACAGGTCATAATACAAGCCTATAGCTTGAGAAGTAGACCGCCTCCGTTCAAAGTTAGGGCGCACTCCACGAGAGCAGTTGGAACTTCATGGGCAGTGCATCACCAGGCCTCCCTGGCTCAAATCTGTAAGGCCGCAACATGGTCTTCAGTACACACGTTTACTAGGTCCTACCAGGTGGACGTTAGAAGTCAGGAGGATGTCGCCTTTGGGCGCAGTGTGTTGCAGGCCGCAAAAGATCCTCATGTCTGATAGCGCTCAGCTTATATATGGTGTATCCCCCCCCCTCATTTGGCATTGCTTTAGGACATCCCATTAGTAATGACTATGTCGCTCTGTGTCCCGTGATGTACGAGAAAGAAAATAGGATTTTTATAACAGCTTACCTGTAAAATCCTTTTCTTGGAGTACATCACGGGACACAGAGCTCCCGCCCCTCTTTGGGGACACTTATTGCTTTGCTACAAAACTGAGGTGCTCCCGGATGGGAGGGGCTTATATAGGGGAGGGTACTTCCGGTTTTGGAAGTTGCCAGTGCCAGCACCTGACGGTAACTATATAACCCATTAGTAATGACTATGTCGCTCTGTGTCCCGTGATGTACTCCAAGAAAAGGATTTTACAGGTAAGCTGTTATAAAAATCCTATTTTTCTGATATGTAAAGAAATAATACATTCTGTATGCAGGCCAACTACAGTTGTAAACTATTTTCATAATCGATTAGTGGTTTCAGCCCTACATCTCTGAATCTCCTACCAGCTCATTTCTTTATTCATGGACCTTAGTCAGAGAGTGAGGAAACAACGAGAACTGTCTTTTATAGGAGTGACAGTGATGAGGGGATTATAGGACGAGTGTCCCCACCCCCTCTATCACTCATTGCCATCTTCCCAACACAAAAAGTACTGCACTTCCTTATTTAATCCATGATTTAGTCATGAATAACAGCGGGCTGAGCCCCACTAGAGGTCAGAGAGTGAGGATGGGGGGGGGGGGAACAACCAAGATGAAGACTGGACTGATCCTAAAGACCTCCATCATTGGGTTATTGACTCCTCCCTCATTATCACTTTCTGTTTAAGGGTTCAAGGTTTGAGGATGTTATCACATTATTATCAACATATAAAAGTCTGTGCTCCAATCACATCATCAGATATAAAAGGTCCAGCTGGTAGAAAATGGGTGCAAAAGAGGTAAGGCCTATGTATTGTACAACTTATTATACCTGTATAGAATACAACAGTTAGGATTTTATAGTATCAGAATGATGTAATGTACAACATAGAGTATATAGTGCAGGGGTCAGGAGTATGTAATGTACAATATAAATTATACAGTGTAAGGGTCAGGACTGATAATATTGGTATTCATTATCAGTGGAAGCTTAAATGTTTAAATGAGATGTAGCGGGGTGTTCAATTTATAGGAAGTGTCTGAGTGATAACCAGGCTCAGACACCTTGAATTGTAAAGAATTATGGACCATTTTTGTTCTCAGGGGTTATGCTGGTGATGTGTTCCCTGTGGCCAGTGGGTGGCGCTGCCATTCTGGGCCAGGGTTGAACCACGAGCGCAGTGCTGTGCCTTTTGTGTCCCCTCTCGGCAGCCGTACGGTGGGGCGGGGAACCTGCTGTGCATGCCGGGAGAGGATATAAAAGGGCAGACATCTTCTGAAGGGGTCGTTCGTCCACGCCCAGGCACCTTCAGCCTGGGTGTGTGTGGTTCATCTCCGGGTGCCCTTGGCCCAGAGGCCTTGTTCCAGTTCCACCTCAGACACCTTTAGCCTGGGGTGAGGTACTACCTCACCGTTTCTGGCTACGGAGGCCCAGGAGCTGCAGCAACGGCCCGGGGCCCAGCAACCTTCGACTGGGGTCCCCTAGGGATCAAAGAGTCCAGGGTGCCGCCTTGCGAGGGGACCCGCATCCTAAGAGAAGGGAGGATCTGTTCCGAAGGACCGGTGCACGGTGAAGGAAGGGGTCTGTTGACTCTCTGGAGGGGATGTCTTCTCCCTGAAAGGGGCTATGTCCTAGGAAGAAACCAAGGTTCATCAGGTCAGTGGCAGTGACCCTGTTCGCCAGGTCAGTGGCAGTGACCTTCTCCACCAGGTCTGTGGCAGAGACCAACCTCATGGTGTGTGGCAGAGACCATGCGCCAAAAACTGTTTGAGAAACCTGAACAGTCAGAAGAGTTTGAGCTACGTTTGTGCCTGGACCTCCTCCACACCTTGAGCTGTCCTGTGTCTTTGTTCCAACCTTTCTTCTATCCAAGAGACTATGTGTTGTGCAAGTGAAAATAAATATTGAGTTGGACTTTCAGTTGGTGTGGACATTTACATTCCTGGGGAAGTCAAGGACTTGCATCTACACACTGTAGGAGGTGAGAATCATTCTCAGGAGGACTTTATACTCTGGCTGCAGACAAGACCCAAAATCAACACCTCCTAACCTCTTAACACAGGAGGGTACGGGCTTGTGGTGCGGTGTGCCTGTCTCCCCCTGCGAGGAGCCGAGTTTAATGCAGGAGGGGGATAGGTGGGTGCGCTACAGAGACAAGTTGCAGAGGTCCCACACCGCTGCCTCCCATCTCCTGAGACTGCACTCAGTGACTTGGGTCTGAGACTATACAGACATATCCCTCCACCTGGCACAGACAGCAAACAAGAGAGTAAGTAACCCCGGGGAGAGAATTGTTCTGTCAGAGATTCTGATAGACCCGGTATGGGGAAGAAGACCCAAAGCACATACCCCAGGTGCCTAGGCCAAACAACGTCTATGGTGAAAATTAACAATTTGGCTGCCAGCTGAACCCCAGAATCTCCATAAATCCAGTCTAGATACATAAATTGTGTCTGCAGCACAGAGAAGGAAGATTATCCGAGAGAAATACAGAAATACAGGAATACAGGACGGGGAACACAGCTCAGGAAAGTGACCAGGGGATTACAGGCTGATATCACCCAGTCCCCACCCTACTCTGGACCAATCAGTGAGCAGTATGGGTGGAGGAATGTATTCAGTGTTAATGGCCCACCTGTGCTGATCTCTGTAGGAGTGCCGTCCTCTAGAATTAGCCTCAATATTCCATCCTCCTCCATAGACTGCTGATCATCGCTCACATAAGTCTCTTCTTCTTCTTCTTTTTCTTTCACCTCAACTTTAGAATCTCTCAGGTTTCCTCTCTGAATATAGAATACAAATGACATCAATGGTAACAATGCAGATAATGTACAGATCCTAATGATACTATCAGTGATTGTTCCTCATCTACCTGATGATGGTGAGGGATGGTGTGACCTTCCTGTGTGGAATCCCGGGAATACAGAGGACGGGGACATCTCTCTGGTGGGTTCCTGGTATTAGGTGGCTCCATCACATCCTTGTGTCCTTCTGATAACTCCTCCATCACTCCATACTCCTCATTCTCCTGTTTATACTCTTCTTTAACATCAATATTATAATCCCCGAGGTTTCCACTCTGAATATATAATAAAACATTCACTATAACAAACATGCTGTGTATAAATCAGAACTACTAATAATTGTCAATCATCTACCTGATGATGGTGAGGGATGGTGTGACCTTCCTGTGTGGAATCCCGGGAATACAGAGGACGGGGACATCTCTCTGGTGGGTTTCTGTAGCTGGATGACTCCACCATGGTGTCCTGGTACAGATCTTTGTGTTCTTTTAGAGACTCTGACTTCTCCATCACCCCATCCTCATCATCCTCCTCTTTTATCTCTTCTTTAACTTCAACTTTAGACTCTCTCAGGTTTCCACTCTGAATATAAAATAAAAATGACATCAATGGTAACAATGCAGATAATGTACAGATCCTAATGATACTATCAGTGATTGTTCCTCATCTACCTGATGATGGTGAGGGATGGTGTGACCTTCCTGTGTGGAATCCCGGGAATACAGAGGACGGGGACATCTCTCTGGTGGGTTCCCATTACTGGATCCATCTGTAGGAAACACACACACTGACTGAATACATTGTTTCTATGTGTTTATCAGATGATGGGAGATCTAGGTGGAGCCTCCGTACTGCTCTCTCCTTTACAATAAAGTCTCCTCTTACCCGGTGATGTGAGGGGCGGCTGATTGTCCATCATGACATCCTTGTAGAGATCCTTGTGTCCTTCTAAATATTCCCACTCCTCCATGGAGAAATAGACAGTGACATCCTGACACCTTATAGGAACCTGACACACACAATGATACAGTCACCATCCAGACACATCCCTTGTCTGTTACTGGATAATGTCCCAGAATTCCCGGCACCGCTCACCTCTCCTCCATCATCTCTCTGGTGACTTCTAGAATCTTCTTTGTATTTCTCTATTCTATCAGGGAGGGAGGTGGAGGCAATGTGATGGTCATATGATCTCCAGACTTCACAGGAGGAAAACTCTAGATCTAAACACAAATAGTAAAATCATTCAATGTTCCCAGAATCCTCCTCACCTCATCATTCAGGCCTCCATTTTACTAAAGCCCCACTTCAGATTGAGGTATTATTTACCCACACAGGACCCCAGAAGCTGTGATCTCAAAGGATTCTCTGGCTCTGGTTGGAGGGACAGTGGTAGGAGGAGCTGTGATGTCAGTGTGATGTCATAGGGGACATATAGACTCTGAATGGTGGGACATTTGGATGGGGAGATTTGAGGGGTCTTCTAAACGAGGCTCCCATGCAAACCAAATCATTGTTCCTGGATGTGCCCTACCTCTCCTAAACTGAAGAGTGAACTTTGATGTTTACCATACAGAAATCTGTCAGGAATGTGTGAAAGTAAGCTCTCATGTGATCAGGTGACGTGCGGAGGAATGGAGTATAAATACCCGACAATTTTCTCCAGAGGCTTCTAATGGTGGGGATGGATATTGCTGCATGCTGGTGCCAAGTTTCCACCCCCCAGGGTCACTGCAGGTGTGGAGAAAAGCTGTGTAAGAGGATATGGAGGAGAGATGAGGAGGAGATCCAGGAATCAGGATAAAGGTCAGGACAAGCAACAGACGAGCGCATCCAAGAGATGAAGCCGGGGTCACTACACAGAAAATCAATCCAAGGAAACAACAGGCAGGACGAGGAATAGCAAGAAGGAGCTCAGAGACAAATGAGAATATTGCTCAGGCAATGGGAGATTATCTCAGCATGACTTACATAATGAAGGAGATGAGGGGGAGGGGAGGAAGTCACTTAAGGTGACCATAGATACATGGAAATTCAGCTGGTTCAGCAGGGATCGGTCAAGGGCCGATCCTAGGGTCACAGACACCTGGGTGCAGAAATATTTCTTGTGCCCCCACATGGGCGTGACCATCTTACTAACTCCTCCCCTTTACAAATGTTTCTATAGCTACGACTCAAACACAGAGATGCTCCCCTAAGAAGTCTTCATTTCCCTGGGATCCTCCCATGATCTTTTAACAATAAAGAAAATATGTACACTAATGGGACCTGGAGGGGGGTCTCTCTAAGGCACACAGAGAGGGCTTCTGTTAGAGAGTCTGTTAGAAAGAGCCCCCAGACATACTGCAGTCATGATACAGGAGATGGTCAGAGACTGCAGACATGATACAGGAGATGGTCAGAGACTGCAGACATGCTACAAGAGATGGTCAGAGACTGCAGACATGATATAAGAGATGGTCAGAGACTGCAGACATGATATAAGAAATGGTCAGAGACTGCAGACATACTACAAGAGATGGTCAATGACTGCAGACATACTACAGGAGATGGTCAGAGACTGCAGACATACTACAGGAGATGGTCAGAGACTGCAGACATATTACAGGAGATGGTCAGAGACTGCAGACATAGTACAGGAGGTGGTCAGAGACTGCAGACATAGTACAGGAGGTGGTTAGAAACTGCAGACATAGTACAGGAGGTGGTCAGAGACTGCAGAAATACTACAAAAGATGGTCAGAGACTGCAGACATACTACAAAAGATGGTCAGAGACTGCAGACTTAGTACAGGAGATGGTCAGAGACTGCAGACATAGTACAGGAGATGGTCAGAGGCTGCAGACATAGTACAGGAGATGGTCAGAGACTGCAGACATAGTACAGGAGATGGTCAGAGACTGCAGACATAGTACAGGAGATGGTCAGAGACTGCAGACATAGTACAGGAGATGGTCAGAGGCTGCAGACATAGTACAGCAGATGGTCAGAGACTGCAGACATAGTACAGCAGATGGTCAGAGACTGCAGACATAGTACAGCAGATGATCAGAGACTGCAGACATACTACAGGAGATGGTCAGAGACTGCAGACACACTACAGTAGATGATTAGGGACTGCAGACACACTACAGGAGGCTGCAGTTCCTATGGATGGCAGTAGATAATGGCCCACTCGGCCCTCTCACCAGACCCAGCGATACAGCAACATTGGTTGCTCTGATCAGGAGTCAGCTCACTCTGGGTTGCCCGTGGAGACTCTGCTGGGTAGTGCTCAGATCTGTATTCTGGCAATTAGAGGTCGACCGATATGGGTTTTTCTCTGGCCGATGCCGATATTTAGAAATCGCTGCGGCCGATGGCCGATATATGATGCCGATTTTTTTGGGCCGATTTTTTTAGATTTTATGAGATGAAGGGGGAAAAAAAAAACAGTTGGACCCCTTTCACACTGGGGCGTTTTTCAGGCACTTTTGGGCTAAAAATAACACCTGTAAAAATGGCTGCAAAACAGCTCCCCTGCAGTCTCAGTGTGAAAGCCTGAGTGCTTTCACACTGAGGCGGTGCGCTGGCAGGACGTTAAAAAAAAATCCTGCAAGCAGCATCTTTGGAGCGGTGTATACCGCTCCTCCACCACTACTGCCTATTGAAATGAATGGGCACTGCTGCTGAAGCGCCTGCAAAGCGCTTCTGCAGCGGTGCTACATGGGCGCATTTAACCTCTTCATAAGCACCCCGCTAGCAGCCGAATATCGCCGCTAAAATGATGGTAAAGCGCAGCTAAAACTAGCTGCGTTTTACCGCCAACGCCTGCCCGCTCCAGTGTGAAAGCAGCGGCGTTCCGCCAAAAAAAAAAAATTTAAAGTCAGCCGCTACAAATACTGCAGCAGCTGACTTTTAATATATGGACACTTACTTGTCCTGGGCGCCCGCGATGTCGGCACCCGAAGCCAATCTCTCTCTCGGGTGCTGCCGCCGCCATCTTCGGTAAGGGAATCAGGAAGCAGGCACAAAAACAGGTAATCAAAACTTTAATGAATGTTAAATAAATCTAAACTTTTTTTTTTTCGTCAAAGTGTATTTTTTCCCAAAAAATTGTGTTTGAAAGACCGCTGCGCAAATACCGTGTGACATAAAATATTGCAACAACCGCCATTTTATTCCCTAGGGTCTCTGCTAAAAAAATATATATAATGTTTGGGGGTTCCAAGTGATTTTCTAGCAGAAAATACAGGATTTTTACTTGTAAGCTACAAGTGTCAGAAAAGATTTAGTCTTTAAATGGTTAAACTGAGAACTTCTACACAAGGAGTTCAGTTCATTGATAAGAAGAAACATTTGTAACACTTTTCTCTCTCACTTGGCAGGCTGCCCAGAGATGAGTCACTGCAAGGGAAACTTCAGGCAACTTGCATTGACTTCTATGAGAGATGTCATTTCCAAGCCGCGCTGAAGTTTTTTTTTTTATTTTTTATATCGGCTTCTGTTTTCAGAATATCGGCCGATGCCGATTAATTAGAAAGTGCCAAAAATCAGCCGATATATCGGTCGACCTCTACTGGCAATGACTGCATTCCGTTCTTCACCAGTGATTGTGCCAGGCTGTGCGGCTTTCCCTCTGGTGGCGCAGGGCAGTGGGGTTCCCTCTCTGATGGTGTCCCCTCAGCACTGTCCTCTCCCTGGAGTCCTGGGTGCACTTCCCCAAAAGCTTTCCTGGGCTCCTGGTTCTCTCTCTCTCCCCCCCCCCTCCCATTCAGCTGGGCATGCTGTGTGGGCTGCAGTTTCCGGGTCACAATGGGGCCGCCAGTCTTCGGGACTACATGTCCCACAATCCTCTTCTCTGCTCCTTTTTTATTGTATTTCTTCCCTGGCCAATATGAAGGAGGGAGAAGAAACATAGCTGTTATAGAAACTTAGTATTATACCTTTAATGTCAGCTATGAAAATGCAACCTTATATAGTCTTATAGCTTTAAAATGCTTAGAAATATAGTTTTATATAACCCTATTATACATGTATTTCTGGATTAGTCATATGACCATATTATATTGTGCTGAGTTAGATGTGCTGAGTTAAATGTGATGAGTGATTGTAAAACTGTATTTTGCTTACATTTGCAAAAACATGGGCTTTCAAAAATTTTATATTTAGAAGTACATTGTATGAAGTTTCCTGTGGCAGGGAGTAGTCTGTAAACGGATATTCCTTTCTTCCTGCTCTACGTCAGAATAAAGGTTGAAATTATACATGTGATCAGAACATTATAAGCAGGAAGGGGGAAGGTCTAAGGGTGATAAAAAGAGACATACAAACCAAAAATACAGTAGAAATGTATCCACGGTAAGCTGCAATGTACATTTCTCTGCATATGCAAATAAATACCTTAACTTGAATCGAGAGACGGTCTGAGAATCCAGATTATTCTGTAACATTTGGTCCTTCGAGCCAGAAGTCCAAATTCCTGGAAAGCACTAGCCAACAACCCAGTGAACCGACGACCGTACGTCAAAACTGTAAGTCCTCCGTCTCAAATTTGACGTTAACAGAGGCCGGCTCGCTGAACCAGTGCCTCCCAGGCAGCGACTTACCGGACCAGCACAAGAGACCGCTCTCGGGGCAAGGTAAGATATTTTCATTTATTATATTATACCTTTTGGCTTAAATGTGATTAGGGATTTAATGAATTAAGGGATTTGATTACATACATATAATATAGAGAATAATCAAATGTTTATCTGTTTCTATTCTATTTTGCTTTATCCTGGTTGAGGGAAAATAAGTAGATACGTCCGTAGTTTAATTACCTTTGATATAGGAGTATGGTCCCATACCAATATCCTGGTGCAGATAAAGGAAATTTGTCGACAAAGGACCTAGATCCTGACAGCCTTGTAAACTGCAGAAATTCCCGTGGGGACACATAAATATTCCTACATCAAAAAAAACAAACCCTGTTGATACAAAGGTATGGCCTGATAGATTTCCAGGTAACAAGTAGAGGTCATTTGACGGACCCTTGTGTTCAACCAGCCTCATATGTTGTATAAAATCCTGTACAAGGCATGTAAATACCTTTTGAATCTTACAAATATTAATGTTTTGATAAAGTGTGGGAAGAACAGTCAGGAGAAATAAGTCTCTTTTGTAATTCTGTTCATGCTCCCTACAGTTTAGTGAAATATTAATATTTTGATAAGGAGTGAGGAGAACAGTCAGGTGAAAATACGTTCCTTTGTAATTCTGTTCATTCTCCCTATAAATGAATAAAACATTAAGTAAGAAGACAAGACACCAGTATTATAGCAGCACACAAGATCAATAATCTAGAAGTGATATGTCACAACTAGAAAGTTTGTGAGTAGCTGCAGAAGTGATAAGATACTGTGTGCATGTGTTGTGTCAGTGTGAGAAGACCTTACAAAAAATCTGTGTACACGTTAAAATTGGTGTGATCCATGGAAAATCTTTTGGTTTGAATGAAGATGCAAAGTATATGTGTAGTCTAGACAAAGAGAATGTGAACTTCCTTAAGATGTGGGAAATAAAGTATGATTTTGATGCTTCTTTAAATAAGGATGGTTGTGTAATGCTGTTTAGAAAGCTTAAAAATAAGGCCGGCCCGAAAAAAAGGAAACAGAAGAAATTAGGTCTTCCCCAGGCCAAGAAATGGCTTGAGGAGGCTAATCGTAGGTTAAATTCAGAAAACCATAAAAAGACTATGTTTTTAGACAAAGAGGAGGACAAGAATTTGACCGTCCTCCGAAGTTTAGTTCAGCAAGTATTGACTGAACAAAACGCAACAAACCAAATGCACCCGACAGCCCCTACACACCATTTAGAAGACGCTCCAACCCCACCGATAGTTGCCGCTCCCATTCTGACTTCACCATCCGCTCCCAAATCCCTATACCCTATTGCAGACCTACAGTTCCCACCACCGTACGGGACAGAGGTATGCAATAGGCCACCCCCACTGACCCCCCGACTATCGGCAAATAACCCTTTTACCATGCAACCTGACCCCCCACTGTTTGTTGTTCCCCCGTGGTCACCCGCAGATGCAACCATTTCTCCTATGGCTGCAGCTAACCCCCCTCTCAAAATGACCCTTGCTGTCCAGAGGAGTCCACAAGGGACTCCCCTTACAGTAACGGTTACAAAACTTTTCGGGCACCTGATTAACAAATTAGATTTAGAAACAGAATTTGGGGAAGAAGAGTTTCCATTAATTTAAGTTCCCAACCCTAGGGCAGGACAAGATGTAGGAGGTGTACCAGCCCCCAACACTATGATGGTCTATTGCCCCTGGACCCCCGAGGATGTTAAGAAAGCTATTGAAGGGATACCACTTTCCAAGGTCAACATAGCTCAATTCAGGGATGGTATCTTGGGAATGATTGCTAGCTATCATCTCAATGGGAGGGAAATAGAGCAGGTCATCAGAAAGGTCTTGGGACCTGATTGGCATCATGTAGTGGGAGATTGGAGTGGATTAAACAACCAGGGGAGAGTGTTGCATCATGATGATAAAGCACTCGAAAACAGGAGAAATGCTCTTATAGCAAGGATAGAAAATAGATGGATACGTCGAGCCGACTGGTCCATTATAAATCAGTGTATGCAAGGAGAAGAGGAAACAGTGGATAATTTCATTGTTAGCATGAGGGAGATTTTCAATAACCACTCTGGGATAGAAATCCCAGCAGACCAAGTGAACAATAGCCCATACGAGCAACAGCTAAAAAGAATGCAATCCTGAAGGGGCTGCTTGCCCCTATATCAAGTTTTGTTACCAAACACATGATTAACCATAGGATCTGCAGACTTCAGGAGCTAATCGAGTATGCAAGGCATGCTGAACGGCACTTCCAATCAAAAAAGAAAGTAAAGAAAGGGAAGGTGTTTATGATGGGTGAAGGTAATGATGTGTATGTTGATGAGAATCAGAACAGAAGATTGGGGAACACTCGAACACGGCCCCGCATTCAGGATTATGAGGGAAAAAAGAAGAGGGGGGAGTGTTTCCTGTGTGATAAAAGAGGTCACTTGGCGAGAGAATGTGGGTCAAACAGAGAGGAAGAAGCATGACTAAAAGATGTTGGTATGTCCGCAGAGAGAGATACAGAGAGAAATGATAAGAAAGAGTCTGAAATTTTGGATGTGTGCAATGTTGAAGCTTGTTTGCATGCTGAAGAAGTCAAGCCAGAGGGGGGCGTGGTCTGGAGCTGCATGGAGTAGGATGTGTTGGGTGAGAGCTCCGCTCGAGATTCATCCTATGAACCGATCCTTGGGGGCTATCTCCCCGCAATTAACTTCCGAATCGCCCTAGGTTGACTACCTACACCCGTAGTAACCATGTCACCGGGAAAGAAGTCAGGAGCCCTCGCGAAACTCGACAAATACCGCCACGAGGAGCGAGTCCCGGGGGAAGAAGATGGCGCCGCCCCGCTCCAGGAAGAAGAAGATCGGCCCTCCGACGACACCGCCAAAGTCCTGGAGGCAATCGCTACATGCCAATCCTCCCTCACCACCAGGATAGGGGAGGTGAAAATCGACATCTCCCTTATCTGGCAGGACATTCACAAACTTCGGGAGCGGACATCCAAGGCGGAACGCCGAATCGGCCACGTGGAGGAAGGCCTACACCCTCTCCAAGTCACCACCGAACAACTACAACACCAGCTCAACATGGTCCTATCTAAACAGGACGACATGGAGAATCGTCTTCGGAGGTGCAACCTACGATTCGTTGGGCTGCCCGAGAAGTCGGAAGGTGCGGATCCCCCCACTTACCTGGAGAACTTACTGGTCCGGACATTCGGCAGAGAGGCCTTCTCTTCGTCGTTCGTAGTGGAGCGCGCTCACCGACTCGCCTCGAGACTTCCACCGGCAGGAGCCATGCCGCAAACTTTCATCGCCAAGTTCCTTAACTACCGCGACAGAGACACCATCCTATGACTGACCCGCGAAAGAGGCAACATCCCATTCGGCAATTTGACTGTGGCGGTGTTCCCGGACTTCTCGGCTGAGGTCCAAAAGAAGAGAGTGCGCTTCACGGACGTAAAGAAACAACTCTGAATCCTCCATCTACCCTACGCGATGCTCTTCCCTGCCCGACGGAAAGGCCCAGTTCTTCGAGGATCCGCAAGCCGTCCTATCCTGGCTGGAACAACGAGAGGCGGCGGGGCTGGCGCACGCCTAACACTTCCCTCCCCATTCGCTGCCGTTCGTCCGGAGTCGGAGGGGTAGTCGCATCGCCTCCTGGAACCGTGAGTTGCTTGACTGCCCTTCCTGCCCTGCTCCTCCTATCCTATCCCCATTACCCTCTGCTCACCCCCACTATATGGCACTGACTCTCCCCAACTGCCCCGCACTACCCTTTTGCATCGGGCGACCCGCCCGCACCCACGATCCATTGGATTGGACACCCCCCCTGCGTAATTGTGCGCTCTTCAGTTTGGTCGCCATCGGACCCCGGCAGCTGTGCTTAATCAAGCTGCCACATTCCCACCACTGTTTCCCTGGCCAGCCCCTGCCCCCCTGCTCGCAGCGGTCGGCGGGATGTTAAACCTGCTATGCTGGTCCAGCGCTGTTGCAGGACTGTTTTTTGAATCTTGCACTTATCTTTTTTTCTTATGTTGTTTTTATTTTTGTGACTCTACCTCATGGCTCATATTTGATGTACTGCAAGAAACCTGATACCTTTCTTACTGTTTTGATGCTGCCCGGGTGTGCTGCTTATTTGCCCGAACTGTCTGTACCTCACCCCTCAATGCCCTTTGCCCCAGAACCTTTGGGCCTGGCGTTGCGCCGGCTCTCGTGGTCTCCCTGACCTCACTGACCTTTGGGCGCCCCCCATGTCCACTTGCACTGCTTTTATATACCCCCTGTTATCTGTAACGCAACACGCTTCCCATGTCCACCCGGCGGATGTACTTTCTACCATGCCCCCCCCCCCCCCCTCACTCACTATGGCCTCTCAGAGCGGCTGTATCATGTCAGCTAAACTGGCCCAGTGCCACTTTTGAATTGCTTGCTTTTGAATATAATTTCTGTGCTGTTGTTATTTTCCTGTTTTCCAGTGGCGGCCCGTCCATAGGGGGCGCCCGGGCGCCGCCCACCCCCCTCCTGTAGTAAAAAAAAAAATAATAATAATTTTTTTTTTTTAAATGGCCCCTTTAAGAAAAAAAAAAAATTCCTTTAAGTAAGTGCCCTTGAGCGCCGGACACCCGTGCCCTATGTGAAGCGCCACGTCAATGCAATCACGAGATTGCAGACATGGCGCTTCATTTGCGGGCTTTTATCCCGCCTTGCGGCGCAATGTAAAGCGCTGATTAGCTTCCGCCCGTAGAAACACTATGGGCGCCGGGCGGGAGCATTTCAAAACTTACTTCCGGGTTTCGTGGGACAGACGAAAACCGGAAGTGACGTCACATCGGCAGCTCCGTTGTTTGCATGGCCCTAGAGGAGCTGCAGTCAAGCAGGTAAGGAGACGCTGCGGCTGTAAATATTTAGGTGAAAGAAGAAAGTAGGCTTTTCAGTCGAGCTTTGAGAATGCAGAAGATGACATACAGTACAGTTGTCATTTATGGGGTCATCCAGACTGCTGCTATTTTCCAACAGCTCATTGGTACTGTAACCATCTTTGTCTAATACTGTCTTCTGCCAGCAAAACTGTCTCAGTGACCTCTCTGTTCTTGGTTCAGTTCAACTTATTTTATCTGGGACTGTCCAGTTGTTCTTTTTTTAATGCAATGTTTAGGGGATTATTCTCAGAGTCATGTCAATCTCCCACCACCCTATAAAGATGCACAGTGATATCGGAACATTTTTTAGGCATCCACTCCATGGAGGATGAGTGTCTGTCTGCCCTGCCACCCTGTGCTGGTCTGAGGGGGGGTGATTGCTGTGTCCACCACCCCCCCTGCCATGTGTATAGTGTAGCACTGTAGCTGACCTGATTGGGGGGGGTTGCACAATGCAGATACGTGCAATTTACAGTTTGCACAGTGCAGATATATGTTATTTACAGGGTGCAGAATGCAGATATGTTCTATTTACAGGGTGCAGAATGCTGATATGCTCTATTTACAGGGTGCAGAATGCAGATATGTGCGTTTTACAAGGTGCAGAATGCAGATATGTGCTATTTATATGTTGCAGAACGCAGATCTGTGTGTTTTACAGGGTGCAGAATGCAGATATGTGTGTTTTACAGGGTGCAGAATGCAGATATGTGCGTTTTACAGGGTGCAGAATGCAGATATGTGCGTTTTACAGGGTGCAGAATGCAGATATGTGCATTTTACAGGGTGCAGAATGCAGATATGTGCATTTTACAGGGTGCAGAATGCAGATATGTGCGTTTTACAGGGTGCAGAATGCAGATATGTGCGTTTTACAGGGTGCAGAATGCAGATATGTGCGTTTTACAGGGTGCAGAATGCAGATCTGTGCGTTTTTCAGGGTGCAGAATGCAGATCTGTGCGTTTTTCAGGGTGCAGAATGCAGATCTGTGCGTTTTTCAGGGTGCAGAATGCAGATCTGTGCGTTTTTCAGGGTGCAGAATGCAGATATGCGCTATTTACAGGGTGCAGAATGCAGATATGTGCGTTTTCCAGGGTGCAGAATGCAGATATGTGCGTTTTCCAGGGTGCAGAATGCAGATAGGTTCTATTTACAGGTTGCAGAATGCAGATATGTGCGTTTTACAGGGTGCAGAATGCAGATGTGCGTTTTACAGGGTGCAGAATGCAGATATGTGCGTTTTGCAGGGTGCAGAATGCAGATATGTGCTATTTATATGTTGCAGAAAGCAGATATGTGCGATTTACAGGGTGCAGAATGCAGATATGTGCGTTTTACAGGGTGCAGAATGCAGATATGTTCTATTTACAGGGTGCAGAATGCAGATATGTGCGTTTTACAGGGTGCAGAATGCAGATATGTTCTATTTACAGGTTGCAGAATGCTGATATGTGCTATTTATATGTTGCAGAACGCAGATATGTGCGTGGGTGGATTCTATAAGGGGTGTCGCTTATGAGAAGTGGGAGGGGCCAAACGTGGAGGGGCGGGGTCTTGCGCCCCCCCATCCTAAAACGTCACCAGCCGCCACTGCTGTTTTCACTGTACGGTTCATTACAGGTGCACTGTAGGAAAATCATCACTTATTTTACCGTCATGGTGAAGCTCATGTGTAATGTATGTTGTCTCCTATCTGTATTGTTGGTATCTCACTCTGATATGCCTGCCGCCCCGGGGGCCCCTGAGACTGGCGACGTCGGCCTACCGCTGCCTCCCTGGTCTCACGGCCCCCTGGGTGTTTCCCAGATACGTCCGCTACATGTTGTTGTGCCTGCTATGCCCTGAGTTGTACCACCATATTCACTGTTTCCGGATCTCAGATCCGAATGTCATGTACCCCCCCCCCCTATGCACCATGGCCTCCTTAAAGTTTGTCACCTGGAACGTCCAGGGCCTCGGTGAGCGGGCAAAGAGGCAAGCAGTCCTCTCCCGCCTCAAGTCCCTGCGTGCAGACGTGTCGGTGCTTGTTGAGACCCACCTGACCGGCCAGAGACAGATGAGCCTCAAAAAACCTTGGGTGGGCTGGCTGTACCAGGCTCCTCACACCTCCAACTACCGCGGCGTGGTGATCCTGGTGGCCAAGACGGTGCAGTTCCAGCTCCACTCATTGCGATCGGACCCCCAGGGTAGATCACTGTTCCTGCATGCCACGATAGGACGCATGGAGGTCCTCCTCCTGGCCTTCTACATCCCTCCACCGTTTCAGTTCAGCCAGCTTCAGCAGGGGGTGGACTTCATGGGATTGCACCCCTCGGTGCCGGCCATTTGGGCCGGTGACTTCAACATGGTCATAACCCCAAGCCTCGACAGATCGAGCCCCAATGCTCCCCCCACCTCTGCACCCAGCACCACCAGGTTTGGCAGATTCCTCGCCGAATTTGCTCTCACGGACACGTGTAGGTTTAGACACCCGAAACTGTCCTGCTACTCTTGCTTCACCCCCTCCCGTTCCGCCCTATCCCGCATAGATTATATTTTCCTTGCCCCTTCCCTCCTCCCCCTCCTTATTGATGTAGGCTTCGAAGCAAGAGTGCTCTCTGACCATTCCCTGTATTGGATCACCCTGCGACCCCCAGCCCCCCCTGCGGCCCGGCCTTGGAGACTGAACCCCTTCTGGTTGCTTACCCTCACTGACAACATCCGCCTCGAGTGGGAGCACTACTTCCGCACAAATGAGGGCACAGCCCCGGTCGGAGCCGTATGGGAAGCCTTCAAACTCCACGCCCGCATGATCCTCTCCACACGCATCAATAGACACAAGGTCACCTCCAAACAACTGATCGGCCAGGCAGAGGACCGCCTACATGCACTCGAACAAACATTCCAGGCTGACCCGACCGAGGCCAACGCTTCCCTCCTGCGCTTACAGACCAGACTCACTGATCAACTTCACACTGACTAGGCAAAGCAGGGCATATTCTACAGCAAACAACGCATATACGAACAAGGTGAACGCGCCGGCAAGCTCTTGGCTTACCTGGCACATATGGACCACAAGCCCCCGGTGGTGGTGACCCTTCAGTCAGCGTCCGGGGCCCGGGTTACAGACCCTGATCTAGTGGCAGAGGAGTTTCGGTCCTACTACTCCACCCTATACACCTCCTCCGCCTCTCACTCCCAAGATGAACTCTTGGAATTCCTAGAAACCATCCCCTTCCCCACGCTCACCCCAGACCAGATGGCACAGCTGGAGACACGCATCACCGCGAAATGTATAGAGGAGGCAATAGCAAGACTCCCTACATCTAAGGCGCCGGGCTCGGACGGGCTCCCCCTCGAGTTCTATAAACATTTTGATGAGACCCTTATTCCCAAACTCTGCCCTCCATGGGCGAGGCCCATATTGTCCTCATCCCCAAACCGGGTAAGGACCCTCTCCTCCCTGAATCCTACCGACCCATCTCCCTCCTTCAACTCGACGTGAAAATCCTCGCAAAAATTCTCGCCATGCATCTCAACAAAGTAATCCTCAGCCTGGTGCACCCTGACCAGACTGGCTTCATGCCAGGCAAGAACACGGCCTTCAATCTAAGGAGGCTTCACATGAACCTCCAATCTCAACACTCGGACGTGGGTTCCAGTGTGGTGGTTAGCCTAGACGCAGCTAAGGCGTTCGACTCCGTGGAGTGGCGTTACCTTTGGGAGTGCCTCCGCGGGTTCGGCTTTGGCCCGAACTTCGTGAGGTGGCTCCAGCTCCTCTACCAGGCCCCCACAGCCCGCATACAGGTAAATGGTAGAATTTCCTCCCCCTTCCCACTCTCCCGCGGTACGCGGCAGGGTTGCCCTATTTCACCTCTTCTGTACGCCCTTGCGGTGGAGCCTCTGGCCATAGCCCTCAGAAGGCATCTGGGAGTCAGGGGACTTCAATGTGGTCGGCTGAATGAGGTGGTCAGCCTCTACGCCGATGACATGCTTCTCTATCTTGCGGACGCGGGCCACTCGCTACAGACGGCCCTGTAGCTTATAAACGCGTTCGGGGAATTCTCGGGGTTACAGATAAATTGGACCAAGTCCCACATCCTCCCACTGGACCTGGGAGCCCCGGACGCCGACCAATCCGCACTCCCTCTAGTCAGGACGAGCTCTATCAAATACCTGGGCGTCTGCATCTCTATATCACTACCCGACTTCATCCCCCTCAAAGTTGACCCCCTATTCGATGTCCTCAAAGCTAAAACACAAACATGGTCCTGCCTTCCCCTCGGAGTAATGGGTCGTATCAATCTAGTCAAAATGATACTCCTCCCCAAGATACTTTATGTCCTCTGGCAGGCCCCGCTGTACATTCCCCCCGTATATTCAAAGCCATGGAGTCCATACTCAACTTGTTCATTTGGGGGCCCACCAGGCATAAACTGCCGTGGAGGGTTCTGAAGTGTCCGACTGACCTGGGAGGCACAGCGGTCCCCGATCTCTCCCTCTATTACGTAGCAGCCCAACTGTCCCATTTCTTTTACTTTAACCGCTCCGATAGAGAACGTTACTCCGCATTGGTATGTTCACAGGCCCCCGGCCCGCTTTTCCACCCCTTCCAGATTCTATTTTGCAGACTTAGCCGTCCGCTTCGGATGGATACTGGAAAACGTATGCTTTTCCACCATTGCAGGATTTGGCAACTCGCCATGCAATACGGCGAGGCGGCTTTCCCCCAGGCATATACACCCCTGTGGGACAACCCACACCTGCCCGAACTGGCTACTATCCCTGACCACGGAATATGGATCACTAAGGGCGTCATATACCTATCCCAAGTCATTGCTCATAGGGCCGTCAAGTTCTTCGACACTCTTAAAAAAGACTTTGCCCTCCCTAACCATATGTTCTACTGCTACCTCCAACTACGACACGCACTCACCACACAGTTTGATGGCTCCATCCCAGCCCTCAAGGTCCCGCTGCTGGTGGACATAGTCCTAGGTAGTGACTCTAAGAAGCTGATATCACAGCTCTATGCCTATCTCCTGCTGCCCTCGGCCACCAACACTGCTCAACAGCTGAAGTCCCGTTGGGAGCCTGACTTGGGTGCTATTTTAAACAAGGACTGGGATGAGGCCCTTGCCAACTGCAAACTAGTCTCCCCTAAACTCTCCGACCGCCTTACACACCTATACATTCTCCACCGCTCCTACCTGACACCCCGCTGCATCTCTAAATATAGACCTGGACACAGCCCGGACTGCCCCGGCTGTGGCCACCCCAATGCATCCTTCTATCACCTCCTCTGGGCATGCCCCTGCGTTCAGGGATTCTGGGCCCAGGTGGTCCGGTTCCTCCCTGACCGCATGGGCTCCCCAGTTACCCTCTGCCCCCGCCAGTGCTTGTTGGGACTCCTTTCGCTCACTGAGGCCGAAAAGTATCTGAATACACTGCTGCAAGAGACGTTATTCCTTGCTAGGCTTCAGATAGCCAAGACCTGGTTGAGGGGACCCCCTCCTACCCTGCAGAAATGGATTAGAGCGGTCAACAATACCCTACCATACAAGAAACTGCTGTATCTGCATAGAGGTTGCCCTGACAAATACCACAAGATCTGGGATAGATGGCTGGGAGATGCCGCCACGTGTGATACAGATGGGTGGACGCATTATCACCCAGCCACCCCCTGGGCCCGATAAGAGCCTCCTCTTTCCCCCTCCCCGCAGCTGACCCTGGGGCTCTATGCTATCCATCTCGTATTATGTTGCTCATAATTTCACAGTCATTTTGTCATGCCATGCTGTACATCAAATGCAATGCTTTATAATTGCAGTGCCAGTTGCACTGACCACCCGTGTTGCCATGCTATCTATCCAGTATTATGTTGCCCATACGCTCACAGTTTTTTTGTCACGCTATGCTGTACATCAAATGTAATGCTTTGTAATTGTAATGCCTCTTGCACTGATCACCCGTTTGTCATTGTTATATCTATGCTCAATAAATGTTGTCTTGTTTAAAAAAAAAAGAAGTCAAGCCAGAAATAACCTTGATTGTAAAGGGTATTTGGGTAACGTTTCTCTGAGACACTGGGGCTTGTAGGACCCTGATACACCCGCTGGATATGCCACCAGGGGTAAAGAAAAAATGCAAGTTAGACTTACCGGTAACTTGTTTTCCAATAGGCTTTCAGGACAGCACCCGAGAGATCATGGCTCCTCCTCCTACAGGAAACACCTCATCAATTAATTCTTTAATTGGAGGCCTCCACGTTGCTTCCATCAGTTGTTTGTAGAGAACCTCCAGCCCCAGCTGCAACACATAAGCGACAGTTATCACATAGTATTACAGCCACAGCATAAAAAAAGGGCGGGATCCTGCTGTCCTGAAAGCCTATTGGAAAACAAGTTACCGGTAAGTCTAACTTGCATTTTTCCAAAACGTCTTTCAGGATAGCACCCGAGAGGATAATCGAGACTTACCCCATTTAGGGTGGGACAACAGCCTGTAAGACTTTCCTTCCGAAAGCCTGGTCCCCAGCCGTCATGAGATCTAATCTATAATGACGGGCAAAGGTCGTCAGACTTGTCCATGTAGCTGCCTTACAGATTTGTTCGGGGGTGGCACCAGCTTTTTCTGCCCAACTCACCGCCGAAGCTCTAGTAGAATGAGCCCTGATACTTACTGGACGCTCCTGGCCTGTAAGGGAATAGGCGTCTGAGATAGCCATTCTCAACCATCTGGCAATGGTTCCTCTAGAAGCTTGTCTTCCTTTTTTATTTCCGGAAAATAAAATGAATAGTGCGTTTGAACGCCTAAAGTCTTTAGTAGCTTCCAGGTAACTTAAGACTGCTCTTTTAACATCCAGGGTATGGAATTCTTCTTCCTTCTTACCCGACGGATTAGAACAAAACGTAGGAAGTATTATCTCCTGGGTTCTATTTTGAACTGAGGCAACCTTTGGTAAAAAGTTAGGATCCGTCTTCAGCACAATTCTGTCTGAAAAAATAGAAAAAAATGGTTCCCTGATAGATAAAGCTTGCAGCTCACTGATCCTTCGAGCTGTTGTAATAGCTACTAGAAAAATTGTTTTTAAAGTAATTAGCTTTAGGGAGGTTAAATTGAGAGGTTCGAAAGGTGCCCTGGTCAGGGCCTGTAGAACGACTGATAAGTCCCATGACGGACAGTTTTTGATCACTATCGGTCTAGCCCGAGTGAGGGCTTTAAAGAATCTGTTTACTAGGGGTTCTGATGAAATAGATTTCTCAAAATATACCCCCAGTGCGGCAACCTGAACTTTTAGGGTACTGATCGCTAGGCCCTTGTCTGCTCCTTCTTGCAGAAATTCCAAGATAGAAGAAATCTGCTTTAATGGTCTGCCGGATGTAGTGCACCAAGAGTTAAAGACTTTCCAGACTTTGTGATATATTGCTCTGGTAACATTCTTTCTGCTAGATAGGAGGGTAGCCACCAACCTATCCGAGAATCCTTTTCTCCTTAAGAGCTGCTCCTCAGAAGCCAGGCTGTGAGTTTTAGCTTTTCTACTTCTTGGTGAAACAGCGGACCTTGTAACAGAAGGTCTTGTCTCACGGGAAGATGCCAGTATGGTTTGATCTGCATCTGTAGAAGAGCCGAAAACCAGGGCCTCTTGGGCCAGAAGGGAGTGATGAGGATTACTGTCGTATCCTCTTTCCGGATTTTTGTTATGACCTGCGGAATCAGCTGAAAAGGAGGGAAGGCGTAGCTGAGGTGAAAATTCCAACTGTGCGCCAGAGCATCTACCCCCAGAGATGACTCGTTCCTGTTCAGGGAAAAAAAGAGAGATATTTGTGTATTTTCCTGAGTCGCAAAGAGATCCACTCTTGGCTGTCCCCATTTCTTCACTATTAGATTGAAGACATCTGGATTCAATTGCCACTCCGCTTCGTACACCTGGTTCCTGCTGAGGAAATCCGCTATCCTGTTTAGGGTCCCTTTTAGATGGACCGCGGACAAGGATTGAGTATGGAGCTCTGCCCAATTTAGAATGCTCTCTGCTAGGCCTTGAAGTATTCTGCTTCTGGTGCCCCCTTGTCGGTTTATGTAAGCCACCGCCGTGGCGTTGTCCGACAGAATTTGTGTATGTCGCCCTTGGACTTCTTCTGCAAAGAACAATAAGGCCATTTCTATCGCCTTTAGTTCCCTCCAGTTTGAAGATCTCATTGCTTCCCTTGTGGACCAAGATCCCTGAGCCCAACGACCGCTCATGTGAGCCCCCCAACCCCAGGAGCTGGCATCGGTTGTTAGCCTTACCTGGGTTGGAAAGGACCATAACAGGCCTGCTGAGAGTCTGCCTGGTTCTTCCACCACCAGAGACTCCTCTTTACTTTGGTGGGGATCTTCACCAGTGAATCTAGTGAATTCTGCTGGCGATCCCAGATTTTTAACAGAAACTTTTGCAGTGGCCTGAAATGGAGCTTTGCCCATTGTACTGCCGGTATGGAAGAGGTCAGGGTTCCTAATGCTGACATGACCCTCCTGATGGACAGAAGCTGACTGGTTTGTAAGAGTGACACAACCTTTAACAGCTTTTCCCGTTTTTCTTCTGGGAGAAAAATCTTTTGCTCCACAGAGTTGATACGGAAACCCAGGAATAACACCTCCTGAGAGGGAATCAGATTGGACTTTTGGAGGTTTAGTATCCATCCGATGGATTCTAGGTGAGCACGTGCTCTGTCCAAGTTTCTCTGAAGTCCATCTCTTGTTTGGGCAAACAGTAGCAGGTCGTCTAGATAAGGAATCACTGAAATTCCCTCTAGACGCAAGGGTGCTAGAGCTTCGGCCATTACCTTCCTTCTTCCCTTCTCTCAGTGCTAACCTCAGATATCTCTGAGATCTGGCAGCAATAGGAATGTGGAGGTATGCGTCCTGCAAATCTATTGACGCCATGAAGCATCCTTGACTCAGGAGGCTTCTTACTGAGAAAATGGAATCCATCCGAAATCTTTTGTATTCTACTGACAAATTCAGCATTTTTAGATTTAGGATGAGGCGGTACTTTCCTGAAGGTTTCTGTACAAGGAAAACGTGAGAATAGAACCCCTGGAAGAACTCCCTTGTTGGAACCGGAACAATGACTCTCTGGGATATCAGTTCCTGAATTAGGGACTTCATGGCGAGTGCCTTGACCGGATCCCTCGGGACGTTTGTCACTAGGAATCTCTTTGGGGGTTCTTCCGTGAATTCCACCACATATCCTTGGGAGAGCATGTTTACAATATACTGATTTGTAGTGATGTCTCTCCACTGGGGAATGAACTCCTGGAGTCTTCCCCCTACTTGGGGTGGATTGTCACTGCGGCTTTCTGGGGGTCGCAGGAGGATGGAAGAGCACTCCACTCCTACCTTTTGGTTTCTGGGAAGACCACTGCTTCCTTTTGGTTTGCGTTTTTCCTTCCTGTTGTCCTTTTTGGGGACGAAAAAAACGCTTACGGGTCTGTACCTGTTGTTTTTTGACCGGAAACGCCTTCTTTTTGTCAGCCGTACGGTCAAGAATGGACTCCAGCTCAGAACCAAATAGCAAATCCCCTGCAAAGGGAATGCTACACAGTCTATTTTTAGATGCAGCATCTCCTGGCCAAGTTTTAAGCCACAATGCTCTCCTAGCAGAATTGGTCAAAGCCGCTGACCTGGCTGACATACGAATGGATTCTGCTGAAGCATCCGCAATATATGATACTGCTGCAGAAAGCGTTGTAAATGAGTCCAGAATCTCCTGTTTTGGAGAATCCGCCGTAACATGGGCCTTCATCTGGTTAATCCAGTGTTCTAAATTCCTAGCGACACAGGTTGTTGCCATTGCTGGTTTTAGATTGTTCATCACAGACTGCCAAGCCCTTTTAAGAAGCAAATCCATTCTTTTGTCCATGGGCTCCTTTAACATGCCATGTCCTCAAAGGCAAGGTCAGTTGATTTTGAGACCTGTGAAAAAGCAGAGTCCAGTTTTGGAACCTTGTTCCAGATGGAATCCGGGTTGTCCTCAAATGGAAATCTTCTCTTATGAGACCGGGAAAAAAATGGCTTTTTCTCAGGTTCCAACCACTCTTTTTTAATCATGTCCGAGATTATTGAATGGACTGGAAAAAACACGGCTTTTTGGATCACCCAAACCTGCATACATGCGGTCATGTAGGGAGAGCTCCTTCTTTTCCTCTTCAATCCCCAAAGTCGCATGGATTACTTTTAAAAGTCCTGCGACTTCTTCAAGCGACATTTTGTACTTAGAAGCGCTCTCTGCTTCATTTTCTTCCTCCTCAGAGTCTGTTCCATCTGGAGCAAGGGAAGCAGATTCTTGGGAAGCGTCTATCGGACCTCCCAATAATATTTGAGAGCCGTCTTGGGGTTCTGAAGAAGGCTGCGGAGCCCTAGGTTCCCTTGAAGGGCCTGGTTCTTCTCTTAGGTTTGACCTAAAAGCTTGAAAGGTGGCACGGAGTTCATCCTTAATTGTAGATACTAGATCGCCACAAAAGGATGGAGACTCTTCCCTGACTACATTTGCAGTGCAATCTGCACAAAGCGACTTGGTCCAAGCCTCGCTTAACTTTTCCTTGCAGACAGGGCACCTTCTCTTCACTGGTTGAGCAGAACTTTTGGCCTGCACAAACAGAAAAGAAAAAAAAAACCAGGGACCACGCTAAGAAAAAACTGTTACACAGTACAAATCAATACACCCAGGTGCACATAGGAAAAAACACTTTCACTTCCTTGTGCCCCGCAAGCCATGCACCACCACCACCAACTTTTACAAAAAGACCCCTAGATATTATGCAGACATGCTAAATCACCAGCCACTGCACCACCAGGGAGATGGGGGGTGGGGGAGATGGAGGGGGGAGAAGGGTGAATACCCCCCCCTCTACAGGAGAAAGCGGCCCAGTGTAAAATAGGACACAGTCCCTTACCTTAGCCTTGCTGGTGCCTTGGCTTGCCCCCTTATCCGCTGCATCGCTATCCATAGCTGTCTGCGGATGCGTGGTGAAGAGAAAACGCCGGTTCCAGATTCAAAAACGCCGCCGCGCTGACCTGGAACCGGAACTTTAAGGCACCAGGTGACCCTGCCCTCTCCCTCTGCACTTTGCGGCCGGAAATGACGCGCGCGCCGACCCGGAAGTGCTGCCTCTTCCCATACAGGACATGGCCGAGGCTCTCCTCGGTCACCAGAACAATGGCGGCCGCCGCAGAGCTCCACGCCGCTTTCGCCAGCGGTCGGTGAGAGTACAGCAACCACCGCTCTGAAGAAAAAGGAGGCAGCCCTCCCGGGCTGTACAGGCTCTCCCCGAGCACGGAAGAGGGAGAGGGAGCCCACGGGACCGTCCATGCTAGGAGGTAAGTGGGAGGATCACTCTCCTAGAAAACAACGTGGAGGCCTCCAATTAAAGAATTAATTGATGAGGTGTTTCCTGTAGGAGGAGGAGCCATGATCTCTCGGGTGCTGTCCTGAAAGACGTTTTGGAAAAAGGTGTAGTATATATAAAATCTGCAAATGGGTTAATGCACCAGGAGGCCGTGTCTGAAGGCCTTACTGTGGAAGATCCACAGACAGGTAAAAAGGCTCAGTGTAAAATTGTAATTTCAACTAAATGTCCTGTTAATTTGTTGGGTAGAGACATGTTGCATGCTCTTGATATTTCTGTCGTACCAGTGGAGGGGGGCCTCAAAGCCCATCGGCTGTGTGAAAAACAAATCACAGCCGTAGATAATGAGCCCCAATACTTGCACAGCTTGGATTTGCGAACTGAGGGATTAAAGATGCCCAAAACCCTGACAGAAATAATTGAAGAAGAGCCTGTGAGGAGAGGGTACAAGGTCCAGACGAACCTCTATTGCACTATGTACTACAAAAAGACCTCTGGGCCTGATAAGTCCTATGAAAAACAGTTAATGAGTCTCACTAACACTGAAGTGCTCTTAAGATACCTGGACTGTGATTAGGAAGGAAATAGCATGGCTACGTGTCTCCTACCACAACCAATTCTGCAAATATACAGGCAGGATACTGTACCTCATGTTTCGGTCACCCGGAACTCCGAGGTATCATGGCATGAGCTAGGAGAACTTATCACAGACATGGTCCAACTAACAGATGAGGAAATAAAATCCAGAGGGATTCGGAGGTTCAGATTAGCGTGGTTTGTTGAATGTACACCCAGAATCCACATGTTTGAAGTTTGTGACAAAAGACAGTGACTGACACTTTTGACCCAAGAAGAAGAGGATGCCCTAAAAGACGTCCCCGATTTCTTGCGGTCGAAAGGAAAGACAGACGTAGGACTAATTAAAACAGCCAGTGAGGTCCAAATAACCCCTAAAAGTACAATGAGGCCTCATCAAAAACAATATCCACTGAGGAAAGATGCTGAATAGGGGGCAGACCACTTGATAAAGGAATTACTAAAAAACTGTGTCATCATTGAATGTCCGGATTCACCATGTAACACGCCCCTGTTCCCAGTCAGGAAGCAGAAGGGAGGGGAAGATGGGTGGAGACTTGTACAGGATTTACAGGCGGTCAATAGGGCCGTATTACTGAGGGCCCCGGTGGTCCCAGACCCGCATGTACTTCTGAACGACCTACACCCAGAGAACAAGGTATTTTCTGTCATCGATATCAGTAACGCTTTCTTTTCTATTGCCTTACACAAAGACAGTCAGTTCTGGTTCGCATTTACACATAAGAAGAAAAAATACACATACACCAGGTTACCCCAGGGATATTGTGAAAGTCCAACTATTTTCTCACAAGAAATGTCCAATAATTTGTCTCAGTTTGTACCTCCCTGTGGGAGTCAAATTCTCTTGTATGTGGATGACATTCTGGTAGCAGCTCCTTCGGAGCAACAATGCAAACTTGACACCTTGGCTCTGATGCATTTCCTTGCAGAACAAGGTCACAAGGTCAGCAAGCATAAACTACAACTATGGAAAGAAAAGGTGACATACTTGGGTTATATTTTGTCTCAAGAAGGCAGACATCTGGATGAGATCCGAAAAGAGGCCATCCTTCAAGTCCCCAAACCACGCACCAAAAAATAAATGATGTCATTTCTTGGCATTGCAAATTTTTGTAGAGCATGGATAGCTAATTATGCTACGAAGGTGGCCCCTGTTTCTGATCTCATCTATGGTACACAAATGTCTGCAAAAGATTCCATCCAGTGGAATGTGCAAGCAGAGGATGCATTTACAAAGGTGAAGCACCTCATTGCGGGCTCCTCTGTGCTTAGCCTACCCAATTACAGTAAAATCTTTTATCAGACTGTAGATTGTAAAGAGGGGTACATGACTTCTGTTCTCACTCAGGTTTATGGGGACAAACACAAACCAATTGCATTTTACTCAACTAAATTAGATCCAGTAGCCCGGAGTTTGCTCCACTGTGTACAAGCTGTAGTAGCAGCCTCATTGGCCATACGGTCCTCTGCATTGATAGTACTGTTCTACCCTCTTGTACTTAAGGTCCCACATGGCATCTCAGTGATCTTGCTAGGAGACAAAATCTCCTATTTATCTCCAGCCAGGCATTTATCATCCATGACTACACTTCTGGGACAGCCACACCTTACAATCGAGAGGTGCACTACATTGAATCCAGCTACACTAATGCCAACACCTGGTGATGGGGATCCACATGATTGTGCAGCTCAAATTGATGATCGGGTACTCCCTAGAAAGGATCTCACTGATGTTCCCTTTCTAGATGCTGACATTACCTTTTTTGTTGATGGGTCTTGTAGAAAAAACGATAAAGGGGTAAATCAAACAGCTTATGCTATAGTGACACATGACCAGGTCATTGAAGCCAGATCCCTTCCCAATTCCTATTCTGCACAACAAGCTGAAATTATAGCCCTGTCTAGGGCCTGCAGTCTAGGGGAAGAGAAAAAAATAAATATTTATACTGACAGCCAATATGCTTTCTCTACTATACACATATTTGCCCAGCAATGGAAAAATAGGGGTATGATTACGTCCACAGGTAAACCGATCACACATAGAGATCTCATTCTTGCCCTTCTAGAAAATGTACAAAAACCAGCACAAGTGGCTATTTGTAAATGTGCGGCACATAGAAAGGGAACAGATCCAATTACCCTAGGGAATGCACTAGCAGACAAGACAGCAAAAGCAGCTGCTGAAGGACAGCAAATAACGTACATATGTTATACAAATCTCCAAGTAAATGGTGAGGTACGGAAAGCTATTGATGAAACATGGTTATCAGAAATGCAGAAAACATCACCGGAAGGTGAAAAACAAAAGTGGCTATCTAAAGGGGCAACACTGGTCAATGGTGTATATACAAGTACAGACGGTAAACCCATCTTACCTACATCATTATTTAGGTATGCTGCATTATTGAGCCATGGGCAAGCCCATACCTCAAAAGGAGGGATGGTACAGGTGATCAACAAGGTATTCACAACATATGGATTTACGAACTACTCAAACATTTTTTGCCTCACCTGTCCGATTTGTAACAGATACCATGTACAAGGTGCCCTATGGCCCTTATGAGGTCATTTCCCACAACCCCCTTATCCCTTTCACACAATATGCATGGATTTTATTGAATTGAACAAATATGAGAATAAAAAGTACTGTATTGTTGATATGTTTACAAAGTGGGTGGAAGCTTTTCCTATGACACACCCGGATGGACAGTCAGTAGCCAAAGTACTAATCAAAGAGGTGATTCCACGACAAGGAATCCCCTCTGTCATTTACAGTAATAATGACTCCCATTTTGTAAACCAAACGATACAACAAATTGGTAGGTGGTATAATATTGACCTAAAAAACCACTGTGTCTACCACCCACAATCTGCAGGCACAGTGGAAAGACATATGCCGGCGTACACACGACCGTTTTTAATGTCATTGAAAAAAACTGCATTTTTCTCAACGTGATTCTTCTCAAGCCTGCATTGCCTACACACTATCGTTAAAAAAAATGCTTGAGTAAAGCGCGGTGACGTACAACACGTACGACGACACTATAAAGGGGAAGTTCCATTCGGATGGCGCCACCCTTCATGTTAGTAAAGTTTGTTGAGCGACGATTCGCGCTTTTCAGCCTCGTGCTTTTCAGTCCGTTACAGCGTGATGAATGTGCTATCTCCATTATGAACGCTAGTTTTACCAGAACGAGCGCTCCCGTCTCATACTTGATTATGAGCATGCGCATTTTTTTTCACGTCGTTAAAGCCTACACACGGCCGTTTTTCATGACGAGAAAAACAACGATGTAAAAAACGACGTGAAAAATTAGAGCATGTTTCAATTTTTTCATGGCCGTTTTTCACGTCGTGAAAAATGCTCTAAAGCCCACACACGATCATTTTTAATGACCATTTTAAAAAATTAAATTTTTCTCGTCATTAAAAACGGTCGTGTGTACGCGGCAATAATGGTACCTTAAAGAGTAAACTAAGAAAATTAATGGAGGAAACAGGAAAGAACTGGGTTCAGTGTTTGCCAATGGCATTGTTGAGTACAAGAATCACCCTTACTGCTAAGGGCCTAACACCGTTTGAAATGCTGTATGGCAGAGGCGTACTAAGTGGGGGGCGGGCCGCCACGGGTGACAGACACTGGGGGTGTCAGGCCAGCGCCCCCCCCTCCGCAGCTGAAATTAAAACAAAGGGGCGGGCGCCGGGCGGGTTTAAGCCGCGGCACCGCAGCGGTGACAGAACGCGCGGAAAGCCTGTAGTGGCTTTACAAGAAGGGGGGGGGAGAGGCGAGCCGAGTGACCCGGGACCCGCAGCGATCCCCCTCTCTCATTGCCGCGCCGCGGCTCTGTTCAGTCCCGAGCAGAGTGAAGAAGCCGCCTCCCCCGCCTCCTCCCTACACAGGGGGAGGGGACTGGTCACCTGACCAGTTGCTCGCTTATCTGACTGCACTGAGGTACATTATGTGTCTAGTGTCTGTACTGTGGGGGTGTCTGTACTGTGGATGGGGGTCTGTACTGTGGATGGGGGGTCTGTACTGTGGATGGGGGGTCTGTACTGTGGATGGGGGGTCTGTACTGTGGATGGGGGGTCTGTACTGTGGATGGGGGGTCTGTACTGTGGGGGGGTCTGCACTGTAGGGGTGTCTGTACTGTGGGGAGGTCTGTACTGTGGGGGGGTCTGTACTGTGGGGGGGTCTGTACTGTGGGGAGGTCTGTACTGTGGGGGGGTCTGTACTGTGGGGGGGTCTGTACTGTGGGGGGGGTCTTTACTGTGGGGGGGGTCTGTACTGTGGGGGGGTCTGTACTGTGGGGGGGTCTGTACTGTGGGGGGTCTGTACTGTGGGGGGTCTGTACTGTGGGGGGGGGTCTGTACTGTGGGGGGTCTGTATTGTTGGGGGGGTGGGGGTCTGCACTGTAGGGGTGTCTGTACTGTGGGGGGGTCTGTACTGTTGGGGGGGCTGTACTGTGGGGGAGTGGGGGGGCTGCACTGTAGGGATGTCTGTACTGTTGGAGGTCTGTACTGTGGGGGTCTGTACTGTAGGGGGGTCTGTACTGTAGGGGGGTCTGTACTGTAGGGGGGCTGTACTGTTGGGGGGGCTGTACTGTTGGGGGGGCTGTACTGTGGGGGAGTGGGGGCTGCACTGTAGGGGTCTGTACTGTTGGGGGCCTTTACTGTGGGGGGCTGCACTGTAGGGGTGTCTGTACTGTGGGGGGCTGTGTAATGTAAAGAGGTCCTTAGGTGCAAGGGACTGTGTAATGTAAAGGGGTCCAGAGTGCTGTGTAATGTAAAGGGGTCCAGTGTAATGTAAAGGGGTCCAAAGGTGCAAGGTGTAGTGTAATGGAGTCCAGAGTACTGTGTAATGTAAAGGGGTCCAGTGTAATGTAAAGGGGTCCAGAGTACTGTGTAATGTAAAGGGGTCCAGTGTAATGTAAAGGGGTCCAGAGGTGTAGAGTGCTGTGTAATGTAAAGAGGTCCTTAGGTGCAATTAGCAGTGTAATGTAAAGGGGTCCAAAGGTGCAGTGTAATGTAAAGGGGTCCAGAGGTGCAGGGTGCTGTGTAATGTAAAAGGGGTCCAGAGTACTGTGTAATGTAAAGGGGTCCAGTGTAATGTAAAGGGGTCCAGAGGTGTAGAGTGCTGTGTAATGTAAAGAGGTCCTTAGGTGCAATTTGCAGTGTAATGTAAAGGGGTCCAAAGGTGCAAGGTGCAGTGTAATGTAAAGGGGTCCAGTGGTGTAGGGTGCAGTGTAATGTAAAAGGGTCCAGAGGTGTAGGGTGATGTGTAATGTAAAAAGGTCCTTAGGTGCAGTGTAATGTAAAGGGGTCCAGAGTACTGTGTAATGTAAAGGGGTCCAGTGTAATGTAAAGGGGTCCAGAGGTGTAGAGTGCTGTGTAATGTAAAGAGGTCCTTAGGTGCAATTTGCAGTGTAATGTAAAGGGGTCCAAAGGTGCAAGGTGCAGTGTAATGTAAAGGGGTCCAGAGGTGTAGGGTGCTGTGTAATGTAAAAGGTCCTTTGGTGCAAGGTGCAGTGTAATGTAAAGGGGTCCAGAGGTGCAAGGTGCAGTGTAATGTAAAGGGGTCCAGAGGTGCAGTTGTGGAGAGGGGGTACACAGTAGTGACAAAGAGATAATAAAGGATACAGAGGTATGCAGGGGGCACAGTGGGGTGTTTTTACATTTTAATGTGGGGGGTGCCAGATATAGAATCCGCCCCGGGTGCCAAATGCTCTAGGTACGCCCCTGCTGTATGGTAAACTTTATTATATTCCACAACTCAGAGCATTCGCTTGAGATGATGAGGAAATGGACTATGAACTGGCGAATTATATGAGGAAGTTGCTAACAACTAAAGAACTCCTATGCCCAAATTCTCTTACAGGTCAAGAGACTAAATCAGAACAGTAGGATCTTGTACAACCTGGAGATTGGGTCTGGATAAAAATAATGAAGAGAAAGACTTGGTCTGACCCCAGGTGGGAAGGACCCTATCAAGTACTGTTGTCTACACCCACCGCAGTAAAAATCACGGAGCGGATACCTTGGGTACACCTCACCCACTGCAAGAAGGCACACTATTTGAATAAAAAGTCACAATAACTACCACACCACAGGGGAAGGAAATGGTGCACTATGGATTCATAGGGGTGGAGGGAAGACCCAGAGAAAGATTTATGTTTGAGCCAGGGTATTTTACTAAGACATGGACGGGGAGAATCCTTTTTGCCACATTGATAATAGAGGGCATAGTTGTGGGGATTTATATGCTTCTTGACCTCATCCCAATACTGAACATACTGGGTCATAGGGGGGAAAGACAGATAACGAAGGGACCAGAGGGTGCCACCATAACTGTTATACGGGGTAAGACCACCACCATACAATTTGATCTCAGTCAAGTCATAGACATTGGGTATCAAAGATATGTTTTTACTGGCAAATACCTATGTTCTACTCCAGAATGCAGTACGTGGGCTGATGTGTGGTGGTCATCAGATGATAGTGGTTGGCTTGCTAGTTCTGCCGTGATCCCTAAACAAAGGAAGGATCAGGTAGAACGTATATCAATATACAGCCGAAGAGGGTGGACCGGGGACTGCCAGTCCCGTTCTCAGCTTACACCTGATAAGTGTAATCCCATCTCCCTGACAATAAAAAACCTGCAGGTATCAGATACTGGGGTTTATGGTCTTGGAGTATATAGGCACAGCCTGAGTGACCTACTAGGAAGAATTACTATTAAGGTTGTAATCCCTGGTCAGAACACCCCAGCCCCAGAGCCAACTCAGTTTCAACTTAATCCCTCCTTGTTTAAAACAGATTTTACCTACAAGGAACAATTAAGTATAGAAACAGGATTTGGAGACAAAAATGAGTGGATAAAATGGGTCAGATACACAACCCAATCTAAGGGGTTAAGTGATTGTATTTCTTGTGTAAACCCAAGACCGCAACTAGCTACCATTCCTCTCCCTGAAGAGGAAACAGATTTAGCTTGCATAATAAGACTGTTTTCAGAAAATATTACTGGGTCGGAATGTGTAAATGAGAAAAAGAGATACCCTAAAACTAAAAAGCAAAGTATACCCCCTTCAGTCCAAGCATTACCAGGAAATGTTTCTTGTTTCTCTAACAAAGATAAGGATGGTACAAAGGTTGGAACTCTATCTCCTGAATACTGTGAAACTACAACATCAACTACAGACATTAAGTACCAACTAAATTGGTTTCAGGAACAGAAACGGCAACTAGCTGATGTTTGGTGGCTGTGTGGGGACAAGAAACTAAGGCCCAGACTGCCACCTAGATGGGAGGGTAGTTGTGCACTTACCCGCTTGTTGCTTCCCTTTTATATTGTTCCTATGACTAACAAATTGATGAGACTACCAAGTAAACACTATTTTAAGCGATTTATGCGAGAAACACCCCAAGGATCCTTTGACAACCGGGTGTATATAGACTCAATAGGTGTTCCACGAGGAGTTCCGGATGAATTTAAAGCACAGAATCAAGTAACAGCAGGACTCACCTAACTCTTCCTATGTTAAAGAGATTACTTAACGTGCATCCTCACAGGGTGACTGTGAATGCACAAGTAAATGTGCCAACGTCCCGATATAACAGAGAGAATATAGATAAACTAAGGAATGGACTTTAGGCGGCACATGAGTAAATATTGTAAAAAACTAGGAGTATTTCTTTTAGAAACAATCATAAAAATACAAGTAAACATTCAAAAAATGTGATTGACAGTCTATTCGTATTTGGATACACGGCTCAGGCTAATATTTAACAATGCTTCAGGGTTAGATTTGTAAAATGTAAATGCACTTCATCCTAAATGAAAATACAAAACCAGTAGCCACAGGCTAATAAAGCAGTAATCATAAGAAGCGGGTGGTGTTTAGCCATAGATCCAGTGTATCCGATGAAATCTTGGATTGCTCAACCGGTTTCGCGATTTAACGCTTCTTCAGGAGCATAATAGTAGATCGAGTGTGCTACAATTGCAGCGGCACACCTTAGTAAAGTTCAATTGGCAGTTTGTTTATAACAGACAGCCAATAAGGGTAAAGGTCAAAATAGGCGACGGCTGGGTATGCTGCTAGGTGAGGCTACAAACGAGTAACAACACGGCTAACTGCTAGGACTCCTCTGGATCGTTTGGAAACTGCAGTATTTTTGTCAAGGTGCAGGTCAATAGCCTGCCTATCTACCATAGGCTTCTTGGGGTCAGTTACCCTCTGACTCGAATGTGCACCAGGGTTTCTCATGGTGCATACATAGCCCTTTCTTATATGTTCTGATACACACAGTTTTCCAAACTCTGGAGGACACTACCTGTTGTTACTCGTTTGTAGCCTCACCTAGCAGCACCAATAGCGGGACATGCCTGAGGGACAAGGCCTACTTTGGTGAGAGGGCACCTGCCCGGAACTCATTAACTGTTGTGTAGGCCTGTGACTGTTGAAGGCTCACCATCATTAGAGTAGTACCCCATACGCCAGAACATAGAGCATCTCGCGGTGGCCGTGTGGTTTAAAAGTTTGGCGTTTGCACCTTCGGAGAGTTTTCACATTCCTGAACATTGTGGAAGTTATTTGCTTTCTTAACCCTTTGGATTACAAATGTTATGTGCACCAAAGTTTGCTAGCGAAGACTTCTTCTACTAAAGAAACTGTACACTGAATTTAGTCAGGCCTGACTAGAACTGTTAGTGACGGTACATGGGTGTAATATTGCCCATTAGGGGAGCTCGTGAGCATAGGTAGTTACTTATGAAATAAGTGTGCATTAATGCTGCGTTTTACTTTTATCCTATATAAATATATTATTGACTGTGCAGGGCCTTGCATTAGTCAACTGCAATTTGTTTGACTCTGCTATTTTTTTATCAATGAGTAAATTTGACCTTTGATTAAGCAGAACACTGTGTGAAGTCCTCTGTTATCCTGCTGGACGAGTGGTTATTCCAGGTAACAATTTTATGCTCTATCATACTGTTGTGTGGTATTATTGTGTCCCCAACCATCCGTGGGTTCACAATTACGGTACAAAGCAGTTGTGCCAAGAGAGGGGTCAAGCCAAATTCTTGGGGTTGGTAGCTAGGGTACAGGCCTAAAACAAAACCAGCAGCTCTCTTAACTGGGGGTAGTGCTACACATGTGATCAGAACGTTATGTCAGGAAGAGGGAAGGTCTAAGGGTGATAAAAAGAGACATACAAACCAAATACAGTAGAAATGTATCCATGGTAAGCTGCAATGTACATTTCTCTGCATATGCAAATAAATACCTTAACTTGAATCGAGAGACGGTCTGAGAATCCAGATTATTCTGCAACAATAGCGGGCAGCTGTCCTGGCAAGCGCCGCTCACTAGTACAGCAAAGTGAGGAGGAGAGGGGTCTAAGAGCCCGCGGCTGCTCTCTCTCCACTCAGACACGGGCGCTCCAATCTCTGGCTGCTTCGCTCTCCTCATTCGACAGGAGGAGGGAGGGGATGGGCAGTAGACACAGAGAGCCCTCTTCCCATTGATAACAGGGGCGGCGGTGGCACAGTCTCTCCTCCCCTGATTCGCTCCTGCATAATTCCCAACTCCCAAGTTGAGAATGAGGGACATTCTGGGGAGAGAATGACCTGCGGCACTCGCAGCTTATATCAAAGTCCCCATCAGAATCCCTCCTTACATCTGGGTTCCCATCAGAGCCCCCCCCACAGCAGGTCTCCCCCATCAGCAGGGATCCCCACCAGAGTCCCCCAACAGCAGGTATCCCCCATCAGAGTCCCCCCACAGCTTGTATTCCCCATCAGAGCCCCCCCACAGCAGGTGTCCCCCATCAGAGCCCCCCCCACAGCAGGTGTCCCCCATCAGAGCCCCCCCCCACAGCAGGTGTCCCCCATCAGAGTCCCCCCACAGCAGGTGTCCCCCATCAGAGTCCCCCCACAGCATGTATTCCCCATCAGAGCCCCCCCACAGCAGGTGTCCCCCATCAGAGCCCCCCCCACAGCAGGTCTCCCCCATCAGCAGGGATCCCCACCAGAGTCCCCCAACAGCAGGTATCCCCCATCAGAGTCCCCCCACAGCTTGTATTCCCCATCAGAGCCCCCCCACAGCAGGTGTCCCCCATCAGAGCCCCCCCACAGCAGGTGTCCCCCATCAGAGCCCCCCCCCACAGCAGGTGTCCCCCATCAGAGTCCCCCCACAGCATGTATTCCCCATCAGAGCCCCCCCACAGCAGGTGTCCCCCATCAGAGCCCCCCCCACAGCAGGTCTCCCCCATCAGCAGGGATCCCCACCAGAGTCCCCCCACAGCAGGTATTCCCCATCAGAGTCCCCCCACAGCAGGTCTCCCCCATCAGAGTCCCCCCACAGCAGGTCTCCCCCAACAGCAGGTATCCCCCATCAGAGTCCCCCACAGCATGTATTCCCCATCAGAGCCCCCCCACAGCCGGTGTCCCCCCCCCCCACAGCAGGTGTCCCCCATCAGAGCCCCCCCACAGCAGGTGTCCCCCATCAGAGTCCCCCCACAGCAGGTGTCCCCCATCAGAGTCCCCCCACAGCATGTATTCCCCATCAGAGCCCCCCCACAGCAGGTGTCTCCCATCAGAGCCCCCCCCATCAGCAGGGATCCCCACCAGAGTCCCCCCACAGCAGGTATCCCCCATCAGAGTCCCCCCACAGCAGGTATCCCCCATCAGCAGGGATCCCCACCAGAGTCCCCCAACAGCAGGTATCCCCCATCAGAGTCCCCCCACAGCATGTATTCCCCATCAGAGCCCCCCCCCCACAGCAGGTGTCCCCCATCAGAGCCCCCCCCACAGCAGGTGTCCACCTTCAGAGCCCCCCCACAGCAGGTGTCCACCTTCAGAGCCCCCCCCCCACAGCAGGTGTCCACCTTCAGAGCCCCCCCCCACAGCAGGTGTCCACCTTCAGAGCCCCCCACAGCAGGTGTCCCCCATCAGAGCCCCCCAGCAGGTGTCCCCCATCAGAGCCCCCCACAGCAGGTGTCCCCCAGAAGGTGACCCCCATCAGAGCCCCTCCACAGCAGGTGTCCCCCATCAGAGCCCCTCCACAGCAGGTGTCCCCCATCAGTGTTCCCCCACAGCAGGTGTCCCCCATCAGTATTCCCCCACAGGAGGTGTCCCCCATCAGTATTCCCCCACAGCAGGTGTCCCCCATCAGTATTCCCCCACAGCAGGTGTCCCCGATCAGAGCCCCCCAGCAGGTGTCCCCGATCAGAGCCCCCCCCAGCAGGTGTCCCCCATCAGAGCCCCCCACAGCAGGTGTCCCCCAGAAGGTGACCCCCATCAGAGCCCCTCCACAGCAGGTGTCCCCCAGAAGGTGACCCCCATCAGAGCCCCTCCACAGCAGGTGTCCCCCATCAGAGCCCCCCACAGCAGGTGTCCCCCATCAGAGCCCTCCACAGCAGGTGTCCCCCAGAAGGTGACCCCCATCAGAGCCCCTCCACAGCAGGTGTCCCCCATCAGAGCCCCTCCACAGCAGGTGTCCCCCATCAGTGTTCCCCCACAGCAGGTGTCCCCCATCAGTATTCCCCCACAGGAGGTGTCCCCCATAGCAGGTGTCCCCGATCAGAGCCCCCCCCCAGCAGGTGTCCCCCATCAGAGCCCCCCACAGCAGGTGTCCCCCAGAAGGTGACCCCCATCAGAGCCCCTCGACAGCAGGTGTCCCCCAGAAGGTGACCCCCATCAGAGCCCCTCCACAGCAGGTGTCCCCCAGAAGGTGACCCCCATCAGAGCCCCTCCACAGCAGGTGACCCCCATCAGAGCCCCTCCCCAGCAGGTGTCCCCCATCAGAGCCCCTCCCCAGCAGGTGTCCCCCATCAGAGCCCCCCACAGCAGGTGTCCCCGATCAGAGCCCCCAGCAGGTGTCCCCGATCAGAGCCCCCCAGCAGGTGTCCCCGATCAGAGCCCCCCCACAGCAGGTGTCCCCCATCAGAGCCCCCCACAGCAGGTGTCCCCCATCAGAGCCCCCCACAGCAGGTGTCCCCCATCAGAGCCCCCACAGCAGGTGTCCCCCATCAGAGCCCCCCAGCAGGTGTCCCCCATCAGAGCCCCCCCACAGCAGGTGTCCCCCATCAGAGCCCCCCCACAGCAGGTGTCCCCCATCAGAGCCCCCCCACAGCAGGTGTCCCCCTTCAGAGCCCCCCCACAGCAGGTGTCCCCCATCAGAGCCCCCCACAGCAGGTGTCCCCCATCAGAGCCCCCCAGCAGGTGTCCCCCATCAGAGCCCCCCCACAGCAGGTGTCCCCCATCAGAGCCCCCCACAGCAGGTGTCCCCCATCAGAGCCCCCCAGCAGGTGTCCCCCATCAGAGCCCCCCACAGCAGGTGACCCCCATCAGAGCCCCCCAGCAGGTGTCCCCCATCAGAGCCCCCCACAGCAGGTGTCCCCCATCAGAGCCCCCCACAGCAGGTGTCCCCCATCAGAGCCCCCCACAGCAGGTGTCCCCCATCAGAGCCCCCCAGCAGGTGTCCCCCATAAGAGCCCCCCACAGCAGGTGTCCCCATAGATCAGTACCTGTCCAATAGATCCCTGTAGTTCGGGCGCGCTGGGAGCAGAAGCACATTACAGGGGGCGGGGCATACGTGGCATCTTTGGTTACTAGGAGGGTGGCACTCGGAGAGCATTTCTGGGAGTGCACGGGATGATTGGCAGCAGCTCCGGCCAACCCAGAAGCCTCTCATCACACCGCCTATGGGAGAAGAGCCGACACAGGCAGAGGGGGCGGGGCAGACAGGAGACTGCTCCACGCGCACCGGACAGAATAATTAGTGGAGCCTAGTACCGGAACGTGTTCCGGTACTAGGCTCTGCTGCAGTACCCAGCCCGGATTCCGGGGACAGCATGAGGTATGCGCTCTTGTCAGTTGCCAGCGGAGAGAGCAAGCGGGATGGAGAACCGCAGCACCCGCTACATGCGCTGCGCCTTTGGACACAGACAAGGAGGAGGGAGGGGAGCACTCTGGAGCTTCGGTGCCCCCACCTCTGCGGCGCCTGGGTGCGGAGCATCCCGCGCACTCTGCCTAGGATCGGTCACATTTCCATCTATGTGTGGTCACTGCCAGATAAAAGTCACTCGATCATCGGCTGCAGCCAATAGCTTCATCACTGATCTGTGTATTCTGAGGGCGTAGAAGTCCCCCCATTGTCAGAATACAATAGTGCAGCGGGGAGGATTCCCCCATCCCCCTCCAACGTGTGGATGGGGGAATAGGTTCCATTTTTTTCACTCAGCCCGCTAGCTGAACAATAAAACTGAACCATGTACGACCAGCTTTGGAGGGAAGATATATTAATCATCAACTGATCCCCCTGAAGGGGTTAATCTACGTATTACCTCCTCTGCCGCCAGATCCAGCAATGTCTTCTCTCTACTTCCTTCCTAAAGGAACATCCTGTCTTTACCTGACATCACTTCCTGTCTGTAATCCATAGAGATTTCCTAACTTGGTAGAGGTGAGATCACCACCTTGTGGAGCTCAGAGGAACTGCAGCCCAGATAAACATCTCGTAGTGTGAACACGGCCTTGTGCTGTGTGTGTATGTACTGTATATCCTTCCCCTTTCTCTCCTCCCTGAGTGTGTATGAAGAGGCGGAGCCCTGAGTGTGTATGAAGAGGCAGAGCCCTTGAGTGTGTATGAAGAGGCGGAGCCCTTGAGTGTGTATGAAGAGGCGGAGCCCTGAGTGTGTATGAAGAGGCGGAGCCCTGAGTGTGAATGAAGAGGTGGAGCTCCTGAGTGTGTATGAAGAGGCGGAGCCCTGAGTGTGAATGAAGAGGTGGAGCTCCTGAGTGTGTATGAAGAGGCGGAGCTCCTGAGTGTGTATGAAGAGGCGGAGCCCTGAGTGTGTATGAAGAGGCGGAGCCCTGAGTATGTATGAAGAGGCAGAGCTCTGAGTGTGTATGAAGAGGCGGAGCTCTGAGTGTGTATGAAGAGGCGGAGCCCTGAGTGTGTATGAAGAGGCGGAGCTCTGAGTGTGTATGAAGAGGCGGAGCTCTGAGTGTGTATGAAGAGGTGGAGCTCCTGAGTGTGTATGAAGAGGCGGAGCTCCTGAGTGTGTATGAAGAGGCGGAGCCCTGAGTGTGTATGAAGAGGCGGAGCTCTGAATGTGTATGAAGAGGCGGAGCTCCTGCTGGAACGGCGGTCGGAGGAGGAAGCCGAGTCTAGGAGGGAGACTGACAGAAACCGCAGCAGACTTGCAGGAGTGAGTGAGGAGGATCCAGTTCCTTTGCCATCGAAGGTGAGGAGAGTGTGAAGGATGTTGGTGACTCTGGTAGATGAAAATCTGGGAGTCATATTGCTCTGGTGAGTGGGGAAGCACTACTAAGGGGGCGCCCTCACCATCACGTGTGTAAGAGGTGGAAGAAGGCCGTGGCTACACTACAGCTGGCACAGTTTGGAGCACCGAGAACTTTCACACCTTATCAACTTTTCATTGATTGTTTTTTTTTTTTAAGCAAAATAAGTTCATTGAAGTAGATGCAAAGCGGAAGCAGTGGACTTGCAGAGAACATTATATTGATCACAAAATATTGTATGATTACATGAATTTGCACAGGTTTTTAGTTTATGTAATATAGCAGCAATTATTACGAGAATGAAGAAGTAGGTGTGAAGTGGAATCAGTGGATCTGCAGAGAACATAATTTTGAGCACAAAGCACTTTATGTTGTATATGAATTTGCAGATGGATCAGTTTACTTAATTTATTGATAAACATCATACGATTAATGAAGTAGGTGTAAAGTGGAAGCAGTAGATCTGCAGAGAATATTATTTGAGCCCCTAGCACTTTATATATGAATGTCTCCACATATTTTAGTGTATTGGTGATAATTTAGGCGCACACACAATAGGACAGCGCTGTGACGCATAATGCTCTTCTAGGTGATAAAGGGAATACTTACCTTTGTTACAGCAGCAGTCCGGTAGAAGTTATTTCTGTAGGTATTTGAGTTGTTACACATAGCGCAGGTTTTTTTCTATTTATATTGGTGACATAATTGCCCAAATCTGGGGATCAGGAGCCATTTCCACCCTTTACTATCGGCTGGGGGTCTTTGTATCCATATACATGGGCGTCTGCTCCATAGGGCAAGGGGGGTTGCTCGCCCCCCCCCCTGGAGGTGTGCCACACACATATTTTCCCGCATAATGCTATTGACTAGCCAAGTTCTTTCTCAGTAGGACCTGCAGCAGTGTGCACATCCAGTACAGCCAGGTATTGGCTAGCAGGTCAGCTGGATGCGCACTGTGAAGCCTCAATGAGACACTTCACCTGTCAAAATGGGAGTGTGATGTCGGGTATGGGCGGGACAGCAACCCAGACCCGCCCCTCTGTCAACCCAGTGCATAGGAAAGAGTCGGCATTCATATATTGCTGGCCAGGACAGAGTTGCAGAGGGTCAGGATCAGCTGTCTATTCTTCTCCTCTGGGGTTTTTTCAGCTTCCATTAGCCCTGCACTCACAGGCAGCTTCCCACTTTCACTTAAACACAGAAGCCTGGCTTCTGCAGTTGAAAGTGAAAGTAACAGCTTGGCTGCTTCAACAGTGCTCTGCTCTGCACTGAAAGTCGAGACAAGTGGAAGGCTGACTGCAACGTGTTCGAGGAGGGAGGAGGGGGGTGAGCTGCCCCCTAAATCTTTACCTCCTTCCTGCTCCAGGAGCCGAAAATACCCAGCTGTGGCTGCACTGGATAGAAGACATCTACAGAAAGGTTCTACTTTTACAAAAGTGTGTGTGTGTGTGTGTGTGTGTATGTGTGTGTGTTATGTATGTGTATGTGGTATGTATGTATGTATGTATGGGTGTGTGTGTGTGGTATGTATGTGTGTGTGTGTGGTGTGTATATCTATGTGTGTGTGTGATGTGTGTGTGTGGTGTGTATATGTATGTTTGTGTGTGTTATGTGTGATGTGTGTATATGTGTATGTATGTGTGTGTGTGGTGTGTGTGTGTGTGTGTGTGTGTAGGGAGGGGGGGGTGCAGAGGTTATAGTTGAGGAGAAGGGCAATAGTGGGATCTGGATGGATGACTGCACTCTGTACCTAGTACGCTTGAACCCTTGCACTCTGTACGTAACGCACTCCAGAACCATGCACTGTGCCTAACACTCTCCTGCACTCTGTACATAACACACGGCAAAACACTGCACTCTATATGTAACTCCAGAACCCTGCACCCTGTGCATAAAACACTCCAGAACCCTGCACTCTGTATCTAGCCCTCTCCTGAACCCTGCACTCTGAGCGTAACACACTCCAGAACATATGAAAAAGGTACCTAGTGCTCTCCTGAGCCCTGCACTCTGTACATTGTGCACTCCTGAACCATGCACTCTATACATAAAACATTTCTGAATCCTTCCACACTTTGTTAACGCACACTTCCATAGTTTATGCAAAATCACTTGTAATGGAAGCTTTTTATTCTTATTTTTTTAAATGACTGTGCTGGGGTTTGTATGCGTCAGTGAGACTTTCTTTTTGTCGCAGTGCATGTAGCGCACCGTCGGTCGCTTCCTCCCAAGTGTCCCTCATTCTGAAGTTCAAAAGTTGGGAGGTATGCACACACTGCGGGGGTGTCAGGCTGGCACCCCCGCGAGTGAAGCAGGGGGCGCGGGCGGCTCAGTGCAGAGGCGTGTTGACAGGGGAGCCTGCCCTGGGGCCGCTTTAAGCGGCGACTGTCACTGCAGAGCTCCCTTCCCTCTGTCCTCCGGCGCTCGTATCATATGTCACGGAGCTGGGTCTGTGTGTAAGGTCCCGCCCCCCTAGTTTGGCTCGTATGATAGTCTTCTAGTGTTCCACCTATCACACGAGCCTAAGGGGGCGGGACCTTGCACACAGACCCACCTTCGTAACATACGATATGAGCGCCAGAGGACAGAGGGAGGGGAGCTCCTATCCAGGAAATGGTGAGGCTGAAATGAGTGGGCATAGAGGCTGTAATTGGTGGGCACAGAGAGGCTGCAATTGGTGGGCACAGAGGCTGCAGTGGTGGGCACAGTGAGGCTGCATTCATGGGCACAGTGAGGCTGCATTCATGGGCACAGAGAAGCTGCATTAATGGGCACAGCAAAGCTGCATTGGTGGGCACAGCAAGGCTGCATTGGTGGGCACAGCGAGGCTGCAATGAAGTGAAGCTGCATTGGTGGGCACAGTGAGGTTGCATTGGTGGGCACAGTGAGGTTGCATTGGTGGGCACAGTGAGGCTGCATTGGTGGGCACAGTGAGGCTGCATTGATGGGCACAGTGAGGCTGCATTGATGGGCACAGTGAGGCTGCATTGATGGGCACAGTGAGGCTGCATTGATGGGCACAGTGAGGCTGCATTGATGGGCACAGAGAGGCTGCAATGATGGGCACCATGAAGCTACAATAATGGGCACAGTGAGGCTGCATTGATGGGCACAGTGAGGCTGCATTGATGGGCACAGGGAGGCTGTATTGGTGGGCACAGGGAGGCTGCATTTGATGGGCACCGTGAGACTGCAATGATGGGCACCGTGAGGCTGCATTGATGGGCACGGCGAGGCTGCAATGTTGGGCACAGTAAGGCTGCATTTGATGGGCACAGATGAGGCTGCATTGAGCTCTTGTATTATGTCTGCAGTCTCTGGTCATCTTTAGTATGATGTCCTCAGTCTCTAACCATCTCCTGTACCATGCCCCCAGCCTCTGACACCTCCTGTATCATGTCTGCAGCCTCTGACATCTACTGCATCATGCCTGCAGCCTCTGATCATCTCTTGTATCATATCTGTAGCCTCTGACCATCTCTTGTATCATGTTCTCTGTCTGTAGGTAATATGAAAAATAACTTCAGCAGTTCCCGCGCTGCTGTGTCTCTCCCTCTGGCTGCATGATTAAGGTAGGAAGGGGGCTGTCACAGTCTATGTAACATGCAGGGGGTGCAGGATGCTGTGTAAAGGAGTCCAGAGGTGCAGGGTGCTGTGTAAAGGGATCAAGAGGTGCAGGATGCTGTGCGAAGGAGTCCAGAGGTGCAGGGTGCTGTGTGAAGGGGTCCAGAGGTGCAGGGTGCTGTGTGAAGGGGTCCAGAGGTGCAGGGTGCTGTGTGAAGGGGTCCAGAGGCGCAGGGTGCTGTGTAATGTAAAGGGGGCCAGAGCTGAGCGGTGCTGTGTAATGTAAACAGGAGCAGAGGTGCAGTTGTGCAGAGGGGGTAGTAGTGGCAAAGAGATATTGAAAAATGCAGGGGGCACAGTGGGGTATTTTTACATTTTAACGTGGGGGGGGTCGCTTTTAACCCCCCCTAGCGGTCGAAGAAAGGGTAAAATGCGACTGTGTATTGCTGCTGCCGAAGCGCCCCCCCCCCCCCCCCGAAAAAATTTCAGCGGACACCCATGTCCATATAACAGATATATCAAAGGTTCCAAAATGTCTTCCCCCCCCCGAGCAGTAATATATTTTTATCCCCCTTGGTGGGAGTGGAGATGACCCATCTATAAGGATATACAATACATACACACACAGCACAAGGCCGTGTTCACACTATGAGACGTGTCTCAAGGCTGAAGTTCCTGTGAGCTCCACAAGGTGGTGATCTCACTTCTACCCAGACAGGAAGACTCTATGGAAGGCAGGATGTGATGTCAGGTACAGACATGAAGTTCCGGGTGAGAGGTGAGTCGGGAGGAAGTAAAGAGAAGACATTGCTGGAAGTGGCAGCAGAGGAGGTAATAAGATCTTATTTTCTATTTACACCCAGTAACCCCGTCATGTCCGTCCTCTTCCTCCATAGTCACTGTGATGTCTTTTATCTCCAGCAGATGGTGATACCACATATATAGTGTGGGAACTGAGATTAACCCCTTCAGGGGGATCAGTTGATGATTAATATATCTTCCTTCCAAAGCTGGCCATACATGGTTCAGTTTTATCGTTCAGCCAGCGGGATGAGTGAAAAAAACTGAACCTAATCCCCCATCCACACATTGGAGGGGGATGGGGGAATCCTCCCCGCCGCACTATTGTATTCTGAAAATGGGGGGCGCTCCTCCACAGAATACACAGATCAGTGATGAAGCTATTGGCTGCAGCCGCTGATCGAGTGACTTTTATCCGGCAGTGACCACACATGGATGGAAATGTGACCGATCCCTGATGAACTTCCATGTATCTATGATCACCTTAACCACTTCCCACCCAGCCACTGTACATATACGGCCGGGTGGGTGCTCTCTCCTTCAGAGTGGACGTTCCCGAACGTCCCTCAGAAGGAGCGGGGGCGCGTGCGCGATCCCGATGCGCGCGTGTCCCGCGGACACGCCGCATCTCGGAACAGCAAGAGGGCACTGTGATTTGCCCTCCTGATCGGCACGATGGCTGTGTCTAATCACAGCCATCGTGATGTAAACAGAGAGAGGGGGACTGGTGTTTGTGAGGGGATTGCGCCGCCACGTGCCCGCGCAGCGGCGCGATCCCGATCTGCCTGTGCACCCCAGAGACAGGAAAGGTGTGCACGACAGGAGGGCCATGTGATTGGCCTTCCTGATGACATGACGGCTGTCCAATCACAGCCGTCATGTAATGTAAACACAGAGCAGTTGTAACTGCTCTCATCTCTTCCTCTCCTCACACAGAGCCTGTCAGTGAGGAGAGGAAGAGACTATCTGTGCTGCAGCCGGGAGATCAGTGAGTTTTTAGCTGTTTGTCTGCTGTTTCCCCACTGATCACCCAGCTAGTGTCCCCAAAACACAGTGTCCCCAAAACAGTGAAAACACCTGTCATACCAGTAAACATCTGCCCGCCAACATCTGCCCGCCAACATCTGTCACATCTGCCCACATGGCTGAACGATTCTACAGCAGCGAGGAGGCTCTCCAGATACTCCAGGGTATGTCGGACGAGAGTAGCAGGGAATTCTCTCTGTCAGAATCGGATAGTGAATATTATCCAGAGGAAAGTAGTGGCTCTGAAATAGAAACTGAGGATAGAATCCTAACAATCGGGATCAGGAGTTATGAGCAGGCGCAGACATTCACCAGCAGCGCAACACTCCATGATGATATGCAGGCATCCACCAGCAGCCCAGCACGCCAGGATAGGCAGGCATCCACCAGCAGCGCAGCACGCCAGGATAGGCAGGCATCCACCAGCAGCGCAGCACGCCAGGATAGGCAGGCACCCACCAGCAGTTCTGCAACTTTCCTAGAGGATAGGCCAGATGCTAGCAACGGGGCGTCCCATCAACAACGAGGCAGGGCCCATACTAGCCTCCCCGATCTTCTACTGTATCCAACATGGCTGCCCGATACGTCAGTAGAACCTGTCATTCCCCCTTTTACAGCCCAGCCAGGCCCTCAGATACAGTCGGAAAATGCTACCCCGATTTATTATTTTGACTTAATTTTTACTGATGATATCCTAACCTACATTGTGGAGCAGTGTAATCTATACGCCAGCCAACATATAGCCAACAATCCACATTCTTCCTATGCCCGTCCCTTTTGTTTGGAAACCCCTCACCGTGGAAGAATTTAAAATTTTCCTTGGCCTAACCCTCAACATGGGGCTGACAAAAAAAATGAACTCCGTTCCTACTGGTCTACCCAACCTATCTACCACATGCCAATCTATTCATCTTTTATGAAAATAACCTGTTACGAGCTGATTATGAGGTTTCTACACTTCAACGACAATGCCCAATGCCTCCCTCGAAATCATCCCAATTATGATAAACTATTCAAAATTCGGCCCCTAATCAATTTTTTTTTTGCACCAGCTTCAAGCAGATGTTTACCCCTGATGTAAATATATGTGTAGATGAATCATTAGTACACTTCACAGGAAGACTTGGAATAAAGCAATACTTCCCCAGTAAAAGCCAGACATGGGTTAAAATTTTATAAGGCATGTGACAGGGCCACGGGTTACACATATGATTTTATAATTTATGAGGGAAAAGACAGACAGCTAAACCCCCCTGGATGTCCTACCTACATGGGAACAAGTGGCAAAATTGTCTGGCAGCTGATTGAACCATTGCTTGGGAAAGGTTACCATCTATACGTAGACAATTTCTACACAAGTCTCCCACTTTTCCGCCATCTGTTCCAAAAGAAAACTGTGGCCTGTGGGACAACACGGACCAACCGTAAAGGCTTCCCACAGAGATTGGTTGCCAAGAAATTGAAACAGGGGGAAATGGCCAGGGGGAAAACGTCGCTTACCCAACGTTTCGTCTCAACAGGGACGTATCCCGTGACCACGTCCCTGTTGAGACGAAACGTTGGGTAAGCGACGTTCTGACGTCACTGCATCATACGCTAGACCCGGAAGATACGGGCAGCCAGATCGAGGAGCCGGCCGTCTCGATCGTTTTACATGCTTTGTTTCATCTTACGTCTGTAAGTGTGCTTTTTATTACTTCTTATTAAAAGTCTAAAGGATTTTATGCTATGTGAGCCTTCTTTTCATTTATGTGGCATATCCCGATTGACTACTGTTCATGAGTCATCCAAGCAAGTAGCGCTGCCTGCTGAGGACACCTTTTTATTGGGATTATCTGTTTATGCGCTGACTGATCTCCTGTAATAAGAGATCATGCACTTCTGGTAAGCGGCAGTGTGTCATTAAGGTGGAAGCACTTTTCTATCACCACTCTTTCTGAATGCTGTGGGTTCATTTGCACAGTGGAGACCCATTTAAGTGTTATGGACTATATGCAAATATATACTTGGTTTTCATACATCACATATGGACTGCAAGTTTTGCTTCTCTGTTTTTTGCACTTTAGGTCTTATTGACCTCCTACATTGAGTTTTATGCTAATTCATTGTTTTCTCATCTTCACTTTTATATTAGCGCAGCTTTTTTTTCTTTTCCATTTGTTCAGTGTTTTGTATAACATTTATAGTTGCTGCTCTTCTCCCCTTTTTCCACTCCCCCTCATTTTGAACAAGCGCAGTTATTTTATTGATACTAAATGTTAAAGTGCTGCCGCCTGAACAGGCCATGCCTTTGCCTGCCACCTGAACTGGCCATGCCTCTGCCTGCCACCTGAACTGCCTGCTAAACCATGGACCATGTTCATACGTTTCCATATCTCTGTCTGCTGCCTGGACAATTCCTGGACATTTCTTTTGGCTGTCTGGACCAATGCTTTGACTGCTCTGAAACGGTATTCCTGCCTGCTAAAACCATAGGTGAGCCTTTTTTTTATTACCTTTTGCTCAGCAGAATGTATTTTGGGGTGTAATTCTTGGTGTGTACATGCTATGTGTTAGAAGCCTGAAGGTGCTACTTGCATGTTGGGCATCTGTATGTGGCCAGGCTGTAGAAAAGTCTCACACATGGGGTATCGCCATACTCAGGACGAGTAGCAAAATGTATTTTGGGGTGTTATTTTTGCTATGTACATACTATGTGTTAGAAAGATCTTCTAAATTGACAACTTTGTGAAAAAAAAATATGTTTTAATTTTTTTTTCCAAATTTCCCAAAACTTTTGGAAAGAAATTACATGTTCAAAAGACTTATTATGCCTCATAGAATATACATTGGGTTGTTTTCTTTCCAAAATGGGGTAATTTTGTGGGTAATTCCATTGTCCTGGTTCTCCAGGGCCTTCAAAAATGTGATAGGTACTCAGGAAATGAAATTTGTAGTCAGTCTTCGAGTAAGTAAGCGTTAAACCCTAACAACCAAGGCCTGAGGTTTACCTTGGCCTAGCTGGTCGGTATGCCTGAGAAGAGGGCATACCCTGAATGTAAGAATAAGAAAAATGTACCGTATTTATCGGCGTATAACACACACCGGCGTATAACACGCACCCCAAGTTTAGGAGGGAATTTTAAGGAAAAAAACTTTTAGGAGGGAAATTCAAGGAAAAAAAAACTTACATTTAAATGCAGCATGCAGCCTTGCCCAGTGTCCATCTGTCCATCTGCAGCCGTGCCCAGTGTCAATCTGTCCATCTGCAGCCTTGCCCAGTGTCCATCTGTCCATCTGCAGCCGTGCCCAGTGTCCATCTGTCCATCTGCAGCCGTGCCCAGTGTCCATCTGTCCATCTGCAGCCGTGCCCAGTGTTCATCTGTCCATCTGCAGCCTTGCCCAGTGCCTTTGCGATCGTGTCAGTCCCGGCGGTTTTTAAAATTTGGCGCCGATTTCTGTGGAGAGGAGCGAGCGGGGCCGAGTGTACTTCGGCTGGACTCGGCTCCTCTCGCAGTTCCGCCCATCTCCACTGACTGCGCCGCTGACGGAGAAAGCCGAATGTACTTCGGCTAGACTCGGCTCTGCTCACAGTCACAGGCAGGACTGCGAGAGGAGCCGAGACTAGCCGAAGTACACTCGGCTTTCTCTATGTCAGCGGCGCAGTCAGAGATGGGCGGGACTGCGAGAGGAGCCGAGTAAAGCCGATTGTACTTCGGCTTCGGCTCCGCTCGCTTTCAGCAGTCGAATTCGACGGAGTATCGGCGTATAACACGCACCCACGATTTTCCCCTGATTTTAAGGGGAAAAAAGTGCGTGTTATACGCCGATAAATACGGTATAAAGAGTGTGTATGAAGGCTGGGGGAAATGGGTGGGTGGGAACCCTGAAAAGACGCTGAAGCAGGACCTGGCAAGGGAGGAGGCTTAAGTAGTCCGCTCAGCCTCCTCCCACAAATACAGGCTAGCCTGCGGCCAGCCTTAACACTTGTAGTCAGAGTCTTCGAGTAAGTAAGCGTTAAACCCTAACAACCAAGGCCTGAGGTGTGCCTTGGCCTAGCTGGTTGGTATGCCTGAGAAGAGGGCAAAAGACACATGTTTAGGTGAAGAAGAGAAGGTAATTGACCGACAAGGAAGGCAGTGAAGGCAACAGTATATGTATCCGGTGAGCATCCGCAAAGACTGGAGAAACCCATCGACTTAAGGTAGGCAGTTCCATCTATCGAACCTGCGAAGCAGCCCAGAAGTCGACTGAACACCCCGAGAAGGTTGGATAGAGCCTGACACCCGAAATAACCCAGACATGAGACTGAAGTGCTCGTGATGAAAGGATACGAGAGGGAAGCCGAAGCAAGGCTGGCCCGAGGGGCCCCTGCAACGAGGCCAAGCAGAATGAAATGCCTCAACGGACACCCATGAAGTGCTCTGTGAAGAAATCCCCCAAACCCCTGGCCTACCCACCCTAGGTATGGGAAGTGAGAGGGTGAGTTGCAAAAGGACAATCTGGCAGGAGTCTGAAGTGCTGGATACCTGGAGGAGCAGGTAGAAAAGGCCAATGCGCTGAGGCAACCAGCATCGTTGAACATGGAAAAAGCCAGACACACAGAAACACCGGACCCACCTGACGGACTCGGCCGGCAGATCCCAGGCAGAAGCATGACCCGATCATGAGTCTTGAATGCACAATAGTCCAACCCTATCAACAGCAGGACTGATGGAACAAGTGCAAGACAGTTGACATCGGTGTGGAAGCCAATCCAAACCTCCCTCAAGTAGAGCAAGTGCTGGACCGCCAGACCACGGACAAGTACCCAACGGAAAAACTATCAGGAAAAGCAGCCCAAAAGAACCAATGCTACAGGAACTTGCTACTAGGTACCAAGGAGGCCCGCCCCCCCCCCCACATACAGAATGAAGTCAAAGAAACGAAACCAAGCACCCCGTGATTGAAGGGATGCACACGAACTAGTCCAACAGAGACGGGCAGCGAGCCCAACCAGGAACACAAACTAAATATGACAATAGAACCAGACACAAAAAACAACGCCCCCCCTGTGCCTACCTAAAAATGAGAATGAACAACGTCAAGACCTCTGGGCGTGAAAGAACATAACCGCTCCACCCTAATGTGAGCCTGAGTAACCTGCAGCGCAGACAGGCAGTAGAACTGAACACTCAGGGCTAGTGCACCCACAGACCGTGGTGGGTAAACGTACAGGTGTAATGAATGAACGTACATCATATGAAGTGTGTTATACGGGTGAGAAGATTGTGGTTATCAATCATTAAAAACGAAACCTCAGCCCGTATGGACCTGTAGACATGACAGATCCCGAGATGTGAGCACTAGCTAAACAACCCAGGTTGTAACATGACAAGGACGCTGAGACTGAAAATCAAACGACAGAAACCCGGGCCAGAACGCTATGACAGAAGGTGACAGAAGGTGACTGAAATGCAACCACAGAAACCTGGGGCAAAACGCTATGACAGAACGTGACTGAAAAAGCAAGACAGAAACCTGGGGCAGAACGTGAGACTGAAAATGCAATGACAGAAACCTGGGGCAGAAACGCTGAGACTGAAAGCCATGGCAGAATGCGATGCCAGAACCCCTGGGGCAGAAATGCTATGAGAGAAAATCTGCGTCTGAAACGCTGAAACAGAAACACAAAGACAGAAAACAGGGCAGAAAGAAACGCTATGACAGAACGCTGAGAGTGAACCGCTGCGGCGGAAAAGCAATGACAGAGAAACCTGGAGCAGAAACGCTGAGACAGAACTGCTGAGACAGAAAACGTACTGACAGAACGGCCCTGGGGCAGAAATGTGATGACAGAAACCCAGCGACCGAAAAGCAAAAAATGCCGGGACAGAAACGCCAAACAAAAACGCCAGGTGCATGAAAATGCTGAACAGGAAGCTAAGACAAATGCATGAAACGCAAGGAAATACTGCCAGCGTGACCTGTGGGTGCACTGCCCCCCCCCATGCTGCTGGCGAGACTGCGGAAAAATGGTGGACTGCCCCCCCCCCCCCGCATACTGCCAGCATGACCTCTTGAGATGCGGGTGGACAGCACCCCCCCCCCCAGCTGCCAGCGTGGTCCGGGAGGAGTGAAAGGACGTCCCCTAACATGAATCCAACATGGCCCGGGAGAAGAGGATAGATGGATGGACGGGTGCAGCGCAGCACCCCCCCCCTCCCGGGAACCAGGCACCGGGAAGAGGAGTGAGTGGACACCCAGAGAAGATGGGTGAGTGCCCCCCCCCATGGAGCTCGGCGTGCACCTGGCAGACGGCGAGCGCCCCCCCCTCTCTCGGATGCCTGCAAGTACCCGGAGAAGGAAGGGAGGCGTGCGGAAACCCCCCCCCATGAAGCCGGCGTGAGAACCGGGCAGTGAGCGGGCCCCCCCCTCCCCCTGATGAGCAGGTAGACTGGGATGAGCAAGCGAATCCCCCCCCCCCTGCCCTGCACGGAACCCGGAGCAAGAAGGGAGGCGTGCGGGAGTCCCCCACGTGAAGTCGGGAGGTGAGTGACACGTGACATGACTGCCCGCACGCGTCTCCCTACCCCCAGCGTCAGAGCAGGTTACTCCGACCCCCGCTCACTCAGCAAGGCTTCCCTCCCGGTAAAGGCAAGCCGTGGGCGGGCAGACAGCTAGTGCATGACACCCCCCCGGCCCATGCATGATGACTGGCATCCGAGCGGACCCCCCTGTTGAAGCCCTCCGCCCCCCTACCAGAACCGCGAGCCCCGGGAGATGGGATGAAGAGGAGCCTCCTGCCGGGGAACCATGCTGCCGCTCTGCTGGAACGAAAAAAATGGAAGTGACGCGGAAGCCCTGTGAACCCGGAAGTGACGACCCCTGAAAAGACGCCGACGCAGGACCTGGCAAGGGAGGAGGCTTAAGTAGTCCTCTCAGCCTCCTCCCACAAATACAGGCTAGCCTTCGGCCAGCCTTAATACGTGTAATTTATGCCTTTAGAGCGCCTGATGTACTTGGATGTTTGGCCTCCGTATGTGGCCAGGCTGTGGAAAAGTCTCACACATGAGGTATCGCCATACTCAGGACGAGTAGCAGAATGTATTTTGGGGTGTTATTTTTGCTATGTACATACTATGTGTTAGAAAGATCTTCTAAATTGACAACTTTGTGAAGAAAAAAAAAAAAAAAAAAATATATATATATATATATATATATATATATATATATATATATTTATTTCTTAATTTTCCAAGGCATTGTGGGGAAAAAATTGCAACTTCAAAAAATTCACGATGCCTCTTACTAAATACCTCTGACTGTCTTCTTTCCAAAAAGGGTTCATTTGGGAATATTTGTACTGTCCTGACATTTTAGGGCCTCAAGAAATGAGATAGGCCATCAGTGCATTAGGATTGATCAATTTGCAATAATGCGTAGCCTAGTTTGTAGACTCTATAACTTTCACACAAACCAATTATCATACACTTATCAGGATTTTTTTTTTACCAAAGACATGTAGCAGAATACATTTTGACCTAAATTTCCACCGAAATTTGATTTTTTGGGGATTTCTTTTAAAACAGAAGGTAGAAAATGTTGTTGTTTTTTTTTTTTTTTTTTTAAATATTCGCTCTTTTTTCACTTTATATCGCAAAAAAATTAAAATGAAATTGTGAATAAATACCACCAAAAGAAAGCTCTATTTGCGTGAACAAAATGATAAAAATTTCATTTGGGTACAGTGTAGCATGACTGAATAATTGTCATTCAAAGTGCGAGAGCACTGAAAGCTAAAAATTGGTCTGGGAAGGAAGGGGGTTTAAGTGCCCAGTATTGAGGTGGTTAAGTGACTTCCTCCCCTCCCCCTCATCTCCTTCATTATGTAAGTCATGCTGAGATAATCTCCTATTGCCTGAGCAATATTCTCATTTGTCTCTGACCTCCTTCTTGCTATTCCTCGTCCTGCCTGTTGTTTCCTTGGATTGATTTTCTGTGTAGTGACCCCGGCTTCATCTCTTGGATGCACTTGTCTGTTGCTTGTCCTGACCTTTATCCTGATTCCTGGATCTTCTCCTCATCTCTCCTCCATATCCTCTTACACAGCTTTTCTCCACACCTGCAGTGATTCTGGGGGGTGGAAACTTGGCACAAACACTCAGCAAAATCCATTCCCACCATTAGGACAGACAATCTGACTGGAGATTACTACTGTTCTTCTCTGTTTAGATCGCCCCTAAGGCTATCATTGCTGGGGGGCACGTTGTCGAGGTTCTAACCATTTTATTTTTTTCCCCAAATGATTCTTTATATAAGTGATTTGCACTTCAAGCTCTGCCTCATCTGAAGATTTCTTCTCTGTCCCTCCACAGGTATGTCCCAGCTGAGTCACATCCACCCATAACTGAACAACTGGAAACTTTGCTTTAAGGCTGGGTTCACACTTGTGCGACACGACAGCTGTCCTACTTTGGATCCGACTTTGCCCCGCGACATGAAGCCGACATATGTCCAACTTTCAATGAACGGGGATCCGACTTGGATCCCGGCCAATAGCAGGCACTGTTTTTGGTATAAATCTTGAGGGGGAACTCCAGGCCAAATTTTTAATAAAAAACCGGCATGGGTTCCCCCTCCAGGCGCATACCAGGCCCTTGGGTCTGGTCTGGATTTGAAGGGGAACCCCTACGCGGAAAAAACGGCGTGGGGGTCCCCCCCCGAGGTCCAAACCAGACCCTTATCCGAGTGCGCAACCTGGCGGGCCGCAGGGGAAGAGGGGGGGACGAGAGAGCCGCCCCCCTCCCTCCTGAACCGTACCCAGGGCCGGCCCTACCATGGGACCATGGTCCCAGGCGGCACTTTAAGAGGGGCGGCAACAGGGGCGCACTGCCTGAGGACCTGGGTTTCCCTCCATCTAGTGTGCAGTGTCATACTGTACTGCATCGCCGGCGCCGCTGTCACTGGCCGCAGTGGCAAGACGCACTTCAATGGTCTCTCCAGGGCCCCTGCTTCACTGCCCAAACTGGTTGCTAGCTGCGGACCGCTTTGTGTCTAGCAACCAGTGACGTAAGGAGAGAGAGGCCCATCATTCATTGCAGAGAGTATTTCACTTCCTCCTCCTCCGCTAGCTCCACCCACCTCCTCCCTGTATGTAACAGCATGAGATCGGAGCGGCTGTGTGTGTGTGTGGAGAGAGAGCAGCTGCGGGCTCTTCTCCCCCTCCTTCTCCTCCTCATGCTGCTGTTCCTAGGACAGCCACCGCTATGTTTCTTCCCCCTTTTCCTCCCATTGGCCAGGGAAAAAAACTAAAAGGAGAAAAGAGGATTATGGGATGTGTAGTGCAAATGGCTGGCCCATTGCAATTCTAGGGGGGGAAACTGCAGCCCCCAGCATGCCCATCTGAAGGGGAGGGAGAGAGAGCCAGGCTGAGTGACAGGCTGCATCTGGTGACAGGCATCAGTGGCAAGTGACAGGCTGCATCTGGTGACAGGCATCGGTGACAAGTGACAGGCTGCATCTGGTGACAGGCATCAGTGGCAAGTGACAGGCTGCATCTGGTGACAGGCATCGGTGACAAGTGACAGGCTGCATCTGGTGACAGGCATCGGTGACAAGTGACAGGCTGCATCTGGTGACAGGCATCGGTGACAAGTGACAGGCTGCATCTGGTGACAGGCATCGGTGACAAGTGACAGGCTGCATCTGGTGACAGGCAATGGTAACAAGTGACAGGCTGCATCTGTTGACAGGCATCAGTGACAAGTGACAGGCTGCATCTGGTGACAGGCAATGGTAACAAGTGACAGGCTGCATCTGGTGACAGTCAATGGTGACAAGTGACAGGCTGCATCTGGTGACAGGCATTGGTGACAAGTGACACGCTGCATCTGGTGACAGACATTGGTGACAAGTGACAGGCTGCATCTGGTGACAGGCATCGGTGACAAGTGACAGGCTGCATCTGGTGACAGGCATCGGTGACAAGTGACAGGCTGCATCTGGTGACTGGCATCGGTGACAAGTGACAGGCTGCATCTGGTGACAGGCATCGGTGACAAGTGACAGGCTGCATCTGGTGACAGGCATTGGTGACAAGTGACAGGCTGCATCTGGTGACAGGCAATGGTGACAAGTGACAGGCTGCATCTATTGACAGGCATCAGTGACAAGTGACAGGCTGCATCTGGTGACAGGCAATGGTGACAAGTGACAGGCTGCATCTGTTGACAGGCATCAGTGACAAGTGACAGGCTGCATCTGGTGACAGGCAATGGTGACAAGTGACAGGCTGCATCTGGTGACAGGCAATGGTGACAAGTGACAGGCTGCATCTGTTGACAGGCATCAGTGACAAGTGACAGGCTGCATCTGGTGACAGGCATCGGTGACAAGTGACAGGCTGCATCTGGTGACAGGCTACATCTGGTGACAGGCATCAGTGACAAGTGACAGGCATTGGTGACAAGTAACAGGCTGCATCTGGTGACAGGCATTTGTAACAAGTGACAGGCTGCATCTGGTGACAGTCAATGGTGACAAGTGACACGCTGCATCTGGTGACAGACATTGGTGACAAGTGACAGGCTGCATCTGGTGACAGGCATCGGTGACAAGTGACAGGCTGCATCTGGTGACAGGCTGCATCTGGTGACAGGCATCAGTGACAAGTGACAGGCATTGGTGACAAGTAACAGGCTGCATCTGGTGACAGGCATTGGTAACAAGTGACAGGCTGCATCTGGTGACAGTCAATGGTGACAAGTGACAGGCTGCATCTGGTGACAGGCATTGGTGACAAGTGACACACTGCATCTGGTGACAGACATTGGTGACAAGTGACAGGCTGCATCTGGTGACAGGCATCGGTGATAAGTGACAGGCTGCATCTGGTGACAGTCAATGGTGACAAGTGACAGGCTGCATCTGGTGACAGTCAATGGTGACAAGTGACAGGCTGCATCTGGTGACAGGCATTGGTGACAAGTGACACGCTGCATCTGGTGACAGACATTGGTGACAAGTGACAGGCTGCATCTGGTGACAGGCATCAGTGACAAGTGACAGGCTGCATCTGGTGACAGGCAATGGTGACAAGTGACAGGCTGCATCTGGTGACAGGCAATGGTGACAAGTGACAGGCTGCATCTGTTGACAGGCATCGGTGACAAGTGACAGGCTGCATCTGTTGACAGGCAATGGTGACAAGTGACAGGCTGCATCTGGTGACAGTCAATGGTGACAAGTGACAGGCTGCATCTGGTGACAGTCAATGGTAACAAGTGACAGGCTGCATCTGTTGACAGGCATCGGTGACAAGTGACAGGCTGCATCTGGTGACAGACATTGGTGACAAGTGACAGGCTGCATCTGGTGACAGTCAATGGTGACAAGTGACAGGATGCATCTGGTGACAGGCATTGGTGACAAGTGACACGCTGCATCTGGTGACAGACATTGGTGACAAGTGACAGGCTGCATCTGGTGACAGGCATCGGTGACAATGGCAGGCTGCATCTGGTGACAGGCAATGGTGACAAGTGACAGGCTGCATCTGGTGACAGGCAATGGTAACAAGTGACAGGCTGCATCTGGTGACAGGCAATGGTGACAAGTGACAGGCTGCATCTGTTGACAGGCATCAGTGACAAGTGACAGGCTGCATCTGGTGACAGGCAATGGTGACAAGTGACAGGCTGCATCTGGTGACAGGCAATGGTGACAAGTGACAGGCTGCATCTGTTGACAGGCATCAGTGACAAGTGACAGGCTGCATCTGGTGACAGGCAATGGTGACAAGTGACAGGCTGCATCTGGTGACAGGCAATGGTGACAAGTGACAGGCTGCATCTGGTGACAGGCATTGGTGACAAGTGACAGGCTGCATCTGGTGACAGGCATTGGTGACAAGTGACAGGCTGCATCTGGTGACAGGCATCGGTGACAAGTGACAGGCTGCATCTGGTGACAGGCATTGGTGACAAGTGACAGGCTGCATTTGGTGACAGGCATTGGTGACAAGTGACAGGCATTGGTGACAAGTGACAGGCTGCATCTGGTGACAGGCATTGGTGACAAGTGACTGGCTGCATCTGGTGACAGGCATTGGTGACAAGTGACAGGCTGCATCTGGTGACAGGCATTGGTGACAAGTGACTGGCTGCATCTGGTGACAGGCATTGGTGACAAGTGACAGGCTGCATCTGGTGACAGGCATTGGTGACAAGTGACAGGCTGCATGTTGTGGCAGGCTATGGGTGGCAAGTGGCACAGCTGCATCTGGTGGCAGGCAACGGTGGCAAGCAATAAGCTACATCTGGTGGCAAGCAATGGTGGCAAATGACAAGCTCAGGGTTCCCACTGATTCTGCATTATGGTGAGTTAAACTATTTCATTATATATTACAATGTAGTAATAGAAATAATGTGATTTGATCATCCTGACACCATATCAAGCATGATGTCAGGATGATTTAAGTGCTAACACCAGCCATTCGCCGACAAATCACCCGCTGCCAAATTCCCTGTCAGCGAGACTACACCCGCCCCCCCCCCCCTCATCTTTTTTTGGGAAGGAAGGGCGGTATCCCTGAATGGCAGTTTGTAAATGTGGTCAATGCAGCGCTGTTGTTGCGGCATGTTGCATCACTGAGCTGGGATCAGAGTGTAGCTGGTCGGTGGCAGTGGAGAGAAAGGGGGGAGCTTTCGTGGTGCTACACAATACTCTTTGCAGGAAGGAGCTAGAGTGACCACATTTTTAAACTACCATTCAGGGACACCCCCCCTTCCCAAACATCAGCTTGTTCTGTAACGAATCACAGCACAGTGATTGGACACAAGAGGTGGGATTTATGATTTCTCCAATCACATGCAGGGGGCGGGGATTGTGCTCCTCCAGGCATTCCCGGCCAGGACAAGTACTGTCAGTGAGTAAAGAGGTGATGTGGCGGCCTTTTTTGGGGGCATCAGATTGGCACGGGGGGTGGCTGTGTCAGTTTCATTCCGGGACACTGTATTGTCCTGGAATGAATGTGCCCGGGACAGACCTGCAAAATGCGTGGTCACCCTAGAAGGGGCATGTCTCTTTGCTGAATATATGGGATGTCTCTTGCTGAAAATATTGGGCTGTCTCTTTGCTTTATGGAAACGTCTCTTTGCTGGATGGGCATAGGATTTTTTTTTGGGGGGGGGGGCAGCATTTCATTCTTGGGCCCAGGCAGCACAATGTCTTGGGCCAGCCCTGACCGTACCAGGCCGCATGCCCTCAACATGGGGGGTTTGGTGCTCTGGGGCAGGGGGGCGACCTGCGGCCCCCCCACCCCAAAGCACCCTGTCCCCATGTTGATGAGGACAGGGCCTCTTCCTGACAACCCTGGCCGTTGGTTGTCGGGGTCTGCGGGCGGGGGGCTTATCCCCCCACCCTATGTGAATGAGTATTGGGTACACCGTACCCCTACCCATTCACCTTGTGGAAAAAAAATGTCAATAAAAAAACACACACAGCTTTTTAAATTAATTTATTGCACAGCTCCAGGGGTCTCCGCGCTCTCCGGTTCTTTCTTCTGCCGGGCCTCCTCTTCTTCCAGCTCTTTTGCTAGCGGGGCCCGGTCTTCTCCATCGCCTTCTTCTTCTCCCGCTCTCCGGTTCTTTCTTCCGCCGGGGCTCCGCTATCTTCTTCCAGCTCTTTTGCTAGCGGAGAGGCCCGGTCTTCCCGTCGTCTCGTCCGGCTCTCCGTTGTCCTTCTGCCGGCCCCTCCACTATCTTCTTCCAGCTCTTTTGCTAGTGGAGGGGCCGGTCTTCCCGTCGCCGTCTTCTTCCCTCTTCTCCTCCTCGATGTTGACTCGTCGCTTCCTCCCGCTGTAATACTGGCCGTTCGCTCCGCTCCGAATTAATATAGGCTTCTTGTGACTGTGACATCATGGGAGCATGTGACTGTGACGTCATGAGAAGCCTATATTAATTCAGAGCGGAGCGAACAGCCAGTATTACAGCGGGAGGAAGCGACGCGTCAACGTCGAGGAGGAGAAGAGAGAAGAAGACGGCGACGGGAAGACCAGCCCCTCCACTAGCAAAAGAGCTGGAAGAAGATGGTGGAGGGGCCGGCAGAAGGACAACGGAGAGCCGGAGGAGACGACGGGAAGACCGGGCCTCTCCGCTAGCAAAAGAGCTGGAAGAAGATAGCGGAGGCCCGGCGGAAGAAAGAACCGGAGAGCGAGAGAAGAAGGCGACGGAGAAGACCGGGCCCCGCTAGCAAAAGACCTGGAAGAAGATAGCGGAGGCCCGGCAGAAGAAAGAACCGGAGAGCGCGGCGACGACAGCGGAGACCCCCGAATTCGGAAGAAGACCCCCGGAGCTGTGCAATAAATTAATTAAAAAAGCTGTGTGTGTTTTTTTAATTGACATTTTTTTTTCCACCAGGTGAATGGGTAGGGGTACGATGTACCCCATGCTCATTCACATAGGGTGGGGGGCCGGGATCTGGGGGCCCCCTTATTAAAGGGGGGCTCCTGGATTCCAATAAGCCCCCCGCCCGCAGACCCCGACAACCAACGGCCAGGGTTGTCGGGAAGAGGCCCTGTCCTCATCAACATGGGCGTTAGGGTTAGGGGTAGGGTTAGGGTTCTCCCTTTAAGAACAAGGCTAGGACCCAGGCTCTTGAACAGGGACCTCCCCCAGAGGTCAAAGGTCAGAGGGCGGGTCCCCAGAGGTCAAAGGTCAGTGGGCGTGGCTGACCCCCACCAAAGTGTACCGCCTACCCCAACTAAGTCGGGGAATGAACAAGTCGGGGAAAGCACTAAACCCCCCCATGTTGAGGGCATGCGGCGTGGTACGGTTCAGGAGGGAGGGGGGCCGCTCTCTCATCCCCCCCTCTTCCCCTGCGGCCTGCCAGGTTGCGTGCTCGGATAAGGGTCTGGTTTGGATTTTGGGGGGGACCCCCACGCCGTTTTTCGGTGTAGGGGTTCCCCTTCAAATCCAGACCAGACCCAAGGGCCTGGTATGCTCCTGGAGGGGGAACCCATGCCTGTTTGTTATTTAAAATTTGGCCTGGAGTTCCTCCTCGAGCAGCACAGCACAAGTCGCATGCCAAAGTCGGATCATGCAAGACTGCGGTCCGACTTTGATCCGACTTCAATGATAGTCAATGGGCTGAAGTCGGATCAAAGTCAGACCGAAGTAGTACAGGGAGCATTTTCAAAGTCGGACCGACATGTGTCGGACCAGTTAAGACGGCTCCCATAGGGAAACATTGATTTTCACACGTAATGCGACATGAGCTCCCAATGTCGGAGCGTTTGTCGCCCCAGTGTGAACCCGGCCTTACTGTGTCTTTTGTTATGTCGCCTTCACATCATTATGATGTTTGTGTTGCTCTGTAGTGTCTTACCTGAGTTTTATGTGCTGATCTTATCTTTACAGTTCTGCTGGTCTGACTTTAGATGTGAAAGGCCTCTTCTGATTGTTACCCATCCTTATATTATCTTGTGATTCATGAATTAACAAAAAAACACCCCTCACCCTTCACGGTATAAAACTAGAGCACCCTTATGGGGACAGCACATTGCTGGGGTCCTTTCCTTTAGTGATTATTTCTCTAAGTGATTCTTTATACAAGTGATATGCACTTCAAGCTCTGCACTTCAGTGATTGCACAAAGTGAACATACATAGCAAACTGCACTGAAAAGCACCAAAGCTGCAGGTGACCCGTCTCTCTATTCAGCTCTCCTTCCGCTCTGTAACATGCGCTCTCTACCACTTGTGTCCTCTTTCCTCCACCCCTCTTCTCTCCCTCACAGCTTATATATCACCCTCCTTTCTGTCCTCTCCCTATAACTGCACTCGCCAACTCCTGCTCATTCTACACCTACATGCTGATAAATCCCCCAGGACACTGGGGTATGTCCCTTCATATAAATCACACTCCCACATCACCTCCCTCACCCTTCTGCTTCTCTGAACCTCTGGTGACATATCCCCAAGCCCTGGACTTTCCTTAATTTAACTGTGCCCAACGTTCCGTCACCCTACACCAGGGGTGCCCAACCTTTTGAGGAGCGAGGGCCACTTTAGCGACTTGGTAACCAGTCGCGGGCCACAATGAGCGTAGCGGGCGGATGGCAGGTCTGTGTCCACTCTGCCTATGTAGAGCAGACACGGACACAGTACGCTGTACCCTAAGGGCCCTCCAATCCGCCCAGACAGAAGGGGACAGATCCCCTTCTGGTTTTTAAAGCAGATCGGATTGCAGATAGGTGGGTGTAAACAGACACAAATCTGTTTACATCTGCCGCTCTATAGAGGTGAATGGAGGGTCTGATTGGGTCCGCCTGAAAAACAGACAGGCAGACCCAATCGGACCGATCGTGTGAAAGGGGCCTAAGGCTACTTTCACACTGATGCACAGCAGTTTACCTGCATCTCAACTGACCTTGATCTTCACTTCTTCCTCAGGATTCCTGCAGCTGGTTGCTGCTGTCCCCCAGGTGGTTATGGCTAGTGGCTGGTGTTGGCTGTCCTCCAGGGCTGGTACTGCTGGTTGGTACTGGTACTGCTGGTGGGTACTGGTACTGCTGGCGGGTATTGGTACTGCTGGCTGGTACTGGTACTGCTGGTGGGTACTGATGCTGCTGGCAGATACTTCTGGCTGGTACTGGTACTTCTGGTGGGTACTGATACTGCTGGCTGGTATGGGTACTGCTGGCGGGTACTAGTACTGCTGGCGGGTACTGCTGGCTGGTACTGGTATTGCTGGCAGGGTAATGGTACTGCTGGCTGGTACTGCTGGTGGGTACTGGTACTGGGGACTGGTACTGGAACTGCTGGCTGCTGTGCCAGATCAGGGGTTCCCTTACATCAGTGTGACAGAGTCATGCGGCTGCAGTAGAGAGCAGAGCCGATGCTTCCTGTCACAGGTGGAGTACATTTGGTATCACTCCGCCTGTGAAGGACCCGGCGCTATACAGGAAGCATCGGCTCTGCTTCCTATAGCGGCGGCTCCGTTCTTTGCGCTGATGCTCGGGGATGGCGGGTAGGGAACCCGCGATCCGGACTTGCCGACCCGCCATCTCAGAGCAAGACGTGGTGGGCCACATCAAAGGGCACCGCGGGCCAGCGGTTGGGCACCCCTGCCCTACACCCTCTGGCAGCAGCCGCAATCCACAGAACTTGGTTTCCATTCAACTTCTGCCCAAAACCAGCTTCCTCTTCTCCTGCGCTCTCTGGAAATCCCCTCTCTGCCTGCAACAAACTTGCCTCCCTCCACAACCTCCTTTATCACAAATCCCTTTACCTACTTGCCATTACCGAAACCTGGCTTCATGAATCTGACACTGCTTCTCCTGCTTCCCTCTCCCATGGTGGCCTTCTCTGGACTCACTCTCCCAGACCCAGTGGATGGAAGGGAGACAGAGTGGGAATCTTTCTAGCCCCACACAGCACCTTTACCCACCTCCTTTTCTGACACTCTCCTCTTTTGCGGCACATTGTATTTGTCTATTTTCTCCTGTTTCTCTAAGAATTGCTGTAATCTACTGGCCCCCTGGACCAGTATCAACCTTCCTGGATGACTTCTCTGCCTGGCAACCCTACTTTCTCTCTTCTGAAATCCTCTGTAAGGCTTATCCACCTTACATACCGCTCATCGTCTGCCACCCCTTTCTGTCAATCGACCCATTGGCTGGCAACAAATTAAATTCAAAACACCAACAATAACTGACAAAGCCATCCGCAACTCAGCCCACACCTACATCACTAGCCTAGTCTCAACATACCAACCAAATTGTTCTCTTCATTCCTCCCAAGTCCTCCTGCTCTCTAGCTTCCCTGTCACCTCCTCCCATGCTCACCTCCAGGACTTTCCCGAGCCTCTCCCATCCTATGGAACTCCATACCCCAATCTGTCTGACTATCGTGCATAAACCGACACCAGAAGAAATGGCCACTCACCACACCTGGTCTATGTGGTGAGTGGCCATTTCTTCTGGTGTCGGTTTATGCACGTTAAGTGGTGAAGGTGAAATAACAGCTGATCACTATTGAAAGGAATCACCTAAAGAACTTTTGCATATTGTCATCTGCTGCTTGACTCATTTTGTTGTGGTGATCACACCTTGAATTGGGAATAAGAACTGCAGTTTGTCCATGACTATTTAGTTTATTGGGAAACCCATATGATATCGTTTCTCGTTTGCACATTTATAAGAATTTTTTTTTTGGAGATAATTATTATTATTTTTTGATATAAGAATTTTTTGCACATGTTACTAATTGGTAATTTATGATATTTGCAAGAATTTGAGACACACATTGATGTTTACAGTTCACAAAAGTAGTAGTAAATTAAGCACGCACAGGTATAAGTTAGCGCAATTAATTCACAAACCTATTGGGAATATGGTGCTTAGTGTGTGTAGCGGGTGTTTGAATTTATGTGAGGACTCTAGTGGTGTGGGGTTCCTTGGGGCCTACAGGTGGCGTTGTTGCCTTGGGCCGGAGCTGAACTCACACCGCAAACTGTGCCTTTTTGTCCTCCCCTGGAGCTGGTACAGCGGGGCGGGGAACCCGCTGTGACGCAAAGGGAGAGGTCATAAAAAGGGGGGACGCCCTGATTTTGGGGCAGAGAGTTGGAGGACGCGGCCGCACCCAGGCACCTTCAGCTTGGGTGCTGGCGTTCCGGTGTTTCAGACCTAGGCGCCCTTGGCCTAGCTGGAGCGGGGATGGAGTCCATCTCAGGCACCTTTAGCCTGGGGTGAGGTACTATGGCGGATGCCTGGGGCTCAGTACCTTCGACTGAGTTACGCGAGGATGGAGGAACCCGAGGGGGCCCTAACTTCTTGGGTGCCCGTGTCTGAGTTCGTGAGGACTGGTGCGCAGTAACTTCTCTGAAGAGCCCGGCGCAGCATCGCTGGTGACGGAGAGGCCTCCATTTCTCCCTTGGACGGATTTCTTCCTCTGACAGGGGCAAAGTGAGCGAAGGTAATTCACGTTCTATATTACCTAGTCAGTGGCAGTGACTATTCACCACTGGTGACAGCACAGTGGGCAGCAGCAAGAAGGGAAAGGATTGTGCCTCGATCTGTCCCCATTTTCCAAAGGAGAAAGATTGTTTTATTGCTTGGCAAGAAGAATAAAACTGAGTTGTACCTATTCACTGTGTGGAACTTGGGTTACTAAAGCAAAGGAGTCAGGGACGAAGGACTGCACTTGACTCTAGGACACCTACACAAAAGCCCAATCTTCTGGCCTTCACCTCTCAGTTACGGAGGACATGGGCTGTGGTGTGTTTTATCTCTCTCTCCCAGGTACCCCTAGACAACCGCCATATAACCGATAAAGCAAGGGAGAGGGGTGAGGCCGCTACATGTGGAATTCCCCAAAGGGTCTGCTTTGCGTGTAACCAGATCTACAAAATGACACCACTGAAATCTATTGGTTTCAGGCAGGGCAGGATTCTTCCATAGGACAAGGGGTCTGGGATTGAAGGACGACATTTTTTCCATATGGACATCATAAATAGTATAGGGGAGGAGGAGGATTGTGTCAGTGCAGAGGACATGGAGGAATCGGCTGACCATAATAAAGAGCATGGGTGCGTGGAAGTAGATAAGTTCAAATTCTATTTCAGACCAACAATTGGGTGGGTGATGGACAGACCAGGACATAAAAGTGCGGAGGTGGGAGGCATAATTATATTTAAACAGGTCATGTGCTCCCAGACCGCCCCTAGATCCAAGCGAAAGCAAAGTAGATTGTGCTATGTGATGGGTCTTGTGGGGCCATATACATTTAACAAAGGTACTTGGGAGCAATTTCAGCCGAGAAAGAGGGACCTGGCCTGGGAGAGTCTCTAATGGGTACAAATGGGGGAAATTAACATTTGAGGACATTAACCCTGCCTAGCCAGGAGATATTATACAGTAAGTATCCCATTAATTCAAGGATAAGTGTATGTCTAGAAACAAAAGGGGGTAGTTGGCTTAGTATAATGAGGAGAGGGTGTGATGTGAATACCCCGGTATTTGAGGGAACAGGTACACCAGTGATATGAATAAGTGGATTGTAAGGTGGCCAGAGTTGTGGGAGGAATGTTGATAGAGAGCCTCTATCAGGTTCCTATAAGGTGTTCACTGTCCCTCAGACCGTTAGAGGGCTGGACTATAGTTTAAAAAAAAAAGAAATATGAACAAATTCCTATGCTCACGTGCCGTAATTGTAGAAAGATTCACTCCAAAAAGTGAGGCTCCTATGGTGGGACTTTATTTTGAGCGACTGTGCAACCTCATATGCAATATATACCAAAGGTTTCTTTTATAAATATTTTATTGGAAAAATTGAACAGTTGCTACCAAAGTACATGACATATCTGAATAATTGCAGGCAATGATGGGAAAACAGCACAGTTGAAAAATTGATAGTGACAATACATATACCAACTCTGTCGAAAAAATCATAAGACAGAAAGGAACCCAACGTTTCAAGGTTTTTGCGGGGGTGGAACCTCTTCTTCAGGGGTGGGTAGTTGCACTAGGACAACAGTGGTATCTGTATTCAGCAACAAAAAAAAGGAGAAAACAGAAGGAAAAAGAAGAAGAAAAAACAATTGTAAAGCAATACATGTACCCAGTGTTTATCATGCTAACTGCAACACATACGTACAATATCTGAAATATATAATTATTCAAAGGATTACTAACCATATATGCAAGGTGTGCAGGTTAGTCAAGCATCAGTAGCGAGTTTGTTGAAAAAACATTAAAACTGATCAGGGCAGAGCTCGCACTAGCAGTCAAGACCCAATGGAAAAGGGCCCGGCCAACACAACCCAGGAGATGGTGTTTCCCCCAGCTGATACACTTGCACAGGGGGCGTAAAGAATGTCCAAAGACCTCCAACGGCAGGGAAGTTGGAACTAACTGTTTAAGCAGGTCCGGCCAAAAGGCCACTCACATCCCTACATATGAGAGATAATAAACATTAGATTCATATCCATGCATGTATTAATGACAGCCCTAAACAAGGTTAAAGGTCCAAAAGCCTACCTGTTATCACCGTGCCATAATCGCAGCCTCACCGTGCCATAATCGCAGCCTCACCATGCCATAATCGCAGCCTCACCTTGCCATAATCGCAGCCTCACCTTGCCATAATCGCAGCCTCACCTTGCCAAAATCGCAGCCTCACGAGTCACTTCAGTCAGTGCCTGGATATTACACACAGTCAGCGGGCATCTCCCGCTGTGTCTTGGAGCTCAGTGTGAAAAGTTTGCCCGCATTGTGAGAAAGGTCCCGTCCTCCTCCTAGACCAGCTCATGTGATAAGCGCAGTGTTCTGTCTGTCACACGGGCTGATCTAGGAGGAGGGCGGGACCTTTCTCACAGCGCGTCCAAGCTTTTCACACTGAGTTCCGAGACACACAGCGGAGATGCCCGCTGACTGTGTGTAACATGTAGTGGAGGAGGAGGAGGGGAGCGCTGCACTGCAGCCTCAGCTTAGCCCAAAGCATTACATTACCGAGGGGGAGGCGGGACCCTACGCAGCTTGCATAGTCCGCGTATAGGGCGGATCGGCTCTGCTGACCTGGTGGGCCGGATAAATGTCCTCGGCGGGCCGCAGTTTGAGGACCCCTGATTTAGAACTACTCAAGAATCTCTACAAGGATGTCATGACCCTCACATCACCGGGTAAGAGGAGACTTTATTGTAAAGGAGAGAGCAGTACGGAGGCTCCACCTAGATCCCCCATCATCTGATAAACACATAGAAACAATGTATCCAGTCAGTGTGTGTGTTTCCTACAGATGGATCCAGTAATGGGATCCCACCAGAGAGATGTCCCCGTCCTCTGTATTCCCGGGCTTCCACACAGGAAGGTCACACCATCCCTCACCATCATCAGGTAGATGAGGAACAATCACTGATAGTATTATCAGGATCTGTACATTATCTGTATTGTTACCATTGATGTCATTTTTATTATATATTCAGAGTGGAAACCTCGGGGATGATAATATTGTTGTTAAAGAAGAGTATAAAGAGGAGGATGAGAAGTATGGAGTGATGGAGGAGTTTTCAGAAGGACACAAGGATATGATGAAGCCACCTAATACCAGGAACCCACCAGAGAGATGTCTCCGTCCTCTGTATTCCCGGGACTCCACACAGGAAGGTCACACCATCCCTCACTGTTACAAGATTGGTGGGACAGGCATCTAGAACATGGACTCGTAGAGATGATGTGTGAATTTTTTTATGTGATCTTATATGTTACAGATGATATTCACTCTCATTCTCTTGGTTTAGGGTGAAGATCTGATAGATAAAGTTGAGGTGAAAGAAGAGAAGGCGTATGTGAGGGATGATCAGCAGTCTTTGGAGGAGGATGAAATAATAAGGCTAATTATAGAGGAGGACAATCCTACAGAGATCAGCACAGGTGGGTCATTAACACTAAATACATTCTTCCACCCATACTGCTCACTGATTGGTCCAGAGTAAGGCAGGGACTGGGTGATAATAGCCTGTAATACTCTGGTCATTTTCCTGAGCTGTGTTCCCCATCCTGTATTCCTCTCGGATAATCTTCCTTCTCTGTGCTGCAGACACAATTTATGCATCTAGACTGGATTTATGGAGATTCTGGGATTCAGCTGGCAGCAAAATGTTGATTTTCCCAATAGGCGTTACTAGACCTAGGCACCTGGGGTATGTACTATGTGTCTTCTGCCCCATGTCTAGTAGAATTTCAGATTTTTCCTAGGATTACTTACTCTGTTGTTTGCTGGCTGTGCCGGGTGGAGGGATATGTCTGTATAGTCTCAGACCCAAGTCACTGAGTGCAGTCTCAGGAGATGGGAGGCAGCGGTGTGGGACCTCTGCAACTTGTCTCATGTAAACATTTTAGGCTTCCACTGATTATTGACTTCCAATATTATGAGCCCTGACCCTGACACTATATCATTTATATTGTACATTACATACTCCTGACCCCTGCACTATACACCCTATGTTGTACATTACATCATTCTGATACTATATAGTCCTATCTGTTGTATCTTATACAATATGTTGTACATTACATAGTCCTGATTTCTGCTCTCTCCCCTCTACCCACTGCTATATATACACATAATATGTATTCTCTTTTATTATACCAATTTTCTACCAGCTGGACATTTTATATCTGATGATTTGATTGGAGCACAGACATTTACATGTTGATAATAATGTGATAACATCCTCAAAGTTTTTGGAACCTTAAACAGAAAGTGATAATGAGGGAGGAGTCAATAACCCAATGATGGTGGTCTTCAGGATCAGTCCAGTCTTCATCTTGGTTGTTCTCCTCCCACCCTCACTATCTGACCTCTGGTGGGGCTCAGCCCTGCTTTTATTCATGACTAAATCATGGACTAAATAAGAAAGTGCAGGACTTCTTGTGTTGGGAAGATGACAATGAGTGATAGAGGGGGTGGGGGACACTCGTCCTATAATCCCTTCATCACTGTCACTCCTATAAAAGACAGTTCTCGTTGTTTCCTCACTCTCTGACTAAGGTCCATGAATAAAGAAATGAACTGGTAGGAGATCAGAGGACCCATTTACTAGTTACCTTGAGGGGGGGAATTGTAAGATCCTCAGAGACAAAGCTGCCTGATGTGGGCGGAGTCCTGGTTTAGGGGGACCAATCTGCTCATGTCTAGTAATAATCTTTTTATTTCTACTTTAGTAGATGGACGGGAGATGAGGAAAACCTCAGAGGATTGTCTCACTTTGTCTCCAGACTGTAAAGTAGAAGATGAGGACATCACACAGTATAGTCCAGGAGAAAACCCGGCTACCTCAAATGTCCATCCGGCACCACATAGTGTAGATGGACCATCATATTCCTCTTATCCTGAGGAACCCACAGGGAAGAAGCCATTTTTCTGTTCTGAGTGCGGGAAATGTTTTTCACAGAATTCCAGTCTTTACAGACATCAGGGATCTCACACAGGGGAGAAGCCATATTCCTGTCCTGAGTGCGGGAAATGCTTTTCAAGGAAGACCCATCTTTCCACACATCAGAGATCTCACACAGGCACTTTCCTGTCCTGAGTGAGGGAATTGTTCCTCACTGAAGTCCTGTCTTCCTGTACATCAGCGATCCCACACAATCCTTTTTTTTTTTTTTCTTTTTTCTTTTTTTTTTTCCAAATTCTCTTTATTGAAGCTTTTTTGGTGTATTTGAGATACAAAACAGGGCCATTGGGGCATACCCCGGCCAAGCCTTACACATAACCATGTGCACACCATAAAACTAACATTGTATCCTAACACTAAACATACCTAACTAAACACACTATAAACACCTCTCAGGTTACACATTATAGGATTACAACAGGAGTCATTATTTCTTGTAGGACCTCGTCTCATTCCTAGATGTCTGGGTTGAATTTTACTGGAGCATGTAGGAGTAGGTACTATTATCTATTGAATGTTGCTTACACCTCTGTTTTCCTATACAGAGTACGGAACTCAACTCTTAGCAGGACAGATGGGTACAGAGGAGATCCGTCTAAGTCACTCCTCTGAGGGTTGGTCATCAGTTGTGGACTCTGAATCTGTCCACAAATGGCAGACTTTTTCATATTTTTTGGGGCATCCACGAGACTGATACGTTGCTTTATAGAGGGGTACCATTGTATTAACTAGATGCTTCCATGAGGTCAGGGTAGGGGGGGTGGTTGACTTCCATTTTAAAACCTATGGCTTTTCTTGCACAAAAGAGAAGGATACCTATTAGGGTACATATTGCTTTGGCAAGTGCCAGTTGCTCCACCAGGCCAAGGAGGCAGACACTAATTGTCAGGGGAATAGAAATGGTAGTTAGGCTGTGGATAAATTGAGTTACCTCCCGCCAATAGTCCCGAATCCGTGGGCAATCCCAGAACATATGCGTGAAGTCCGCAGGAGTATCAGAGCATCTCCAGCAGCTAGCCGACAGGGCTGGGTATATGCGATGGAGGCGTGGGGCGTGTAATAGATCCTGTGGAGGATTTTGAATTGGATCAGTTTGTCCCTAGTAGCTACCAGCAGTTGGAATGGATAGTCCCACATATCCTCCCAGTCCCCGTTGTCCAGCTTTTGCACCTCAGACCGCGCAGACCATCCAGTCCAACCTGGATGGATGGTAGGAGTGCCCTATAGATTTGGGATAATGGTTTTAAAAGCTCAGCATCGTCTAGGAGAGTCTCCAAGACGTCAAGTTTCAGCCGAAGCTGAACTGACCTGAATTGCGAATTAAAGGCGTGACAGCTACAGGAACCTGAAAAAGAAAGCGTTCGGAAGCTGGAATTTGTTTTTAAGCCTATCGAATGTGAATAGCCCCAGCTCGTCGCAGATATCCCTCAAATACTTGATGCCCTTACTGGCCCACAGACCTGGATCCTGTAAAGAATGGAACTCCCGCAGCCTCGGATTACACCAGAGTGGTGTATTAGGGGACCATCTGGCCTTTGCCAGATTAGGTTTAATCACTATCGTGTACCATGCCGTAATAATCGCTTTCATAGCTAGAGTTAAGGGTATCGCATAGCCCCCTGACCCCCTATAGAGTGCATTGCAAAGGGCCTCGAAGGATCCTAAGTGTGCTGCCTCTAGGACGACTGACGCATTGGTGTCGTCCGAGACCAGCCAGTTGTGGGCGTGGGTGAGCATTGCTGCCAAATAGTAGGTGTGAAAGTCTGGGCAGGCAAGTCCCCCCTGCGTCCATGGTCTACGCAAGATCTTTTTACTGAATCTAGCCGGGTGTGATTGCCACAAGAAGGAAGCCACTGAGGAGTCTAGCTGCTGGAAAAGAGACTTGGGGATCCAGACCGGAGAGTGCCGCAAGATGTACAGTAGGACCGGGAGTAGTTTTTTTTTTTATTAAGTTAATTCTCCCTATTAGAGACAATGGGAGGTTTGACCAAGCCTTCAGTTTTAATTTACACCACTGCAGCACCGGGGACAGGTTAAGTTTGAAAAAATCCCTGGTAGTGGATGAGATATTTATTCCTAGGTATCTAATGGTATCTGCCCATTGTAGAGGCGAATTAGGATCTCTCAGCCTCTCTGCCCCGGGATCTATGGGTAAAATTTGTGATTTGCTCCAGTTGGTTCGGAGGCCAGAGAGAGTCGCAAAACAATCCAGAAGCCGAAGCGCCCCGGTGAGCGAGGGACCGGGGTCCCTGAGGAAGAGGATCAAATCATCGGCATATAATGCCAGTTTCTCGGTCACCGAGCCGACCCGTATTCCAGATACCTCACTCAACCTCCGCAGGGCCTCAGCCAGAGGCTCCATTACCAGGGCGAACAGTGCAGGTGATAAAGGACACCCCTGTCTTGTCCCCCTCTTAATCGGAAAGGAGGGTGAAAGCCTACCATTTAATTTGATACGAGTGGTGGGGGCCCTATACAGTAAGCCGATCCATTTCCGGAAAGTTGGGCCAAAGCCAAAACCCTCCAGAACCTGCATCATATAGGACCATCTGACTGTATCGAAAGCCTTTTCGATGTCGAAGGGATACCAATACCCTGGAGGCAGACTCCTTGGGCGGAAGCTGGAGATGGGTAAAGACTCGTCTAAGGTTAATGTCCGTGGACTTGCCAGGCATAAAGCCTGTCTGATCTATATTGACAAGGGATGGTAAAACCTGCATGAGTCTATTGGCTAGTACTTTCGTGAGTATCTTGAGATCGTAGTTCAGCAACGAGATGGGTCTATAGGATGAGCAGCAAGTGGGGTCCTTCCCTGGTTTAGGCAGCAGCACTATAGGCTACCAGATAGCATGTATCAGGCACATATCGGATTCCAGGCAGTTTGTGAATAACTGAGTCAGTTTGGGGACCAGTAAAGTAGCGTTTGTTTTGTACCAGTCCCCAGGTAGACCATTAGGGCCCGAGGACTTATTGTTGGGCAAGGAATAGATTGCAGCTTTTATTTCTAGACGTGTGAATGGCTTATCTAGCGCTACCCTGTCCTCAGAGAGGAGAGGCAAAGTAATCCCCCCCCCCAGTTCCTCCAGCCCAGCAGCAGCCGAGCCAGAGAATGGGTCATCATACAGAGTACTATAAAAGAGATGAAATTCCCGCAGTATACCTTCGGGGTCTGTGGCCTGGCAACCAGTGGGAGTCTGAATTCTAGGGACTACTGTTTGGAGCGTGGGTTCTGCCACAAGACTGGCCAACAGTTTGCCATTCTTGTCCCCTGACTCGAAAAGCTTGGCTACAAGCTTCCGTGCATCAGAGTGCACCAGCGAGGTGTAATGGAGCTTCAGATCCCTTCTCACCTGGGCTAGGGCAGAATCATTTTCAGGCGTGGGATGCCCCGCAAAAAGTTCCAGTGCCGCCCCTTCACTTTGTTCCAGTTGAGCGGTCTGTGACGCAAAGCTGGTTCTCACTGCCTTGATAGAGAAGACATATTCACCTCGGGCATGAGCCTTGCCTGCCTCCCAGACCACGTCAAGGGAAGCCGACCCCTCATTTGTCAGCCAGTACTCCGCGAGTCTGGGCTCTACCAACTCCTGAATTTGAGGATTGGCTATCCAATGGGACGCTAGCCTCCAGCAGCCCGGCTCGCGGGGGTACCCAGAGTCAAGCCAAGCTCCAGCGGTGAGTGGTCTGAAAGACTTGCCAGGAGATAGGAGACTGCTCCGACTCGAGACAGTACAGAAGCCGACCCAAATATGAAATCTATGCGAGACCCAGACCTATGTGGTGCTGAGATATGTGAATACGTCCTATCCTCCGGATGCTTCCACCGCCAGATCTCTTGGAGACCAAAAGTGTCCGCCCAAAGGTCCAAATCAGGGGGGGTAGGTCTAAGGGGGTTAGTGGTGTCTTTGTTATGATCTAGGATGGCGTTAAAGTCCCCTCCAACGAGAATATTGTGGACCTGGAGGGGGGCTATTTTCGTAAGGACGGTGTACAGGATGGAGGAGTCAAACGGAGGAGGGATATATACATTAATTATGGCCCAACGTTGGGGATACATTTCAAGAATCAAGATGAGGTATCTTCCCCCAGGATCCATGAAGACCTGTTCCACCGAGTAAGGAAGCGACTTGTTCAGCAGAATAGTCACGCCCCTTGCGTAGGAGGAGTAGGTGGCATGAAACCCTTGTTTAACCCATGCCCGCCTGAGTGCTAGGATTTTGCTGCCTGTCAGATGAGTTTCCTGGAGAAACAAAATGTGAGGTTTGTGGGACTGCAAAAATTTAAATACTAACGATCTTTTTACCTTGTCATTCAGTCCTCTAACATTCCAAGATATCAGCCTTAAATCTATACCCATTTGAAATAGAGTTCAATGTCAGTAGGATCATAGAGGACCCATCCCCTGTTGTGTTCTGGCCATAGGCCCGCTGCAGAGACAGTCCAGAGGGTGTAGCAGTCCAGTGATTCTGAAGAAAAAAAAGGTGATATGAACAGGAGAAGAAACAAGGTGAAAACAACATAGTCCAGCAAGAAAAATGGTGTGGAACCTGAGCAGGTGTGGTAACTAACATAAAGTGCATGTAACACCCTACCGCCTGGCATAACCCCAACTGTCGCCAAGACGGTTTCTGACCCTAAACTTGATTGTAGACGTCTCCTTCTGAAGGCTCAAAGTTCCTGAGATGACCTCAGCGTGAGTTCAACCTAAAACAGTAGGCGAGGGTGAGGGAGCTTGCATCCTATCACAGTGAGGAGGGACCGGGCACTCCGGGGCAGTGGTATGGTCCTTCCAAGTCGCGGGACTGCCCCAGGTAGAGATAGGTCACCAGGTCCTCTACTCAGAAAGAACAAACAAAACAAAGCAAGGGGGGGGTCGACTGTGGATCACTTGTAGGGGTACGTTTGGGGTAACTCCGGTGCTTGCAGGATTAAAGTAGGAGAAAGCAGACCAGGATTCGGAAGAATCGTGCATCAGGTGGATTGGTGGGAAGGATCTTTCATCGCAGGGTAGTCAGCCAGCTATCAGCATCCGCAGGGTTGTCGAAGAAGCGGACTGCTCCGTCATGTTGGACTCGCAAGCGACTGGGGTAAAGCATGCTATACTTAATGCTCTTGTCTCTGAGACGTCTGCGGACATCATTGAAGGTCTTCCTCTTCCTTTGCAATTCCTCGGAGAAGTCGGGGAAAAGAAGAACTGATGTGGTGCAATATTTGAGTGTGGGGTGTTTGCGGGCCTCAGAGAGAATCCTGTCCCTGTCCCGGTAATTGAGGAAGTGGACCAGGAAAGGCCTGGGGAGATTCCCCGGGATGGCTTTGCCCGTAGGCACTCGGTGGGCCCTTTCAACAACGTAGGTGGGGGGGAACATCCGTAAAGCCCAGGAGATTTTTGAAGAACTCCTCTGCAAACACAGCAGGGTGATCCCCCTCTTCTCCCTCAGGCAGACCAAGGACTCTGACATTGTTGCGCCGCAGTTGTTTTCTGCGTTATCTGACTTCGCGACAAGGGACTGTACAGTGCGCTGCAGCTCGATAATGGAGGTGGAGTGAGTGGCCGTCAGATCCTCCGTGGCCGACACTCTGGATTCTGTTTCGGACATCCTCCCCCTGATCTTGTCCAAGTCGTTCCGTATAAAATTGCACTCCTCAGCAAGGTGGTCAATGCATACCAGCAGCGAAGTCCTGCTCTGCTCGATCGCAGCGAGGATTGTGGCCGTGCTGTCATAAGATGGTGGGGCTGACCCCTCTGCTGCCGGGGCCTCACAGGGATCCATGTCCAACTCGGCCAGCAAGGCCCGGATTCGCCCGACTAGGATGGGATCTGTATACGGGGAAGAGGGCGGTGGCACCTGGAGCAGTGTATTGGCCCTGGTGGCTTTGGAGCTCCCCTTCCCTTTCTTGGAGGAGGAGGACATCTGGCAGGTCACCTAGAGGTAGGATGTGCAACCGTGCCCAGAGGGGAGGCAGCAAGGGACCACCCAAGCTGGCCGCAGCAGACTAATCACAGGGGGTCACCAGGCGCCCGTCGCTCAGCAGCAGGCACCCGACCGGCAGGACAGAGCGGATGTAAGGCTGTAGGTTCAGGGGTGGGGGTGGCTCAGAGCTGGGGAGCAGAGGCAGACAGGCGACAGGGGGGGCTTTAGAATCCACACTCCAGGCTACCACAGCGGTATGCACAGTCCCTGCAGGGCTTCACACTGGGCTGAGGCAATGTTGGGCAGAGAAGACCGGGTGGATGGATGTGAGCAGAGGATCCGAGTTCCGGAACTCGGCAAGGCCTGCCGCGGTTCACCCTTGCGGGCCGCGGCTCAGGAAACAGCGGTGCTTTGCAGGCCGCACTAGGCCGGACAAGGCCGCGGCTTCTACGGATGTCCCCAGTTGCCAGACAGGCCTCCGGACCTCGCTAGATGGGCAGGCAGGGGAGAGTGGATGACCCTCCTTACCTTCAGGCAGGCCGGGATCCGTACGTCCAAGAGAGCCACAGGCCGGCAAGATGGCGGCAGCCGCGGGAGAATGGAGCTGTGCTGGGCAGGCAACCCCTGGCAGAGCTGCTGCAAGATACTGGCCCAGGATGTTTCCGGGGACCGAGAGGAACTGGCTGACAGGTAAGGAGATGCTTTTGGGTTGAAAGTAAACTAGGATGGCGTCGGATGAGAAGCAGGATTCCCGGAGCTCCCCACAGACACGTCCATCACTGTTCACATCAGGACACGCCCCTCGATCCCACACAATCCTTAAGGTGTATTAGTGCCTGGAGTGCGGGAAATGTCTTCTATATGAATGTCACTGGACATCGCAGCTCTGATGTGGGGAAGAAGCACACCTTGATATACACCTCAGATATACAGCCGTGGTCAAAAGTTTGGAGAATGACACAAATATACATTTTCCACAAAGTCTGCTGCCTCAGTTCTTATGATGGAATTTGCATACATCATCCAGAATGTTATGAAGAGTGATCAGATTAATTGCAAAGTCCCTCTTTGCCATGAAAATGAACTTAATCCCATAAAAAAAAAAATTTCCACTGCATTTGTGAAGACTTCATGGCGCCCAAGAAAGTCCAGCAAGCCCCAGGACTGTCTCCTACAGTTGATTCATCTGCGGAATCGGGGCACCACCAGTGCAGAGCTCAGGAATGGCAGCAGGCAGGTGTGAGTACATCGGCACACACAGTGAGGGGAAGACTTTTGGAGGATGGCCTGGTGTCCAGAAGGGCAACAAAGAAGTCACTTCTCTCCACGAAAAACTTCAGGGACAGACTGATCATCTAGGTACAGGGATTGGACTGCCGAGGTCTGAGGGAAAGTCATTTTCTTTAATCAATCCTCTTTCAATTGTTTGGGGCATCCAGAAAAATCCTTGTCCAGAGAGGAATAGGTGAGCGCTACCCTCAGTTCGGTGTCATGTCATACCAACAGTGAAGCATCCTTAGACCATTCATGTGTGGGGTTGCCTCTCAGACAAGGGAGTGCGGGGCTCACTCACAATTTGCCATGAATAAAGAATGGTACAGAAACATCCTCCGAGAGCAACTTCTCCCAACCATCCAAGAACAGTTTGGTGAGGAACAATGCCTTTTCCAGCATGATGGTGCACCTTGCCATAAGGCAGAGTGATAACTAAGTGGCTTGGGGAACAAAACATGGACATTTTGGGTCCTTGGTCAGGAAACTCCCCAGACATTAATCCCATTGAGAACTTGTGGTTAATCCTCTAAAGGCGGGTGAACAAAAAATCCCCACAAATTCTGACAAACTCCAAGCATTGATTTATGTAAGAATGGGGGGCGGCTATCAGTCGGGGTGTAGCCCAGAAGTTGATGACAGCATGCCAGGGGGAATTGCAGAGGTCTTGAAAAAGAAGGGTCAACACTGCAAATATTGACTCTTTGCATAAACCTCATGTCATTATCAATTAAAGTCTTTGACACTCATGAAGTGCTTGTAATTATACTTCAGCATCCCATAGTAACCTCTGACAAAAAGTCCTAAAAACACTGAATCAGTAGACTTTGTGAAAATGTATATTTGTGTCATTCTTAAAACTTTTGTCCATGGCTGATCTTCATCATGTAAGAAACAGTTCATAAGGAGGTCAGAGATCACCAAAGACATGGATGAAGTGTTGTACCGTGTTGGCCATTGATAAAAATAGAAAAATACCCCCCCCCCCCAGAGTCCTTCAGAAGGGCCCTGACTACCTTCGAGCTATTATGCCTGGAACAGCCCCCTGTGCGCCATACCATCTCTTTGACTTATCAATTGCTCATATCGCCACCCACAGAATACAGACCTCCCTATATATCCAAGTGGGAGCAAGAATTGGGACTTCAATTCACGGAGCGGCAAGTGGAGAGACTTCTTTTCTTCTCATGTAAGAGAACCACCAGGAGGCGGCTATAAGGTGTTGACCCGTCGGTACTATACACCTCTGAGGATCCATAAGATGTTCCCTCAGAGCTCAGATTTGTGCTGGAGATGTGGGGAGGAACCAGGTTCTCTCCTCCACATCTTTTGGTCCTGCCGTCTTATGCTCCCGTATTGGACCGAAGTTCACCGCATTGTCCAGAAGTTTACTGATTGGAAGTTGCCTTGGACCCCTGCGTTCTTCCTCTTGCACTAGCATGAGATTCCGAGCAAGATCTATAGGAGATCCATCTTACCTCTCCTGCTCACAGCGGCGAAGAGTTGCATCCCATTGTTTTGAAAGCAGACACAGCTGCCGGCAGTAGCTGTCTGGTTGAAAAGAGTAGCCGAAAAAGAATGAAATGGAGGACTTGGTGGCCACGGAAAGGGGCTTTAGAGAGAAGTTCCTAAAGAAATGGTTTTATTGGCATGAAAAGGAAAAAAAATTGGACTAATTACAGTCCGAATATATAATATATACAATAAATCCAATGTTTGCACAGATGGAAGTAAATTCAATATACACCCAGTGGCTGAATCACGGAAGAGTGCACCATCACCTTGTGGAAGGCATGCTTACCAGATAGTAAGACAAATGAGCAGGTGGCTATAACCCAGCCCAGGCCTTTAAGTCTTGCAGGGAGACACAGACTGCGATGTGGTTGTTGCAAGCTTCCTATGTCTGGTTTAGCGTTGACTCCACAGGTGGTGATTATTTATAAACCAAAGAAATAAATACAGATACCATAGCGTAATATTGTCAGATTACTCCAATATACAGTATATACAATTGCACTTACAGTGTAGGGGAAAAAAAGAGCATGGACAAATAACACCCAGTGAATAGATCACATCGAGTGAACCGCCACCACACAGAGAACCTCCTTACCAGATGGTAAAACAAAAATGCGGATATCTCTAGATCAATAGATCCTCAGCTGGACACAAGCATGGAACCAGTAGGTGGATGGAGACAAACACGATAAAAAAAACATATGTTCCTTATATTCCGTAGGTATAAGTTGATGTTAACCCAAAGAGAAGATACAACAGACCATAGCGTGATAACGTCTGAACTTGGTTTTAATGGAAAAAAAAAGGTGCACTTACAAACAGAAGATAAAATCTTGCATAAAAATACGAAGCCGGCCAGCTGCAATACAAAAGCTCCCGTCCTCTACAAAACGGGGTGGTGATGTCGGCATGTACTTCCACAGACGCGTTTCGTCATAGCTAACATTATCAATAGGGAACGGGTAGCGTGCTGACTCACCACCTAATATTAATCTTAAATATTAAATTTCTTCTAGATTAAACTAAATATCACTATTTTTCACATTGAGTATTATTCACCTGATGATATCACGTTATTTAATTGATTAATTTGTTCATTTAATATTTATTTAGTCACATTAAATAACATTATACTATTGTAGATGGTTAATTAACTATAATTTATTTTATATTCACAATTTTCACTTATTGTTGCATATATATTGATGTATTTATCTAATACAAGTACCGTATATACTCGAGTATAAGCCGAGTTTTTCAGCACATTTTTTTTGTGCTGAAAATGGCCCGGATTTTGGGTACCTGGTACTGGCCCCCAAACGTGGCACACGTGTAGCCCCACTCTTCCTCTAAAAGTGTGCAAAGCTTGTTGTCTGGGGGACCTACGGCCGGGGAACACCGATTTTTCAAATCCGGGCACACATTTGTCCAGCCATGACAATGATCAGACGTATTTTCTATGATAATTGGCTCAGTCTAGTGGCCATAATGCTGTATGATGCTCTTTAATGATGGAGGTATTTCAAGAAATATACCTCATTATGACCACTAGATGGAGATGATGATCATAGAAAATCACTATGTTAATTAGATTATGGCCCAATTATATCACAGCTGGGCAAATGCTCGTCACATTCGTCCAACACATTTTCTATAGATAGACCCCTTAGGCATGGTTTCATATTGATGACTGAGATCATACTCATGGATTATGAGTTCAAAGATAATCTTGATGTTTACACTCTGCGCAAAATCCAAACTAAACTCTCATAATACAGCGTGCAGTGGTCAGAAACATGTCATATACAGCCCTGTGTATAGAGTGCGGTGGTCAAGAACATGTCATATACAGTCCTGTGTATAGAGTGCGGTGGTCAGGAACATGTCATATACAGTCCTGTGTATAGAGTGCGGTGGTCAGGAACATGTCGTATACAGTCCTGTGTATAGAGTGCAGTGGTCAGGAACATCATATACAGTCCTGTGTATAGAGTGCAGTGGTCGGGAACATGTCATATACAGTCCTTTGTATAGAGTGCAGTGTTGTGGAAATGTTATTATATAAAATTTATGTGGACATTTTATTCTACGATGTGTGTGTTACAGATTGTCGTCTGTCTCCCTGTGTCTGATTTAAAGGGGTTGTAAACCTTCCTGTTTTCTCACCTTAATTGCATCTTATGCATTAAGGTGAAAAAACACCCGATACTTACTTCACTTTTTTACGCATGGAGTCACTGTGTAGGCCAGCTCCCGGTGCAGACACATGTAGAATGGCATATTTGAGCCCATGCATCTATGAGATAACAGGAGCAGCCGGGATGGGTATGGGAGGAGGTGAAGGCAATAGACAGTGAAATCATGTGGGGCAATGCCTGATAACCATATGGCTCAATAAAACGATCAGAGCATAACATAATAACATATACAACATGAATCTGCCTACAATTAGTTGGCGGTTGTAACAGCAAAACAAAATAAAACATAGGTTAGAAGGGAAGCGGCCTGAGATAACCTGTGGGGTAGCTTAGTGCGCCAAGAGAGGATATAATCCTGAGTTTGCATTGACTGTGTCAGTGCGGAGTAGGGCGATGATGATCCGGGCCAGATGGCCTGAAGCGTTTGAGAGTCCAAAGGGCGGTTAAGTGGTACAGACCTTGAAGTGGGGCCCGGGTGCGGGCCCGCATGTAGTGTACGTAGGAAGGCCGCTGCATCGGAGGGATCCTGGAAGGAGAGCTGATCGTCGTTGGGGGCCTTGAGGCGAAGTGTAGTGAGAAAGGCCAAATTTTACCTGGCGTTGGTAAAGTTCTGTGCATACATGCTGGAAAGCTTTTCTTTTTTTGATACTTCAATGGAATAGTCAGCAAAGATCAGGATCCTCACGCCGTCGATTGGGAGAGATCTGGATTGTCGGAATTTCTGTAGTATGGAGGTTTTGTCTGCATAGTTCAGATATTTGGCAATGATCGGCCGAGGAGACTTACAATCGGTGTTAAAAGTCCCCATGCGGTGTGCCTGTTCCACTGAGCAGGGGCCTGAGAGGCCTAGGGCTTCAGGTATACGTCAGGCGCAGAATTCAGTGAGGATGGCTGCTTGTAGAGATTCTGGGACGCCTACAAAGCGCAAATTGGACCTTCTGGACCTGTTTTCCAAATCGTCCAGCTTTTGTAGAATAATAGGATTTTTATTACAGCTTACCTGTAAAGTCCTTTTCTTGGAGTACATCATGGGACACAGAGCCTTGAGTGTTTACTTAATGGGTAATAGGCCTACCTTCAGGTGTTGACACTGGTAAACCCTAATTAAGGAAGTTTACTCCCTATATAACCCCTCCTCCTTCCAGGAGCACATCAGTTTTTGTAGCAAAGAAATATGTCTAAATCCCAAAAGAGGGGAGGGACCTCTGTGTCCCATGATGTACTCCAAGAAAAGGATTTTACAGGTAAGCTGTGATAAAAATCCTATTTTCTTTATTGTACATCATGGGACACAGAGCCTTAAGTATTTACTTAATGGGACGTCCCATAGCAATGCCACTTGAGGGGTGGGAGAAACAACCCGCAGGGTACACCCAGACTTGAGGATCTACACTGCTGCTTGCAGCACACTGGTGATATCCTCATACATCCTTACATCCACCTGATGATAAAATTTTGTGAATGTATGCACTGAAGACCAAGTTGCGGCCTTACAGATCTGAGCCATGGAGGCCTGATGACGCACTGCCCAAGAAGCACTAACCGACCTGGTAGAATGCGCCTTAACTTGAAACGGGGGAATCTTGCCCGTTAAATCATAAGTTTGAATTATCACTTGCCGAATCCACTTAGCAACAGTGGATTTCGACGCTGCCTGTCCCTTCTTAGGACCCTCCGGCAGAATAAATAAGACATCAGTCTTACGAATCTGAGCAGTTTTCTTTAAATAGATTTTCACTGCTCTCACCACATCAAGACAATGTAGTGACTTTTCTTCCCTGGAACATGGTTTTGGAAAAAACGATGGCAGGACAATATCTTGGTTCAGGTGAAAACCTGAAATTACCTTTGGCAAAAAGCCTGGACGAGGGCGTAGTACCACTCTGACCTCATGAAAAATTAAATATGGCTCTTTACAAGAAAGAGCAGCCAACTCTGATACCCTTCTTGCTGAGGATATAGCAACCAAAAATACCAACTTCCTTGTCAGAAGGACTAGGGGAATATGTTGTATCGGTTCAAATGGCTGTTTTTGTAACACAGACAAAACTAAGTTTAAGTCCCAGGGATTCAAGGGAGGTTTGATGGGCGGATTAAGCCGCGTTACTCCTTGTATAAAGCCCCGGACTAAAGAATGAGTAGCAAGTGGTCTCTGAAATAAGACCAATAAAGCTGAGACTTGGCCCTTAATAGTACTTAAGGCCAACTTCATCTCTACCCCTAATTGTAGAAAGGCAAGAATTCTGCCTATGATATATCTCCGAGGGTGCCAACCCTTGGATTCACACCAGGAAACATAAGCCTTCCAGACTCTATAATATATAGTTCTGGAAGCTGGCTTCCTGGCATTGATCAGGGTGGAGATAACTGACCCGGAAAGCCCACGTTTCTTTAGAATGTGGGTTTCAATAGCCAAGCCGTTAAATTTAGAGACCGTAAGGAAGGATGGAATATCGGTCCCTGAGAGAGCAGATCTGACCGTAGTGGGAGGGACCATGGGCCCTCCACTGCCATCTTTATGATTTCTGCATACCATGACCTCCTGGGCCATGCTGGTGCTACCAGATTAATTGGCTTCCTTTCCAGCTTGATTCTGCAAAGAAGTCGAGGCAGCAACTGGATGGGGGGAAATGCATATATCAGTGAGAACTGACCCCATGGGGTCACCAACGCATCCGTTCCGCATGCGAATGGATCCCTTGTTCTGGCCACAAAGTTGACCAACTTCGTGTTGAATCTGGATGCTAGGAGATCTACATCCGGAGTCCCCCATCTTTGGCAAACAGCCCGAAATATGTCGGGGTGAAGCGAGCATTCCCCTGGGAATAACTGCTGACGACTTAAGTAGTCCGCCTGCCAATTCTCTACTCCCGGAATGAATATTGCAGAAAGGCAAGGAACATTCCTTTCTGCCCAAGTTAGAATATGGTTCACCTCTCTCTGCGCTGAGAGACTCTTGGTGCCCCCTTGGTGATTGATATAGGCCACAGCTGTGGCATTGTTGGATTGAATCCTGACAGGGTAATTCTGTAGCCTGGAAGTCCAGGCCTTTAAAGCCAGATGTACTGCCCGAATCTCTAGGATATTGATGGGCAAGCCTCTTTCGGTCCTTGACCATTGTCCTTGGACAGTTGTCCTTTCTAGTACTGCTCCCCAGCCTGAGAGGCTGGCATCCGTCATTACGACCTTCCAGATAACTGGTCTGAAGGATTTTCCTTTCAGCAGATTCTGGGTTAGTAACCACCAAGTGAGGCTTTGGGCCACTCTTGGGGACAGCCGCATTGGCGAGTCTAAGGCTTGAATTGTTTTGTTCCAAGCAGACAGGATACTGTTTTGCAACAGTCTTGAATGGAACTGGGCAAAAGGAACTGCTTCGAATGAAGCCACCATGGTTCCTAGTAACCTCATGCAGAGGCAAATGGAGGGATTGCCATTTGACCTGACCCTCCGTACCAATTCCTTTTATGGAGTTGATCTTTGCTAGAGGTTGTAGTGCGTACACCCTGCTCCAAACGAATCACTGATTGATCTATAAGTAATAGATCGTCTAGGTACACTATGATTGTTATGCCCTGTGTCCTTAACCTGGCTAGAGGTGGGGCCAGCACCTTGGTGAACACCCGGGGTGCTGTGGCTAGCCCGAAGGGCAGGGCTACAAACTGGAAATGCTGTTGTTCTAATTCGAACCGCAGAAATTTTTGATGAGCCGGGAATATAGGGACATGCAGCTATGCATCCCTGATGTCGATTGACGCAAGAAGTTCTCCTAGAAGGATAGAAACGACTGATCTGATTATCTCCATGCGAAAGGAGCGGATCTTCAGGAACTGATTTAGCTTTCTTAGATCTAGAATGGGTCTGACGTCTCCATTTGGTTTTGGTACCATGAAAAGATTTGAATAAAACCCCAGACCTTGTTCCCTTGTGGGGATCTGTATGATCACCCCTTGAGATCTTAATCGGTCTATTGCTTGAAACAGAGATTGTTTCTTCTCTGGATCCTTGGGTACGCTTGATCTTAGGAAACGAGATGGTGGAAAGTTCCGGAATTCCAGCTTGTATCCCAGCGTTACCGTGGAGATGACCCATGTGTCCTGAATCTCCTTTTCCAGACTTCTGAAAAGTGCAGAAGTCTTCCCTCACCTTGGTGAGGGGGGTTGCCTGTTCCTGACGAGGCTTTAGGATTCTGTTTCGCAGATTTCCTACCCCAGGGCTTCTTTTGAGCCTGGGTCTGACTCTGAGGTCTTCCTCTAGAGTCTGACGGCGGAGGCCATCGCCACTGCTTAGAGGCGGAAGCCCTTGGTGCAGGGGAAAGGGCCCGTTTAAATGAAGGGCCTTTGTATTTTCTTTTGATGGGTAAAATCGTGCTTTTCCCACTAGAAATTGTCTTGATATATTTATCCAAGTCCTCTCTGAAAAGTCGCTCCCCATGGAAGGGGAACCCAGTTAGGAGGTTCTTACATGGTGTTTCAGCTGACCAATTCTTTAGCCACAGGATCCTGCGCATATGTACAAGCATAAGCGTAAGGCTGGATGCCTGGTGAATGGAATCTTTAATGGCATCTATGTCAAAACATAATGCCTTAGGTAGTTCAGTCAAATCTCGAGCCTGTTGTGTAGGAAGTTCTCTAAGGGCCAATTTAAATTGGTCCTTTAGGGATTGGCAGACGCCTATTGCAGCGACTGCTGGCTGAGTGACGGCACCTGCTATGGAAAAGGCAGATTTTAGCAGGGATTCCAACTTCTTATCTGTTGGATCCTTAAGCATTTGTGCATTGTCTACAGGACAAGTCAAGTTATTGTTCACATTGGAAATCGCAGCGTCAACTGCTAGTACTTTCCATCTTTTGGAGAATCTTTCCTCCAGAGGATAGCGATTTGCAAAACTCTTAGGAGGGAGAAAATGTTTATCCGGATGATCCCATTCCAGAAAAATAAGATGTTCTAGCAATGCATGTGCTGGAAACGCATGCAAAGCATGGGAAGGTTTCAAAGAACCTAAAGAAGAGGCCGGGTTTTTATGAGACTCTGTTAGAGGCAGCATGAAGGTGGAGCGAACCATTTCTGTAAGAGATTGTATCAGCAATTTCTCAGTTTGGGAAGCTGAAAAAGGTTCATCTGCCGTTGTCTCCTCCAAGGAGGAATCATCGGTTTGTCTTTCTTCCTGATGGATTGAGGGTAGCACCTCATCGTGAGTCCACTGTTCCCCTAGTAAAGCTAAAGTGGGGGAAGGGCTAGTACGTTTCTTATCACTCTGAATAGAGGATGCGATTAAAGCCGCTAATCTTTCTTCCATACCCTGGAGGGAGGAGGAGAGAACATCTTCAGTCTCATATCTAGGTGCTGAGATGTGAGAGGCAGTTGCACCATCAATATGTTCCAATGGCTCACCCTGTGTTGCCATAATTGGTAATTCAGGTAAGAATGACAGCATGGAATTACAGCTAGAAGTCTCAATGCCTGGGGGTGAAATCTTTGCTTTTTTGGCTTTTGAGGTGTCTTTTTTGGTAGGCATAGTCCTAAGTACAAAAACAGAGGCGCTATACAATTTGCACTAAATCGCTGATAATAGTCATGACTTTAAAAAAGCCGCTATAAAGTTTCAGCCTAGTGCTGAAAAGAGTGTCTTTCCTGAATCAGGAATGCCAGTGCAACCCATACGTGTCTCACAGCGCGTGTCTCCGGGTATGCTTCCTCCTCAGCAGCGGAGGAGAGACTGACATGGCTATAGGTTTCCCATTTTTGCGGTACTGCGTTTAGGCTCCGCACCCTCCGGAAAAAATTCCGCCCCCTTTTTCCATTTAAAAAATTGTCTTTTCCCGCGATTCAGCGCGGCGCTATAGATCCCTGATCAAACATGAGAAGGAGGAGGGGGGAGGGGAGCAGAGACTGCAGTGAGGCAGAGAAACAAAAAACAGCCAGAAAATCCTATCGTGGTACATAGCGGGACCTCTGCATCCCCCATGGCGGGGGGAGGGGGGTAAGTAAGGGGGGTGCAGCGCTGCTGTCTCCCTGACCCACTGGTCCCATCAGAGGGGGAAAAAAACTCCTTTAAAAGCTTTATCTTACCTTGGTAAGAATATCCCCTCCACCTGCTGTACCAACCAAGCACGGACTGAGCTTAGTGAAGAGACAGAGTATGGTAAGTGCATAGGCTCCCTCTAGTGGAGACTTAAGGCATGGCAATCTCTTTTCCTTAATGGAAGACATTAAAAATACCTAAGTTTCTTCCTTACCTTATCATCGATGCAGGATTTTGCTGAAATAACAGAAAAAATCCAGCTTTCACCCATCACGGTGGGCTGTGTTTAGCCAAACCTTCAAGGACGGGGGTCCCTGAAAAGGGATTTCCACTGCCTTGGGCCATGTATAGCACCCCATCAGGAAGCAAATAGGTAATGTAACAAGACCTAAGCCCTGGTTTCGTGGGGTCCAGCCCTACAAAGAGAGGCGTTACAGGCAAAACCTTGTGCTTCGGATACGAGGTCCCAGGTACCATCCATTTAGCCTCAGTGGCACTGTGGTGGATCTGGCTTCTTTTTATGGAGGAATTTAAATCCAGCATGGATCCCTCCTGGAGCTCCTCAGAGCACATCTTCACTCGTGACCAACACCTTTAGACACTGGCGAAAAAACTGATGTGCTCCTGGAAGGAGGAGGGGTTATATAGGGAGTAAACTTCCTTAATTAGGGTTTACCAGTGTCAACACCTGAAGGTAGGCCTATTACCCATTAAGTAAATACTTAAGGCTCTGTGTCTCATGATGTACGATAAAAAAATACTTATTAGTTTTGTCTTGGGCCTGTTCAGGTGCCTGAGCTTGGTATAGCTCTTCTTCAACATTGCTCCACTTTGTTTAATCTAGTGCTGTGTTCCCCTAGTTGTGCCTTACTCTGCTGCATCCCTGCATGGACTGCTCTCTCCACAGAGGCAGCTATTGTGGGGGTGAGGAAAGCTGCAACAGCCTGAGCTATGTGCTCTATGATATTATCCCCATCCTGGGAAGCTGAGGAGACACCATGAGAGGGAGGGGGGGGGGCGAGCATCCGCTCACCTCCATGTCCAGCGTGTCCACTAAGGAGACCGGGATGGCCGAAGCCGAGGCCTCAAGTTTTTTTCCACAAACCGGTCCATGTATAAGTAGGGGAGTCCCGAGGAGGCTGCAGGATCGCGGGGTTCGCTGGGCTGGTTTTTTTATGCCGGTTTTCGGATCGCGCTGCGGGAGCTGAGGAGAAGGCAGCTACTCCATGCGGCACCAGAACCGGAAGTCAGTTTTTCCTTTAATAAAAGGCATTACATGATGTGGGATTCCCCTTTCTCTCCTCCCTCAGTGTGTATGAAGAGGCGGAGCCCTGAGTGTGTATGAAGTGGCGGAGCCCTGAGTGTGCATGAAGTGGCGGAGCCCTGAGTGTGCATGAAGAGGCGGAGCTCTGAGTGTGTATGAAGAGGTGGAGCTCTGAGTGTGTATGAAGAGGCGGAGCCCTGAGTGTGTATGAAGAGGCGGAGCCCTGAGTGTGTATGAAGAGGCGGAGCCCTGAGTGTGTATGAATAGGTGGAGCCCTGAGTGTGTATGAAGTGGTGGAGCCCTGAGTGTGTATGAAGTGGCAGAGCCCTGAGTGTGCATGAAGAGGCGGAGCTCTGAGTGTGCATGAAGAGGCGGAGCTCTGAGTGTGTATGAATTGGCGGAGCCCTGAGTGTGTATGAAGAGGCGGAGCCCTGAGTGTGTATGAATAGGTGGAGCTCTGAGTGTGTATGAAGAGGCGGAGCTATGAGTGTGTATGAAGAGGCGGAGCCCTGAGTGTGTATGAAGTGGCAGAGCCCTGAGTGTGCATGAAGAGGCGGAGCTCTGAGTGTGCATGAAGAGGCGGAGCTCTGAGTGTGTATGAAGTGGCGGAGCCCTGAGTGTGCATGAAGAGGCGGAGCTCTGAGTGTGTATGAAGAGGCGGAGCTCTGAGTGTGTATGAAGAGGTGGAGCCCTGAGTGTGTATAAAGAGGTGGAGCTCCTGAGTGTGTATGAAGAGGCAGAGCCCTGAGTGTGTATGAAGAGCCAGAGCCCTGAGTGTGTATGAAGAGGCGGAGCTCTGAGTGTGTATGAAGAGGCGGAGCTCTGAGTGTGTATGAAGAGGCGGAGCCCTGAGTGTGTATGAAGAGGCGGAGCTCTGAGTGTGTATGAAGAGGCGGAGCTCTGAGTGTGTATGAAGAGGTGGAGCCCTGAGTGTGAAGAGGCGGAGCTCCTGCAGGAACAGCGGTCGGAGGAGGAAGCCGAGTCTAGGAGGGAGACTGACAGAAAGCGCAGCAGACTTGCAGGAGTGAGCAGAAGGATCCAGTTCCTTTGGCATCGAAGGTGAGGAGAGTGTGAAGGATGTTGGTGACTCTGGTAGATGAAAAGCTGGGAGTCATATTGCTCTGGTGAGTGGGGAAGCACTACTAAGGGGGCGCCCTCACCATCACATGTGTAAGAGGTGGAAGAAGGCCGTTGCTACACTACAGCTGGCACAGTTTGGAGCACAGAGAACTTTCACACCTTATCAACTTTTCATTGATTGGTGGATTTTTTGGAGCAAAATAAGTTAATTAAATTTGATGCAAAGAGGAAGCAGTGGACTTGCAGAGAACACTATATTGAGCACAAAATATTGTATGATTACATAATTTTCCACAGGTTTTTTGTTTATTTAATATAGCAGCAAATATTATATGAATAAAGAAGTAGGTGCAAAGTGGAAGCAGTGAATCTGCAGGGAACAGCATCTTGAGTACAAAGCACTTTATGTTGTATATGAATTTGCACATGGATCAGTTTATTTAATTCATTGATAAACACCATAAGATCAATGAAGTAGCTGTAAATTGGAAGCAGTAGATTATTATTTGATCACCTAGCACTTTATATATGAATGTATCCACATATTTTAGTGTATTGGTGATAATTTAGGCGCACACACAATAGGACAGCGCTGTGACACATAATGTTCTTCTAGTTGATAAAGGGAATACTTACCAGTCCGGTATAAGTTATTTCTGTAGGTAGTTGAGTTGGAATCATCACAAGTACCGATCACTCACTGTGTGTGTTCATTCAGAAAAGGAAGGGGCTGGTAACCTACATATTTAATGGCCCCTTCCCCCACTCTCCATCCTGAAACATCCCCCTGTGTGTTTGCAGCAGCTGGCAGGAGGGGAAATGACAGCGCTTGGGGGGCACATGGGGGGGGGGGCAAGCAGGAAGAATCAAATAGTGGACATGAACATGTGATCTATGTGGTGGGGGAAGAGGGGGGGGCAATTATAAGAACTGATCTCCTGTGTGTCTCTCCCTGCAATCACTGAAAGCCGGCAGGAGGGAGAGGAGGAGAAGCAGCTTTCAGCAGCTGCAGGGAGAGACACACAGGAGATCAGTTCTTATAATTCCCCTCCCCCCACCACACTGATCACATGCTCCTGTCCACCATGATTCCTCCTGCTGTCCTCTCTTATCTGTGGGGACACACGGCTCTCCTCTCCTCTCACATGGAGTGCAGAGCGGGGCTGTCAATTTCCTTCAGTTTAGGTGCAGAAAACTGCAGACATGCTGCATAATCGCACACAGCTCCGCCCCGCACATCACACACGGGTTTCGGTGTGAATCAGACATAGAAAACAATTGTTATCTATGTGTCTTGTGTCACAGATCTGCATTTCCCTCGTGCAGAACAACGCAGATCTCTGCAGATGGTGAGAATAATGACCCCCAACTCTAAACTGATGACCTGTAAAGACTTTTATAGTGTCACCCATGAGAAATGTTTCATCATTACACCGACACACACTCTTTATTTTTCTTCATTCAATAAACTTTTTATTATAATGTTACTTATAACAAGATTGTAATCATATAATCAGGAAATAGTAAAGGAAGAAATCCAATTGGTCAGGAAAATGACTTGTCTGGAATGTGGAGGCGGAGTCATTATTAATTTGTGTACAATATAATAATGTAAACACGTTGTGTATTGTAACAAAGTATTGTAGAAAAGATCGCACCATAGAAAATAGGGGAAAGTAGAAAATAAACCCGGATATGAAGGTGACATTTGTGTACGAGGAACACCTTAACAATTACCACCATTTTATTCTCCAGGGCCTCTGCTTTCAGAAAATATATGTTTGGGGGTTTTATCTAATCTTCAGGCCCAAAATCTGCATTTTACCATGTGTGCAAAAATAATGGAAAACCAGCTCTGGCAGTGAAAGGGTTAATATGAGCTAGATGGGATCACTCTGCTGTGGTCACACTCTAATCATTAGAGCTCCCCCTAGCTGCAGCCTGGTATTAACATTGCTAGGAGGTCTATTCATTTATCTGCTCCATACTTCCCATCTTTATATAAACGTCTCCTGACATTTAGGGGTCTAGTCATAAATAATTGTACAGCAAATTTCCGGGTGAAAATACATGTACATTCCTTCTGTGTGAATGAGGGGAAAATTGAGTTTAATTGGCTATTTGCTGGTCGAATAATTTCCATTGATTTAAAATAGAAAATACTACATTTGTCACTAGCTGGAGATAATTGCTATTATACTTAGCGCCATCTAAAGCCCAAACATAGTATTTTTCATTTTAATTCAATGGTTAGTCTAATAGTGTTGTCTTATTTAAGTTCTATCCTTCAGTGTGTACTGTACTGATAAGTGTATGAGTATGATCTCAGGTATTAGTATGAAGACATGTCTGATGAAGGGAAATAAGAGGTCTATTTAAAAAAAAAAACAATGTGACAATCATTCATCCAGCTGTTACAATTTCTGGCTGTGATTTAACACAGTGATTTCCTATGATCATCAGCTCCATCTAGTGGCCATAATCGGGTATTTTTCCTGAAATACCTCAATTAGTGCAAAACTGCATTATAGTCATTAGATGGAGTCAAGGAAATCAGAGTATGAAATAAAATACACCCAATATTCATCACAGCTGGGTGAATGTCGGTCATAACCGTTCAACTATTTTTTTTTTAAATAGACCTCTAAGTGTTTGTGAAATCTTCACCACAAAATGTACTCAGCCAATGAAAGGTAATGACTCCATTTTTATTTTTCTACTGCTAACAATGGCCAACACGGTACAACACTTCATCCATGTCTTTGGTGATCTCTGATCTCCTTATGAAGTGTTTCTTACATGATGAAGATCAGCCATGGAGTATATCTGAGGTGTATATCAGGGTGTGCTTCTTCCCCACATGAGACCTGTGATGTCCAGCAACTTTTATATAGAAGACATTTCCTGCACTCAAGGCGCTAATAAACCTCAAGGGTTGTGTGGGATTCCTGATGTACAGGAAGACAGGACTTCAGTGAGGAACAATTCCCTCGCGCAGGAATATGGCTTCTCCCCCGTGTGAGATCTCTGATGTATGTAAAGATTGGACTTATCTGAAAAACATTTCCCGCACTCAGGACAGGAATACGGCTTCTGCCCCGTGTGAGATCTCTGATGTGTGTAAAGATTGGACTTCACTGAAAAACATTTCCCACACTCAGGACAGGAATATGGCTTCTCCCCCGTGTGAGATCTCTGATGTTTGTAAAGACTGGACTTCAGTGAAAAACATTTCCCGCACTCAGGACAGGAATACGGCTTCTCCCCTGTGTGAGATCTCTGATGTGTGGAAAGATTGGACTTATCTGAAAAACATTTCCCGCACTCAGGACAGGAATACGGCTTCTGCCCCGTGTGAGATCTCTGATGTGTGGAAAGACTGGACTTATCCGAAAAACATTTTCCACACTCAGGACAGGAATACGGCTTCTCCCCCGTGTGAGATCTTTGATGGCTGTAAAGATAGGACTTCTGTGAAAAACATTTCCCACACTCAGGACAGGAATACGGCTTCTCCCCCGTGTGAGATCTTTGATGTTTGTAAAGATTGGACTTCTGTGAAAAACATTTCCCACACTCAGGACAGGAATACGGCTTCTCTCCTGTGTGTGTTCTTTTATGCACATTAAGATGGGATTTAGAAGGGAAACACTTCCCGCATTCAGTACAGGAAAACCTCTTCTCTGTTGGAAGGATGGCACCATCCCTCACAGTCTGAGGTTCCTCAGGATAAGAGGAATACGATGGTCCAGCACCGTCCCGCACAGTCTGAGGTTCCTCAGGATAAGAGGAATACGATGGTCCGGCACCGTCCCGCACAGTCTGAGGTTCCTCAGGATAAGAGGAATACGATGGTCCGGCACCATCCCTCACAGTCTGAGGTTCCTCAGGATAAGAGGAATACGATGGTCCAGCACCATCCCGCACAGTCTGAGGTTCCTCAGGATAAGAGGAATACGATGGTCCGGCACCGTCCCGCACAGTCTGAGGTTCCTCAGGATAAGAGGAATACGATGGTCCGGCACCGCCCCGCACAGTCTGAGGTTCCTCAGGATAAGAGGAATACGATGGTCCGGCACCGTCCCGCACAGTCTGAGGTTCCTCAGGATAAGAGGAATACGATGGTCCGGCACCGTCCCGCACAGTCTGAGGTTCCTCAGGATAAGAGGAATACGATGGCCCGGCACCGTCCCGCACAGTCTGAGGTTCCTCAGGATAAGAGGAATACGATGGTCCGGCACCATCCCGCACAGTCTGAGGTTCCTCAGGATAAGAGGAATACGATGGTCCGGCACCGTCCCGCAGAGTCTGAGGTTCCTCAGGATAAGAGGAATACGATGGTCCGCCACCGTCCCGCACAGTCTGAGGTTCCTCAGAATAAGAGGAATACGATGGTCCGGCACCGTCCCGCACAGTCTGAGGTTCCTCAGGATAAGAGGAATGCGATGGTCCGGCACCGTCCCGCACAGTCTGAGGTTCCTCAGGATAAGAGGAATACGATGGTCCGGCACCGTCCCGCACAGTCTGAGGTTCCTCAGGATAAGAGGAATACGATGGTCCGGCACCGTCCCGCACAGTCTGAGGTTCCTCAGGATAAGAGGAATACGATGGTCCGGCACCGTCCCTCACAGTCTGAGGTTCCTCAGGATAAGAGGAATACGATGGACCGGCACCGTCCCGCACAGTCTGAGGTTCCTCAGGATAAGAGGAATACGATGGTCCGGCACCGTCCCGCACAGTCTGAGGTTCCTCAGGATAAGAGGAATACGATGGTCCATCTACACTGTGTGGTGCCGGATGGACATTTGAGGTAGTCGGGTTTTCTCCTGGACTATACTGTGTGATGTCCTCATCTTCTACTTTACAGTCTGGAGACAAAGTGAGACAATCCTCTGAGGTTTTCCTCATCTCCCGTCCATCTACTAAAATAGAAATAAAAAGATTATTACTAGACATGAGCAGATTGGTCCCCCTAAACCAGGACTCCGCCCACATCAGGCAGCTTTGTCTCTGAGGATCTTACAATTCCCCCCTCCAGGTAACTAGTAAATGGGTCCTCTGATCTCCTACCAGATCATTTCTTTATTCATGGACCTTAGTCAGAGAGTGAGGAAACAACGAGAACTGTCTCTTATAGGAGTGACAGTGATGAGGGGATTATAGGACGAGTGTCCCCACCCCCTCTATCACTCATTGCCATCTTCCCAACACAAGAAGTCCTGCACTTCCTTATTTAGTTTATTATTTAGTCATGAATAACAGCGGGGCTGAGCCCCACCAGAGGTCAGAGAGTGAGGATGGGGGAGAACAACCAAGATGAAGACTGGACTGATCCTGAAGACCTCCATCATTGGGTTATTGACTCCTCCCCCATTATCACTTTCTCTTTTAGGTTTCAAAGTTTGAGGATGTTATCACATTATTATCACAATGTAAAAGTCTGTGCTCCAATCAAATCATCAGATATAAAGGGGTTTATTTATTAAGCTAGAGAGGGCAAAATTAGTTATTATTCTGCAGAGAAGCCAATCGGCTTCCAGGTTTTATTGCTAAAGCTTAATTAAACAAGCTGAGGTTAGAAGCCGATTGATTACTCTGCAGAATTGTGACTAATTTTGCCCTCTCTAGCTTTAGTAAATGAACCCCAGAATGTCTAGCTGGTAGAAAATGGGTGTAAAAAAAGAGAATATGTATTATGTGTATATATAGCAGTGGGTAGAGAGGAGAGAGCAGAAGTCAGGACTATGTAATGTACAACATATTGTATAAGATACAACAGATAATACTATATAGTATCAGAATGATGTAATGTACAACATGGAGTATATAGTGCAGGGGTCAGGAGTATGTAATGTACAATATAAATGATATAGTGTAAGGGTCAGGACTCATAATATTGGAAGTCAATAATCAGTGGAAGCCTAAAATGTTTACATGAGACAAGTTGCAGAGGTCCCACACCGCTGCCTCCCATCTCCTGAGACTGCACTCAGTGACTTGGGTCTGAGACTATACAGACATATCCCTCCACCCGGCACAGCCAGCAGACAACAGAGAAAGTAATCCTGGGAAAAATGCTCTATCAGAAATTCTATTCGACCCGGGCATGGGGCAGAACACCCAAAGTACATACCCCAGGTGCCTAGTTCTGGTAACATCTATGGTGAAAATGAACATTTTGTTGCCAGCTGAACCCCAGAATCTCCATAAATCTGGTCTAGAGACATAAATTGTGTCTGCAGCACAGAGAAGGAAGATTATCCGAGAGAAATACAGGAATACAGGACGGGGAACACAGCTCAGGAAAGTGACCAGGGAATTACAGGCTGATATCACCAAGTCCCCGCCCTACTCTGGACCAATCAGTGAGCAGTATGGGTGGAGGAATGTATTTAGTGTTAATGACCCACCTGTGCTGATCTCTGTAGGAGTGTCCTCCTCTATAATTAGTCTTATTATTCCATCCTCCTCCATAGACTGCTGATCATCCCTCACATAAGTCGTCTCTTCTTCTTTCACCTCAACTTTATCTATCAGATCTTCACCCTAAACCAAGAGAATGAGAGTGAATATCACCTGTAAAATATAAAATCACATAAAAAATCCACACATCATCTCTACGAGTCCATGTTCTAGATGCCCGTCCCACCAACCTTGTAACATTGAGGGATGGTGTGACCTTCCTGTGTGGAATCCCGGGAATACAGAGGACGGGGACATCTCTCTGGTGGGTTCCTGGTATTAGGTGGCTTCATCATATCCTTGTGTCCTTCTGAAAACTCCTCCATCACTCCATACTCCTCATCCTCCTCTTTATACTCTTCTTTAACATCAATATTATCATCCCCGAGGTTTCCACGCTGAAAATATAATAAAAATGACATCAGTTGTAACAATACAGATAATGTACAGATCCTAATGGTACTATCAGTGATTGTCCCTCATCTATCCCGGGAATACAGAGGACGGGGACATCTCTCTGGTGGGTTCCCATTACTGGATCCATCTGTAGGAAACACACACACTGACTGAATACCCATCCCATAGCCAATTCATACATACTATAACTATGGTTCGAGGCCTGGAGATATTACCACAACCTTAAAGTGGAGCTCCACCCTAAATAGCAACTTTTGCTAATTGGAACCCTCCCCCCCTCCGGTGTCACAATTGACACCTTTCAGGGGGGAGGGGGGTGAAGATACCTGTCTAAGACAGGTATTTTCACCCACATCCGGGAGTCCTCTCTCCGGGAATCTGCGGGAGTGACGTCACTTCCTGCAGACTTTCCGTAGTGTTCTGGGAGACACTCGGAACGGCCAGTGCGACTCGCGCATGCGCCGTAGGGAACCGGGCATGAAGCCGCAGGGCTTCACTTCCTGGTTCCCTCAGCGAGGATGGCGGAGGGAGCAGCAGAGTGACGAGCGATCGCTCGTCCTCTGCTGCGGACGTCGCTGGACTCCAGGACAGGTAAGTGTCCAAATATTAAAAGCCAGCAGCTGCTGTAGCTGCTGGCTTTTAATATTTTTTTTTCCGGCGGAGCTCCGCTTTAAAGTGGAAGTCCAGCCTAACACTAAAACTGCTACATCTATAGACATCCACAATCTAACACTAACCTATCTAGCCCTGAAAAGAAGAAATCAGTATACATACCTTTTCTATAGCTCCGCTCTGGTCCGGTCCCACACTAAGCTGTGGAAGAGGGTGCAGAGGAGGCAGCCGACAATGGAAGCCCCATAGTAACTCTATGGGGGACGTCTCTTCCCATTCATTTCACAGTCAGCTGTGTCCTCTGCAGAGCTTCCACCGCTGGAGACCGGACCGGAGTGGCTTCAAAAAAGGTATTCATACTGATCTCTTCTTTACAGGACTAGATAGGTTAGTGTTAGATCATTGATGTCTGTAGATGTAGAGATTTTAGTATTAGGCTGGACTTCCACTTTAACTGACAAACTGGATCTATTCAATAAAGTCCAGCACTTTGAGGGTTGCTCTGACTTATTTCACTTTACTGTATATACTGTGCGAGTATACTGTATCTATGGGCAAGCTGTAATACCTATATACCCTCTTCATACTGTAATACCTATATACCCTCTTCATGCTGTAATACCTATATACCCTCTTCACGCTGTAATACCTATATACCCTCTTCACGCTGTAATACCTATATACCCTCTTCATGCTGTAATACCTATATACCCTCTTCATGCTGTAATACCTATATACCCTCTTCACGCTGTAATACCTATATACCCTCTTCACGCTGTAATACCTATATACCCTCTTCATACTGTAATACCTATATACCCTCTTCACGCTGTAATACCTATATACCCTCTTCACGCTGTATTACCTATATACCCTTTCCATGCTGTAATACCTATATACCCCATTCATGCTGTAATACCTATATAAGCTCTTCACATTGTAATTCCTATATACCCTCTTCATGCTGTAATTCCTATATACCCTCTTCATGCTGTAATCCCTATATACCCTCTTCATGCTGTAATTCCTATATACCCTCTTCATGCTGTAATACCTATATACCCTCTTCATGCTGTAATACCTATATACCCTCTTCATGCTGTAATATCTATATACCCTCTTCATGCTGTAATATCTATATACCCTCTTCACGCTGTAATACCTATATACCCTCTTCACACTGTAATATCTATATACCCTCTTCACACTGTAATATCTATATACCCTCTTCACACTGTAATACCTATATACCCTCTTCACGCTGTAATACCTATATACCCTCTTCACACTGTAATACCTATATACCCTCTTCATGCTGTAATACCTATATACCCTCTTCATGCTGTAATACCTATATACCCTCTTCATGCTGTAATACCTATATACCCTCTTCATGCTGTAATATCTATATACCCTCTTCACGCTGTAATACCTATATACCCTCTTCACGCTGTAATACCTATATACCCTCTTTATATTGTAATAGCTATATACCCCATTCATGCTGTAATATCTATATACCCTCTTCATGTTGTGTAATACCTATATACCCTCTTCACACTGTAATACCTATATACCTCTTCATGCTGTAATATATATATACCCTCTTCACGCTGTAATACCTATATACCCTCTTCATGCTGTTATATCTATATACCCTCTTCACGCTGTAATACCTATATACCCTCTTCATGCTGTTATATCTATATACCCTCTTCATGCTGTAATACCTATATACCCTCTTCATACTGTTTGTGATGGTTGCGTTATTCAAACTATTGACTATTCTCCACTACTGTACTGTTTTATAAAATACAATGGATGAAACTTTTTTTTGGTGAAATTCAATAAAAATACAATTACAAAAAATAATTCCCGGCACCGCTCACCTCTCCTGTCAGCAGCTCCATCATCTTCTTGGTGACTTCTAGAATCTTTTCCATGTTGTGTCTCTCAGGTTTTAGGGAGTCACATGGAGGCACTGTGATGGTCATATGATCACCTGACTTCACAAGAGGAAATCTCTGAAATGAGAAACCAATAGGAATATCATGTTAGAATCCCAGAATCCTCCTCACCTCTCCGGTCAGGTCTTTGGAGTGATGTCATGTGACCTCCCAGAATCCTCCTCACCTCTCCGGTCAGGTCTGTGTTTTATTAATAGAGATAAGAGTGATGTCATGTGACCTCCCAGAATCCTCCTCACCTCTCCGGTCAGCAGGTAGATGATCTCCAGGGTGAGGTTTAGTATCTTCTCAGTCATGTGACTCCGGTCCTCCTCCATCCTCATTGGTCCCATCATTTGATCTATACAGGTCTCCTTGTAGATGAATAAATTTGGTAAATGAAATAATTATTTGGATGGTATTGGTTACACAATAATAGGATGAATGAATGAGTGACTTGTATAGCGCTACACGTGCAAACTGAATCGCCTCTAGGTGCTTTTTGCAGCCAGGGTCTGCTTGGCTGGTGCGGTCATTTTCGTAGCATCTCGACACGCTTGGGACACACAGTCGTATATACATATATGCTGGTCCAATTTTGGACAAGATCCAATTAACCTGCCAGCATGTCTTTGGAGTGTGGGAGGAAACCGGAGTACCCGGAGGAAACCCACACAGACACAGGGAGAACATGCAAACTCCAGGCAGATGATGTCGTTGTCGGGATTCGAACCAGCAACCCTTTTGCTGCTAGGTGAAAGTGCTAACCACTACACCACTGATGTGGATGTGAGGGAGGGGGGGGGGTAATAGGAGAATTTCTGTACATTCAAGAACTACTACCCCTATGGGAATACATTTATTATTATTGTTGTTATACAGGATTTATATAGCACCAACAGTTTGCGCAGCACTGGATCAATCAGAGGGCCCTGCTCGTTAGCGACTACAATCTAGTAGGAAGGGTCAAATAATACAAAAGGTGATAACTGTGGGGGATGGGCTGATGGAAATAATAAATGTACAGTTGTTAGGTGTGGACAGGATAGACTTCTCTGGAAAGGAGGGTTCTCAGGGATCATCTAAAAGCAAACAGAGTAGGAGAGTAGTCAGACAGATTGGGGTATGGCGTGCCATAGGATGGGAGAGGCTCGGGAAAGTCCTGAAGGTGAGCAAGGAAGGAGGTGACAGGGAAGCTAGAGAGCAGGAGGTCTTGGGAGGAATGAAGAGAACAATTTGGTTGGTATGTTGAGACTACATTAGTGACGTACGTGTGGGCTGAGCTGCGGATGGCTTTTTCAGTTTTTGTTAGTATTTTGAATGTAATTTGTTGGGTGAGTGGCAGCCAATGGAGGGATTGTCAGAAAGGGGTGGTAGACAATGAGCGGTATGTAAGGTGGATGAGCCTTGCAGCAGCATTCATGATTGACTGAAGGGGAGATAGCCTATGTAAATATAAGCCAATGAGGGGGAAGTTGCAGTAGTCGAGGCAAGAGATGACTAGCAAGTGGATTAGGAGCTTTGTGGTTTCATTGGTTACGAAGGGGTGTTTCATGGAGATGTTGCCTAGGTTGATTCAGCAAGATTTGGACAGCAATTGGATGTGGGGCCAAAAGGAGTACACACCTAGAACCTTGGCATGCAGGGATGGGTTGTCAGTTGTGTCATCAATCTCTGCAAGGAAATCAGGGGGAGAGGCATGTGGGTGAGGAAATATTATGAGCTTGGTTTTGGATAGATTGAGTGCGAGGAAGTGGTGTGACATCTAGGCTGATATGGCTGAGGGGTAGAGGGATAAATTTGGGTGTCATCAGCGTTTAAATGCTATTGGAAGCCATGGGAGGCTATCATCTGACCCAGGGAAGAGGTGTAGATGGAGAATAGAAAAGGTTCAAGAACAGAACTTTGACGGACCCTGACAGAAAAAGGAAGAGGAGGAAGTAGAGTTGTAAGTGACACTGAGGGTGCAGTTGGATAAGTAGGATGAGAACCAGTGAAGAGCACAATCACAGAGATCAAAGGAGTGGAGTTTTTGGAGGGGATGGTCCACTGTGTCAAAGGCAGCAGAGTAGTACAGAATAGTGTCCATTGGTTTTAGCCATTAGCAGGTCATTTGTGAGTTTCCGTGAAGTGTTGAGGGCGAAATCCGGACTGAAGGGGATCAGGAATTTTGTTCTCAGTCAGATGGTCACTCAGTCGGTTGTTGACCAGATGTTCAAGGAGTTTGGAGGAAAGGTGGAGTAAGGAGATGGGGCGTAGGTCGTTAAGATTGATGGGGTCCAGTGAAGGCTTTTTAAGAATGGAGATGACAAGTGCATGTTTTAGAGATTTGGGGAACGTGCCAGAAGAGAGGGAGGGGTTGAAGATGTGAGTTAGATAGTGTAGAATGGAGCCAGAGGGTGAGCGCAGCATTTGTAAGGGAGCAGTATTCAGGGGGTAGATGGTTAGGTGGGTGTTAGAAAACAATTTAGCAACCTCATCTTTAGTAACTGGGTTGAATAAGGGAAGTAATTATTGCATCTGTGGACACGGGGTTTTAAATAGGGATGAGCTCCGGCAGAGATCGGGAAATGTATCCCTGCCTGTCATTAGCGCAGCGCGGTGCCGACTTCCTGGCGGGCTCTGCACGTGGAGTGTGTGAACACGCCGGAGCTCATCCCTAGTTTTTTTTATAATCAAGATTTTTATTTTATTGTAAGCTTCAAACATTTTACATTTCCATTCAACATTGTACATTTACATAAGAACAAATGAGCATTACAAGACAGAGCCATGTACAAAATTATCTTATCGGAATAATAGTAATAATAATATCCCCTCTCCCCCCCCCCCCCCCAAGAGAAAGGAAAGAAGAGAAAGGAAAAAAAAGAAAAAGGAGGAAAAAGGGAAAAAAAAAACATATAATTCCCTCTCCCCCCCTCCCTCAGCGCCATCCCTGGCTGCGGTGGAGTAAGTCTACTCTGTCCCCACTCACTCCTTCCCTTCTACTTATGTCGTGTGTTATCCTACTGTGTTCTTATTTGTCCCTTGGGCAGTGCTCCCTCTTACTTCCAAAGAGGCCACTAATGGCCATGGTGTCTATTATTTTTATGTGGGGGAAAAAATAAATAAATAAATATATATGTATTTATTTGTGCCTCGTGTTTAGGTATTAATTACCCATAGTTGTGTATAGCGGCCCCCCTGGCCTAATTCCCCAGTTTGAAAAAGAACAAACAAATTTTAGAAAGAAGAAAAAAATAAAAAATAAATAAAATGTGTTTGTTATTGATTCCCCTCTACCAGTGCCTCTTAAGAGGCCACTAATGGCCATGGTGTTTAAATATATATGATTATACCTTGTGATATCTTCACCGTGTTTACGTTCGGGCGATCCTCCCCCCCGACCTACTCTTACCCCAATTTTAAGTGACAAACCCGTATTCCCCAAGGGAATAAAATGAAAAATTGTGATGTCCTCACAGTGATCATGTACACTCTCTATCCTAATATTACTTCCATTCCCTCTTCTCCTGTGTGTGGCCTACTCCTTATCCTCCCCCCCCTCAACCCTCCCCTCTCTGCCCCAACACGACTCTACTCCCTCTCTCTCTCTCTCCTATTCAGGGGCAGACATCTCACTCCACCCCATCAACGCAGTCAGACTTTATTAGGGAGGTCGATGAGAGAGAGCGGGAGGGGAGAAAGAGGAAAGAAAAAAAAAAAAAACCTATATCAATCCTGGTCAAGGTTCATGATCCGGTTCTTTATACTTCTGTAGCTTAACCCATAAGCAACTATACTTTGGATCTTTGTAAATGCACTATGCCCCCTACTTTCCCCCTCCATATCTCCTATCCTCAGCCAATTTCATGTGCACACTGTATCCAGCCTGCCCAAGTCCTCTTGAATTCCCCTTTTTTATCCTTCACTACTTGAGTCCACCTTTCGGCTTCCATGATCCGGTTAACCTCCCTTTTCCAGTCCTCTAGTGTTGGACAGACGGCCTGTTTCCAAAATCTAGGGATCAATAGTTTGGCTGCGTTCAATAAGTGTGGTGTAATACTCTTCCTGTAAACTTTAATGGGGCCGGGTATTCCATGGAATAAGAAACATAGAGGAGTAAACTCCATAGGTCTAGGGGTCAACCTCTCAATCCATGGTGCGATTGATACCCAAAATGTTTTAATCATGGGGCACTCCCACCACAGGTGGAGAAATGTACCCCTTTGCTCACATCCTCTCCAACACCGTGCATCTGCCTCTGGGTACATCTGAGTTAATCTTACTGGTGTCCTGTACCACCTTGTCATAAATTTATAGGCCATCTCTTAAACGTACGAACTTATAGATGTAGAGTAAGTTGATTTAATCATTTTTTTAATTTGTTCCTCTGACAGTTCTTTATTTAATTCTCTTTCCCACTCTCTGATAAAATATGGGACTGTACTCTTTTGGGCGCCTAATATCAGTCTATACATCTGAGACAGCAGATGCCTGGCATCCCTCAAACGCACACACTGGCCCTCAAACACCGTAATTGAGTTTAATGATCTCAATAGAGGTTTCATCTTGTTAAAGAAACCTGTCATTTGATAGTACCTCCAACCTGATGTGGGTATATTCCCTAGGGCTGTAACCAGCTCCGAATAAGTTGCTAGGGTTCCCCGCGGGGCGAATATACCACACGTGGTATCTCCATCCCGACCCCATGCCCCCAGGAATCCCCCCCCTCCCCCGGAGGGAACCATGGGAATCCCTCCAATGGGGCTAGGGGGGACACCTGGGGGGAATACTCTCCTGTTTTATTCAACTTATCCCATATTAACAAAGAGTTCCAAGTCAGGGGAGATGTCCATTTCGAAAGTCCTCTCGACTTACTCGGAATCCAAGGGGCCCCTGCAAAATTCCTCCCAGCTATTGTTTTTTCTAGTGGGACCCACATTTTATTAGAGGAATCATGGCACCAGTTCAAAATTCGAACCAGCGACATTGCCTTATAGTACACTGATATGTCTGGCAGTCCCATTCCTCCCTCTGCTTTGCTTCTACGCAGGATGTCATAAGCCAACCTTGGTCGTTTATCATTCCACACGAATGCTACAAAAGCCTTCCGTATCTGTTTAAAAAAGATTTCTGGTAATTTAATCGGAACTGTGTGTAGTATATAGATAATTCTAGGTAATATACACATTTTAATGGCACTTACTCTTCCAAACCATGTTAGGTATTGTCCTGTCCATTTCTTTAAGTCCCCCACTGTCCTGGTAATTAGGGATGCATAATTAAGGTCATATAATATTTTTTGATTTGCGGTAATATGTACCCCCAAATAGAACAAGGAATCCTTCTTCCATGCAAAGGGGTACGCCTTCCTCAATATCTTTGCCATCTCTTGGGGTACATAGCTAGGTAAAAGTATTGATTTTTCAAAATTAATTTTAAAGTTAGATAGGTGCCCATATCTGTCCACTTCCTGCATAAGAGCTGTTAAGGATGTCTGTGGTGTCAAAAGATAGAATAATAGGTCGTCAGCATAAGCCGATACTTTATGTTCCACATCCCCAATACCTATCCCTGATATCTCCCCATTACTTCTGATCTTGCAAAGAAATGGTTCTAATATTATAGCAAATATTAATGGTGAAAGTGGGCACCCCTGTCTTGTCCCGTTTCGTATGTTAAGATAATCTGATACTGTACCATTTACTTTGACCCTTGCTCTTGGGTTTGCATAAAGGGCCATTATCCATCCCATCATGCGTTCACCCAGGCCCACCCCCCTCAAGATTTCACTCATAAAGCCCCAGTTCACCCTATCGAAAGCCTTTTCAGCATCCATTGATAGAACGATCTTTGGGGCTTTCTCTGGGCCATATTTCATCCAATGAAGAAGATGAAGTGCCCTGATGGTGTTATCCCTTGCCTCACGTCCTTTCATAAAACCTGTCTGATCTGGATGCACTAGCCCCCCGATATGTTCTTGCAATCGTAGTGCTAGGATTTTGGCCAACAGTTTAGTATCCGAGTTGAGCAGAGAAATAGGCCTGTAATTGGCACAACACTGTGGATCTTTCCCTTCTTTTGGGAGTACAGTAATGTACGCCAACAGGGCTTCTGATGGTAACGGATTAGTCACACTAATTGTATTTAAGTAATTACATAATGGTCTTATCAACTCAGAGGAAAACTTTTTATAGTAAATATTTGTCAAGCCATCTGGGCCAGGGCTTTTCCCTATCGGCAAGGCTGCTATTACTCTGCTCAACTCTTCAACTGTAATTGGATGTTCCATTTCTGCTGTAACTATCTCTGATAGGGTGGGCATTGATGATTCCTTAATATATTCTCGTATCTCCTCCCTTCTTTGGTCCTCCCTATTTTCTATTTGTGAAGTCTCGGGTGTCTGGATATTATATAGTGTTTCATAGAATCTATGAAATTCTTTCGCTATGGCCTGGGTTTCCACTATCTTTTTGTTTCGACTTAACAAGTTATGGACATGTCTAGATTCTTGTTGCTTTTTAAGTTGTTTAGCCAGTAACCGACCGCATTTGTTCCCTTGCTCATAGAACCTATGAGCAAAGTATATGCATTTGTTATTTATTTTTCGGTCTAGACATTGTGCGAGTTCTGCTCGAAGGTTCCCTAGTTGTTGGCTCTCTAAGGGGTCAAGGTTTTTTTTATGCTTAATCTCCAGTACATTGATTTTCTCTAATAAATCTGTCACTTCCTTCCTTCTTGATGTGAGCCCCATAAGCTATTAGTTCTCCTCTTATAACCGTTTTATGAGCCTCCCACACTGCCTGATCTGACACCTCACCTGGTGTATTCCTCTCAAAATAGTCCCTTATTTTGACTGACAGTTCCTCGGTTATCTTTTTGTTATCTAATATTGATTCGTTCAGTCTCCACGTCCGTTCTATATAGCCAGGCTGGGTCGGAGAGAGTGTCAACGTTATTGGGGCGTGATCTGAGAGGGTTATGGACTCAATGGTGCAATTTCGAACCTTTTCTAAATAGAATTGATCTACCATAAATACATCAATACGCGAGTACATTTTATGTGTTTTAGAGTAATAGCTGTAATCCTTTACTCCATTGTGCATTACCCGCCAACTATCGACCAGATGTTGAGTGCATAGAAGTTGTTTTAAATGCTTTAGAACTCTAAAAGATAGAGATGTTTTCTTTGATGTTGTGTCCAAACTTGGGTCCAGCACAATATTGAAGTCTCCGCCCAAGATCAAACAGCCTTCCCTAAATTTCTCCAGCATCTTCAACATTTTAGTAAGAAAGTTAATTGTCCCTATATTTGGTGCGTAAATCGCAGCAAATGTGTATCGCTGGCTATGTATTGTACCTTTAACAAATAAAAAATGACCTTCTCTGTCAGCTTGTACAGTCTTCAATACCCATGGGCAAGTTTTCTTGAAAGCAATTGTAACCCCCCTTGCTCTAGCAATAGGCGATGTTGCATGGTACCAGTAATTGAACGTGTGTCCAGGCATAACAGGTATAGACCCCTCCCTAAAATGCGTTTCTTGTACAAACGCTATATCCACAGCATAATGGTGCAATTCATGCCAAAGATGGCCCCTTTTATGCTGTGAACACAGTCCCCTCACATTATATGATATAATTTTTAATGGTATAGCCATCTCTCAAAATACCAACCATATCTTGTACACCTTGCCCTTGACCAGAAAGAGAAAAAAAAAACACACAGGAAAAAAAACAAATACAAGAAAAACTATTGCATCCCCTCCCCCCTTCCCCAGAGATACTCCGAGTATATCTCCCCCCTCGGAGCATCCCAGCTAACTGGTAGAGGGGTCTGCGCACACTCCCTGTGCCCAGGCCCCTCCACCCCCTCACTGATACCAGTTCAACCAATCCCATTGTATCGGGACCGTCCTAAAAGACCAGGATATCCCTGAGCTCCCCACTCCTATTCCCTCTGCCCCAGACACTATTTTCTTATATTCGCCCAATATCTAAGTCTTCTAATTGTACCATCTGTGACAGCAGGAAGGTAAAGTCACCTGGTTGCATCCAGGGGGGTAGATATATTTCGCCCAGATTCAGGCTTTACGCCGACTTATACAACTAGGTGGAGAGTTGTATAAGCCCAGCTAAGGCTAGTGGGCTCATGGATGACTCATACTTCTAGGGAGAGTGAACCCCTGTACGGTGAGACAAAGCCTGTGTGGCTATTTGCTTGGACATTTAAAACCAGGGACTTAGGGACTAGGACAGCACTAGGCTGATCCCAGTTGTTAGTTAGGAAACCTGTATGTTTAGTCAGAGGTCAAGTTGACCAGGATTTATTTTATTTATGTTTCTTTTGCTTTGCTGTGTTTTGTCACTGTAAATAGAAAATAAACCGCACCTTTTTTTTTGATTTTGAAAACCACAACCTCCGTTTGCTGGGCCTGTTTTTGTGTGGGGAGCCCATCCCGGGGGTCACACACACCCGCTGCCAAGCTAACCCCCTCACAGTTGGTGGAGAACCAGTGGCAGTTTTTTTTTAAGCCAGCATGGAGGAGATACTGAAGCAGCTGGCTCTAGCAAATGCCAATCAACAGCAGACAAATGCAGGTTTGCAAAAGAGCCTTGCAGCTCAACAACAGAACTTCGCAGCCCAGCAGCAAGCTCATCAACAGAGCCTTGCAGCCCAGCAGCAAGCTCACCAACAGAGTCTGGAAGCTCAGCAACAAGCCCAGCAGCAATCTGAGGCCCGCTTCATAGACCTGTTACAGAAGCAAGAGCAGAGACTACAACAAATGGAAGCAGTAATGCAGCAACGTCCGCAGACCAGTGAGGAAAGCCGTCCCACTAATACCGCGTCCTTTGGGGTGAGTAGTTTATTGACAAAAATGACTGGAGAGGATGATCCAGAGGTATTTTTGACCACATTTGAAAGGACTGCTGAAAGAGAAAAGTGGCCTGAGGAGCAGTGGGCTGGACTGGTGGCTCCTCTGTTAACTGGTGAATCGCAGAAGGCTTACTATGACCTAGAGCCTGACCAAGCAAAAGACTATGTGATGCTAAAAGCTGAAATATTGGCAAGGCTGGGTGTCACCCAGGCTGTCCGGGCTCAGCGTGTGCATAACTGGACTTTCCAGCTTGGAAAACCCCCCAGGTCTCAAATGTATGATCTCATTCACCTGAGCAGAAAGTGGCTACAGCCAGAGACTTTGTCCGCACCAAAGATTGTGGAACGTGTTGTAATGGATCGGTTTTTGAGAGCTCTTCCTACTGCCATCCAAAAGTGGGTAAGCCATGGAGACCCAGAGACGGCCGATGGTCTTGTGGATCGTGTGGAGAAATACTTGGCTACAGAGAACCTGACGGCCTCTTCCAGAGACACTCGGACTTTCCACCCTAAGACCAGACCATCCCCAGGGGCGGATAAGAGGATTCCAAGGGGTGAGGGTGGAGAGAGTGAGAGGGTGGGAGCTCTACCCCAAGTTTGGCGAGAACAGCCTGGGAAATCAGCGGCTCAAGAGGCGGCAAGAAGGATCGTTTGCTACCGCTGCCGGCAAGCGGGACATATTGCAGCCAATTGCCCGGTTGTGGAGGAACCCATGCAGTGTGACTTTCTGATGGGCAGACGTCAGTCGCTGTGTGCGACAGTCGCATGCACTGCCATTCGAGGAACTGAGAAACATTTATGCAAAATGTGTGTTAATGGTAGAAATGTTGTGGTATTGCTGGATTCAGGTAGCCTTGTGACCCTGATAAAGGCTGAGTTAGTTAAAACAGAGGTCTCTGGGAATAGCAAGGTAGCTGTTATTTGTGTGCATGGGGACACCCGAGAGTATCCAGTGACTACAGTGTGTTTCGAGACCCCCAAAGGTACCCTCTCTCATCCAGTGGGCTTAGTATCTCAGTTACCGCATGACGCCATTGTGGGAAGGGATTTTCCGAAGTTCTGGGAACTGTGGGATGATCCTGAGCCCCTCACTGGTGCCCCTATGTACCAGGAATGTGATAGCCAGAACTCCCCTGAGAGTGGTGAGGACTCTCCGGAATTTCCCTTATCAGTATTGGCAGGGGAGACTCAAGAAACTGGAGAGGAGCCCACCTCCTCAGACGAAAACCTACCGTCTGTGGAGTTTTCTGATCTTGAGGTTCACAGGGAAAACTTTGCCACAGAACAGTTGAAAGACCCCGCCCTAATAAAGGCACGGGAAAACGTAGTGAAAATAGATGGCGAGTTAGTGAACCCAGATAATACCTGCACTTACCCATACTTCAGCGTAGAGAAGGACCTACTGTATCGGGTGGCAAAAAGGGCAGAAGAAACCGTTGAGCAGCTTGTGGTGCCCAAACCTTACAGGAAGTTGGTGTTGGAGTTGGCCCATGGGCACATTCTTGGAGGTCATCTGGGGACAGAGAAAACCCGAGAGAGGGTATTACAGAGATTCTATTGGCCGGGGGTGATAAAGGACATAGAAAATTATTGTTCCTCCTGCCCTGTGTGTCAGAGGTCGGCCCCGATGCCACATTTCCGTAGCCCGCTGGTCCCTCTACCCATCATTGAGGTCCCGTTTGAGAGGATCGCCATGGATTTGGTAGGTCCTATAATCAAGTCCGCTAGGGGGCACCAGTACATATTAGTTATAATGGACTATGCCACCCGTTATCCAGAAGCGATCCCTCTCCGAAATACCTCGGCCAAAACCATAGCCAAAGAGCTATCTCTTGTGTTTAGCCGGGTGGGTATTTGTAGAGAACTGCTTACGGACCAAGGTACACCCTTTATGTCCCGGGTTATGAAGGAGCTGTGTAAATTGTTCAAAGTGACGCAATTACGTACATCTGTGTATCACCCCCAAACCGATGGGCTGGTTGAAAGATTCAACAAAACCCTAAAGCAAATGTTGAAGAAAGTGGTGGATAGAGATGGAAAGGATTGGGACTGTCTACTTCCTTATCTGATGTTTGCTATTAGGGAGGTGCCCCAATCCCCTTTGAGTTACTGTATGGGAGACACCCAAGAGGGCTGTTGGATATTGCCAAGGAAACTTGGGAAAGTGAGAGTTCTCCCCACAGGAGTGTGATTGAGCATGTCGCCCTGATGCAAGACCGAATTGCACAGGTAATGCCCATCGTGAAGGAACATTTGGCCCAAGCGCAGTTAGCACAGCAGAGAGTGTACAACCGTGGAGCCAAGACCCGTACCTTTTCCCCGGGGGATAGGATACTGGTACTTGTCCCTACGGTTGAAAGTAAATTCCTTGCCAAATGGCAAGGCCCCTACGAGATAATGGAAAAAGTGAGCGAAGTGAATTACAAGGTCAGACAACCAGGAAGGCGAAAGCCCGAACAGATCTATCACGTTAATCTGTTGAAAGCCTGGAGGGATAGAGAGTCCCTAGTCGCAGACACTTGGTCACCAGCTCAAACTGGTTGCGTGATTCCTGAGGTTGGAATAGCAGCCACCTTGTCACAACCCCAACAACAGGAGGTTAAGGAGTTTGTGCTTCGCAACAAGGAGGTATTCTCTGAGCTGCCGGGACAAACATCTGGGGTAGAGCATGACATCATTACCCCGCCCGGTGAAAGGGTGAAGTTAAAACCCTATCGGATCCCAGAGGCCCGACGGGAGGCAATACGGGAGGAAGTACAGAAAATGCTGAACTTAGGGGTGATAGAGGAGTCCCAAAGTGATTGGTCTAGTCCCATTGTGTTGGTGCCTAAACCGGATGGGAGCTGGCGATTTTGTAACGATTTTCGTCAGTTGAACAAAGTTACAAAATTTGACACCTACCCCATGCCACGTATAGATGAGTTGATCGACCGGCTGGGAACAGCCCGATACATGACGACTCTTGACCTCACAAAAGGGTATTGGCAAATCCCCCTGGCCAAATTGGCCAAAGAGAAAACCGCATTTGTAACCCCAGACGGGGCGTTCCAATATAAAAGAATGCCGTTCGGGTTACAGAATGCGCCGGCCACATTCCAGCGGAAAATGGACCAGATGCTGAGGCCCCATCGGAAGTATGCTGCGGCTTACCTGGATGACGTAATTGTCCATAGCACAGATTGGGCCTCACATCTGCCAAAAGTGCAAGCAGTCCTGGACTCTGTTCGGGAAGCGGGGTTTACGGCTAACCCCAAGAAGTGTACCATTGGGCAGGAGGAGGCCAAATATCTTGGGTACACCATTGGGAGGGGAGTAATAAAACCCCAACTCAACAAAGTCGAGGCCATCCAGAGTTGGCCACGTCCCAACAGCAAGAAGCAGGTACGAGCCTTTCTGGGAATCGCTGGGTATTATCGGCGATTCATTCCCCACTTTGCCTCTAAGGCTGTGCCCCTAACCAACCTAACGAAGGGGAAAGGGTCGGTCATGATTAAATGGACCCCCGAGGCTGAGGCAGCATTCCAATTCTTGAAACAAGCCTTATGTAGCCAGCCAGTGTTGTACTCACCCGACTTCTCTAAAGACTTTGTCGTACAAAGTGATGCGTCAGATGTGGGGTTAGGAGCAGTATTGTCCCAGGTCTGGAACGGGGAAGAGCACCCAGTCATTTACCTCAGCAGGAAGTTGAAGTCCCATGAGGTAAATTACGCCACCGTTGAAAAGGAGTGTTTAGCGGTGAAGTGGGCTCTAGATTCCCTTCGGTACTACCTGCTAGGTAGGCACTTTGACATGGTTACGGATCACGCTCCGTTAAAGTGGATGGCTCAAAACAAGGAAACAAATAGAAGAGTGAATAGGTGGTTCCTGGCCCTCCAGGAATTCAACTTCACAGTAAAGCATCGCCCTGGCGTTCAAATGGGGAATGTGGATGCTTTGTCTCGAGTACATGAATGCCTGATTGCTGGTGTTCCAACCCCGAGGTTAAAACAAGAGGGGGGGGTATGTGACAGCAGGAAGGTAAAGTCACCTGGTTGCATCCAGGGGGGTAGATATATTTCGCCCAGATTCAGGCTTTACGCCGACTTATACAACTAGGTGGAGAGTTGTATAAGGCCAGCTAAGGCTAGTGGGCTCATGGATGACTCATACTTCTAGGGAGAGTGAACCCCTGTGCGGTGAGACAAAGCCTGTGTGGCTATTTGCTTGGACATTTAAAACCAGGGACTTAGGGACTAGGACAGCACTAGGCTGATCCCAGTTGTTAGTTAGGAAACCTGTATGTTTAGTCAGAGGTCAAGTTGACCAGGATTTAATTTGTTTATGTTTCTTTTGGCTTTGCTGTGTTTTGTCACTGTAAATAGAAAATAAACCGCACCTTTTTTTTTGATTTTGAAAACCACAACCTCCGTTTGCTGGGCCTGTTTTTGTGTGGGGAGCCCATCCCGGGGGTCACACACACCCGCTGCCAAGCTAAGGTGCCCCATATATCCTACCCCCATACTGTAAGTGTTTATACTGGCATAAACACTTTTTTCTCCCCGTAACAAAAATTTGTTTCTTCCACATGCACATATTTACATATACCGTATATTTAATATTTAACATATACTGGAGGCTGTGGCCCATCTCCCCTCTTATATCTATTCACAAGGGTTTTTTGATCCCAAAGCCCCCCCCCCCACCAGTGGAGAAAAAAAAAAAACCCCGCCCCTTCTTAAGCCATCTCATCTTTTATATGGATCTATGTCTCCCTTAACGATTTCTGCGTTGGCCCCTAGTGGAAACTTGTTGCCACTGTTCAGGCCTCTGTACGGGTATCCCAACTTTGTGTGTCCTCCAGTCTATAAATTCTACTAATGGGAGATCCAATGTTTCAACAAAAAACTGCAAATCGTCTTTAGTCCGTAAAGTTGCTGTTCTGCCATTCCTAGAGGCCGTCAAACTAATTGGAAACCCCCAGCGATAATAAACCCCCTTTGAACGCATGGCTTCCAATAGGGGCCGAACCGCTCGGCGTTGGTACAAAGTCCTGCGTGTTAAATCTGGGTACAATGATAAATTCGTACCATCAAGGGAAATTTCAGGACTACTGCGGGCCATTTTCATAATAGTTTCCTTTACTGCATATTTGTGTAATCTACATATGACATCCCTAGGTTTCTCTATACTCTGAGTAATGTGCGTGGGGACTCGATGTACTCGATCTATCTCAATACATTCAGGCGCAGAGGCCCCCATAATCTGACCAAATACTTTTTGAACTACTGAGGCTAATTCGGCCGTTTGGATTGTTTCTGGTAACCCTTTTATACGGATATTCTGCCTTCTGTCTCTATTCTCATAATCGTCCAATTGATCCTTGTATGAGTTTAGGGCACCCTCATGTTCTTTAATAGAGTCTTGAACCTCCGCCACTACCTGTACCATTGCCTCCTGGCTCTCTTCCACACTTTCCACCCTATGCCCCAGTGCCAGAGTGTCTTCCCTCAGGTCATCTACCGCTTGCTGATAAGACTGCTCCACCGCACTAATTAGCTGCTGGATATCAGTCTTTGTAGGAAGGGCCCTCAGTAGTTCCCGAATTTCCCTGATTTACATTACTGTGTCCCCCCCCCTGGCACCGGTGTCTGCTTCTCCCCCTCTTCCAGTGGGGGGCTTGTGGGTTTTTATGACCTGTGGATTCAATTTCTCTCCTTGTGTTCCAGAGCTATGACTGGGACCCGCCATTGCTTGGTTCTCCTCCCCCGTTGCCAAGTCCTCTTCCAATATTGGGGTTCCTCTCTCCACTACTACCGGGTCCCCTTTTAGGAATATTGTTATTCCATTTGAGGGTTCGGGGGGGCTATCTTGAACAGTTTCTGCCCTTTCCATATTGGGGCTCCCTTCTTCATGCATCAAGCAGCCTTGCCCCCGCACTGCAATTTCTTTTCCCTCGCTCGGAGGGGGGGTATTGTTCTACATTAGGGGGGTCCCTCTCTGGAAACTTCCTCCCCCATCCTATTGTCGGTGATCCCCTTCCATACTCTGAATGGGCCCGTCAGGCTGATTGGACACCGCAACTTGGTGTCAGGGACTTACGATCCGATCGCTTTCCACTATCTCCCTTAGTGTCCATAGCCCCACGTCCCCTCTCATCCTGTTTTCCTATATGCAGTCCTCGCTCTGCCCGGGGGGGGGGGACATATAAGCTCGGATCCCTCCTGTCTCGTTCCAGCTTCCCTTAGCCGGCTGCTGCGCAGCTTGTCGGCGTGTAGTCATTGCTGGTGTCGATGTTTCAGAAGCAGCAGTCCAATAAGGGGGCACCAATATCCCACAGAGATAATGTATATAGATTATTAAATGAGCAGGGGAGGGAGAAAAAAAAATAGTAGCACTAATTTGACTATTATGGCTTTACAGTCTCTTTCACCTCATATTTCTCCCCCTTCTCATTACTCAGTCTTTACGGACTGTCATCCCTCAGTAAATCGCTCAGATCAGCTAACTTTTGCAAAAGATAGGTTAGTAAAAGTCTATTTAGGAAGTTGGTTAAATTCTGTACTGTTTAGAAATCTTTGATAGTGTACACTTTTCAGTATTCCATATTCAATACTCAATGGAGCAGTTCAATGTAGCCCTATATCAGCATAGCAGAGCAATATAACTGTATAACGGTGCAGCGGTGTCGAGTAGTTGTAGCCGTGTAGCTAGTAGCAGGAATAAGGCACACCTGACATAATTGGAGGATCTCCCAAAAGGGCTCAGAAATCAGATAGATTTTTCTATTTTCCAGTAGTTTGTTAGTTTTAATAGCAGATGAATGTAGCTGTGTAACAGGATATAAATGAGAGTGACAGTGTAATAAGATAGCAATGTATCATATAATGATATAGCAGTGTAGCAAGTAACAAGTGGCAGGCTCAGTTGATACAGTTAATACACTTGAGGGGGGTTCTCCCACAGGGAGCTCAGTCCTACTCACTCACTCTAAAGTCCACTTATCCACATGGATATACACGTCACAACAATGATGAGAGTGGCAGTATGGCAAGTATATGGCAGCATAACGAAGTGGCAGTGCATCAATTAAGTAATTTAGCAATGTAGCAGTGTAGCCTCAATAGAGCGATAATAACAAATAGCAAATAGCCAGGTCAGTTAATAACTCAAATAGCTAATTTAGTACAATTGATACACTTAGGGATTCTCCCTAGTGGGCTCAGCCTTGCTCAGTCTTACTCACTATGAAGCCCATTTGTCCATACAGGTAACCATACAGGTAACCAATAACAAACACCCCTGCAGCTTTTGTGATGTAACTTAGTACTCACAACTCCCGATGGCTCTGCACAGATGACCAAGCTGATCTAGATAGAATCGTGCCTCACCAAAGCTTCTGTGATGTCTTCTGTGACAGATGACCGGCTCCAGGCAGCTCCAACACCTCGGACCATGAACCTGACAAGCTCCTTGGGAGGTTACAGCACCGCACAGCGCAGCACGGAACCAAGCAGACGTCTAACATCAGTAAATTGTCCCGAGCACGGCGTTTGCATCGTGGGGGTTCAGCAGAGGGTTTTCCAAGCGCAAGGCATCAACAGCAGGGCTTCAAAGGAGAGGCTTCAGCAGCGGTAGCGGCAGCAGCAGCGAGGGTAGCTTTAGATAGCTCAGATCCCCAAGAATCTCTCCTGCTTAACAGCAGATGTATGAGCTCTCTGGCTTCATGTCCAGCTGCTGGTGCTTAGCGGGCTCAGATAGCAGTCCAGCTTAGGAGTCTGAGGGCAGCATGGGAGCTCAGACAGAGGACGTGCTCACGCGTCCACACTCACACCCATCTTCCCTGCTCATCCCTAATTTTAAATGGGGGAGGTATCTGCACATTGGCAATCTCCTCACAAATTGTATCAATCTTGTGATTGGCGATAACAATGAGTTAGTGGGTGGCGGTAGAGGAGGACGGAGTAGAGAGTTAAAGGTGGAGAAGAGTTGACAGGGACTGGATGAGAAGGTGTTTGTGAGAGTTAAAAATAGGTCTGTTTGACCTCGAGGAGGTAGTAATTGTATTTTTGGAGGGCAGATTTATATTAGTTGAAGTCTATCTGGGACTTAGTCTTATACCACAGGCTTTGGGGATATGTCACCAGAGGTTCAGAGAAGCAGAAGGGTGAGGGAGGTAATGTGGGAGTGTGATTTATATGAAGGGACATGCCTCAGCATCCTGGGGGATTTATCAGCATGTAGGTGTAGAAGTAGCAGGAGTTGGTGAGTGCAGTAATAGGGAGAGGACAGAAAAGAGAGTGATATATATAAGCTGTGGGGTGGAGAAGAGGGGTGAAGGAAAGAGAGAAGACACAATTGCCAGAAGGAGTGGTAAGCCTCGTACACACGACCGAGTTTCTCGGCAAGAACCAGCAAGAAACTTGCTGGCAGAGCTTTCTTGCCGAGTAAATCGGTCGTGTGTACGCGGCTTTCAGTTTTCTCGTCAAGAAAACCGACAAGAATCTCGACGAGAAAAATAGAGAACCCGCTCTCTATTTTCTCATTGGGTTTCTCGACGAGAAACCCGAGTGTGTGTACACTTACCTGTCGCCGTTGAAACCCGCGCATGCTCGAAATGACTTTGACGCATGCGCGGTAGCTTCTTAGGCATAGGTAGGGTGTAGCAAGATGGCGGCGACGGCATCGAATGTGACGAGCGCACGCTCGTCGTAGTCGATGACGTCACTGCATTCGCTCCAATTCAAAGAACCGTGGGTTCTTTGAATCGAGCGTGTGTACACTCGGCCGGGACAATTTTCTTGTCAAAGAATCTCGTCAAGAAAAACGACAAGTTTATTCCTGACGAGATTCTCGGCCGTGTGTACGAGGCTGTAGAGAGCGCATGTAACAGAGTGGAAGGAGAGCTAAATAGAGACACGGGTCACCTGCAGTGCATATCACTTGTATAAAAAAATCACTAAAGGAAAAAACCTCATCAACACCCCCCCCCCCTCCCCCCCCCCCCCAAAACGATAGCACTAGGGGCAATCTAAAAAGAGAAGAACAATAGTTATCTCCAGTCAGATTGTCTGTCCTAAAGATGGGGATGGATTTTGCTGTGTGCTGGGGCCAAGTTTCCGCCCCCCCAGGATCACTGCAGGTGTGGAGAAAAGCTGTGTAAGAGGATATGGAGGAGAGATGAGGAGGTGATCCAGGAATCAGGATAAAGGTCAGGACAAGCAACAGACGAGTGCATCCAAGAGATGAAGCCGGGGTCACTACACAGAAAATCAATCCAAGGAAACAACAGGCAGGACGAGGAATAGCAAGAAGGAGCTCAGAGACAAATGAGAATATTGCTCAGCCAATGGGAGATTATCTCAGCATGACTTACATAATGAAGGAGATGAGGGGGAGGGGAGGAAGTCACTTCAGGTGACCATAGATACATGGAAATTCAGCTGGTTCCGCAGGGATCGGTCACATTTCCATCCATGTGTGGTCACTGCCGGATAAAAGTCACTCGATCAGCAGCTGCAGTAAGGTTGCCACCCTTTCTTCAAGTCAAACCCGAACACTTTAACGACGCACAACAATTTTTTTTTTTAGAGTATTAACTATACATATATTTTGCTATTAAATAACATTTCTAAGAGTTCTCCTTTTTATCAGACTCCACAGAGTTCCCCTTTTACATCTGAACTCGTAGAGTTCCCTTATACAATAAGGGGGGACTCTGGGGACTCTAACATAAAGGGATGCTCTGGGAACCCTGATTTAGGGGGGACACTGAGAACTCTGATGTACGGAGAGGACTCTGAAGTAAGGGGCAACACTGTTGCCTCTGGTGTAAAGGGGAACTCTGATGTAAGGGGTGCTCTGAGAACCCCGATTTACCTTAGTGTACTCACTCAGAGGCAGGAGAGAGAAGGGGGGAAATTTCAGTCACAGACAGGGATGGATGGTGAGCTCACTCACCCCTTGGCTGTCAGCACCTCTCATCCAGATGTATCTGAGGCTGCTGGAATTTAAATTTCTGGTGCCAGAGATTGGAGTGTGGGCAGACACAGAGGGGTAGGGGCGGGAGGAAGAGGAGCTGAATAATGTGTCCGGGTTTCAGGTAGTCTGAAACCCGGACACATGTTTCCAAACCCGAACTGTCCGGGTGAATCCTGGACAGGTGGCAACCCTAGGCTGCAGCCAATAGCTTCATCACTGATCTGTGTATTCTGAGAGCGGAGGAGCGCCCCCCATTGTCAGAATACAATAGTGCGTGGATGGGGGAATCGGTTCTTTTTTTTTTACTCAGCCCGCTGGCTGAGCGATAAAACTGAACCATGTATGGCCAGCTTAGGAAGCAAGATATATTAATCAACTGATCCCCCTGAAGGGGTTAATCTAGATCTCCACACTATATATGTGTGTATCATCATCTGCTGGAGATAAAAGACATCACAGTGACTATGGAGGAAGAGGACGGACATGACGGGGTTACTGGGTGTAAATAGAAAATAAGATCTTATTACCTCCTCTGCTGCCACTTCCAGCAATGTCTTCTCTTTACTTCCTCCCGACTCACCTCTCACTCGGAACTTCCTGTCTGTACCTGACATCACTTCCTGTCTGTATTCCATACAGACTTTCTGTCTGGGTAGAAATAAGATCACCACCTTGTGGAACTCAGAGGAAGTGCATCCCCAAGAAAAGTCTCTGCTGTGTGTGTGTATGTACTGTACCGTAAAACCTTGGATTGCAAGCATAATTCGTTCCAGAAACATGCTTGTAATCCAAAGCACTTGTATATCAAAATGAATTTACCCATAAGAAATAATGGAAACTCAAATGATTGGTTCCACAACCATTTATTCATAGGTCCTTCAGTTTATAGTCCATATAAAAAGACTATAGCAATGTGATAGGTTGTGTAACCATAAAATGTCCATCCACAAATGGCAGCTTCCACAAGGAGAATAGAAGCAAAATCCAGCAGGAGCTACAGAGTATAAAAGAGAAGAGAGGCGCCTCTAAGTGTAGCAATATGTTGCTAAATGTTGTACCTTCATTAAATGTAACCATAGTGCTACACTTAGAGGCACCTCTCTTCTATTTTCTAATCAGTTGTGACATGACGCTACTTGTATATCAAGATATTGCTTGTATATCAAGTCAAAATTTATTTAAAAAACTTTGCTTGTCTTGCAAAACGCTCTCAAGCCAAGTTACTCTCAAACCAAGGTTTTACTGTATATCCTTATAGATGGGTCATCTCCACTCCCACCAAGGGGGATAGAAATATATTACTGCTCGGGGGGGGGGAGGAGACATTTTGTCCCCTTTGATTTTGCAGTAAAATTGATGTCAGATTTAGTCATGTAGAACATCTGATATATGGATACAAAGACCCCCAGCCGAGAGTAAAGGGTGGAAATGGCTCCTGATCCCCAGATTTGGGCAATTATGTCACCAATATAAATAGAAAAAAACCTGCGCTATGTGTAACAACTCAAATACCTACAGAAATAACTTATACCGGACTGCTGCTGTAACAAAGGTAAGTATTCCCTTTATCACCTAGAAGAGCATTATGTGTCACAGCGCTGTCCTATTGTGTGTGCGCATAAATTATCACCAATACACTAAAATATGTGGAGACATTCATATATAAAGTGCTAGGGGCTCATATAATATTCTCTGCAGATCTACTGCTTCCACTTTACACTTACTTCATTCATCTTATGGTGTTTATCGATAAATTAAGAAAACCGAACCATGTGCAAATTCATATACAACATAAAGTGCTTTGTGCTCAATATGCTGTTCCCTGCAGATCCACGGCTTCCACTTTGCACCTACTTTTTTAATATTATACTATATGCTGTTATAATAAATAAAGTAAAAATCTGTGCAAATTCATGTAATCATACAATATTTTGTGCTCAATATAGTGTTCTCTGCAAGTCCACTTTGCATCTACTTCAATTAACTTATTTTGCTAAAAATAAATTCACCAATAAATGAAAAGTTGATAAGGTGTGAAAGTTCTTTGTGCTCCAAACTGTGGCAGCTGTAGTGTAGCCACGGCCTTCTTCCACCTCTTACACACGTGATGGTGAGGGCGCCCCCTTAGTAGTGCTTCCCAACTCACCAGAGCAATATGACTCCCAGCTTTTCATCTACCAGAGTCACCAACATCCTTCACACTCTCCTCACCTCCGATGGCAAAGGAACTGGATCCTCCTCGCTCACTCCTGCAAGTCTGCTGCGGTTTCTGTCAGTGTCCCTCCTAGACTCGGCTTCCTCCTCCGACCGCTGTTTCAGCAGGAGCTCCGCCTCTTCATACACACTCAGGAGCTCCTCCTCTTCATACACACTCAGGGCTCTGCCTCTTCATACACACTCAGGAGCTCCGCCTCTTCATACACACTCAGAGCTCCGCCTCTTCATACACACTCAGGAGCTCTGCCTCTTCATACACACTCAGGGCTCCGCCTCTTCATACACACTCAGGAGCTCCGCCTCTTCATACACACTCAGGAGCTCCTCCTCTTCATACACACTCAGGGCTCTGCCTCTTCATACACACTCAGGAGCTCCGCCTCTTCATACACACTCAGAGCTCCGCCTCTTCATACACACTCAGGAGCTCTGCCTCTTCATACACACTCAGGGCTCCGCCTCTTCATACACACTCAGGAGCTCCGCCTCTTCATACACACTCAGGAGCTCCTCCTCTTCATACACACTCAAGGCTCCGCCTCTTCATACACACTCAGGGCTCCGCCTCTTCATACACACTCAGGGCTCCGCCTCTTCATACACACTCAGGAGCTCTGCCTCTTCATACACACTCAGGAGCTCCGCCTCTTCATACACACTCAGGGAGGAGAGAAAGGGGAAGGATATACAGTACATACAAACACAGCACAAGGCCGTGTTCACACTACGAGATGTTTCTCTGGGCTGCAGTTCCTCTGAGCTCCACAAGATGGTGATCTCACCTCTACCCAGACAGGAAGTGATGTCAGGTGCATACAGGATAATGAGGACTAGGGATGAGCTCCGGCGTGTTTGCATACTCCGCGTGCAGAGCCCGCCAGGAAGTCGGCATGGCACTGCACTAATCACAGGCAGGGAGACATTGTCCCAATGCGCGGCTGCAGAGATCGGGAAATGTATCCCTGCCTGTGATTAGCGCAGCGCCATGCCGACTTCCTGGCGGGCTCTGCACGCGGAGTATGCGAACACGCCGGAGCTCATCCCTAATGAGGACATTCCATTTGATAAGAGTAGAGAAAAAACATTGTTGGATCTGGTGGCAGAGGAGGTAATATGCAGATTAACCCCTTCAGGGAGATCAGTTGATGATTAATATATCTTCCCTCCAAAGCTGGTCATACATGGTTCAGTTTTATCGTTCAGCCAGCGGTCAGAGAGGAAAAAACAACCTATTCCCCATCCACACATTGGAGGGGATGGGGGAATCCTCCCCGCTGCACTATTGTATTCTGACAATGGGGGGCGCTCCTCCGCTCTCAGAATACACAGATCAGTGATGAAGCTATTGGCTGCAGCCGCTGATCGAGTGACTTTTATCCGGCAGTGACCACACATGGATGGAAATGTGACCGATCCCTGCTGAACCAGCTGAATTTCCATGTATCTATGGTCACCTTAAGTGACTTCCTCCCCTCCCCCTCATCTCCTTCATTATGTAAGTCATGCTGAGATAATCTCCCATTGGCTGAGCAATATTCTCATTTGTCTCTGAGCTCCTTCTTGCTATTCCTCGTCCTGCCTGTTGTTTCCTTGGATTGATTTTCTGTGTAGTGACCCCGGCTTCATCTCTTGGATGCGCTCGTCTGTTGCTTGTCCTGACCTTTATCCTGATTCCTGGATCTCCTCATCTCTCCTCCATATCCTCTTACACAGCTTTTCTCCACACCTGCTGTGACCCTGGGGGGTGGAAACTTGGCACCAGCATGCAGTGAAATCCACCCTCACCATTAGGAGCTCTGGAGAAAATTGTCTGCTATTTACACTCCTCGCGTCACCTGATCACATGAGAGATTACTTTCACAGATTCCTGACAGATTTCTGTATGGTAAAGGTCAAAGTTCACTCTTCGGTTTAGGAGAGGTGGGACACACCCAGGAACAATGATTTGGTTTGCATGGGAGCCTCATATAGAGGACCCCTCAAATCTTCCCATCCAAATGTCCCTCCATCCAGAGACTATATATCCTATGACATCACACTGACCTCACAGCTCCTCTTACCAATGTCCCTCCAACTGGCTTTTCTTCTGATGCTCTTAGGATGTGGGCGGACCCTTGGTATCCTTACTTGCAAAGTGGGACTGTTGGTCCTGCATTGTATGTAATGACGTCAGAATACCTGCAACAAGCTTTTAACCTGCATAGTGTGGGGGTTCTGTGTGGGTAAATTATACATCAGATTACCTAGACATTAGGGTTGTTAACATTGTTGTCTTCTTTTTTTTTTTTTTTTTGTGTGTATTTATGTACTCAATTTTCTTCCTCTTCTCCCTTTTTCTGTCTTCTAAAGGCAGAGGGGGACTGGACATAGGGAGGAAGGGAGGAAAAAGAAGGATTTAGGAAATGGGGTTGTAGGGAGAGGGGTAGGGGGAGGGTAAGGGTAGATTAAAGTTTGGAAATACAATTTTGTCATTGTACATCCCTATTGGATAGGGAGATGTTGTATTTTTTTTTCCTGTAAATGACAAATTTTGATAAAATAAAGAATAATAAAAAAAAATTATACATCAGCCTTAAGTGGACTTTAATAAAATGGAGGCCTGAATGTAGAGGTGAGGAGGATTCTGGGAATATCAATTGATTTTACTATTTTACTGTGTTCAGATCTAGAGTTTTCCTCCTGTGAAGTCTGGAGATCATATGACCATCACATTACCTCCACCTCCCTCCCTGATAGAATAGAGATATAAGAAGAAGATTCTAGAAGTCACCAGAGAGATCATCGAGGAGCAGGGCCCCAGCCTAGGTTGCCTGTCACTGTCCTGGATTTCCGCCCTGAGCCGATCCGCGGATTGCGGCCATAGGAAAGGCCGCGGCTTCGGCCTAGCTCCAGAGCGGCGGCCATCTTGGTACACCCGGCGGCAGCGGCCGAGGTGAGATGTGGGGAGATGTGATGGACATTACAGGGGGCAGATGTGGACATTACAGGGGGGAGATGTGGACATTACAGTGGGGGAGATGATATGGATATTAAAGTGGGGGAGATGTGGATATTATATTGCAGAGTCCCCCTGTCCATTTCACGGTCCCCCTGTCCATCCCACGGTCCCCCTGTCCATCCTACGGTCCCCCTGTCCATCCTACGGTCCCCCTGTCCATCCTACGGTCCCCCTGTCCATCCCACTGTCCCCCTGTCCATCCTATGGTCCCCCTGTCCATTCCACGGTCCCTCTGTCCATCCCACTGTCCATAAACAGTCCTAAACAGCATCTTAATGTTAATGTGAGTGTGTATGTGTTTTAAGTATGTTGGATTATATGCAACAGCTGTATTTGCACTGTAAACCTTCTTTATTTATATAAAGTGTGGATGAGCTTAAACTGTATCGCTATGCTGTGGTTCCTGTAGGCTTTGCGTGAGTGCGGGGGGGGGGGTTGGAGGGCCTCCATGTCCATTTTTCTTGGGGCCCCCAAATTCCTTCAAACGGCCCTGTCGAGGAGAGGTGAGCGGTGCCGGGAATTCTGGGACATTATCCAGTAACAGACAAGGGATGTGTCTGGATGGTGACTGTATCATTGTGTGTGTCAGGTTCCTATAAGGTGTCAGGATGTCACTGTCTATTTCTCCATGAAGGAGTGGGAGGATTTAGAAGGACACAAGGATCTCTACAAGGACGTCATGATGGACAATCAGCCGCCCCTCACATCACCGGGTAAGAGGAGACTTTATTGTAAAGGAGAGAGCAGTACGGAGGCTCCACCTAGATCCCCCATCATCTGATAAACACATAGAAACAATGTTTCCTGACGGCTCCATGTCAGCACAGCTGGGTGAGGCCCCACCCACCCCCTACGTAATCAGGACTTTAACTATAAATTTTTTGCTCACCGCAGCCTCAGTGTTCCTTTTTCTTCCTCCTAGGTCAGGACTAGCGGTGTCTCCACTCCTAGCTGGTATAAATTACTGGCGGTCCGTCCGGATGTGTCTGCTGCCGGATGCAGTCCCTGCGGTGTAAGGTACAAACGGTAGCTTGGTCAGGGAACCCCGCTGCTGATCCTCGGGGTGGCTTTATGCAGCCTTAAATAGGCGTCTTGGGGGAGCTGGTGGTGTGGTCTGTCTCTCATCTTGGATATTCTTATGGTGCCTGTTAAGGGCGGGCCGCGCTCTCTCTCTGCCTTTTATGTGGAAGCCGACTCTGAACATGTGCTCTGCCACTCAGCCAATCAGGAGTGGAGGGGGTGGAGTAAGCTCTTAAAAGAGCCAAATTTTGAAAGTCTGCTGTTTTGTTTAAACCTGGCTGTTGCAGTGTGCAGTGCTTTGTATGCTAAGCTGCCTGTGTTGTACACACCCTCTCCTCAGGTATGGCTTGTAAAGGACAGGATTCACTCCTACACACCACCTGCTTTAATATGGATGCTGGACATAACATATGTTGTATTTTTTCTAGCAGAACCAAAATGCCTACCCCCTCTAAAGATCAGCGATCACAAAGAAGGTAGGGGAGACACCGATGTTTACATGCATCTTATAATATTGTATCTAGCAGACTAATTTTTTACCTCACGCCTATCTGTGCTGCTCCAGCTCCTCAGGTCATGGTCATGGCTCTTCACGACGTTCAGAGGATGAAATCTCAGGGAAATATAGGAGACGTTCGTCCTCACGGGAAGATCGACGCTCTCGCTGTAGAAGAGAAGTGTCACGCTCCCACTCTCCTTCAAGACACCACCGATCTCCATCACGTCACCGCCAGGATTCACATCATGATCAACCCAGGCCAGGAGGCTGCTGGTCCTGCCCCAAAAAGGCATTGGCCGGGAAGACGGCTTGTGCGAACTGCTTCAAGGAGGCGACAAAGGGCCATGAATCGGATAAAGCGGAGCTAGTGTCATTAATAAAAAAGGCGTTTGAGGATACACTGCAGACGTTTGCAACGCAGACGCAAGTGTCAACTGCCCCAGTTCCTTCCACCTCTCGTTCCCTGTCACCCGAAGAACGTCCAACGGTTCAGAATAATCCAATGACTGAAGCTCAAACACGAGCACAAGATTCGGATGCGTCCTCCGCAGAAGAAGAGGATGACCAATATGATGGGTTTGATTTCACCTTAGTTCCATCCTTGGTGAAAGAAGTTAGACAGGCCTTGCAATGGTAAGATGAGGCAGTAGAACCTCAACGGAAACAAAGGAAGTTGTTCGCCAACATGAAATGGGAGACGGTAAATTTTCCCTTTGTTGAGGAAATCCAAGACATAATCACTGGCGAATGGGAAAACTCAAACAAGAAAGGCTTTTTCAAAAATCGATTTGCAAAAATGTACCCATTTCAGACAGAAAAGGTGAAGGTTCTGGAAAACCCCCCTGTATGTGACCCTGCCACTGGACGACGTAGTGACCTTCAAAGACGTTCTAGACAGGAGGGTGGATATAGATCTTAAAAAGATCTACACTCTGGCCGGCGGAATATGTAAGCCGATGATGGCTTTGGCCACCATCTCTAAGGCCATGGAGATATGGGTGCAGAATGCCGAAGGGGCGGTGGAAAATGACCTATGCAAAGCTGAGGTATCAGCCCCGTTAGCAAATTTTAAGCTAACAGCTGCATTTATGGCTGAAGCATCCATTGACATAATCAAGATTCTGGCCAGAGTCATGCTAAATGCGGTGACGGCCAGAAGAGCCCTGTGGCTGAGGCCCTGGGTGGCGGATCCTGCGTCCAAACAAGGATGGTGCAGAATACCTTTCGAAGGTCACTCCCTGTTTGGGAATAAGCTTGATACAGCTATCTCCAAAGCGACAGGTGGAAGATCAGGTTTCATCCCACAGGATCAGATGCTGCTTAAGAATAAACCGACTTTCAGAGGCACAGCGAGACCCAGAGGCAGAGCCACCAGGTCCTACAAGCCAGGAAGGGAATTTCGCAGACGATGGCCGAACTCGGCGACAAGCCGCAAATCTGGAAGACCAGCCCTCTCCGCGGGGCAACAGGCCCGGAAGTCTTTTTGACTATACACTGGCCCACACTTGCCGGGTAGGAGCCAGGCTGTTCAGGTTCCGTCAACTGTGGGCAGAAAAGATAAAGGAGCCATGGGTGGTGTCGACCATCAAGTATGGACACAGTTGGAAATTCCTCAACCGACCCCACAGAGTCTTTGTCTCAACAAAAATGCCCCCAGAAAAAGAAAAACGGGATGTCTTTTGGAATTACATCCAGACCCTCCTGGATCAGGAGGCAATAATTGCAGTTCCTCAACGGGAGCGTTTTTCCGGAGTCTACTCGCCTCTATTCTTGGTTCAAAAAAAAGTCGGGAACGTGGAGGCCAGTAATAGACCTCTGAGGTCTCAACAGATCCATCAAAAAGGAGCGGTTCAGGATGGAGTCGCTCCAGACAATTCTGAAAACTGTCCAACCAGGAGATTGGATGCTAACAGTGGATCTGAAGGATGTGTACTTCCATGTACCCGTAGCCCCGTACTACCAGAGATTCCTCCGGTTCTCAATTGGACAACTTCACTACCAATTTGTGTGCCTTCCCTTCGGGCTGACCACATCCCCCAGAGTATTCACAAAAATCCTGGTGGCACTGGTGGCACATCTACGACTCCAAGGTATCCGCGTACACCATTACTTGGACGATATCTTACTGCTGAGCCAAGACAAGAGCACGCTCCTAGTACACCGGAACACGACTTTGTTGACACTAGAAAACTTCGGGTGGTTAATCAATCGAGAGAAGAGTCACCTTGTGCCGACTCAATCCCTGGTGTATCTAGGTGCGAAGATAGATACCAAGATGGCATCGGTAGCATTGCCCAGGGACAAGATGTCCGGCATACTGAAAGTAATGTCAGAAGCTCGGAAGCAGTCATACATGCCAACTGTAGAGTGCATGCGACTCCTAGGCATAATGATCTCAACCATTCCGATGGTCAAGTGGGTGCAATGGAATTCACGCCTCTTCCAAATGGGTCTCCTGAGTCAATGGAGATCGGGGGATCTTGGTCAAAAAATACAGATCGCAGCCCAGATGAACGTCAACTTGGACTGGTGGGCAAGTCAACAGAATCTTACCCGATGCCACTCCCTACTCTCGGAGAGATGGCAAATCATCCAATCAGACGCCAGCAGTACGGGCTGGGGAGCCCTATACAAAGAACAGTGGACCCAAGGTCGTTGGGCGTACCAGGCGACCGACGTAGGCTCCAACATCTTGGAGCTGAGGGCGGCCTTCCAAGCCCTCCTGGCCTTCAAAAATCAGATCCAGGGAACGACTATCCTTCTGAAACTAGACAACGTGACGGCAGTGGCTTACATCCGCAGGCAAGGGGGCACCCGCAGCAGTACCCTCCTGAAGGAGGTAACACCGATCATGAATTTTGCTCAGACCAATTTGCACCTGCTAACGGCTGTGTATGTGCCTGGACGTCTGAACACGCAAGCAGACTACCTGTCCAGAGCGGATTTGAACAACAATGAATGGGCCCAGTCTCCGCGAGTCTTCCGGAGCTTAGTGGCATAGGCCTTCCTCCCAGAAGTAGACCTATTTGCCTCTGCCATCAACACCAAACTACCACGGTTCTTCACCCAGTTCAGTCACCCACAAGCGGCAGGAGTGGATGATCTAACAGCAGAATGGAACTTCAGAACAGCATATGCCTTCCCTCCGATTCCGGTGATCCTCCGCTTCCTGCGGAGACTGCAACAAGAGAAAGTGTCTGTCCTGGCAGTAATTCCAGACTGGCCCAAGAGACCTTGGTACCCTCTACTCTGCTCACTGAACATCAGGAAGCCACAAACTCTACCAGTATCCTCAGACCTACTGAAACAGGGTCCAATCTGCCACCCGGCTCCGGAGAGCCTGAGATTGACGGCCTGGGTCTTGAGAGGCGTAGGTTAACTGATCTGGGTTGTTCAACCAGAGTCACGAACACTCTTATGAAGGCAAGGAAAAGCAGCACCAACAGTGCCTACAGCAGGACCTGGAATAAGTTTGTGGAATTTGCTCATAGACATGATTTTCTGCCCGACTCACCAAAAGTCTGCCACATCCTGGAGTTCCTCCAAGCGGGCTTGGAACTCGGTCTCTCCACAAGCACGTTGAAAACTCACGTGTCTGCTATCTCTGCTTTTTAGGGTGTCCAATGGGCCACTGAAAAGTTGGTGATTCAATTCTTCAGAGCAACCATCCGCCTGAGACCGCCAAAGTTGCCAAGATTTCCGAAGTGGGACCTACCTTTAATCTTGGACTTCCTATCGTCAAACACCTTTGCCTCTCCAGTCTCTCTGTGGCATCTCACATTGAAAACTGCCTTTCTCGTGGCAGTAACCTCAGCCAGAAGGGTGTCCGAGATGGCCGCACTGGGGTTTAAGGAGCCCTTCCTCTCCTTCTTGCCGGATAGAGCGGTGCTCAGGCCAATGCTGGGGTTTGTCCCTAAAGTAGCCTCTACCTTCCATATGACACAGGAGATCACTCTTCCACTGTTGCTTGCAGAAAACTCTCAGGATCCAAATCCGCTTGACGTAGGAGCTTCCCTGAGAGCCTATGTGGACGCGACAGCTGAACTCAGGAAGTCGGACAATCTCTTCGTTATACCAAATGGTGCCCGTAAAGGCCTGAAAGCTTCTAGTAGAGTGATCACCACATGGCTGGTTAAAATGATATCTTTAGCCTACAGAGCAAAAGGTTTTCCCGGTGCCTGAGGGGGTCACAGCGCATTCCACGAGAGGAGTCTCTGCCTCCTGGGCTGCGGTCGGACAGGTGTCCTTGGAGACGATATGCAAGGCAGCTACATGGACATCTATACATACCTTCATGACACACTACCGTGTGGAGCCAGCGGCTCTAACTACCATAGAGTTTGGCAAGAGGGTGCTAGCTTCTGCCTCCTATATGGATTAAAAAAAAAATTCTCAAGCATAACCCTCCCGTGTGTGGCTAGTTAATTCCCAGCTGTGCTGACATGGAGCCGTCAGGAAAACGGAAAATTTAATTCAAATACTTACCGTAATTTTCCTTTCCTGACGAGCTCCATGTCAGCACAGAACCCGCCCAGTCAAGTAGTAATAGTTACGAAACACTGAGGCTGCGGTGAGAATTTTTTTTATGGTTAAAGTCCTGATTACGTAGGGGGTGGGCGGGGCCTCACCCAGCTGTGCTGACATGGAGCTCGTCAGGAAAGGAAAATTACGGTAAGTATTTGAATTAAATTTTCCGTTATTCAGTCAGTGTGTGTGTTTCCTACAGATGGATCCAGTAATGGGAACCCACCAGAGAGATGTCCCCGTCCTCTGTATTCCCGGGATTCCACACAGGAAGGTCACACCATCCCTCACTGTCATCAGGTAGATGAGGAACAATCACTGGTAGTATCATTAGGATCTGTACATTATCTGCATTGTTACCATTGATGTCATTTTTATTATATATTCAGAGTGGAAACCTGAGAGATTCTAAAGTTGAGGCGAAAGAAGAAGAGGAGACTTATGTGAGTGATGATCAGGAGGATGGAATATTGAGGCTAATTTTAGACAACAGCACTCCTACAGAGATCAGCACAGGTGGGTCATTAACACTAAATACATTCCTCCACCCATACTGCTCACTGATTGGTCCAGAGTAGGGCGGGGACTGGGTGATATCAGTCTGTAATACTCTGGTCACTTTCCTGAGCTGTGTTCCCCATCCTGTATTCCTGTATTTCTCTCGGATAATCTTCCTTCTCTGTGCTGCAGACACAATTTATGTTTCTAGACTGGATTTATGGAGATTCTGGGGTTCAACTGGCAGCAAAATTTTCATTTTCAGCATAGACGTTACTAGACCTAGACACCTAAGGTATGTGATTTCGGTCTTCTGCCCCATACCTGGATATAATAAGATGTCTGACAGAACAATTCTCCTCCCAGGGTTACTTACTCTGTTGTCTGCTGGCTTTGCCGGGTGGAGGGATATGTCTGTATAGTCTCAGACCCAAGTCACTGAGTGCAGTCTCAGGAGATGGGAGGCTGCGGTGTGGGACATCTCCAGTAAACATTTAAGCTTCCACTGATCACTGAATACCAATATTATGAGTCCTGACCCATACACTATATCATTTATATTGTACATTACATACTCCTGACCCCTGTACTATATACTCTATGTTGTACATTACATTATTCTGATACTTTAAAATACTTTAACTGTTGTATCCTATATAATACGTTGTACATTACATAGGCCTTACCTCTTTTGCACCCATTTACTACCAGCTGGACATTTTTTATCTGATGATTTGATTGGAGCACAGACTTTTACATGTTGATAATAATGTGATAACATCCTCAAAGTGATAATGAGGGAGAAATCAATAACCCAATGATGGTGGTCTTCAGGATCAGTCCAGTCTTCATCTTGGTTGTTCTCCCCCATCCTCACTCTCTGACCTCTGGTGGGGCTCAGCCCCGCTGTTATTCATGACTAAATCGTGGACTAAATAAGGAAGTGCAAGACTTCTTGTGTTAAAAAGATGGCAATGAGTGATAGAGGGGGTGGGGACATCACTGTCACTCCTATAAAAGACAGTTCTCGTTGTTTCCTCACCCTCTGACTAAGGTCCATGAATCAAAAAATAAACTGGTAGGAGATTCAGAGATGTAGGGATAAAACAACTAATCATCCTAATCGATTATAAAAATTGTTGTCAACTATTTATCAGCTTTTATAAGTTTGTTAAGCACTATAGGCTGGATGTGCCTGCAAATCAAGACCAGTCCTTCGGCAGGAAAGTGCTGCAGGCTGTTGTCCCGCCCTGACCAGGTAGTTCTATTTGGTCCTCTCTGTAAGCCGTCCTGAAAAATGACTGGGAAAAAAAAGGGTTATTACCTTTTAACACTCTTTTCAAGGAGTCTTCTAGGGCAGCATCCGTTCCCCCGCCCCCCTTTGTTTCCTAGGAATAATTCTGTTGGTCGTACCAATGGAAGTGTTTATTATTTTATATGTGCCTTCAGTTATTTGTTAATACTGAGGGGCCATGGCCTATGGGCGGTCTTTTATAATGTGGATCATGTGTTTTCTGTACAAGGTGGGAGGAGCCTCTTTCTCTGTAAGCCGTTCTGGAAGACTCCTGGAAAAGAGTGTTAACAGGTAATAACCCTGTTTTTTTTATCCCCATCATAACAGATGATTAAAAAAAATCATGCTGCTGCTACCAAATGTCCTGTGCTGGTCATACACGGATCCATTTTTGTACGAGAATATTCACACAAATATTTGTATGAAAATTATTTGTACATTTGATGAATGGACGAGTGTAGTTTGAAAATTCCACTTGCTTTTAACATTCAATTATAAAATGAATGTAACTTCTGAGCAAAAACCACATACACGATGTGAAAATTTGTTCGATGGAGAAAAGTTTTCTGTTCTGCTCCTTCGAATTTTCCCATCACTGTGGTGGAAAATGAACGCCGATTTGACCCACTAATGGTTAAAAAATTGGATGAATGTTTTTTTGAAAGAAAAATTAGTTTGTGTACGGCCAGCATAAGTGACATCAGGTGCAGGAAGCTTGTACCCACCTACCTGTCTATGACAAGGGAGTCTGTCATCCATCATATTATATTACACTCCTGTCTGATCATCTGCAAAACAGCGTTTTACCTCTTTTTTTTATATTTTAATAATATTGATCTCTGATTGTGATATGTAGCAGATTCACCCTCTAATAATACATCTATCTGTCTGTTATTCTCATAGTGGATTAAATATCCAACTATATACAGTATATGGATATTTATATTTACCGCTGTATATAAATAATCAAGAATATTAACTCAATTATACGTCAACCTTTTTTTGAGGGTTTTATCCAATTAATCGAAACGATAATTGGCCAACTAATCAATTATGAAAATAATCATTAGTTGCCGCCCTTCAAAGGACCCATTTACTAGTTACCTTTGGGGAGAATTGTAAGATCCTCAGAGACAAAGCTGCATGATGGGGGCAGGGTTCTGGTTTAGGGGAACCAATCTGCTCATGTCTAGTAATAATCTTTTTATTTCTATTATAGTAGATGGACAGGAGATGAGGAAAACCTCAGAGGATTGTCTTACTTTGTCTCCAGACTGTAAAGTAGAAGATGAGGACATCACACAGTATAGTCCAGGAGAAAACCAGACTACCTCAAATGTCCATCCGGCACCACACAGTGTAGATGGACCATCGTATTCCTCTTATCCTGAGGAACCTCAGACTGTGAGGGACAGTGCCGTCCTTCCAACAGAAAAGAGATTTTCCTGTACTGAGTGCAGGAAGTGTTTCCATTACAAATCCAAACCTAATAGGCATAAAAGATCTCACACAGGAGAGAAGCCGTATACCTGTCCTGAGTGCGGGAAATGTTTTATACAAAAATCAGACCCTGTCAAACATCAGAATAAGGTGTGAACATCAAATAGGATCGGAGTGGTTGCCAACATCCCTGGAGTTGAATCAAAAGAAGGAACGAATTGGGACTTTTTAAGGGCAACAATGTAGGAAATTTATACAAAATATTTATTATATGAAATACCAAAAAATATACTTTATACAACGTTAAAACCATAAATAGTTAATGCAGGGTAATTCCAGTAGAAATTCCGGAAATTCTCTTGGCCTGTTGTAGTGTTATTTGAAAAGCACATACCTGGATGGCATAGACCCCGCTGTGAGCATCTGCTGTCCTTGTCAACGAGTCTGCCATTGCCAAAGCGCGCTTTTTAAAAGGGAAAGGAGGGAAGGGTTGGGGTCACATGACATGATGACGCAATTGCGGCTTGCGTCATGCGTCCCAGTGAGCTCCGGCGATTAAGCAGCAGAGAGGGGAGTACTCAGACGCCATGGGAGGGCGTTCCCCAATCCAGAGGCCGCACACAGCCCATGTGATCGAAGTCCTTTACCTCGATAAAACAAATATTGAGGAGGAAAGGTCCTGTACAGACCTGAGCGTCACCGTGATTGGCTACAGAGCCGTAGGGTGTGTCAGATGATGCCAAAAGGCAATGTAAATACAGACAGCACCCGCCGCAGTGTAAACCAGAGAGGTCCTGCAAATAAAGAGAAACAAGATTTGAAAAAAGGGAGAAATTTAATGAATACACGTAGATGTCTGCTCAAATCATAGAAGTAATGTGACTTAATCACAGATAATGAGTCAGACAGTGGGCACGTCATATAAAAGTTGCTGTGGTCCTATGTCTGAGGCCGCCGACGCCAAGGATCCCAAGCACAAGGCGCGAGGGCGTCCCCCACACCCAAACACCCCCCCAGTGTGGGGGAAGGTCGGGTGATGAGGGCACCCCGCGCCCAGCGCCCACCGCGCACACAAAGCCCAAATGGCTCTGGACAAGGGACCAGGTCAGAGGGCTAATGGCCACCATCAAGGTGGCCTGGGTGCGCCGGGTGGGGGGTAAGGGCAGCACATCCAAACACCGACCCCGCAACCATCACAGGAGACCCCCAAGGCACATACCATCCAGAACTGCTCAAGGATCAATAAAACACACACATGTAAAGAGAGGAATGCCTCCTCATGGGAGGGGGTAAAGGGGGTAAGAAATGAGGGCATGAAAAACAGAACTATACAGTATATACAATAAAATAATATACATGGGTAAGGTTTATTCCTTTTCACACACCCCAGATGCGAAACCTTCCAAGAAGGGTCTAAAGCTGATCTGTTCATTTAACCCAGGAGGTGTAGTGGCCCCAAGGTCCGCAATCCAGCGGGTTTCCCTCTGGAGCAGTATTTTGTTCCAGTCCCCTCCCCCTGTGTTGGAGAGGATTCTATCCAAGATTAGGAATTGAATCCTGGGGTCATATTCTGTTCTGAGTGTGGAAAATGTTTTTCAGTGAAGTCCAATCTTTACACACATCAGACATCTCACACGGGGGAGAAGCCGTATTCCTGTCCTGAGTGTGGGAAATGTTTTCCACAGAAGACCCATCTTTACACACATCAGAGATCTCACACAGGGGAGAAGCCTCATTCCTGTCCTGAGTGCGGGAAATGTTTTTCAGTGAAGTCCAGTCTTTACACGCATCAGAGATCTCACACGGGGGAGAAGCCATATTTCTGTCCTGAGTGTGGGAAATGTTTTTCAATGAAGTCCAATCTTAAAAAACATCAGAGATCTCACACGGGGGAGAAGCCATATTCCTGTCCTGAGTGAGGGAATTGTTCCTCACTGAAGTCCTGTCTTCCTGTACATCAGGGGTCCCACACAACCCTTGAGGTGTATTAGTGTCTTGAGTGTGGGAAATGTCTTCTATATGAATGTTGCTGGACATCACAGCTCTCATGTGGGGAAGAAGCACACCCTGATATACACCTCAGATATACTCCATGGCTGATCCTCATCATAGGCTCTTTACAGAAATTGGAGATGTGGTGTGTCAGAGCGTCTCACCTCACCACCGATCACTGTGCGCCCGAGCGGCTTATTCTTCTGAATGTCATATGATGTCCAGTCAGGATAATGAAACACCCGTCTGGCCATCATTCTGCTATAGGCTGGATGGGAAGGAGGTAAAAAAATATTTTAGGCCTGAAGATTATATGGTAGACACAGGTAGGCTGCATTGATGGACACAGGTGAGGCTGCATTGATGATGAAGGATAAAGTTGTTGTTAATATTTATTTTTATAACTTAATTCTGCATAAAATATTTAGGTGTCATTTCATGAGATAATTTATGAGGGTATGTTTAGGGGTGGAATTAGGGGAGGGGCAGGGTAGGGGTTGGGTGGGGAAACTGGTGGGGAGTAACCCTTGAGGCCTGGCTAGTAGCTCAGGACTTGAAATTTTGAGCCCTGCCCTAGAGAATAAATTAGTGGTAGTTCCAATTTTTTATGTCACACAATATTACCGCAAAAGTCTAGGAAGCGCAAAATTTCAGTAAAAAAACACTAAATTTAATTTCAGGGGTACAAAAACGCAATAAATTACCACATTTTTTGGGTAAAATATAAAAGCCGAGGTTGCACCGAGTAAATAGATACCCAACATGTCCAACCTTAAATTTGTGTGCCTGTGAAATGGTGACAGACTTCAGTACCCTATATTTTCTATAGATGACGCTTTAAAAGCCCCCTATAGGTCATCAGTTTAGTGTCACGGAAAAGGTCTGGTGATAGAATTATTGCTCTCATTCTGGTGTGCGCGGCGATATGTAACATGTGTATCACAATTAACGTTTTCAGGCGTAGGCGCCCCAATGTGTTTGTATATGTGGGGGCGGGGCCTAATTTTTTTTGGGGGGGGGGTGGTGGGGTTTATGTGCCTGGGTTTAAACTACATTTTGTACAATTAAAAAATAAATAAAAAAAACATCACATAGAGGAGCCTTTTTCAACCAGGGTGCCCTGAGGTTTCTTCAGGGAGTTCCTTGGCAAAATGACAAACAGTTGCCCCGAAATTGTATACAAGCCGGTGATTGGATGAAGACTTTTAGTTGCACAAAGCCTCAGGTTTTCATTCTACACCATTACAACCTTCTAGCTGCCAACCTCCTGACGACCAATGACATCATGAGCTGATAAGGAGGATGTCAGTTGCCTGAATATCATCCTTGTGTGACCCTCCCCGGCCTCTCTCCATCAGCTTTGGAGTCACATTAGCTGAGTGATGGAGAAAAACTGAGAGAGAAGAGAAACATTGGAATACTAGTCAGTACCAGTTTGCAAAAGTGTTTTTTGATTTGGAAGAATTAATCACTTATAATGTTGGGTGCCCTATATGTGTGGATGTTGTTACATTATGTATCTGTAGCGGGGTGTTCAATTTAAGGGAAGTGTCTGAGTGGTAATCAGGCTCAGACACATTAAATTGATAGGATTCATGGACCATTTTTTGTTCTCAGGGGTTAATGCTGGTGATGTGTTCCCTGTGGCCGGTGGGTGGCGCTGCCATTCTGGGCCAGTGTTGAACCGCGAGCGCAGTGCTGTGCCTTTTTGTGTCCCCTCTTGGCAGCCGTACAGTGGGGCGGGGAACCTGCTGTGCATGCCGGGAGAGGATATAAAGGGTGCAGACATCTTCTGAAAGGGGTCCGTCCACGCCCAGGCACCTTTAGCCTTGGTGTGCGTGTGTGTGGTTCGTCATCTCCGGGTGCCCTAGGCCCTGAGGCCTTATTCAGGTTCCACCTCAGGCACCTTTAGCCTGGGGTGAGGTACTACCTCACCGTTCCTGTTCGCCTGGGCATGGAGGCCCAGGAGTTGCAGTGATGGCCTGGAGCCCAGCAGCCTTCGGCTGGGGTCCACAAGGGATCGAAGAGTCCAGGGTGCCGCCTTGCGAGGGGACCCGCACCCTAAGAGAAGGGAGGACCTGTTCCGAAGGACCGGTGCTGTGGACACGGTGAAGGAAGGGGTCTGTTGACTCTCTGGGGGGATGTCTTTTCCCTGAAAGGGGCTATGTCCTAGGAAGGAATCAAGATTCACCAGGTCAGTGGCAGTGACCCTGTTCGCCAGGTCAGTGGCAGTGACCTTATCCACAAGGTCTGTGGCAGAGACCAACCTCATGATCTGTAGCAGAGACCATGCGCCAAAACTGTTTGAGATTCTGAACAGTCCTAAAAGTTTGAGCTACGTTTGTGCCTGGACCTCCTCCACACCTTAAAGCTGTCCTGTGTCTTTGCTCCAAACGTTCTTCTATCCAAGAGAATATGTGTTGTACGAGTGGAAAAATAAATATCGAGTTGGACTTTCAGCTGGTGTGGACATTACATTTCTGGGGAAGTCAAGGACTTCCATCTACACACTGTGGAGGTGAGAATCATACTCAGGAGGACTTTATGCTCCGGCTGCAGACAAGGCCCAAAATCAACACCGCCTAACCTCTTAACATGGGAGGGTACGGGCTTGTGGTGTGGTGTGCCCCTTTCTCCTAAGAGGAGCCGAAACAGACAAGGAGAAGGGGGTGTGTGCGCTACATATCTATTAGAATAGTTTTTAAATTTTAGATTGGGGCGCCTCAAGACTGTCCATAATTTTGGAGGGCGCCTCAAGACTGTCCATAATTTTGGAGGGTGCCTCAAGACTGTCCATAATTTTGGAGGGCGCCTCAAGACTGTCCATAATTTTGGAGGGCGCCTCAAGACTGTCCATAATTTTGGAGGGCGCCTTGACTGAAAAAAGGTTGAGAAACACTGACATAGAGGACAAAAAGTCCCCTGTGTGATGATTTTTTGGTGACAGGTTCTCTTTAATGAGACATCCAGGATCTAAAAGACCCCCAATATCTCCCCTGTGCTCCACTGAATGTAATGCAATACAGATCACACTCTATTATATTTTTTCTCGGCCTTGACTGTCACCAGGGACCCAGAAGTGATGTCATACATGTCACTTCCGGGTCAGGAACAAGAAGGGGAGGAGAGCGGATGTGTGTCCTCTCTCCTCCCTCCCCCTACCCATCATCACCCGCTATGCTGGTCCCGGGTCCACAGATGGGTAAGAGGAGCCCGGGACACATAGCAGGTGTGTGTGGGGGTGGAGGTACTTTACTGGGGGGGGTGTGGAAAAATTCGCTCAGCCACCTAATTGCTTCCATTCGACAAGTAAACCTGCTCCTTGCTCGCCCACAGCAGGGCTAAATGTTAAAAAAAACTACCTGTCCGGCCCTCAGAACTGCATGTCCCGGGTGTCAGGCGATAGGAATTGTTCATCCTGGAGTTCATAAAGAGATCAGAGATCACCAAAGACATGGATGAAGTGTTGTACCGTGTTTCTCATTGATAGCAGTAAAATAAAAATGGAGTCATTACCTTTTATTGGCTGAGTACATTTTGTGGTGTAAGATTTCACAAACACTTATGCCGCGTACACACGATCATTATTCACGGCGGTTAAAAAACCGCCGTGAATAATGTCATTAAAAACGAGGGAACGGCTTGTTCCCCACACACGGTCGTTTTTCACGTAGTTTTTTCTCTTGTCGAGAAAAACGACCGTCTGTGGGCTCCGCGGCAGTGTTTCCCTATGGGAAACACTGCCGCGGAAAACATGTCGAAAAAAACGACGAGAAAAATTAGAACATGTTCTAATTTTTCTCTTCGTTTTTAATGCCGTTTTTCTCGTCGAAAAAAACGACAGAAAGCCCACAGACTATCGTTTTTCTCGTCGAATGGGAAAAATGTCGTTTTTCTCGACGAGAAAAACAGCCGTGTGTGCGCGGCATCAGAGGTCTGTTAAAAAAAAAATAGTTGAAAAAATGTGAGCGGCATTCACCCAGCTGTGATGAATATTGGATGTATTTTATTTCATACACTGATTTCCTTGGCTCCATCTAGTGGCCATAATGTAGTATTGTGCTATTTTTACTGAGGCATGTCAGGAAAAATACCCCATTATGGTCACTAGATGGAGCTGGCGATCATAGGAAATCACTTTATGACATATGACCAGTATTTGTATTGGCTGGATGAATACTTGTCTCATTTATCCCATGAATTTTCTATAAGTAAACCTCTTATTTTCCTTCATCAGACATGTCTTCATACTAATACCTGAGATAATACTCATACAGTTATAATTGACAAAACAGCACACAGACCCCCCGAGATTCTTCTATGTATTTGGGGGACCTTTGGAGGGCCTGTGTGCTGTTTAAAAAAAAAGACAAAGAGAACCCGGCAATGAAATGTAATTTTCTGGCAATTTAAACTGATTATTTTTTCTTTGTAAATGTCACTTTTCTGTAGCAAGAATGGAAATGATGTATAGAGCCCCCCAAATACAGACCAGACCCTCTGAGTCTAAGATGAATATTAAAGGGGGGCCTCACACAGAAAAAGTGTGTGCCCCCCAGAAAACCTATACCAGACCCTTAATCCAAACGTGCAGCCTGCTGACCAGGAAAGGGGGAGGGGCAAGCATGAAGCTCCCCCTTCTCCTGAACCATACTAGGTCATGTGCCCTCAACATGGGGGTGCCTTCCAAGGGGGGACCCCAAGACAAAGCACCTTGTCCCCATGTTGATGAGGAAAAGGGCCTCCTCCCTGCAACCCTGGTCTGGTGGATGTGGGGGTTGGTGAAAAGGGGGCTTATCAAAATCTTGAATTGCCCAGATATTACCCCCTACATAAATGTGTTTGGGGAACATAGTACATAGCGTCCCTACTCATTCACGCAAAAAATAAAATAAAGTAATAAAAACACTCAATGTCCTTTATTTAGAAAGAAAATAATCTTGTAAATCCATCATCAATCCCGATGCCAACCCCCCACTGACTCACCAATAACCCCCAATGACCCGCCACACAGGAGCGATCTCTGATGGTAACACTGGCTGACTGATCTCGTCCTGAGCTGTCATCAGCCATATAAAGGAAGGGGCGGGGATAGAGGGGACATCATTGCCCAGATATGGTCATATTCAGACAATGATGTCATGATCTATGCCCCACCCATTTGCCTACATGGCCATGTAAGGGGATGGGCAGGGTTAAGTCAGCGGTTGCTAAGGACGCAGCTGTTGCAGGCAGCCGTTGCTTCCCTAGAAACCAGTGATAGCCAGAAGCCATCACATTCGTCTGCACCAAATGCCGTAAACGTTGGATGTTCAGAAGAATGTGGGAGGAGCCAGTGTTCATCCAATCTTCTGTTCAGACACGGAGCTCCTCCCTAATGATTATTGTCAGTGTGTGGAAGTGATTGTATCTGACAGACAGGGATCTGTATGTGTGTGTGTATCACTGCCCGGCACACCACTCACATCACACACTTCATCCAATCTGCCCTAAATCATGTGTGCGGGGGGGGGGGGGCAGGGGAAGAAGTCATCACACCAGGATTCTATATTGAAGGATCGCTTGGGGGATCCTCTGAAGTGTGTGGGGATCACTTGTCTCCTCCACACTCCTTAGATTGTATCAGATTGTATGAAAGATTTGGATCTGCCTGTCTGTGTCCAGCCAGATACAAGTAAGAGAGTCTCCCTCCAGTGGTGGTCAGCAGTATTGCAGGCTGTGAGAACTGTATCGTAGCTGGTTTTATCTTCCTAGAGAAAGCTCTCCCTTCACTCCTCCTCCACCAATCAAGGATCTTACTCCAGTTAGCAAGTCACCCTGGGAATGATTAGCTTCACATCCATTGTTGGTGGCAATGAGATGAATAAAAAATGTTGATGTCAATGGGATAAAATATGTTCCATCTTTGGTGCCAGTGAAGTTAAATAAACCCACCACTGGTGTCAGTTAGATAAGATAAGCGGCATCAATCGTTTTTAGTGAGTTTAAAGAAACCTCATCATTGGTGTCAGTGAAATAAATAAGTCCCATTGTTGGTATTAGTGAGATAAATCTTCTTGTCATGGCTGTCCTTGTTCTTAAAGTGATTGTAAACCCTTTACAACCACTTTATACTACAGGTAAGCCTATAATAAGACTTACCTATAGCTACCCAAGATAGCTCCTAAACCTGCACGGTTTAGGAGATATCCCCTGTCCCCTGCATGTGCCCATATCATTGGCACATGCGCACTAAAGCAAACTGAAGCAATGGCACGTATGTGCCGTTTCTTCAGTCAGTGTGCCGTTAGCGGCGGCTCCCGTGTGCATACACGGGAGTGACATCATCGCGGCTCCGGCCAATCACAGCCCCGAAGCCCACGATACCCAGAAGTCACTCCAGGAGAGATGTCACCAGCTGGAGGGGGGTATGATGTAAGGTAAGTAATTCATAATGAGCTTGTTTGCTATGCATGCTAGCTCATTATGCCTTTGTCTTGCAGGTTTTTTTTTTTTAAATAGGGTTTACAACCACTTTAACCACTTCAGCCCCGGAGGATTTAGCTGCCAAATGACTGGGCCACTTTTTTGCGATTCGGCACTGCGTCGCTTTAACTGACAATTGCGCGGTCGTGCGACGTGGCTCCCAAACAAAATTGAGGTCTTTTTTTCCCCACAAATAGAGCTTTCTTTTGGTGGTATTTGATCACCTCTGCGGTTTTTATTTTTTGCGCTATAAACAAAAGTATAGCGACAATTTGGAAAAAAAAGCAATATTTTTTACTTTTTGCTATAATAAATATCCCCAAAATATATATAAAAAAACAAATGTTTTCCTCAGTTTAGGCCGATACGTATTTTTCTACATATTTTTGGTAAAAAAAATTGCAATAAGCGTTTACTGATTGCTTTACGCCAAAGTTATAGCGTCTACAAAATAGGGGATAGTTTTATGGCCTTTTTATTAATAATTAATTTAATAATATTTTTTTTACTAGTAATGGCGGCGATCAGCGATTTTTATCGTGACTGCGACATTATGGCGGACACATCAGACACTTTTGACGCTATTTTGGGACCATTCACATTTATACAGCGATCAGTGCTATAAAAATGCACTGATTACTGTATAAATGTCAATGACAGTGAAGGGGTTAACCACTAGGGGGCTAGGAAGGGGTTAAGTGTGTCCTAGGGAGTGATTTTAACTGTGTGGGGGCGGGGCTTACTGTGACACAACACTGATGTGAGGGAGCAGACGATCAGTGTCCTGTCTCTAGGCAGAACAGGGAGATTTCTTGTTTACACTGGCCTCTCCCCGTTCTGCAGCTCCGTGACCCCAGCTCGCGGCAGGGGCGCGCATGCACTACCGGCGCGCGCACCCACATGGTGGCAGATTTAAAGGGCCATACCTGTACGCCCATTTGCCTGTCCGTGCCATTCTGCTGACGTAAAAGTGCGTGCGCTGGTCGGCAAGTGGTTAATAGTCTCTTGCAAATCTTTCTTGGAGCTGCACTTCCTCTGAGCTCCACAAAATGGTGATCTCGCTTATACCCAGACAGGAAGTCTCTATGGAATATAGACAGGAAGTGATGTCCGCTACAGACAGGAAGTTCCGTGTGGGAGTAGAGAGAAGACATTGCTGGATGAAGCAGCAGAGGAGGTAATAAGATCACATTTTCTATTTACACCCAGTAACCCCGTCATGTCCGTCCTCTTCCTCCAAAGTCCCTGTGAGCTGTCATTCATGGTGAGTAGTCGCTGGGAATGGATTATGTTGGCGGTCAGCATGTGTTTTTTTTTTTTTCGGTGGGCATTGTTCATTATTAATGTAACTCTACATTGTTGGATGAGTGATGAGGAATTTGGTGAAATATTTTTGTAGCGCCCTGCTCCCAATGACTGGACGCTATGTTAAATTTAGAGGGTATTTGAGCCAATAGTTGGGCTCAGATGTAAATAATTAATGTTAAATTAAGCCTCTGTTCCGGCTATGGCTGTGTTGGAAAACTTCCCACTGTTTGCTTGTAGGTGGCGTTACCACCTCAGGCCAATGTGGAAGATTGACAAGCCAGAGTGCATTGGGTACCTTCCCTCGGGAACAGTTCAGTGGGCTTGGTCTACCTGCTGAGCATGCTGGGGAAGGGTACTTGAGGGGCAGACGCCATCTTTTGGGGTCCTTTGTCCCCCCTCGGCCCTCCTGGTGTGAGGGGTGTATTGTGTGATTTTGGCCTCGGAACCATGCTGGTCCGAGGCTGCAACTCCAACGAGTAGGCCCAGTTATGCTGACTGGGGCCTACCCTTTGAAGGTGATCCTGTGCTGTCCGTCCTGAGGGAGGAAGCCACTCAATGGAGGAAACCAGGGGAGGACCTGTCCTGGAAAAGACCGAGCGGAAGGCTGGTGTCTTAAAGGGGGGCCTGGTGATTCTATTGGAGGATGCACCCTAGCTAAAGTTTACCTCGCAGTCTGCCGAATCGGCTTAAAGGTTCTTGACTGCTTGGCTGGAATTTCGGGCATTAAATCCTGTGGCAGAGGATCCCGGATTATCCAATTTGTGCACAACCGGTGTGTGGCAGAGACTGGTCCTGATTATTGTTTGTGCATCATGGCGGCTGCTAGGCCAGAAGAGAGGGGTCTATCTGGGTGAGCAATACCCACTCAAGCAGAAGTGGTGAGTGACTTTGTAATTGAGGAGTTTTCCCCAGTGATCTGTACTGCGTACCTGAACCTACCCCTTCCCCCTTCTACCATTTTTCATACGTTTTATGCAAAGGAAAATAAAACCTAACTGCTTAAGGTTTTACATCTTGTGTGGACATTGGAGTTTCTACAGACTTTCTTCCCCTAGACAACGAATACCGATGTAACGTGCAAGGCCCAAATTTAAACCAGCAGCTCCTGCGGGGGTGTGCTACATTTTTATTAATAAAGAACTGGTCATATAGTGTGGGTGATGTCTTTATTTATTATTTCTTACTGAATGAGTAACCCGGGGTATATGTGCTCTTTACACATCCACACAGGGGAGGTATGGGAGACCCCATTACTTTTAAAGGGGGATTCCAGTAAGCCCCCCAAGATACTTGGCAAGATACACTCTCCATATTGAGGGCATGTGGCCTGGCATGGTTCAGTGGGGTGGGTGCATGCTCCCCCCCCCATTTCTGCCTGACAATCTGCATGCTCAGATAAGGGTCTGGTATGTGTAGCGGGTACTTGAATTTGTTGAATTTGGGGAAGCATCTGGGTGCTAGTGTAACCCAGGTGCCTTGATTGTTAGGAAATTCAAGGTTCCCTTTGTGAGTCTTGGAGGACTCTGGTGGTGTGAAGTTCTCGCCGGCCTAAAGGTGGCGTTGTTGCCTTGGACTGGGGCTGGGCTCGCACCGCAAGACTGTGCCCTTTTGTTCTCCCCTGGAGCTTGTACAGCGGGGCGGGGACCCCGCTGTGACGTGAAGGGAGAGGTCATAAAAGAGGCGGACGCCCTGACCTTGGGGTTCAGAGTTGGAGGACGCGGCCGCACCCAGGCACCTTCAGCTTGGGTTCCGGTGCTCCAGGCCTAGGTGCCCTTGGCCTTGCTGGAGCGGAGATTGAGTCCATCTCAGGCACCTTTAGCCTGGGGTGAGGTACTATGGCGGATGCCTGGGGCTCAGTACCTTCGACTGAGTTCCGCAAGGGTGGAGGAATCCGAGGGGGCCCTAACTCCTTGGGTGCCCGTGTCTGAGTTTGTGAGGACTGGTGCGCAGTAACTTTTCCGAAGAGTCCAGCGCTGCATCGCTGGTGACAGAGAGGCCTCCACTTCACCCTTGGACGGATTTCTTCCTCTGACAGGTACAAAGTGAGCGAAGGTAATTTACGTTCTATATTACCTAGTCAGTGGCAGTGACTATTCACCACTGGTGACAGCACAGTGGGCAGCAGCAGAAGGGAAAGGATTGTGCCTCGATCTGTCCCCATTTTCCAAAGAAAAGAGATTGTTTTATTGCTTGGCAAGAAGAATAAAACTGAGTTGTACCTATTCACTGTGTGGAACTCGGGTTACTAAAGCAAAGGAGTCAGGGACGAAGGACTGGACTTGACTCTAGGACACCTATTCAAAAGACCCAATTTGCTGGCTTTCACCTCTTAGCTATGGAGGACATGGGCCGTGGTGTATCTCATCTCTCTCTCTCTCCCAGGTACCCCTAGACAACAGCCGCATAACCGAAAAAGATAGAGAGAGGGGTGAGTCCGCTACACATGGAATTTGGATAGAATCCCAGACAGTTTTTTCTACTTCCCCCATTACCATCTATACCAGACTCCCATCAAGGATAATGCCGTGTACACACGACCGTTTTTAATGATGAGAAAAATGAATTTTTTTAAAATGGTCATTAAAAATGATCGTGTGTGTGGGCTTTCTAGCAGTTTTCCCGATGAGAAAAACGCAGAGAATCACGACGAGAAAAATTGGAACATGCTCTAATTTTTCACGTCGTTTTTCTCGTCATGAAAAACGTCCGTGTGTGGGCTTTAACGACGTGAAAAAAAATGCGCATGCTCAGAATCAAGTATGAGACGGAAGCGCTCGTTCTGGTAAAACTAGCATTCGTAATAGAGATAGCACATTCGTCACGCTGTAACGGACTGAAAAGCACGAGGCTGAAAAGCGCAAATCGTCGCTCAACAAACTTTACTAACATGAAGGGTGGCGCCATCCAAATGGAACTTCCCCTTTATAGTGCCGTCCTACGTGTTGTACGTCACCGCGCTTTACTCGAACATTTTTTCCACAATAGTGTGTAGGCAAGGCAGGCTTGAGAGGAAACACGAAAAATCACGTCGAGAAAAATGCCGTTTTTTTCAATGACATTAAAAACGGTCGTGTGTACGCGGCATAAGGGTCTGGTATGTATATTTATGGAAAAACCAACACAATTTTATTTATTTTTTCTTTCTGGAGATTACCTATTAACATCTATACCAGACCCTCATCTTGGAAAAGAGTCCGGTATAGATAAAAGAATCCCAGGCCGCTCTGTTTAGAAACTAAACAGAAACCGGGTACATTTGGCTCATCAATACCTTTTCACTGTCACCAGCTCCAATGTACGGACATCATGTCTGCTCTCAGACCCCCCACTGGGCAAAGGGACCCCCTGTGAAGTCTGCAGCTTCTGATTCTGCATTTAGGTCTGTTGGTGCTTCATACAATCATATCTGTCTCCAATCAAAAGACAAAAAAATAAAACCTTTTTTTCTGATAGAAGAAAAAATATTCTGGGACTTCTACTTCTGTTGGACAAAGAAGGCCAAGTACAGGTTTCCAGGAAACACAGCAAACACTAATGCAATCTATGTGTTCCTATTCCCCCTGGGGGCAGCCCATCTATTAACCCCTTATATCCCCATCCTAATATTATACAACCAATACAGTCCAGATAATTCTCCACTATCCATCTACAGAGAAACCCACATAGATCACATGACCGCACCAATGAGGATGGAGGAGGACCAGAGTCACATGACTGAGAAGATACTAAACCTCACCCTGGAGATCATCTACCTGCTGACCGGAGAGGTGAGGAGGATTCTGGGAAGTCACATGACATCACTCTTATCTCTATTAATAAAACACAGACCTGAGCGGAGAGGTGAGGAGGATTCTGGGAGGTCACATGACATCACTCTTATCTCTATTAATAAAACACAGACCTGAGCGGAGAGGTGAGGAGGATTCTGGGAGGTCACATGAAATCACTCTTATCTCTATTAATAAAACACAGACCTGACCAGAGAGGTGAGGAGAATTCTGGGATTCTAATGTAGCGGTGCCCCCATAGGAGCTGCTGGTTTAGTTGTGGGTCTTTGCACGTTACCTTACTGTTCCAAGTGTTCGGCTCAGGGGTTCTCCTTGAAGAGTCTATCCATAAGAAATGTCTGCTCCAACACAGAGTCTCTTTCAAGGGTTTTATTTGAATAAAACGTTCCAACAGAGGGGGTACAGGAATGGGGAGGTATCTTACTTGACAATCACGGAAACTTCCTAGGTCCAGAGAAGCAACTGTCTCCACACTGGACTCAGCCACCACCGCATAGGCCCAATCTCACTGGCCTAGCAAGCTCGATCAATAGAATAGTCTCTGCCACAGACTTGGTATTGGAAATTGTTCAACAGAATAGTCTCTGCCACAGGCTTGTATAACCCCTCACTGGGTTAGCTCCCTCAGAAAGAACACAGCTCTCAGTGCCAGAATCTTTTAGCCGCTCCGGCAGCACTGTGAGGTAGATTTTGGGATCTGGGTGCATCCTCCAATTGAGTCCTCAATTGCTCGGTCCCTTCCATCAGGCAAGGCGACACAGGATCATCCCTGGATCAGTAGGCCCCAGCAACTCCTGGGCCTACTTTCTCATTTGCGAGGCCCGAGGCGGGAACTGCCAACACATCCCTGAGGCCAGGAGGGCCCTCGGGTGAGGATCGAAGAATGCGACCCCCAAATTCTCTTTAGCTTAATGGCGTCTGTCGCTTAAATACCCTCTCCCAGCATGCATAGCAGGTTCACCACGCCCCCTGAGCTGCTGCTGGGAAAGAGGTACCCAATACGTCCAGCCTGTTGCCTTTCCAACCCTGACCAGCGGTGACAGCGACACCCACTGGTGGGGGAAAATCATGCAACCAACTGTACTGAAACCGTGCCATAATTTGAATAAACAATCTATCTGGGCTAAACTAATGCCCAGACAACTAAATTTCAACATATAGCTCCCACTCATTGGGAGCAGGGCGCTACACTAACATGATATTCCTATTGGTTCCTCCATATAGAGATGTCCTCTTGTGAAGTCAGGTGATCATATGACCATCACAGTCCCTCCATGTGACTCCCTAAAACCTGAGAGACACAACATGCAGAAGATTCTAGAAGTCACCAAGAAGGTGATGGAGCTGCTGACAGGAGAGGTGAGCGGTGCCGGGAATTCTGGGACATTATCCGGTAACAGACAAGGGATGTGTCTGGATGGTGACTGTATCATTGTGTGTGTCAGGTTCCTATAAGGTGTCAGGATGTCACTGTCTATTTCTCCATGGAGGAGTGGGAGTATTTAGAAGGACACAAGGATCTCTACAAGGATGTCATGATGGACAATCAGCCGCCCCTCACATCACCGGGTAAGAGGAGACTTTATTGTAAAGGAGAGAGCAGTACGGAGGCTCCACCTAGATCCCCCATCATCTGATAAACACATAGAAACAATGTATTCAGTCAGTGTGTGTGTTTCCTACAGATGGATCCAGTAATGGGAACCCACCAGAGAGATGTCCCCGTCCTCTGTATTCCCGGGATTCCACACAGGAAGGTCACACCATCCCTCACCATCATCAGGTAGATGAGGAACAATCACTGATAGTATCATTAGGATCTGTACATTATCTGCATTGTTACCATTGATGTCATTTTTATTATATATTCAGAGTGGAAACCTGAGAGAGTCTAAAGTTGAAGTTAAAGTGGAGTTCCACCCAAAAATGGAACTTCCACTTTTTGGAATCCCCCCCCCCCCTCCGGTGTCACATTTGACACCTTTCAGGGGGAGGAGGGAGCAGATACCTGTGAAATAGGAAACAGGTATTTGCTTCCACTTCCTGGCATAGATCACTGCGGTGACCTACGCCACTTCCGGTGCCTACTCTGTCCTCACTCGCTGTCTTCTGGGACACACACAGGTCCCATAAGACAGCAGGGACCAGTGAGGATGCGCAGTGCGACTCGCGCACGGGCAGTAGGGAACCAAGAAGTAAAGCTGCACTTCAAGATTCCCTTACCGAGGATGGCAGCGGCAGCAGCCGAGAGCCGACGGACAGATCGGCTTCGGCTGCCGACATCGTGGGCGCCCTGGACAGGTAAGTGTCCATATATTAAAAGTCAGCAGCTGCAGTATTTGTAGCTGCTGGCTTTTAATAAAAAATATTTGGCGGACCCCCACTTTAAGGAAGAGATAAAAGAGGAGGATGATGAGGATGAGGTGATGGAGAAGTCAGAGTCTCTAAAAGAACACAAAGCTCTGTACCAGGACACCATGGTGGAGTCACCCAGCTAAAGAAACCCACCAGAGAGATGTCCCCGTCCTCTGTATTCCCCCAGTTCCGTGCAGGAGGATCACACCATCCCTCACTGTTACAATGTTGGTGGGGGGGGGCTTATAAAACATAGACTCGTGTCTATGTGCAGATATTTTATGTGATGAATAATAAAGCTTATATCTTACAGATGATATTCTCTCTCATTTTCTTGGTTTAGAGTGGAGATCCAATCGATATAGAATTTGAGGTTAAATCAGAAGAAGAAGAGAGGTATGTGAGGGATGATCAGCAGTCTATGGAGGAGGATGGAATAACGGGGACATTTATAGAGGAGGACACTCCTACAGAGATCAGCACAGGTGGGTCATTAACAATAAATACATTCCTCCACCCATACTGCTCACTGATTGGTCCAGAGTAGGGCGGGGACTTGGTGATATCAGTCTGTAATACTCTGGTCACTTTCCTGAGCTGTGTTCCCCGTCCTGTATTCCTGTATTTCTCTCGGATAATCTTCCTTCTCTGTGCTGCAGACACAAATTATGTATCTAGACTGGATTTATGGAGATTCTGGGGTTCAGCTGGCAGCAAAATGTTCATTTTCACCATAGGTGTTACTAGATGTAGGCACCTGGGGTATATGTTTTGGATCTTCTGCCCCATACCCGGGTCTAGCATGATCTCTGACAGAACAATTCTCCCAGGATTACTTTGTTCTGTTATTTGCTGTCTGTGCCGGGTGGAGGGATATGTCTGTATAGTCTCAGACCCAAGTCACTGAGTGCAGTCTCAGGAGATGGGAGGCAGAGGTGTGGGACCTCTGCACCTTCCTCATGTAAACATTTAATCTTCCACTGATTACTAAATACCAAGAGTCCTGACCCTTACACTGTATAATTTATATTGTACATTACATACTCCTGACCCCTACACTATATACTCTATATGGTACATTACATACTCGTGAACCCTGCACTATTTATGCTATGTTGTACATTACATACTCCTGACCCCTGAACTATATACCGTATATACTCGAGTATAAGCCGACCCGAATATAAGCCAAGGCACCTAATTTTACCACAAAAAAATGGGAAAACGTATTGACTCGAGTATAAGCCTAGGGTGTCCATCTGTGTGCCTCACTTTGACTCATTGTGTCCATGTGCATGCCTCACTGTGCCCATGCCTCACTGTGCCCATGCCTAGACTGGCGTTTAACATGGGAGTCTATGGAAGGAGTGCCCGGATTTGAAAAATCAGTGCTCCCCGGCCGTAGATCTTCCAGGCAGAAAACTTTGTACACTTATAGAGGAGAAGTTGGGCTACATGTGTGCAAAGTTTCGGGTCCAGGGAACTTACGACCGGTTAGTGCTCCCCGGCAGTAGGTCCCCCGGACAAAAAACTTAGCACACTTGTAGAAGAAGAGTGGGGCTACATGTGTGCCAAGTTTGGGGTCCAGGGGATACTCGAGTATATACGGTGCTCTATCATTTAAACAAAACAAGTGCCAGCATTAAAAAAATTTTTTTATATCCTATTGAACACTATAAAAAATAAAACAGCATGGGGTCCCCCAATTCATACCAAGCCCCTTGAGCCGGGTATGGAATTTTAGGGGAACCCCATGCAAAAATTTAAAAAAATTGCGTGGGGCCCCCAAACTCATGAGCATGCAGCCTGGCAGGCTAGAAAAGGGGAACGTATTAGGCCATATGTCTTCAACATAGGGGGATGTTTTGGGGGAGTGGTCTCCCCCTCAATGCACCTTTTCCCCATATTGATGAGGATCTCTTTCTTACAACCCTGGCCCAGGGCTTGTAAGGGGGCGGGGCTGACCTTTAGCAAGGGCCCCCCAGATCCTAGCATCCCCATGTGAATGAGTATGGGGTACATAGTACGTTGATCTGCACGAAACAAAACAAAAAATCCCTCCACCCGCTGGGTGACCAGACCCCCTATGACTTCATGGACAGGATCTCTTAGTAATGTCATAGAGGGCGTGGTCACCCTGTGATGTCACTGGGTGATCCCACCCCCATGTTTACTTAGCCGCGGGTGAGAAACGGCTATCATTCGGCGAGTGTCCCCAGATAGAACCGGTCGTGTTCAGCAGGCCGCTGATTGTTTGGTTTGTTTTTTCATGTGGGTCAGCATTTATCGTGATTGATGCTCAATTTACATTGGGGGACATGTTGTGTTTTTTTTATAAAGTTAAAAACTGTGTTTGTGTTTTTATTTACTTTTCACATTTTTTTGGTGAATGAGTAGAGGTGCTATCTACCCAATACTCATACACATAGGGGGGGCTGGGATCTAGGGGGCTTCCAAATTCTAATAAGTCATCCCCCGCACCCCTACAACCACCGGTCCAGGGTTGTGGGGAAAAGGCCCTTGTCCCCATCAACATGGGGACCAGGTGCTTTTGGGGGGAGACCCCTACTCCAAAGCACCTCCTATGTTGAGGGTTAATGGCCCCGCATGGTTCAGGAAGGAGGATGCTCACTCGCCCCCTCATTTTCTTGTCCTGCTGGGCTGCATGCTCGGATAAGAGTCTGGTATGGATTGGGGGGCCATACTGTATTTTTGGGTGTGGTGTTCCCCCTTAAAATCCATGCAAGATCTGAAGGGCCTGGTATGGATTGTGGGGACCCAGGCTGTTTTTATTTTATTTTATTTAATTTTATTTTATTTTAAACCGGGAACTTGTTTTGTTTACATTCTGCTGTCAGGTCAGTCAGTCATGGTTGTTAAGGACACAGCGGCTGCCCGCTTCTTAACAACCATCTATACCAGCCCTCAAATTCTCCTCTCGCATTTTGCGAGTGGAAAATTGTTTCTGGCGAGGAGCTGGGCGGCTGCCTGGGAGCGGGGGGGGGAGCGCGGGTACCGCCGGCATGCGGGATTGATCGGGAGCCGTTCTCCCATTGATCGCCCCGGGGAAGGGAGCATAGAGGAAGAGAAAAGCCGCGGGATTACAGAGCAGATAGCGCGCTGTTACAGCTTAGTTTACATTACAATTGCCTCTGCTCCGCTCATGGTTACACATAGCCCCGCCTCCTGACCCCACACCTGTTTCAGATAGAACACGTCCCAGCATTGGACTGGTATTCTGTCTATCTGATACAGGAGGCGGGGCTGTGTGTAACCACGAGCAGAGCGGAGGCAATTGTAATGTAATCTAAGATGTAACAGTGCGCTATCCGCTCTAACTGTAATCCGGCTTTTCTCTTTGTCCATGCTCTCTTCCCCAGGGTGATCCTCTGCACAGGTGAGCAGAGACTAAATAGGTGGGCACAGTGAGCAGAGGCTACATAGGTGGGCACAGGTGAGCAGACATAGGTGGGCACAGTGAGCAGAGGCTACAATGGTGGGCACAGTGAGCAGAGGCTACATAGGTGGGCACAGGTGAGCAGACAATGGTGGGCACAGTGAGCAGAGGCTACATAGGTGGGCACAGGTGAGCAGACATAGATGGGCACAGGTGAGCAGAGGCTACAATGGTGGGCACAGTGAGCAGAGGCCGCAATGGTGGGCACAGTGAGCAGAGGCCGCAATGGTGGGCACAGTGAGCAGAGGCCGCAATGGTGGGCACAGTGAGCAGAGGCCGCAATGGTGGGCACAGTGAGCAGAGGCCGCAATGGTGGGCACAGTGAGCAGAGGCCGCAATGGTGGGCACAGTGAGCAGAGGCCGCAATGGTGGGTACAGTGAGCAGAGGCCGCAATGGTGGGCACAGTGAGCAGAGGCCGCAATGGTGGGCACAGTGAGCAGAGGCCGCAATGGTGGGCACAGTGAGCAGAGGCCGCAATGGTGGGCACAGTGAGCAGAGGCCGCAATGGTGGGCACAGTGAGCAGAGGCCGCAATGGTGGGCACAGTGAGCAGAGGCCGCAATGGTGGGCACAGTGAGCAGAGGCCGCAATGGTGGGCACAGTGAGCAGAGGCTACAATTGTGGGCACAGTGAGCAGAGGCTACAATTGTGGGCACAGTGAGCAGAGGCTACAATTGTGGGCACAGTGAGCAGAGGCTACAATTGTGGGCACAGTGAGCAGAGGCTACAATTGTGGGCACAGTGAGCAGAGGCTACAATTGTGGGCACAGTGAGCAGAGGCTACAATTGTGGGCACAGTGAGCAGAGGCTACAATTGTGGGCACAGTGAGCAGAGGCTACAATTGTGGACTCAGTGAGCAGAGGCTACAATGGTGGGCACAGGAGAGCAGAGGCTACATAGGTGGGCACAGTGAGCTGAGGCTACAGTGGTTGGCACAGTGAGCTGAGGCTACAATAGTTGGCACAGTGATCAGAGGTTACAATGGTGGGCACAGTGAGCTGAGGCCGCAATGGTGGGCACAGTGAGCTGAGGCCGCAATGGTGGGCACAGTGAGCTGAAGCCGCAATGGTGGGCACAGTGAGCAGAGGCAACATAGGTGGGCACAGTGAGCAGAGGCAACATAGGTGGGCACAGTGAGCAGAGGCAACATAGGTGGGCACAGTGAGCAGAGGCAACATAGGTGGGCACAGTGAGCAGAGGCAACATAGGTGGGCACAGTGAGCAGAGGCTACAATTGTGGGCACAGTGAGCAGAGGCTACAATTGTGGGCACAGTGAGCAGAGGCTACAATTGTGGGCACAGTGAGCAGAGGCTACAATTGTGGGCACAGTGAGCAGAGGCTACATTTGTGGGCACAGGAGAGCAGAGGCTACAATGGTGGGCACAGGAGAGCAGAGGCTACAATGGTGGGCACAGGAGAGCAGAGGCTACAATGGTGGGCACAGGAGAGCAGAGGCTACAATGGTGGGCACAGGAGAGCAGAGGCTACAATGGTGGGCACAGGAGAGCAGAGGCTACATTGGTGGGCACAGTGATCAGAGGCTACATTGGTGGGCACAGTGATCAGAGGCTACATTGGTGGGCACAGTGATCAGAGGCTACAATTGTGGGCACAGTAATCAGAGGCTACATTTGTGGGCACAGTGAGCTGAGGCTACATTTGTGGGCACAGTGAGCTGAGGCTACAATTGTGGGCACAGTGAGCAGAGGCTACAATTGTGGGCACAGTGAGCAGAGGCTACAATTGTGGGCACAGTGAGCAGAGGCTACAATTGTGGACTCAGTGAGCAGAGGCTACAATGGTGGGCACAGGAGAGCAGAGGCTACATAGGTGGGCACAGTGATCAGAGGCTACATTGGTGGGCACAGTGATCAGAGGCTACATTGGTGGGCACAGTGATCAGAGGCCGCAATGGTGGGCACAGTGAGCAGAGGCTACATAGGTGGGCACAGTGAGCAGAGGCTACATAGGTGGGCACAGTGAGCAGAGGCTACAATTGTGGGCACAGTGAGCAGAGGCTACAATTGTGGGCACAGTGAGCAGAGGCTACAATTGTGGGCACAGTGAGCAGAGGCTACAATTGTGGGCACAGTGAGCAGAGGCTACAATTGTGGGCACAGTGAGCAGAGGCTACAATTGTGGACTCAGTGAGCAGAGGCTACAATGGTGGGCACAGGAGAGCAGAGGCTACATAGGTGGGCACAGTGAGCTGAGGCTACAGTGGTTGGCACAGTGAGCTGAGGCTACAATAGTTGGCACAGTGATCAGAGGTTACAATGGTGGGCACAGTGAGCTGAGGCCGCAATGGTGGGCACAGTGAGCTGAGGCCGCAATGGTGGGCACAGTGAGCTGAGGCCGCAATGGTGGGCACAGTGAGCAGAGGCAACATAGGTGGGCACAGTGAGCAGAGGCAACATAGGTGGGCACAGTGAGCAGAGGCAACATAGGTGGGCACAGTGAGCAGAGGCAACATAGGTGGGCACAGTGAGCAGAGGCTACAATTGTGGGCACAGTGAGCAGAGGCTACAATTGTGGGCACAGTGAGCAGAGGCTACAATTGTGGGCACAGTGAGCAGAGGCTACAATTGTGGGCACAGTGAGCAGAGGCTACAATTGTGGGCACAGTGAGCAGAGGCTACATTTGTGGGCACAGTGAGCAGAGGCTACATTTGTGGGCACAGTGAGCAGAGGCTACATTTGTGGGCACAGTGAGCAGAGGCTACAATGGTGGGCACAGGAGAGCAGAGGCTACAATGGTGGGCACAGGAGAGCAGAGGCTACAATGGTGGGCACAGGAGAGCAGAGGCTACATTGGTGGGCACAGTGATCAGAGGCTACATTGGTGGGCACAGTGATCAGAGGCTACATTGGTGGGCACAGTGATCAGAGGCTACAATTGTGGGCACAGTAATCAGAGGCTACATTTGTGGGCACAGTGAGCTGAGGCTACATAGGTGGGCACAGTGAGCTGAGGCTACATAGGTGGGCACAGTGAGCTGAGGCTACATAGGTGGGCACAGTGAGCTGAGGCTACAATGGTTGGCACAGTGAGCTGAGGCTACAATAGTTGGCACAGTGATCAGAGGTTACAATGGTGGGCACAGTGAGCTGAGGCCGCAATGGTGGGCACAGTGAGCTGAGGCCGCAATGGTGGGCACAGTGAGCTGAGGCCGCAATGGTGGGCACAGTGAGCTGAGGCCGCAATGGTGGGCACAGTTGAGGCTGCATTGATGGGCACTAGTGAGGCTGCACTGATAAAGTTGTTAATATTTATTTTTGTAACTTAATTCTGCATAAAACATTTAAGTGTCAATTTATGAGGGAGTGCTTAGGGGCGGTGCAGGGTAGGGATCGGTTGGTTTAACTGGTGGCGGGTTACTTAAGGCCTGGCTAGTAGCTCAGGACTTGAAATTTTGAGCCCTGATCTATACAAAACATTCCAATAAAACAAATGCATTAGTTAATTTTGTTATAACATTTTTGTTTTCAGATTCGCTGACATTCATTTTTATGTTCATTCTTAGATTTGTATCTAAGAATCTCTGAAAATGAAATTTTCTTGCTAAAAATGAATTGTTAACAAAATGACACAGTCCTGACTTCTGCTCTCCCCCTCTACCTACTGCTATATATAAACATAATATGTATTCTCTTTTGTTACACCAATTTCCCAAGGCGTCTTTCAGGACAACACCTTGAGAGATAGTGACTCCTCCCATCAACCACAGGAAACACCTTCTTCCTCCAGATCTTTAAAGGGAGGTACCTCCCTACCATACCTCAGTTTTTTGTGTTTCCACCGGCCCGGAGGGAACATCTTCGGTGAGGGGAGTCAATGTCTTTCAGATGCTCCTGGGAGACGGGGCTTCTCTCTTGATTTTTTCCTCCATAGGAGAACTGTCCCTACGCTCTACCCAGGCACGGCAAGCGTCAGTTTCGGGCTCCTCTTCCCCCTGAGTGCTCAGAGGAGCCGTGGGCTTGGTGGCCTGCTTATCCTGGAGCAGCGGTCGCGCACACACCGCCGCCATTTTGGCGTAGTCCAAAGGCACCGGAAGTGACAGAGCGGGTCACCAGCTCAGCGTGAGTGTCATTTCCGGCGTGAACGCAGGGGGGAGGAGGCAGGACAGAAGCTGGGGCCTATTTCCATTTCTGTTCCAGTGCAGAGGCACTATGGGAGTCCGGAAATGGCGTGTGAAGCCACGAATTTGCTGTACACCTGCAATGGAAGACTCTGCGATTACAGCGGTGGGGACAGGCACCAGCAAGGCTCAGGTAGGAGGCAGCAGTTAAAGTCTGCCTGTTCCTTTACCTGTATATTTCTGGTCTCCCCTTTTCTTGCTATTCCCCTAGTGGCAAGGGCCTGTCTGGGCACTGGAGGTGTTTACGTTTCCTTCTTAGTGCACCTTTGGGGTGGTCCATTGGCAGAGACAGGGTCTCACTAAGGATCCCCTGCTTTCTTCCCTTTTTTGTCTTCTCTCCAGGCCAAGAGTTCTGACCCAGGCAAAAAGAGATGTAATTCATGCAGGACTAAAATGGGAGAGAACTGGAAGAAAGCCCTATGCAGTACTTGCATTACTTCTTTAGTTAAAGAGGAATCAGCTTCAGTATGCAATGATTTGGTTGCCTCTGTAAAGAAGGAACTTTATGCCACGATTCAAACTTTTCGTGTCTCATTAGTTAACCTGGCTGCTAGTCAGCCTTCCACTTCAGAGTCTTCCAAAGGGGTCTTTGGCTATACCAGTGTTAGAAAATCTGACTGAGGAGTCTATTACCAGGGAAGGACAGTCCCCCGAACCTTCTAATGAGGATTCGGAGGACTCAGTTGAAGAGACTGAAGTGGCCCCTTCCAAATTTAAATTATCTCTGGAAGAGGTTGATGGGCTACTTAGAGCCATTCATGTTACCCTTGGCTTAAGTGAGGAAAAGAAAGAGTTAAGTCTGCATGATCGTATGTATGCAGGTCTAAGTGAACCCAAGGGTCGGACATTCCCGGTTCATTCAGTCATCTCTGACGCCATAAAGAAAGAATGGCAAGATCCGGAGAAAAAAACACTCTTCTCAAAGGCCCACAAAATAAGTTTTCCCTTTGAGGAAGATCCCTCTGCAGTGTGGAACAAAGTCCCTAAACTGGATGCGGCCTTCTCGCAGGTCTCACGGTCCACCGACCTGTCTTTTGAAGACATGGGGGTTCTCAGGGACCCTATGGACAAACGTATGGACCTCTTGCTTAAAAGATCATGGCAGTCGATAATGAGCAATTTTAAGCCTGCCATGACCACAACATGTGTAGCCAGAAATCCTGGAATTTTTTGGATAACCAGTTAAAGTCCCATATAGTGGCGGATTCTCCTAAACAGGAAATCTTAGACTCTTTTTCCACTTTGTCTTCTGCAGTAGCTTATATAGCAGATGCTTCAGCTGAAGCAATTAAAATATCGGCACGGTCGGCAGCCTTGACTAATACTGCTAGAAGAGCATTATGGTTAAAGACATGGCCAGGTGATGCAGCTTCTAAAAATAAGCTTTGTGGGATTCCTTTTTCGGGTGACCTTCTTTTTCAGCCTGATCTAGATAGCATTCTGGACAGGACGGCTGATAGGAAGAAGTCTTTCCCAGTTAAAAAGAAGCAACAGCCCCCGAAAAGTTTTTTCGACCTAAAAAGGCTCAAGAAAAAGACGACAAAACCCAGGGGAGAAGGAGGAATTGGGCCACACAAAAGGCCAAGGGAAAAGGTGGAATGCTTTTCCATCCTCCTACGCAAGCCGAGAAATCCCAATGACTCAGCCCTGCGGGTAGGCAAAAGACTGCAAAAGTTCTTCCGCAGTGGTCAGCCATAACACAAAATCAGTTTATTCTGACCACTCTAGCCCAGGGTTATGAGACAGAGTTCTGGGATCCCCCCCCCCAAGAAGATTTCTGGTGACGAATACTCCAAAAGACCCAGAAAAAGCTCTGGCTATGAAGTCCTCATTAAAGGAGCTGACGCAGCAGGGCGTGATGGTACAGGTACCACCAGAAGAACAACAGGGGTTCTATTCACACATTTTCCTGGTCAGAAAACCAACAGGAAAATTCAGATTGATCCTAAACTTGCAGCCTCTGAACAAATCTGTCGCATACAGAAAGTTCAAGATGGACTCAATATTTTCGGTCAAAAATCTACTGACGCCAGATTGTTATATGGCGTCAATAGATTTAAGGGACGCATACCTGCACATCCCAATTTCCCCTCAGTCCCAGAGGTATCTCAGATTGGCAGTGAAGATGGAGGGCGTAGTTCATCATCTACAATTCAGGGCCCTACCTTTCGGGTTGTCATCCTCACCTCGGATTTTTACCAAGGTGATGGCAGAAGCCCTAGCCCCGCTTCGTCTACGGGGAATTCCCTATTTAGACAACCTGTTATTCTTCGCCCCCTCAAGAGAAAGGTTACAAGACAACTTGACCAGGGCACGAAGCCACCTGGAATCCTTGGGTTGGATTTTAAACCTTCAAAAATCCTCCCTAAACCCATCTCAGGAGGTCCGTTTTTTGGGTTACCAAATCAATTCGGTAGATCAAAAAATGTTTCTCCCCCAGGAGAAAAAGGACAGGGTGCAGGACACTGTGTCAAGACTGCAGTCCAACCAGACTATAACAATAAGGCAAGTAATGTCAGCATTAGGTGTACTGACCTCAACAATGCCGGCCATTCAGTGGGCAAGACTACATTTCAGATGCCTACAAACCTTTCTCCTGAGGTCCTGGGATCACAAGCTAGGATCCCTGGACACTCAAATAAAAATTCAATCCCGAGTGAATAGGTCACTTTATTGGTGGATCCTTTCAAGGGGTCTAGAGTGGTCTTTTCCAGTGGAAAAGAGACTGACCACCGACGCCAGTGCATGGGGATGGGGAGCCCACTTAGAAAGAAAGTTCATCCAGGGGACTTGGCCCAAGAAAGAGGCGAAAAAATCCTCAAATTGGAGAGAGCTGAAGGCGATTGCCTTGGCTCTACTAAAGTTCACTCCGGATCTCCAGAGTCACCATGTCCAGGTGTTGACGGACAATGCCACGGCGGTGGCTTATCTGAACAGGCAGGGGGGCACAAGGAGCAGACTTTTACAGGCGCTTGCAACAGAAATTCTGCCATGGGCAGAAAAACACTTGCTGTCCCTGTCAGCAATCCACCTAAAGTGGTCCCTAAACAGGGTGGCGGATTACTTAAGCAGACACCCCGTTTGGGAGTCAGAGTGGTCATTGAACCCGGAGGTCTTTGCGACAATTTCCAACAGATGGGATCAACCAGAGGTGGACCTGTTTGCCTCAAGGGAAAGCGCACAAGTACCTCAATTCTTTTCCCTAAACAGACTCGATGGGTCTTTAGGAACAGATGCTCTGGCACAGTCCTGGAGATTTCGCCTTTGCTTCGCGTTTCCCCCGTTCCAGTTAATCCCTCCTAGTTTTAAGAAAAATTCAAAGGGAAAGAGTACCTGTCATCCTGATTACCCCATTCTGGCCCAAGAGAGCTTGGTTCTCAACTGTCCTGGGAATGGCGACCAAGCCTTGCTGGCATCTACATCTCAGGGAGGATCTATTGATACAGGGTCCCGTAAATCATCCAGACGTGTCCAACCTCTCCCACGCAGCCTGGTATCTGAAAGGGAGCTCTTAAAGAGAAAAGGCTTTTCAGACCGTTTAGTTACAACACTGCTAGCAAGCAGGAAGAAGGTAACAAGGACCATCTACACCAAGGTCTGGAAGGTTTATAACTCTTGGTGTGACTTATCTGCTCAAAACCCTGACAACCTCGGTTCCATCTTGGAGTTCTTACAAGATGGAGCAGATATGGGACTGGCAATTAGTACTTTGAAGGTGCAGATGGCTGCACTAACAGTATTCTTAGGAAGATCTGTGGCCTCTGAACCACTAGTAGTTAAGTTCTTCAAAGCCCTTACAAGGTCTAGACTGGCTCCGATTAGGGGTTTCCCGAAATGGAATCTCTCGATAGTTCTGCAATCCCTGGCAGGGAGTCCATTCGAGCCTCTAGAAGATGCATCCCTCAGAGATCTCACACTCAAAACGCTGTTTCTAATTGCTATCGCTTCAGCACGCAGGATCAGTGAGCTACATGCCCTGTCAATAAGGGAACCTTATTTATCAGTATTTTCAGATAGAATTAAAATTATACTGAGAACTGACCCCAAGTTCTTACCTAAGGTAGCCTCGACGCTTAATCGTTCCCAAGACATCATGCTCCCTACTTTCTGTGCAGACCCCTCTGGGGAAAAATAAACTTTTTTTCATATGTTGGATGTAAAAAGGACTTTGTTATGCTACCTAAAAATAACAAAGAACTTTAGATGCACAGATTCATCATTTGTTCTTTTTGGAGGCAACAAAAAAGGTTGCCAATCTTCAAAAGTTACTTTTGGCTAGATGGTTAAAGTTATCCATTCTGGAAGCCTACTTTCATGCAGGTTTGGTTCCACCAGTGGGAATTAGTGCACACTCAACTAGAGCGCTTGCGACCCCATGGGCAGAAAAAGCTGGTGCCACCCCGGAACAAATTTGCAAGGCTGCAACGTGGTCAAGCTTTCGCACTTTCGTGCGCCATTACAGACTTGACCTCACATCTGCTAGTGACCAGGCATTTGGCAGGAAGGTCCTGCAGGCTGTTGTCCCACCCTAAGGGGGTAAGTCTCTGTTATCCTCTCAAGGTGCTGTCCTGAAAAACACCTTGGGAAAATCCAAGTTAGACTTACCGGTAACTTGTTTTCCAGAAGTCTTTCAGGACAACAACAACCCGCCCTATTAGTTTGATGTACTATGCTGTGACTAGCGTATGTGTTCCAGCCGGGGCCGGAGGTTCTCTGCTACAACTGAGGTATGGTAGGGAGGTACCTCTCTTTAAAGATCTAGAGGAAGAAGGTGTTTCCTCTGGTTGGTGGGAGGAGTCACTATCTCTGAAGGTGCTGTCCTGAAAGACTTCTGGAAAACAAGTTACCGGTAAGTCTAACTTGGATTTTTCTACCAGCTGGACATTTTATATCTGATGATTTGACTGGAGCACAGACTTTTACATGCTTGTAAAATAATGTGATAAGATCCTCAAACTTTGGAACCTTAAACAGAAAGTGATAATGAGGGAGGAGTCAATAACTCAATGATGGTGGTCTTCAGGATCAGTCCAGTCTTCATCTTGGTTGTTCTCCCCCCATCCTCACTCTCTGACCTCTGGTGGGGCTCAGCCGTGCTGTTATTCATGCCTAAATCATGGACTAAATAAGGAAGTGCAGTACTTATTGTGTTGGGAAGATGGAAATGAGTGATAGAGGGGATGGGGACACTCGTCCTATAATCCCCTCGTCACTGTCACCCCTATAAAAGACAGTTCTCGTTGTTTCCTCACTCTCTGACTAAGGTCCATGAATAAAGAAATGAACTGGTAGGAGATCAGAGGACCCATTTACTAGTTATCTTAAGGGGGTAATTGTAAGATCCTCAGAGACAAAGCTGCCTGATGTGGGCAGAGTCCTGGTTTAGGGGAACCAATCTGCTCATGTCTAGTAATAATCTTTTTATTTCTATTTTAGTAGATGGACGGGAGATGAGGAAAACCTCAGAGGATTGTCTCACTTTGTCTCCAGACTGTAAAGTAGAAGATGAGGACATCACACAGTATAGTCCAGGAGAAAACCCGGCTACCTCAAATGTCCATCCGGCACCACACAGTGTAGATGGACCATCGTATTCCTCTTATCCTGAGGAACCTCAGACTGTGAGGGACGGTGCCGGACCATCGTATTCCTCTTATCCTGAGGAACCTCAGACTGTGAGGGACGGTGCCGTCCTTCCAACAGATAAGAGGTTCTCCTGCACTGAGTGCGGGAAGTGTTTCCGTTTTAAATCCAATCTTCATGTGCATAAAAGAACTCACACGGGGGAGAAGCCGTATTCCTGTCCTGAGTGCGGGAAATGTTTTTCAGACAAGTCTAATCTTTACACACATCGGAGATCTCATACAGGTGAGAAGCCGTTTTCCTGTCCTGAGTGTGGGAAATGTTTTTCACATATCTCCCATCTTTCCAGACATCAGAGATCTCACACGGGGGAGAAGCCGTATTCATGTCCTGAGTGCGGGAAATGTTTTTCAAGGAAGTCCAATCTTTACAAACATCAGAGATCTCACACAGGGAAGAAACCACTTTCCTGTCCTGAGTGAGGGAATTGTTCCTCACTGAAGTCCTGTCTTCCTGTACCTCAGGGATCCCACACAACCCTCGAGGTGTATTAGTGCCTTGAGTCCGGGAAATGTCTTGTATATGAATGTTGCTGGACATCATAGCTCTCATGTGGGGAAGAAGCACACCCTGATATACACCTCAGATATATTCCATGGCTGATCTTCATCATTCAGTAGAAATTCAACTGTCCAGCACTTCAGGAATACTTTAACTGTCAAAGGTGAGTATTCTCCTGCCACTCACTTCCCCAGAATCTTACCGGATTTTCTGACCCACATACTATATATCAAAATGGATCTAATAAAACTTTATAACACCCAATCTCTGTGTCCTCTGATAAAGTCTATGGGCGCAACATGTCAGGAAGTGATATATCTGATACTGACCTTGGAACTGGAAGTGCCCATTCTGTTATCTTAAAGGAGTTGTAAAATGTTCCAGCGCCAGGGACGAGCACACCCCCTCCAGCCGTTGTCTTGGATCCTGATTGGATAGATTGATAGCAGCACAGCCATTGGTTCCCGCTGCTGTCAAACAAATCCAATGACACAGGAGCCGGGGCAAGGCCGAGTCCTGCTGTCTGTGTCAATGGGGATTTTTGCTCTGTCCTATATATCATTCACCCATTGGGGTACAATAAGGGTACCAGTGGAGTGACATTTAAGAGGATTATGAGATGAGATATCACCCAACGCTATTTTTTTGGGGGCTAAAGTTTGGTAAGGTGATTTGTGCACAAGGGGGCGGTGTATGGTGGTATGTATTGATGGATTCACAACTTTTGCGCCTTTATAGAATTTAATGTGAGTTTATTTAGTGTACATTAGTTGTGGCGATATGCAGAAGGCGAGCTCTTATTCCCCACCCCCCTTTTATTCTTTATGCCCTCTGTCATTACTACATATATGCTGGTTATCCCTCTGTGGGTCTCTATCAAAGTCTCACCACTGGTCCCCCCCCCCCCTTCTGAGTGGATTTTGGTTAGTTATATTGTATTAATATATATGCCCCCAATGCCATTGTTTAGGTCTCAGGTGTATATTGGAACTGTCTTTATAGCTGATTATCATACATTTGTTATTATTATAGGAGATTAAGGGGGGGATATGATCAACATGTACAAATATATAAGGGGTCCATATAGTGAACTTGGTGTTGAGTTATTCACTTTACGGTCAACACAGAGGACAAGGGGGCACTCTTTACGTCTAGAGGAAAAGAGATTTCACCTCCAAATACGGAAAGGGTTCTTCACAGTAAGAGCTGTGAAAATGTGGAACAGACTCCCTGCAGAGGTGGTTCTGGCCAGCTCAGTAGATTGCTTTAAGAAGGGCCTGGATACTTTCCTAAATGTACATAATATAACTGGGTACTGACATTTTATAGGTAAAGTTGATCCGGGGAAAATCCGATTGCCTCTCCGGGGATCAGGAAGGAATTTTTTCCCCTGCTGTAGCAAATGGGATCATGCTGTGCTGGGGTTTTTTGCCTTCCTCTGGATCAACTGTGGGTATAGAATTGGGTATATGGGATTGTACGATTTTTTTTTTTTTGTTTATTTTTAAAAAAAAATTTATGGTTGAACTGGATGGACTTGTGTCTTTTTTTCAACCTGACTAACTATGTAACTATATTATGTTATTCCACCTTATTGGTGGCCTGTTGGCTTCTTCATCCCAGATCTTTATTTTATTTTTTCCCTTTTTTATGCTCTCTGTAACGGCACCCCAATCTCAAGGGGTATTAACGCCGTTTACGATGTTCCCTCTCCTAGACACACATCCACTCGCTACCGATATCCACAGCTAAACGACCCTTTCCCATAGGACCCGATCCCTCTGGAAGAAGACGAGACGCACTCTGTCTCTTCTGTAGTAGGAATGCATTTATTATTGAGAAACATTGTAACTTTATACACAATTCAAGGCACATGATTTAACATGAACAAGGGCCCAGCTCCACCCACACATCCCAAGACTCAACACCTCATCCTGACGTCTGCTAGGCTTCAAAAGATCCCAACACAATAGAATATACGATCTCCAATACACATCTTCCCACAAAGGGTTGGCAGCCAGTCTGTCTGGCGACAACAGGTTCTAAACCCTTTACATCTTAAATCCCTTTGTATTGTAAATCCCAGTCTGCCTTTACAATACACACAAGTATAGGGTTAATTACTTCTATTCACACCAGACCTTCCCAAGTCATACTGAACAATAGAATGCAAATTACCTTAATTCCTCACAGCCATGATTACACAAAGTCAGGGCTGTCGGTGATGATATTAGCATCTAAGAGTATGTGTCTAAACATCATGAAGGCGTCACTTTCCAATTAACCTGTTGAGGTCATAATCAAACAGTAGAGAGTTCTTTGCAGGTATGCTGGGGAATATGGTGGATGAATATTACAGACCCAATCTAGATAAAATGTATGTACAGCATTGAATATGGCCATCATAGACCATATTGGGGTTTTCATTCACCCTGTGCCCCTAATAGAGACACAGGGTGATTGACACATAAGAGCCATTGGGGAAGCTGGCGCAAGGGTATTTCATACTTCCTAAGCGATTCTGAGTTCCCCGGGCCTTCCCGTTACACTCTCCTTTTCTTGGGTGTTTGTCTGTTTCTCTCCACGCTTCTCGAACCTGTACGTTTAAAAATACTAAGAAGTCACGTATTAACTGTTTTTGGGTTGCGCTGCCGTACTTCTCTACCTCTCTTTTGTTCACCAATTGATATCTTATCATGATTAAGATTCTGTCCCTAAATGTTTAAACTCCTTATGGAAATGACATCTGGCACTTCGGGAGTTCAGACAATCTGGAGTGGACATCATTTTTGTACTGGAGACTCATTCAGATTGAAGTTATATTTGTATTCCGACATTACTCACATATTTATCAAACTTCTAACGGGAGGAAGCGGGAGGGAGTTGTCATCCTTATCAAGTGAGGCTCTCTCTATTTATGGATTTGGTCACAGATTCTAGGGACCCCTATATTATCCTGAGGGGCATTTGGTTAACCCATGAAATAACCCTGTGTAACTTACATGCACCCAATGTCAGTCAAACTGATTTCCTCTCTAAAGTTTATAATTTCTTTTTTTGCATGGAGCATAAGTTCCTGGTGATAGGGGGTGGACTATAATAGAGGTCAACCGATATATATATATCGGCCGATATTTGGCCATTTTTGATAAATCGGCATCGGCCGATTTATTATCAAGATTAGGCCGATATTTCAGACTGACCTCCGCTCATTCTTCCTTCTCCACACTCAGCGGCTCTGGCTGCATCAAGCGCCGCGCTGAGTGTGTGTGAGCAGAGAGGAGAGAGAGACAGAGAGGAGCTGTCAGCTTGATGTCGGGGGTGGGCGGGACCCGGCCGCTAAATTACACCAGCCAATGATTGGGCTGCTTTAGAAAGGGGGCGGGGCCACATACACGTAGCGACCCGCCCAGATACCATCCCATTAGCTGGTGTAATATAGCTGCTGGGTCCCGCCCACCCCGGCCCGGGTCCCGCCCACCCCGACATCGAGCAGCCAGAGCCGCTGAGTGTGTGAGCAGAAGGGGGAGAGAGAGAGAGAGGAGCTGTCAGCTCGATGTCGGGGTGGGCGGGACCCGGCCGGGGTGGGCGGGACCCAGCAGCTACATTACACCAGCTAATGGGATGGTATCTGGGCGGGTCGCTATGTGTATGTGGCCCCGCCCCCTTTCTAAAGCAGCCCAATCATTGGCTGATGTAATTTAGCTGCTGGGTCTGCAAAATCAGTGCAATCTGTCAGTGCCGCCAGCCAGTGCCACCGCCAGCCAGTGCCACCCGCCACCGCCAGCCACCGTCAGCACCACCAGCCAGCGCCACCGCCAGCCAGTGCCACCCACCACCGCCAGCCAGTGCCAGCCAGCACCACCGCCAGCCAACGCCACCCGCCACCGCCAGCCAGCACCACCCGCCGCCATCGCCAGCCAGCACCAGCCAGCGCCGCCCGCCACCGCCAGCCAGCGCCACCTGCCACCGCCAGCGCCAGCCAGCGCCACCGCCAGCCAGCGCCACCCGCCACCGCCAGCCAGCGCCACTGCCAATCAGTGCCATCTGTCCCAAACTAGTGCCATCTGTCAGTTCCAAACCAGTGCCACCTGCTAGTGCCAATCAGTGCCAGTCAGTGCCAATAGTGCCATCTGTCAGTTCCAAACCAGTGCCACCTGCCAGTGCCATTTTTCAGTTCCAAACCAGTGCCATCTGTCAGTTCCAAACCAGTGCCACCTGCTAGTGCCAATCAGTGCCACCTGCCAGTGCCAATAGTGCCATCTGTCAGTTCCAAACCAGCGCCATCTGCTAGTGCCAATCAGTGCCACCTGCCAGTGCTAATCAGTGCCTCCTGCCAGTTCCACACCAGTGCCACCTGCCAGTGCCACCTGCCAGTTCCAAACCACTGCCAACTGTCAGTTCCAAACCAGCGCCATCTGCTAGTGCCAATCAGTGCCACCTGCCAGTTCCACACCAGTGCCACCTGCCAGTTCCAAACCAACGCCATCTGCTAGTGCCAATCAGTGCCACCTGCCAGTGCTAATCAGTGCCTCCTGCCAGTTCCACACCAGTGCCACCTGCCAGTGCCAACTGTCAGTTCCAAACCAGCGCCATCTGCTAGTGCCAATCAGTGCCACCTGCCAGTTCCACACCAGTGCCACCTGCCAGTTCCAAACCAGTGCCACCTGCCAATGCCATCTGTACTGAGGACATCAAGTGTGTGCTAGAGTGACGGGAGTAAGCAGGAAGGAGTGGAGTGGGTGAGGTTTTTTTTTTTTTTTTTTAATCGGCCACACAAAAATCGGCCACAAAAATCGGCCACAAAAATCGGCCATCGGCCGCCCAAATTTCTAAATATCGGCATCGGCATCGGCCAGCGAAAAACCCATATCGGTCGACCTCTAGACTATAATCTAACCTTTTCAACAGTGGTGGATAGACATTCCTTGGGTACTTGAACCCCGCTATCTCGCACTTCTAAAAGCTCTCAAATTTTGCCAACGTAACAGACAACTCACTCTTTTCAATGCTTGGTGTGTATTACATCCTTTAGAAAGACAATTTTACGCATTACCCCACCCACATTTACTCCATTGACACCTTAACTATTTCTTTCTAAATAACCCCTCATTACGGACACTCAAAATGGCTACCATTTTGCCCAAATCTTGGTCAGACCATGCACCTATCCTGCTGACTCTGTCCCTCAACAATACTAAACTGAAAGCCTGTCACTGACAACTTCATGATTGTTTGCTCAGACATATGCACTATACCTTCCAATGTAGAATTGGAATCAACGTTATGGACTTGCTTTGTCATAAATCTTAGCCCTGATGTTTCATTTAATACTGTCTGGGAAACACATAAACCGGTCGCCAATGCATTGCTCTATCATCTGCTTTGAAGAAAAAGGCTAATGTGCTTAAAACTCAAACAGAGTAAAACAAAACGGGGGCTCTTGAAGCGCACCTACACACCCACATGTCATATCCGACAGAACATGTCTGTCTTGAATCGCACCTACACACTCCCAAGCCCGGTCCCGACACACCCTAGTCCCCACAGAGCCCTTCCCACCCAAGTCCTCCCCCTATAGTCTCCTGCCCTCCCAGGTCCCATCCACCCAGAGCCCTTACCTCCCAAGTCCCAAATCCACAGAGCCCCTCCCTCCCAAATCCCATCCCCACAGAGCCCCTCCCTCCTAAATCCCATCCCCACAGAGCCCCTCCCTCCCAAATCCCATCCCCACAGAGCCCCTCCGTCCCAAGTCCCATCCCCAAAGAGCCCCTCACTCCCAAATCCCATCCCCCAGAGCCATTCCCTCCCAAGTCCCATCTCCACAGAGCCCTGCTCTCCCAAGTCTCATCCCCACAGAGCCCTGCCCTCCCAAGTCCCATCCCCACAGAGCCCTGCCTTCCCAAGTCCCATCCCCACAGAGCCCTGCCCTCCCAAGTCCCATCCCCACAGAGCCCTGCCCTCCCAGGTCCCATCCCCACAGAGCCCTGCCCTCCCAATTCCCATCCCCACAAAGCCCCTCACTCCAAAGTCCCATCCCTACGGAGCCCTGCCCTCCCAAGTCCCATCTCCACAGAGCCCTGCTCTCCCAAGTCCCATCTCCACAGAGCCCTGCTCTCCCAAGTCCCATCTCCACAGAGCCCTGCTCTCCCAAGTCCCATCTCCACAGAGCCCTGCTCTCCCAAGTCCCATCTCCACAGAGCCCTGCTCTCCCAAGTCCCATCTCCACAGAGCCCTGCTCTCCCAAGTCCCATCTCCACAGAGCCCTGCTCTCCCAAGTCCCATCTCCACAGAGCCCTGCTCTCCCAAGTCCCATCTCCACAGAGCCCTGCTCTCCCAAGTCCCATCTCCACAGAGCCCTGCTCTCCCAAGTCCCATCCCCAAAGAGCCCCTCACTCCCAAATCCCATCCCCCAGAGCCATTCCCTCCCAAATCCCATCCCCACAGAGCCCTGCCCTCCCAAGTCCCATCCACCCAGAGCCCTTACCTCCCAAGTCCCAAATCCACAGAGCCCCTCCCTCCCAAATCCCATCCCCACAGAGCCCCTCCCTCCTAAATCCCATCCCCACAGAGCCCCTCCCTCCCAAATCCCATCCCCACAGAGCCCCTCCGTCCCAAGTCCCATCCCCAAAGAGCCCTGCCCTCCCAAGTCCCATCTCCACAGAGCCCTGCCCTCCCAAAGTTCATCCCCACAGAGCCCCACTGACCAACTCCCACCCCACAGAGTCCTTATTTTACAAGTTTCACCCCCACAGAGCCCTGCCTTCCCAAGTCAAGCCTTTTCCATATGGAGGAACCCCCTTGATAAACCCTCGCTGAGCCCCCCCTGTGTAATATTCCTCGGCACACTGTAGACCGGTATGACTCATGAATTAATTCCTTCTTTTTGGCCTTGAGTTTTTTCCTCTGTGAAGAGTGATTCGAATTGGGTTGTTTTTCAGAGGCAGGGGGGTGGGGCAACTCTGCCCCACTGACAGGCAGTGGGGCAGAGTTGTATCACCTTCTCACAACTGGCTTTAACCCCACACTAGTGTGCTGCAACCACATACATCGCATGCACTTTCTGGGTAGTCACAGAGCGGCTTCATTAACTTCAATGGGTGGCATTCAGCAGGTGCTACACCCATCAAAATTGACACCCGGGGGAGAATTCCTGCTGTGACTGTGAAGAGAACCAGCACCGCTGTGACATGTTTACACCCCGCCCACTGCCTCTTCAGATAAAAGGGGGAGGTAAAAGTGCAGCTCAATTGTGAGGTCTAATATCAATATAAAGGGGAGCTCCAATTCAAAAATAAACACAAGTTTGGGGTTTTAACACTGTTTTATCATAGTCACAAATGGATCATAGTGAAATCCGATCACTTTACCTGGAATCGACCTCTCCCTGGATCTTCTATTTTTTTTTTTTTTATTTGTAGAAAGAGACCAGAAAGTCCCACCATGTTAATAATTATTGTCACCCAATTTACCGTATATACTCGAGTATAAGCCGAGTTTTTAAGCACATTTTTTTGTGCTGAAAATGCCCCCCTCGGCTTATACTCGAGTCACCTTTTTGCGCCTGATCTCCCGAAATTTGGAGACCCAGTACCGGCTGGCCGTAGGTCCCCTGGTCCCCAAACTTCCTCTACAAGTGTGCAAAGTTTGGTGTCCGGGAGACGTACGGTCGGGGAGCACCGATTTTTCAAACCCGGGAACCCTTTCAATAGACTCCTATGTTAAATGGTAATTTCTCCTGTGATTTTGGGGACCCGGTAATGGCCAGTCGTAGGTTCCCTGGACCCGAAACTTGGCACACATGTAGCCCCATTTCTCCTCTATAAGTGTGCAAAGGATATTGTCTGGGGGACCTACGGCCAGGGAACACTAATTTTTAAAAACCGGGAACCCCTTCCATAGACTCCCATGTTAAACGTCAGTCTAGTCATGGGCACAGTGAGGCATGGGCACAGTGAGGCATGGACACAGTGAGGCACAGTGAGGCATGCAGATGGACACCCTAGGCTTATACTCGAGTCAATACTTTTTCCCAGTTTTTTGTGGTAAAATTAGGTGCCTCGGCTTATATTCGGGTCGGCTTATACTCGAGTATATACAGTAAATGACAAAGATCCAGCACTTTTCTCCTCCTCCTGTGGTGTTCCTCCTCCCTGGAGACGGTTAGTAGACATGTGCACTGCCGAAAAACTTGTTTTTTTTTGTTTTAGTTTTTTCGGAAATTCAGGAAAATTAAAAAAATGAGTTTTTTCCGTTTTTCGTTCAGTCTTTTTGCTTTTTTCGGAAATTCAGGAAATTCGAAAAATTCTTTTTTTTCGTTTTCGTTTTTGTTTTTTTTTGGAAATTCTGGAAATTCCAAAAATTAGTTTTTTCCGTTTTCGTGTTTTTTTGCTTTCTTCGGAAATTCGGGAAATTCGGAATTCCGAATTTCCGAAAAAAGCAAAAAAAAAAGAATAAAACTAAAGAAAAAAATTTTTTTTTCCAATTTCCGAAAAAAGAAAAAAACTAATTTCTGAATTTCGGAAATTCAAAAATTCGGAAATTCAACTTTCCAAATCTCCCATTTTCGAATTTTAGATTTTCGAATTTTGCAATTTCGAATTTTTGAATCTCGAATTTTCAGAATCTCGAATTTTCCAAATCTCGGATTTTCGAGATTCGAAATTGCAAAATTCGAAAATCTAAATTTCGAAAATGGCAAAGTTGGAAAGTTGAATTTCCAAATTTTTTGGAATTTCCGAAATTCGTTTTTTTCGTTTTTTTGCTTCTTTCGGAAACGAGAAAAATTTGTTTTATTCGGTTTTTTTTTTGCTTTTCCGAAAAAGGCCAAAAAAACGAAAAAAAAAAACGAAAACGAAACGAAAAAAAATGAATATCCAAATTTACGAAATTCAGAAATGCGAAATTTCGTAAATTCGGAATTACGAATTTTTCTAAATTTGTTAAAAACGAATTAGAAACGAATTGCACATGTCTAACGGTTAGCACTGTGACCCCATACACCCCCATATCTAAGTGGATGACAGTTATTTTCTGATAAATACAATAACGTTTTATGCATAAATCCCGCCCTCTTATCATCAAAGTCAAATATGAAAAAAACTCCAAAGACCCCAAAACTTCCGTTTAGGAGCGGCGGTGTGCAAGAGGCCTTAATCCTCCCAATGTATGATGGCCATCATGAATAAACAATAAAAATAGAAAGTCATAGTGCCGCCATTGTTATTGTAATAGTTAAAGTAAAGCGCTTCCAAGTGCGCACTCACATTAACCACTTCCCCTCCAGAAAGGTACTCCCTTCGTGACCAGGCCGTTTTTTTTCTATTCAGCACTGCGCTACTTTAACTGGTAATTGCGGGGTCATGTGACACTGTACCGAAATTCCATTTATATCTTTTTTTTCACACAAATAGAGCTTTCTTTTGGTAGTATTTGATCACCACTGGGTGTTTTATTTTTTATTATATCAAATTTTGGGGGAAAAAAAACATACTTCACATCCAATAAAATCAAATTTCTTCAAAAATGTTGGCCAATATGTATTCTGCTAAATGTGTTTGGTAAAAAAAAAATCCCAATAAGCATATATTGATTGGTTTGTGTGAAAGTTATAGTGTCTACAAACTATGGGATATATACTGAAATTTACACTATAGACACTATACTAGTAATGGCGGTGATCAGGGACTTGTAATGGGACTGTGATAGTGTCCCTCCCAGCCAGTATCAGATTAACTATCTGAAAATTACATCGCTAGTGACATTAATACAATGATAACTGATAATACTTACACTGTACTAATGACACTGGCTGGAAACGGGTTAACATCAAGGGGCAATTGAGGGGTTAACTGTGCCTAACAATGTGTAATGCATGTAATGTGTGCTGTTTTTTCTCATTGAGGTCATATCTGATTTCAGGGAGAAGAAACAGCCAGATTGCTGTCTGTGTACTTCTGTGTGTTTGTCAAAACTCTCTGCCTTGATTGGCCACAGCCGATCGACAGGTTTCAGGCAAAATCATTGGCTGAAACCTGCTAACAAACTTGTGTTGTGTCCAATCACAGCACGGATCAGCAGTGAGCATGCGCATGTGCCCCCAAGAAGAAAAGCTGCAATATACTGGTATGTCACCTAGCCTGGATGTGCCACTCATCCGAAGTAAATGTACTGCGGGCAGGCGGCAAAAATACAAATGGCAGCACTCAAGTCTACCCCATGGATGTCACGCGAAATAGCCCCGCCTCATAATTTCCGCCTACATCACTCCCAGTCTGTGGAACACACGCAGAAAGCAAACGGGAAGTTGGGTCAGCGGTGACCATCTTGGCTCCATGTGGTAGAAATGAATGCTGCCATACTTCCTTCAGTAAACATTCACTCCTGCATCTCCCCTTCCTTCGGTGAACATTCATCCTGGATCTCCCCTTCCTTCTAATGTCACCTTTGGGTCCTGGTGTCAATGTCCACAACCAGGAGAAGAAGTCAATAGAGTGTGATCTGTGTCCATCAGCTTCAACGAAGGACAAGAGAGATATCAGAGGACCATCAGGTTTATTGGAGATCAGAGAAGACATTGGAGGTCCATCAGCATCATCAGAGGACAGTAGAGATATCAGAGGTCCATTAGCTTCATTGGAGGACAGGGGAGACATCAGGGGACCATCAGGTTCATCTGAATACAGGAGAGACATCAGTGCTTCATCAGCTTCATCAGAGTTCAGGGGGGACATCACAGGTCCATAGGCTTCATTGGAGTACAGGGGAGACAGCAGAGGTACATCAGCTTCATCAGAGGACAGGGGAGACATCAGAGATCCATCAGCTTCATCAGAAGACATGGGAGACATCAGAGGTCCACAAGCTTCATCAGAAGACATGGGAGACATCAGAGGTCCACAAGCTTCATCAGAGGACAGGAGAGATATCAGAGGTCTATCGGCCTAATTGGAGATCAGGGGAGACATCAGAGGTCCATCAGCTTCATTGGAGAACAGGGGAGACATCAGAGGTCCATCAGCTTCATTGGAGGTCAGGAGAGACATCAGAGGTTCATCAGCTTCATCGGAGGTCAGGAGAGACATCAGGGGTTCATCAGCTTCATCGGAGGTAGTGAGAGACATCGGGGGTTCATCAGCTTCATTGGGGATCAGGGCAGAAATCGGACATCCATCAGCTTCATCAGAGATCAGCGAAGACATCAGAGGTACATCAGCTTCATCAGGGTACAGGGGAGACATCAGAGGTCCATCAGCTTCATCAGAGCACAGGGGAGACATCAGAGGTCCATCATCTTTATTGGAGGACAAGGGAGACATCAGAGAACCATCAACTTCATCAGAGGACAGGGGAGACATCAGAGAACCATCAGCTTCATCAGAGGACAGGGGAGACATCAGAGGACCATCGGCTTCATCAGAGTACAGGGGAGACATCAGAGGTCCATCAGCTTTATCAGAGGTCAGGAGAGACATCAGAGGCTCATCAGCTGCATTGGTGATCAGGGGAGACATCAGACGTCCATCAGCTTCATCGGAGATCAGGGGAGACATCAGAGGTACATCAACTTCATCAGGGTACAGGGGAGACATCAGAGGTCCATCAGCTTCATCAGAGCCCAGGGGAGACATCAGAGAACCATCATCTTCATCAGAGGACAGGGGAGACATCAGAGGTGCATCATCTTCATTGGAGGACAGGGGAGACATCAGAGGTCCATCAGCTTCATTGGAGGTCAGGAGAGACATCAGAGGTTCATCAGCTTCATCGGAGGTCAGGAGAGACATCAGGGGTTCATCAGCTTCATCGGAGGTAGGGAGAGACATCGGGGGTTCATCAGCTTCATTGGAGATCAGGGCAGAAATCGGACATCCATCAGCTTCATCAGAGATCAGCGAAGACATCAGAGGTACATCAGCTTCATCAGGGTACAGGGGAGACATCGGAGGTCCATCAGCTTCATCAGAGCACAGGGGAGACATCAGAGGTCCATCATCTTTATTGGAGGACAAGGGAGACATCAGAGAACCATCAACTTCATCAGAGGACAGGGGAGACATCAGAGAACCATCAGCTTCATCAGAGGACAGGGGAGACATCAGAGGACCATCGGCTTCATCAGAGTACAGGGGAGACATCAGAGGTCCATCAGCTTTATCAGAGGTCAGGAGAGACATCAGAGGCTCATCAGCTGCATTGGTGATCAGGGAAGACATCAGACGTCCATCAGCTTCATCGGAGATCAGGGGAGACATCAGAGAACCATCATCTTCATCAGAGGACAGGGGAGACATCAGAGGTCCATCAGCTTCATCAGAGCACCATCATCTTCATTGGAGGACAGGGGAGACATCAGAGGTGCATCATCTTCATTGGAGGACAGGGGATACATCAGAGGTCCATCAGCTTCATTAGAGGACAGGGGAGATATCAGAGGTCCATCAGCTTCATCAGAAGACAGGGGAGACAATAGGGACCCTGAAGGTCTCATTAAAGAGAACCTGTCACCAAACAATCCTTTCATCTGATTTTTTGTGTCCTCTGAGATGAGAAAAAGGTTTAGCAAAATAAATTGTAAAAATGTAAGTTTGAGCATTTAAAATCCCCAAACAAAGATGTTTTAATTCTCCCCCAACCAACCCCCCCCCCCCCCCCCGCCCACATACATACACACATGTATGAACATAATTACTCGTGTTGGGGCACCTACACACAAAAACATCAATATTCCTATATGATTATATGAGGATATAGGGGACTGCAGTCTCAACATAATTCTCAGCCTGGACATGTCAGGGATCTATGAATTGGGGGCATAGATTGTGTGTGTCCCCGAAAATTACCTTTAGTGTGTTTTTCACTGACATTTTGTGCTTCCTAATCCATTGCGCCAATATCATGTGACATAAAAGATTGGAACTACCACCATTTTATTCTCTCATGGGGAAATGGGTACTTATTGGATGCAGGAGGTCTTCCGAGGCATAGAAAGTGACATGGATGGTAATAGTCCACAGCAGATCTGTTGACACATAGAAAGGGAAATATGTGCTAATAGTCCACAGGAGATCTGCTGAGAAAATGAAATGGGTGTGAACTGGATGGAATTCCAGACAGTTCTAGAAGATGATTTGCCACCATAGGTATGCACATGGTATGCCCTAATCACCCATTCACATTAGCATTATTGCTATGTGTGGTGGCGGTGGGGGGATGGGAAATATCTCCCACTGAGCAGCTTATAAGAGAATTGTGGAAGATTTCTCCTCCACTCTGAATCTGCAGGCAGGGAGATCATGTGTCCAGTGCCGGATTAAGGCTCCGTTCACGCCTATGCATTTTTTTTATGCTTTTTGCAGAAACACACTACGGTCTATTTATCATGTTTTCCATGGGATACCTTCACACATAGGCTTTTATGAGCTGTAAGTAGCATAGGCGTTTTCAAGCTGCAAAGAAAACTCAGGGCCAGTGCGTTCTGAAGAGAAGTGTTACAGCTGTAAAAAACATCTGACGTGGCTAAATGCGCAGCGTTAGGCATTTTGTTTTACATGTCAAAATCAATTGTTCCCTATGAGAGCCATCTTAACTGATCTGACTTTCAGCCCATTGATTTGAATGAAAGTTGCAGCCGAGTCGGACCATGATGATCCAACTTATGGCATGCGACTTGTGCTCTGAGAATCTTAAAGGGGAACTTCACGCCAAAATGAAAAAAAAATGGTGTTGGGTGCCCCCCAGATCCATACCAGGCCCTTTGAGTCTAGTATGGGTCTTGAAAGGGAACCCCACACCATTTTTTTTAAACAGTGTGGGGTCCCCCCAAGACAACACCAGACCCATAGGTCTAATATGGATTTTTAGGGGAACCCCCACGCCTAAAAAAAATGACAGCCCCCCCCCACATCCATGCCAGACCCTTATACGAGCATTCATCCTGGCAGGTCAGGAAAGGGGAGAAGAGGGTGCCTCCTCCTCCTGGACCATACCAGGTCACATGCCCTCAACATGGGGGGTGGGGGGAAGCTCTTCGCCCCCCACCCTAAAGCACCTTGTCCCCATGTTGATGGGGACAAGAGCCTTTTCACCACAACCCTAGCCAGTGATTGTAGGGGGTCTGCAGGCAGGGAGCTTATTGGAATCTGGAAGCCCCCTTTAAAAACGGGGCCCCCAGATCCCGGCCTCCCATGTGAATGAGTATGGGGTACATTGTACCACTACCCTTTCACCCCCAAAAAAGCAGTGGTGTAAATAAAAACAAGAAATGTTTTTTGACAAATCCTTTATTAAAAATTAAGAATGTCGTAGCTCCAACGTGTCTCATTCCTGCGGTCTTCTCCCTCCGGAGGTGTGTTCTTCCTGCAGTCTTCTCCCTCCCGTGGTGTCTTCACCGCTGGTACTCCTCCGACACTGGCTCCTGTTATTCCAGCTCCGTTCTCTGCCGGTTCTTGTATAGCCATGGGCCCGGCCCATCTTGTGACATTGTCATGAGATCCCACCCCATGCGACATCACATGCTGTCACAAGGGGTGGAGTCATTATGTAACAAGGGGTGGATTCTCATGGTGACATCCCTGGATGGCCACGCCCCATGGCTATATGAGAACTGGCAGAAAAATGGAACTGACACAACGACAGGAGCCAGCGTCGGACGAGGAGCAGGTCAGCAGCGGAAAAAGACCGGAGGTAGAACACACCAGCGGAGGGAGAGGCCTAGAGGAAGAACATGCGTTGGAGCTATGATGGGGATATTCTTCATTTTTAACCACTTCCTTACTGGGCACTTAAACCCCCCTCCTGCCTAGACCAATTTTCAGCTTTCAGCGCTGACGCACTTTGAATGACAAATGCTAACTGAGCGACCACATTATCTTGCTATAAGCGCATTTGAACTTTTTTTTGATTAAAAAGGTCCACTACTTTTGGTAAGCTGCCATCCTCACTTTGAGCACGTTTGGGTGTTTGTTTTGCAGTTGGTGAAGGTGGACATTGCTAGCTGTCACTTCTGGATTCCGTTCTCATAGGATGTCTTCAGAGTTTATCACAAAGACTTTTTGAATGCATTATGCATTGAATTTATGGACTTCTGCAGCAAATAATTTTCTTATTTAGCACATGTGAATTCACTTATTGTCTAAGTTTCATTACTTTTCACTTGGGGGCACTTGTTGCTTGGTTTTGTATTGCTTATTCAGGTTATCAACCTCACAATTTTTAGTGCACTCCAGCACAATTTTGGTTCAGCACATTAAGTACATCACTATTTTGACATTGTGTGTATAGGCAGGCTGGTGTTTCTTTTACATTTTTCATATATATTTGCTAATTAGCTCCATTTATAAGTATTTCACTATCAGGTATTGTACCGAGCGCCCCCACCAATATATTTTATATATTTTTCTCATCATTTGTTTCAGGTACTGGAATTTTGGGGTAGCAGCTTTATTTTATTTAACAATTATTTTTATCAGGCGCGAGATTTATTTTCCTTTTTAGCTGTTATTGGCTGACAGCTGATCACGTGGTAAGGGGTCGGGATCGACCCCTTACTCCGATCTGTGATCAGCCAAGTCTCATGCCGCGTACACACGACCGTTTTTCATACCGTGAAAAATGCCATTTTTTAAATTGGTCATTAAAAACGATCGTGTGTGTGCTCCAGAGCATTTTTAACAACGTGAAAAATGTCCTGAAAAAAATTAGAACCTGCTCTATTTTTTCACTTAGTTTTTCACGTCGTTCTTTTTAAAGTCGTGAAAAACGGTAGTGTGTACGCTTTTACGAGGGGGAAAAAAAATGCGCATGCTCAGAATCAAGTATGAGACGGGAGCGCTCCTTCTGGTAAAACTAACGTTCGTAATGGAGATAGCACATTCGTCACGCTGTAACGGACTGAAGAGCATGAGGCTGAAAAGCGCGAATCGGCTCTCGCCAAACTTTACTAATACAAGGATCAGCAAAAGCAGCCCAAAGGGTGGCGCCATCCTAATAGAACTTCCCTTTTATAGTGCCGTCGTACGTGTTGTACGTCACCGCGCTTTGCTTGAGCATTATTTTTTCACGATAGTGTGTAGGCAAGGCAGGCTTGAGAGGAAACACGAAAAATCACGTCGAGAAAAACATCGTTTTTTTCAATGACATTAAAAACGGTCGTGTGTACGCGTCATCAGAGACACACTGATCACAGAGCACACCGCGCACGCCCTGCAGGCCGCCCAAGCACGGGAGGATGCTCTCCTGGCAAATTGGGTCTGTGCTGCTGCCATCTTTCGGATATAGCGTGGATCTGAAGTAGTTAATAAAAGACTGATCAAAAAACATCTCTTATTATTTACACTACACTGTTTTTTTTTTTGGGTGAATGGGTAGGGGTACAATTGTCAAAGGGGGACTTTCCTGATTCTGATAAGCCTCTTGCCCGTAGAGCCCCACAACCCTGGACAAGGTGCTTTGATGTGGGGGATGCAGAGCCCCCTCTGCCCCAAAGCACACACTCCCCCCATGTTGAGGGTATATGGTCTGGTATGGTCCAGGAGTTGGGGGGAGCTCACTGGCCCCCTCCTCCCCTCGCAAGATCCTCAGAGCACAAGTTGCATGTCACAAGTCAGGTCATCATGATCCGACTTGGATGCGACTTCAATTCAAATCAATGGGCTGAAAGTCGGATCAGTTAGCATGGCTCTCATAGGGAACCATCGATTCTAGCATGTCATGCGACTTGTGCTCTGCAGTAATTTGTATTTGGGAGTGGAAATTCGTTAAACGTGCATTAACGCTAATGCAAAAAGCTACTAAAAATGCATTTTTACAACCGCTTTCTCCTGGCATCGGTACTGGCTTTGCAGCTTGTTTTTTCGAATGCCCCCTGTGTGCATGAGGACTTATAATTATTGATGGTAATTTATTTGATTGCGCTGCATTTTATGTATTGTATAATTGGTGAGAGGTGTAGTGAGAAGCACTGGGTAACTTTCAAGCAGCAATCTTTTTTGAGTATCCCTATAGGACTGCGCTGATTGTTCTTTTCAGCACAGTTTATCACATCTCATGGCTCCCTTTTTTTTAACTTCATGTGAAGTGCACAATCTGCCCTAGAGGTGACTGGCATTCTTTTAGTGTGGAAAACCCCCAGTCAGTGCTCTAGTGTGAACGGGCTCTAATAACCCCATTGGTTTGCCCAACTAGCATATTGTAACCATCTCCAAAGTGGACTTCACTTGTTCCCGAAGTGCTACCTGGACATGGAACTGACTGGGTGGGGGGAGACAGGATGGGAAGGAGTTCCGTCACAGTGCCCACTCCCCCGAGGATGGAGGATCAGGCATCGCTATCATTCATGCAGCCATAGGGTAGCTGCAAATTTCCCCTCCCACGCAAGCCCTTTCTCAGGTACAGCACTAAGGATTGGAGTGGGGTGGGCAGACACAGGAGAAGTGGGGGTAGAAGGAGGCAGAGCAGATGGATACCTCTATCCTCTCCCTTCGAAACAGAGGGGGAATAGTGGTGGCTGGGCACTGAGACTGTCATAGAAGTCTGGTATTGATAACTGCAGCAAGCCGCCTGTAACCCCACAGATAGCTTCTCCTGTCCATGGACTTTTACTGACAGGAGAAATCAGACCATTTTTTTATAAACTGTCCGCAATGTTACAGATGGTTGGCAACCCTGACCCCCTTACAGATCATTGATGGCAGTTGTCACTAAGAGACAGAAATTGTTCAAAGGAATCCCTTGAAAACTTTGGAGGAACCCTGGCTGAGAAAAGCTGGCCTAGGTAATTATATATTTCTATCCCCCTTGGTGGGAGTGGAGATGACCCCATCTATATGGATATACAGTACATACACACAGCACAAGGCCGTGTTCACACTACTAGATGTTTTTTAGGGCTGCAGTTTCTCCACAAGGTGTTGACCTCACTTCTACCCAGACAGGAAGTCTCTACGAAAGACAAACAGGAAGTGATGTCAGGTACAGAAAGGAAGCTCCATGTAGTAGGAAGTAGTGAAGAGACATTGCTGGAAGTGGCAGCAGAGGAGGTAATAAGATCTTATTTCCTATTTAAACCCAGTAACCCCCCCCCCCGTCATGTCCGTCCTCTTCTTCCATGGTCACTGTGATGTCTTTTATCTCCAGCAAATGATGATATACACATATATATAGTGTGGAAATGTAGAATAACCCCATTTCCCCACTTAAAGCATTTGTTAATCCAAAGAAAAAATAAATAAAGATCCTGCTCCTTTAAAGCATTATATACAGCACAGTGCTTGTGCTGTGTAATTTGGCCCCCCGTATCACCTGTAATACCTGGCTGATTCTGCCAATTTCTAACCTCCCCCTGTACACTGACCATGATAATCAGGGCTTCAGAGCCCTGACACTAGAGTCAGAGTATGTGCCTCCGTCATACGCTGCTATCTGCAGCTCTCCTGTGTCTCCTCTGTTCCCCTCCTCCCCCCTCCCCTCCCTGTCTGTCATCTCTCACTATCGCTGATCTACTCCTCTCCCCACTGCTTAAAAACAAACTGATCTGTATATCATCCCCACTGTCAGATAAAAAGCTACATCCTAGTGCCTATGCTTTATATAAAAAAAATAATCTACCTGTATTCACAGTGTCTTCCAGCGATCACATGACTCCTGGCTCTCTGCTCCTCTCTCTCCCTCCTCCCTGGCTGACATCAGCAGGGGAATCTTGTCCCACCCACTGGAGTCATCTTATCGCTGAAAGACACTGTGAATACAGGTAGAAATCGTTTTGGTTTTTTAAAAGCACAGGCACTAGGATGCAGCTTCTTATCTAACAGAGGGGGGGGGGGGGATATAATGAGATAGTGGCTTAACAACCACTTTAATGGGCCAGAACATTCTCTTCATTTTCTTTTCCACTTTATTTTTTTAGCGGCTTATACGATTTTTATTAGGTGTGGGGGATGGGAGGTTTAGTTGGATATGGAGGGAATCTTTGTCTTTCTTTACCGGCAGATCAAAAACCAGCAAACCTGACTTTACATAGAAAAGGGACTTTGTGATCTGTTAAGCCAAAGGTAAGAGGTTCCAGGACCAAAAACGGAATGTTCCTCTGTGTGTAATCTCACTGGGGTCCATTCTTCCTTCATGGAAACACTCCTATTATTGCCCATACATCCCCATCCTAATATTGTACAACCAGTACAGTCCAGATCATTCTCTGTCATCAATTATTGGTTTACAGGGAAATCTGTATAGATCACATGACCAATGAGGATGGAGGAGGACCGGAGTCACATTACTGAGGGGATACTAAACTTCACCCTGGAGATCATCTACCTGCTGACCGGAGAGGTGAAGAGGATTCTGGGAGGTCGCATGACATCACTCTTATCTCTATTAATAGGGCTGGGTTCACACTATTGCGAACTGGATGTGGGTTTCCTCGTATTCAATTTGCATGTCAGGAGATTGTGACCGGCTCTCTAAGGAGCCAGTTCACACATCTCCAGAGCGAATTGCAAAGGAGTCCTGTGCGTCTTCTAGTCCGTTTCAGATCTGAGTTCAGTCAAAAATTCGGACTGAAATCGGACCTGAAACGGTGAATGGGGACGTGCCGGAACCCTCCCCCAGCCACAAACACAGACCTGACCGAAGAGTTGGGGAGGATTTTGTGAGGTCACATGACATCACTCTTATCTCTGATAATAAAACACAGACCTGACCGGAGAGGTGAGGAGGATTCTGGGATTCTAACATGATGATATTCCTATTGGTTCCCCAATACAGAGATTTCCTCTTGTGAAGTCAGGTGATCATATGACCATCACAGTGCCTCCATGTGACTCCCTAAAACCTGAGAGACAAAACATGGAGAAGATTCTAGAAGTCACCAAGAAGATGATGGAGCTGCTTACAGGAGAGGTGAGCGGTGCCGGGAATTCTGGGACATTATCCAGTAACAGACAAGGGATGTGTCTGGATGGTGACTGTATCATTGTGTGTGTCAGGTTCCTATAAGGTGTCAGGATGTCACTGTCTATTTCTCCATGGAGGAGTGGGAGTATTTAGAAGGACACAAGGATCTCTACAAGGACGTCATGATGGACAATCAGCAGAATTTGAGTTTTATGAAGAATGTAAGGAAGGAATTTCCCCGGAATGAGACGATATTGAACCTCACCCTGGAGATCCTCAGCCTGCTGACTGGAGAGGTGAGTGTAATGAAGGGGTTAAATCTGACTCCGCTGTACACTGGGATGTATTCAGAGTCACTTTGAGTCTTCTGATGTTCTGCTAATCAATAACGACATCCACACAAGTACTATGAATACATGAAGTGTACTTACTCTATGATATTTGGTTATAGCACAAGATGGCGGCATTGGGTATAGGAGAGAACAATTCCAGGTTTAGTCCAATCAGTGAGACCCATGATTACCAGAATGCCACGCCCACTGACCATTAAAACCATGGGTAACATTTCCTGGTGGGTCGTGAGCCTTACTAGTAAAACATTAGTGACTTTATTATATGACTTCTAGAAGGATCTATAAATCTGACCACATTGTTATAATTTTTTTAGAAATTTGATTACTTGTTGCCCTTGGGTGGTATTCTATCACCCTTAATAATAAAAGTGCCACATCCTATTGACTAGTGGAGAATTGTGTGGAAAGAATGGACTTTATAGGCACTACTATAGAAAAATATATGTTGTTTTAATATATTATAAAAATTACATACATATGAAACACAATTGATTAGAAAAACATATAAGAGAAGAAAAAAAGAGAAGGGGACAATGAAACTGGTAACCCGTGAGTACAACCACAGGGGAACACTCAATACTATTTGTTGCTGGATGCGGGGCTGAACATGCTGGAGTGCCCACGCTGGACTTGTTAGGAGGTGTTTCCCAAGTAGGTGTTCACCGGGTTCCTGAAAGAATTTTAAAAGGTGCTTGACATGTTTCACGATTTTGATAGGATCGCTTCTTCAGGAGCTTCTAAATTTTAATGAAAAAACATACATTATAGTACATAAAGAAATTATATATCAAAAATATGTGTATATACATATGTATGATATGATACAATGCAGATTTATATATTATACAGGGCTGTCAAAGGTTGCAGCCTATGACACTCACCGGATAAATGTTTTGTGTTTCAAAATGTCGGGTACGCTTGCCTCACCGCCTAACAGCTCCTCTGGGAGATGTATCCACCCATTAGTAACTGTCAGTTCTCAAACAATCTTGTTCTGTTAGACTCGATCACAAGAGATAGGTATGATGGGGAATAGGGGGATGCACCAGGAAACTAGAATATACCACTGCGGTCAGTGGTCGTCTCTGAGTAGCTGATCGGCTTGAGGCCTATGACCATTTTTAAGGTACCACAGTGTCACGTGGTAATAAGAATATTAGTATGATGAGTAATATCGGGTTAATATGATTATGGTAATTTTGAGGTTCCTGCAAAGACCAACACTAGGAGGCAATATTTCTGATATGTTCTGGGTTTATGTGTTTTGATGGTTAAAGTTTTTGATAACTGATGGAACAGTTAAAATAAAGAAGGCTGCTACGGCCATGTTTTACTCCAAACATCAATGTGTGGTCTCTTTGATTAAGTATAAGTAAGGTATGGGGGTAGAATGTGGTGGGCAGACCTGTAATACATTGGTTATACAATAGTCATGTACTACTTCAATCCGACTTCTAGGCAACTTGTATCCATTGATTTCAATGGAAGTCGCCTCCAAAGACAGATTGTGTCTTAACTGAAGCAACAATACAGGAAGAGAAAATTATTTTCTCATGTTTTCTCAGGCAAACCCCTCCTTCCCCCTTCCCTCCCACAGTGCTGATTCTTGTTTAATTGGCCACCGGAAAGCCTCCTGTCCCGGAGGCGACTTGAAGTTGTCTTGTAAGTCGCCCCAAGTCGCGCTGTGGTTCGCGCTCAGGTCGCATCCAGGTCGCCTCGCAAAGTCACGGCCAGAGTCGTGCCGCCTGTGTGTGAACCGGCTCTTTGGAACCTGGTGCAAGAAACAATGAAGGACCTCCTGACCCTCGACTTCATCGATCCTGGGGCCCTTTATTACGGTCCCACAGTGGGCACTTCCTCTTGGGCCCCCCACAGCAGCAGAAAGGAGGAGATATGTCACCAGTACACCAGGGAACTCCATATAAGGGTCCAACGCAGGGGATATATCAACCATATGTTCAGCAGCCATGTGGGCTCCATGCCAGTAAGGTGGGGCTCTGATCAATAAAACCAATTATCATATTTATTATTAGGTCTGACTGAGGACATCACCTGGATCACATCCTGATCAGCATGTCAGAGAAGGCAATGTAGTGCCACCACTGCTAAGTGACCTGCAGGGAGCTCAGCTGTCTACAACAAATAGTGCTGGCCCTCCCGTGCATGCGCCCATCAGCCGCATAAAATAACCAGCACTGGGTCCTAATTAGGGATGAGCCGAACACCCCCCGGTTCGGTTCACACCAGAACCTTCGAACGGACCGAAAGTTCGCACGAACGTTAGAACCCTATTAAATACATTGGACGCGAACGTTCGAAACCTAAAGTGCTAATTATAACGACTAATATGCATGTTATTGTCCTAAAAAGGGTTTGAGGACCCGGGTTCTGCCCCAGGGGACATGTATCAATGCAAAACGAAGTTTTAAAAACTGCCGTTTTTTGGGAGCAGTCATTTTAATGATGCATAAAGTGAAAAAAAAAGTGTGAAATATTCCTTTAAATATCGTACCTGGGGGGTGTCTAAAGTATGCCTGTGAAGTGGCACGTGTTTCCCGTGTTTAGAACTGTCCCTGCACAAAATTACATTTGTAAAGGAAAAAAAGCCATTTAAAACTGCTTGCGGCTTTAATGTAATGTCTGGTCCCGGTAATATGGATGAAAATCTTTAAGAAAAATGGCATAGCTACCCCATGACCCCCCCCCCCTACCCCAGCCCATTACCAGCCCCTTTGGGTCTTGTATGGATATTAAGGGGAACCCCGCACACAAAATAAAAAAGGCCCTATATACTCTGAACAGCCGTATACAGGCGGTGCATACAAGACAGGGACTGTAGGTTTGTCCTTAAGTAGAATCTGTTTGTAATTTTGAACAGGTACATTGTTTAAGTGTAGCTCCAGCCAAAAAAATCTATTTTTAAGCTTTTTGGAAAACATAGGGAAGGGTTATCACCCCTGTAACATTTGTTTTGCTGTCTGTGCAGTGTGCACCTGTTCAGAACATTTCACCTCACTTTCAGATCACTTTCACCTCAATGACAAATGTTTTTGAAAAGTGGGGTTTTTATTGAAACAAGGATTGGTGATAAAGCATCAGTAGAGAGGAGACACCTTTTTCCCATATTAACTCTTATGCCCCATACACACGATCGTTTTTCATGACGTTAAAAATGCCATTTTTAAAAATGGCCATTAAAAATTATTGTGTGTATGCTCCAGAGCATTTTTAACGACGTGAAAAACGGCCATTAAAAATTTCGAACATGCTCTCTTTTTTCACGTCGTTTTTCATGTCGTTTTTTTTAACGACGTGAAAAACGATAGTGTGTATGCTTTAACGACATGAAAAAAACCGCGCATGCTCAGAATCAAGTATGAGACGGGAGCGCTCGTTCTGGTAAAACTAGCGTTCGTAATGGAGATAGCACATTCGTCACGCAGTAACGGACTGAAAAGCACAAGGCTGAAAAGCGCGAATCGTTGCTCAACAAACTTTACTAACATGAAGGGTGGCGCCATTCGAGCGAAACTTCCCCTTTTATAGTGCCGTCGTACGTGGTATACGTCACTGCGCTTTGCTTGATCGTTTTTTTAAATGATCGTGTGTACGCAAGACAGGCTTGAGAGGAAACATGAAAAAAAACGACGTGAAAAACGGCAAGAAAAAAAATGGCAAGAAAAACGATCGTGTGTATGGGGCATTACAGGAGAGAATTTCCCTTCCTAGACGTAGATTTCCTCTCACTTCCTGTTGTCTCCTTCCGTTTGCAAGTAGGAGTCGTTTGTAAGTTGGATGTTTGAAAGTGGGGGCCTGCCGTATATACTCTGCTGAAATTTGCCCCTTAGGTGTCGGTGTTACCACAACACTGTAAGCCCTCACAGTTACTCTTGGTGGGCACTGGAACGCCCTGCTGTGTACTATTATATCAGGAATTTTAATTACATGCCATTGTTGAACAGTGGTAGGAAAAATTGGGCCTTTGGTGGTGGTGCTGGTGCTACAACACTGTAAGCCCTCACAGTTACTCTTGGTGGGCGCATAAATGGGCCCTACTGTAAATTATTAGATCAAGAATTGTAATTGCATGCCCCTGTTGAAGAGGGGCAGAAAAATTGGGCCTTTGGTGGTGGCGGAGGTGGTAGTGGTGTTGCCACAACACTGTAAGCCCTCACAGTTACTCTTGGTGGGTGCAGGAATGGGCCCTGCTGTGAATTATTAGATCAAGAATTGTAATTACATGCCCCTGTTGAACAGGGGCAGAAAAATTGGGCCTTAGGCACTGGTGCCACAACACTGCAACCCCTCACAGATACTGTACTTGGAGCACAGCAATGAGCCCTGTTGCAAAGTATTGCATCAAAAATTGTAATTACACGCCCCTGTTAAACAGGGGCAGAAAAATTGGGCCTTAGGCACTGGTGCTGGTGCCACGACACTGCAACCTCTCCCAGATACTCTAGTTGGAGTGCAGGAATGAGCCCTGCTGCAAAGCATTGCATAAAAAATTGTAATTACAGGCCCCTGTTAAACAGGGGCTGAAAAATTGGGCCTTAGGCACTGGTGCTGGTGCCACGACACTGCAACCTCTCCCAGATACTCTAGTTGGAGTGCAGGAATGAGCCCTGCTGCAAAGCATTGCATCAAAAATTGTAATTACATGCCCCTGTTAAACAGGGGCTGAAAAATTGGGCCTTAGCCACTGGTGGCTGCACCCAGAAACAAAAAAGTTCTTCCAAGCTATCATCAAGAATCGGATCATTGAGGAGGAGGATAGTCAGTCAAGTTAACAGAACAGTCACTCAGCATCAGCATCAGTCTTGAAGGGATGTGACATTTGAAAATAAATTATTCTGTTATATCAGCTTCAGGTGCTTGGTAGCTGGTGGTGATCCAAGACTGGTTCATCTTTATAAAGGTCAGTCGATCAACCGAGTCGGTGGACAGGCGCACCCTGTGATCCGTGACAAAGCCTCCAGCAGCACTTAATGTGAGTTCCGAAAGAACGCTGCATGCAGGACAGGCCAGTAGCTCAATTGCATACTGTGCAAGCTCTGGCCAGTGATCCATCCTCAAGACCCAGTAAGCCAGAGGATTTTCGGTAGGAAAGGTGTCCAAGTCTGACCGTGCCCCTAGGTATTCCTGCACCATGTATATCAGACGCTGGCGATGGTTGCTGGAACCGATCATACCTTGGGGCTGCGGACAAAAAAATTGTCTGAACGCATCGGTCAGACGGCCACCTTCTCCACCGCTCCTTCTGCTACTGACCGAAGCCTCAGCAACTCGTTGTCCAGGACCAGGAGTTTGTAACCTCCCAGTCTCTGGGAACGCTTTGCACAGAACTTTCTGCAAGGCCTCCCGTAGTTGTCTCATCCTCTGCTCCCTCTGCGACAGCAAGATAAGGTCCGCAACCTTACCCTTGTACCGTGGATCAAGGAGAGTGGCCAGCCAGTAATGGTCCCTCTCCTTGATCTGAAGAATACGAGGATCCTTCCGCAGACTTTGCAGGATCAGGGATGCCATGCAGCGTAGGTTAGCTGAGGCATTCGGTCCGGACTCCTCTGGGTCACTAAGGGCGACATGATCACGCAGCCACCTCCTCCCAGCCACGTACAAGTCCACGGGTTTGTTGGTACTGTAAATCATCCCTAAAAGACTGCTGCTGTTGATGCTGAGTGCCATGCTCCACCTCCATGCTGACACAATCCTGCTCCTCCTCCTCCTCCTATTCCTGTGTGATGGGTGGGACACAAGGAACACTGTCTGGGTAAAGGGGGCCTTGAGAGGCAAGGATGTCCTCCTCTTCCTGCCTCTGTTCTGCCTCAAGTGCCCTGTCCATTATTCCACGCAGCGTATGCTCCAACAGGTGGATAAAAGGTACAGTGTCACTGATGCATGCACTGTCACTGCTCACCATCCTCGTGGCCTCCTCAAATGGTGCCAGGACAGTGCATGCATCCCTGATCATGCCCCACTAACGTGGTGAAAAAAACCCGAGCTCCCCTGACCCTGTCCTGGTGCCGTAGTCACACAGGTACTCATTAATGGCCCTCTGCTGCGTGTTCAGCCGCTGCAGCATGGCCAACGTTGAGTTCCACCTGGTGGGCATGTCACATATAAGGCGGTTCTTGGGCAGGTTCAACTCCTTTTGCAGCTCAGCCAGCCGAGCACTGGCATTATATGTTCTGCGGAAATGCACACAGACTTTCCTGGCCTGCCTCAGGACATCCTGTAAACCCGGGTACCTGCCCAAGAACCGCTGCACCACCAGGTTAAGGACGTGAGCCACACAGGGCACATGGGTCAGTTGTCCCTGTCGGAGGGCGGAGAGGAGGTTGGTGCCATTGTCGCAAACCACCATTCCTGGCTTAAGCTGGCGTGGCGTCAACCACCTCTCGGCCTGCCCCTGCAGAGCTGACAGAACCTCTGCCCCAGTGTGGCTCCTGTCCCCCAAACACACCAGCGCAAGCACGGCATGGCATCTTTTTGCCTGCGTACTTGCGTAGCCCCTTGAACGCCTACGGAGCACCGCTGGTTCCGAGGACAAAGCACAGGAAGAAGAAGAGGAGGGGGTGGAGGAGAGAGGTGTGTCACAATCAGTAGTAGCATTTTGGAGGCGTGGCAGCGGAACAACCTCCAACACTACTGCACCTTGTCCTGCATCCTTCCCAGCTGCCAAAAGAGTGACCCAATGGGCCGCGAAAGAAAGGTAACGTCCCTGTCCATGCCTGCTGGACCATGAGTCAGCGGTAATATGCACCTTACCGCTGACCGCCCTGTCCAGCGAGGCATGGACATTGCCTTCCACATGCAAGAGCCGAAATCGCCTTCCGTGAGAAAAAGTGGCGTTTAGGAACCTGCCACTGAGGAACCGCACATTGCACAAACTCACGGAAGGGGGCCGAGTCTACTAACTGAAAAGGCAGCAGTTGTGCTAGCAATTTAGCCAAGCTAGCATTCCACCGCTGGGTATGTGGATGGCTGGGAGTGAACTTCTTTCGACGGTCCAGCAGCTGGGGCAGGGAAATTTGCCTGCTATAATCGGACGTCGGTGTACTGCTAGCAGAGTGCCCGCAAGTACTTGGCTGTGACACACCTAATTCTACACCTTCATTCCTCTCAGTGCAGGTTTCAGAGAGGACTGAAGGTATAGTGGGGTTGGAGATCCCAGCTGATGAGGAGCAAGGAGAGGTCCGCTTTGTTCTTTGGTGTGGGTCTTTAAGGTACGCTTGCCAACGAGCTGCATGGCAGGTCAACATTTGTCTAGTCAAGCAAGTGGTGCCCAAGCGGCTGATGTTTTGGCCACGCGAGATACGCTTGAGACATATGTTGCAAATAGCAGCGGTGCGATCTGATGCACTCGACTCAAAAAAGGCCCACACCAAAGAACTTTTTGAATAACGGGCAGAGGCAGCGCCCTGCACAGGCGTAGCTCTGCGGTGTGATTCAGTCGGTGTGCTGCCCTTACGCTGGCCCCCGGAGGGCATCCTGCCTCGTTGGAGATGTGCCTCCTCCTCATCCTCCTCTCTCCTATCAGGCACCCACGTGGAGTCAGTGACCTCATCATCCCCTCCCTCCTCATCACTGGAGCCAATCTGGCAGTATGCTGCAGCTGCTGGAACATGACTGCCAGATTGCTGTCCTTCTTGAGCATCCCCTCTCTCTGCGCTCATGCTACTGCCTTCCCCTAGCTGGGTATCATCATCAGACCCTTGGAAACGCTGGGCATCCTCCTGGAGCATGTACCCAACACTGTGCTCAAACAGTTCGGGGTCTCCTCAGGAGGACATGGTGGGTCTAGGGAATGAGTGACTGATGATGACATTGATACGAGGGAAGAGGACGCTTTGGCAGCTGCTTTGCCAGTACCCTGAGCCTGGGTGAGAGAGGATGAGGAGGGCTTGGTCATCCACTCTACCAAGTATTCGGCATGATGCGGCTCAACACGTCCAGCTGCCGAAAATAAGAACAAGCGTGTCCCATGGCCACGTGCTGATGACAATGCACCGCGTCCACGACCAGCACTGTTGCCCCCAGACACAGAGCCTGCTTGCCCTCCTTTATTGGCTCGTGACTGTCTGTCTCTCTTTGTTGGCCTTCCAGACATAGTAATGGCCTGCAGGGAGATGGTAAAACCAGCAATTGGGTAGTGTATATTGTGCTGGAGGCACACAACACCCACTAACTCCTGCAGGTGCCTGTATTAGAGAACAGTAATGACGGGTATATACAGGTGTACACTGTGCCACTAACTCCTGCAGATGCCTGTATTAGAGAACAGTAATGACAGGTATATACAGGTGTATACTGTGCCACTAACTCCTGCAGATGCCTGTATTAGAGAACAGTAATGACGGGTATATACAGGTGTACACTGTGCCACTAACTCCTGCAGATGCCTGTATTAGAGAACAGTAATGACGGGTATATACAGGTGTACACTGTGCCACTAACTCCTGCAGATGCCTGTATTAGAGAACAGTAATGACGGGTATATACAGGTGTACACTGTGCCACTAACTCCTGCAGATGCCTGTATTAGAGAACAGTAATGACGGATATATACAGGTGTATACTGTTCCACTAACTCCTGCAGATGCCTGTATTAGAGAACAGTAATGACGGATATATACAGGTGTATACTGTGCCACTAACTCCTGCAGATGCCTGTATTAGAGAACAGTAATGACGGATATATACAGGTGTATACTGTGCCACTAACTCCTGCAGATGCCTGTATTAGAGAACAGTAATGACGGATATATACAGGTGTATACTGTGCTGGGGGCACACAACACCCACTAACTCCTGCAGATGCCTGAGAAAAGAATAGAACATGGAACACACTGTCCCTGCCTATCTATCTCTTTCCCTGCACGCCGGAACACACTGCACGAGGCCGCCGCGCTGGCGGCCTTTTATAGTGTGGGGCGTGTACTAAACCCCCTGAGCTATGATTGGCCACAGGCATCCTGCCTGTGGCCAATTATGGCTCTTGTCGCTGCCGGCGCTGTGATTGGCCAAGCATGCGGGGTCACAGTGCATGCTTGGCCAATCACAGCGCCGGGATTGCACTGCGATGGCGCAGTGAATTTGGCGCGAACGGCCCATAACATTCGATCTTCGTCGAACGATCGAACAGCCGATGTTCGAGTCGAACGTGTGTTCGACTCGAACACCGAGCTCATCCCTAGTCCTAATGCGCTGCCCCCGCTGCCATGGGGACAGAGACCAGTGCTGTCAATAGCAGGGCCAGGACAGCAAGAGGAGGCTGGGGACCCAAATGATGCAACCTCTGTGACCCACCACTGGGTGTTACATGATTCCCCTTCCTTCCCTCCCTGAGTGTGTATGAAGAGGCGGACCCCTGAGTGTGTATGAAGAGGCGGAGCCCTGAGTGTGTATGAAGAGGCGGACCCCTGAGTGTGTATGAAGAGGCGGACCCCTGAGTGTGTATGAAGAGGCGGACCCCTGAGTGTGTATGAAGAGGCGGACCCCTGAGTGTGTATGAAGAGGCGGAGCCCTGAGTGTGTATGAAGAGGCGAAGCCCTGAGTGTGTATAAAGAGGCGGAGTCCCTGAGTGTGTATGAAGAGGCGAAGCCCTGAGTGAGTATGAAGAGGTGGAGCCCCTGAGTGTCTATGAAGAGGCGGAGCCCTGAGTGTGTATGAAGAGGCGGAGCTCCTGAGTGTGTATGAAGAGACGGAGCTCCTGAGTGTGTATGAAGAGGCGGATCCCTGAGTGTGTATGAAGAGGCAGATCCCTGAGTGTGTATGAAGAGGCGGAGCTCCTGAGTGTGTATGAAGAGGCGGAGCCCTGAGTGTGTATGAAGAGACGGAGCTCCTGAGTGTGTATGAAGAGGCGGAGCTCCTGAGTGTGTATGAAGAGGCGGAGCCCTGAGTGTGTATGAAGAGGCGGAGCTCCTGCTGGAACAGCGGTCGGAGGAGAAAGCCGAGTCTAGGAGGGAGACTGACAGAAACCGCAGCAGACTTGCAGGAGTGAGCGAGGAGGATCCAGTTCCTTTGCCATCGGAGGTGAGGAGAGTGTGAAGGATGTTTGTGACTCTGGTAGATGAAAAGCTGGGAGTCATATTGCTCTGGTGAGTGGGGAAGCACTACTAAGGGGGCGCCCTCACCATCACGTGTGTAAGAGGTGGAAGAAGGCCGTGGCTACACTACAGCTGGCACAGTTTGGAGCACTGAGAACTTTCACACCTTATCAACTTTTCATTGATTTGTGTATTTTTTTTTTTTTTTTTTACAAAATATGTTCATTGAAGTAGATGCAAAGTGGAAGCAGTGGACTTGCAGAGAACACTATATTGAGCACAAAATATTGTATGATTACATGAATTTGCACAGATTTTTAGTTTATGTAATATAGCAGCAAATAGTATAAGATTAAAGAAGTAGGTGTAAAGTGGAAGCAGTGGATCTGCAGGGAACAGCATCTTGAGCACAAAGCACTTTATGTGGTGTATGAATTTGCACATGGGTCAGTTTACTTCATTCATTGATAAACACCATAATATCAATGAAGTAGGTGTAAAGTGGAAGCAGTAGATCTGCAGAGAATATTATTTGAGGCCCTAGCACTTTATATTTGAATGTCTCCACATATTTTAGTGTATTGGTGATAATTTAGGCGCACACACAATAGGACAGCGCTGTGACACATAATGCTCTTCTATTTGATAAAGGGAATACTTACCATTGTTACAGCAGCAGTCCGGTATAAGTTATTTCTGTAGGTATTTGAGTTGGAATCATCACAAGTACCGATCACTCACTGTGTGTGTTCATTCAGAAAAGGAAGGGGCTGGTAAATGACATATTTAATGGCCCCTTCCCCCACTCTCCATCCTGAAACATCCCCCTGTGTGTTAGCAGCAGCTGGCAGGAAGGGAAATGACAGCGCTTGGGGGGCACATGGGGGGGGGGGCTGGCAAGCAGGAAACATGTGATCTGTGTGGTGGGGGAAGAGGGCGCAATTACAAGAACCGATCTCCTTGGCTTCTCTCCCTGCAGTCACTGAAAGCCGGCAGAAGGGAGAGGAGGAGAAGCAGCTTTCAGCAGCTGCAGGGAGAGACACACAGGAGATCAGTTCTTATAATTGCCCCCCCCTCCCCCCACCACACTGATCACATGCGCCTGTCCACCATGATTCCTCCTGCTGTCCTCTCTTATCTGTGGGGACACACGACTCTCCTCTCCTCTCACATGGAGTGCAGAGCGGGGCTGTCAATTTCCTTCCGTTTAGGTGCGGAAAACTGCAGACATGTTGCATAATCGCACACAGCTCCGCCCCGCACATCACACACGGGTTTCGGTGTTAATCAGACATAGAAAACAATTGTTATCTATGTGTCTTGCAGAGATCTGCATTTCCCTAATGCAGAAAAACGCAGATCTCTGCAGATAGGGTTGCCACCTGTCCGGTTTTGACCAGGACAGTCCGGGTTTTGACACATGTGCCCGGGTTTCAACCCGCCTGAAACCCGGACACATATAGCAACAGTTCAACTGTCCTGTGGCCCCGGCTGCAACATCTAGAGCGGCGCATCGATTTCCGAGCCCGCCGCAATCAATATACACTGTCACATACACTGCCTGTGTGAGAGCTGGGCAGTGGGTAGCGGGCGCCCTGTGACTGGCTGAATGAGTTATGTGCGTGCCGCGCTCTGGTCTGTGATTGGCCTGGTGGAGCTGATAAATGGTCACATGTGGAGGCGGGGCTGGGTGTGATTGCAGCCACTTGGAGTCCCGCCTCCCTGCCTGGCGCGCTGTTTCTCCTGACTGAGGTCTCTCTGCCATCCGCTCTTCCATCCGCCCGTCTGTAAGCCCCCACCTTCTGTCAGACCGCCCCTCTCTATAAGCCACCCCCCTCTGTCAGCCCCCTCTCTATCAGCAACCCCCCTGTCAGCCCCCTCTCTGTCAGCAACTCCCCCTCTCTGTCAGCAACCCCCCTTCTATCAGCAACCCCCCCTCTCTGTCAGCAACCCCCTCTGTCAGCAACCCCCTTCTCTCAGCAACCCCCCCTGTCAGCCCCCTCTCTGTCAGCAACCCCCCTTCTATCAGCAACCCCCCCTGTCAGCCCCCTCTCTCTGTCAGCAACCCCCCTGTCAGCCACCCTCTCTGTCAGAAACTCCCCCTCTCTGTCAGCAACCCCCCTGTCAGCCCCCCTCTGTCAGCAACCCCCTTCTATCAACAACCCCCCTGTCAGCCCCCCTCTCTGTAAGCAACTCCCCCCCTCTGTCAACAACCCCCCTCCTATCAGCAACCCCCCTGTCAGTCCCCCTCTCTGTCAGCCCCCCCTCTCTGTCAGCAACCTTCCTCCTCTATCAGCAACCCCCCCTGTCAGCCCCCTCTAGGTCAGCAACCCCCCTGTCAGCCCCTTCTATGTCAGCAACCCCATCCTCTGTCAGCAATCCCCTTTGTCAGCAACCCCCTCATTTGTTAGCCCCCCTCTCTGTCAGCAACCCCCTCCTCTGTCAGCCCCCTCTCTGTCAGCAACCCCCTTCTCTGTCAGCACCCCTCTGTGTCAGCAACCCCCTCCTCTGTCACTCCCCTCTCTGTCAGCAACCCCCCCTGTCAGCCCGCACCTCTCTGTAAGCCACCCACCCCCTTCTGTCAGCTACCCCCCCAAACAGCATGCAAACCCCCTTCTCTTCCCCCGCTCCAGCGGGGCTAATGTCCTGCAGCCGGGTCACGCTGCACTGTCTGTCTGTGCGCTCTCTCCCCAACCCAACTGCCTGCGCCGATGCCACCAGAGACAGTGAATGGAGGGCCACTGGACTGGTGTCCTAGCAACCAGGGATGCTTGTGCAGGAGAAAGCATGATATTACATACTCCGCCCCCTAACAGGTTCACACACACATCTTTACAGCGGCTCCTGGAAGGTAAGGTTTTTTTTGTCTTGCTGTAATGGAGGTCTCTATTGGGGAGGTACAATATTTGTGCCTCCCCAATAACTGATATTTAATCAGTTATTTTCTTCTCTATTTGTGGGTGCCTGTGGATTGCTTTGGATTTTTTTGGGCTTTTTTTTGTAAATAAAAGGTGCTTAAAAGGGTTGTAGATTGTACAGTGCCACTTTGTGAACAGTTTGTATGGGGTTGGGTTCAGTAGAGCTGTTTCAGGTTTTTGGATGGAGGTACACTGCTCTACTGACACCGTCCCCTGCCCTACTGACACCGTCCCCTGCCCTACTGACACCGTCCCCTGCCCTACTGACACCGTCCCCTGCCCTACTGACACCGTCCACTATCGGTTTGACCGATGAAAACAGTCCGATGGATTTTTTTCATCGGACAAACCGATCGTGTATGGGCCCCATCGGTCTTTTTTCCATCGGTGTCAAAAAATAGAACATGTTTTAAATTTTTCCGATGGATAAAAAAAACGATAGCAAATTCCGATCGTCTGTGGGCAAGTCCATCGGTTAAAAAACCCACGCATGCTCAGAATCAAGTCGACGCATGCTCAGAAGCATTGAACTTAATTTTTCTCGGCTCATCGGAGCGTTTTACGTCACCGCGTTTGGAACGGTCGGATTTTTGACTGATGGTGTGTAAAACCACATTAATTACAAAGCACTCACTAAGAAATATCACAAAGCAATTTTCAAAGCAAAAAAGGAACATTTCTCAAACACCATCAAAAAAGGCCTAAACCAACCTCGTGAACTCTTCAAACTAGTAACTCAAACTATGAACCCCACCTGCCTTGAACCTTCAGCAAACGAAACACAAGAGTTCTGTAATGAGCTATCGGACTTTATCGACAAAATCGAAAACATTCGAGAAGCAATTCAACAGAAAAAAAACAACCAACCCTGCTCTGCCAAAGCAAATAGAGGAAATCAATACGAACATTATACAATTGACAAAATTTTCGCTGGTCCCGATCACCATCGACACCACCAAAAATATAATCAGAAGCCTCAGAGACAGCACATCTCCAAATGACATAATCTCTACAAAACTCCTGAAAGAATGTACCGACATTTTAGCACCCACCATAACACACCTCGTAAATCAATCATTCAAAGAAGGTATTGTTCCAATCTCTCTCAAGCAAGGCATAATCAAACCCCTCCTAAAGATACCCAACCTGGACCCCAAAGACCCAAACTACCGCAGACCGGTAACAAGCCTCAACACCATCTCCAAGATCATGGAGAAAGCAGTAGTACAACAGCTACAACTCTATTTGGACACCCACAAACTCTTGGATCCACTACAATCAGGCTTCCGCCCAGGCCATGGCACAGAAACAGCACTTCTTAAAATATGGGATGACACCCTCAAAGCAGCAGATGACGGAGAATCATGTCTCCTGGTGCTGCTGGACCTCAGTGCAGCGTTCGACACAGTAGACCACAAAACTCTACTCATTCGCCTTAAAGAAGTAGCTGGAGTCGCAGACCCTGACCTACACTGGTTCGCATCCTTCCTAGACAATCGTTCCCAGACAGTGAAACTATGAGCCTTCACCTCTGAAACTCGCACAATTTCTTGCGGAGTCCCCCAAGGATCACCCCTGTCACCCGTGCTCTTTAACATCTACCTCCGCCCACTCCTCAAAATCATCAGCAAACAGGGCCTGTGCTACCACTCATATGCTGACGACACCCAACTCTACTTTCGTATCACCGGGAAAAAAGACCAATATCACGGATTGGAAAACTGTCTCACATTGATCAATGAATGGATGAAACAGAATTCCCTCAAACTCAACGGATCCAAAACAGAACTCCTTCTCCTCCACGCAAACCGAAAGACAAAAACTAAGACTTCTTGGACACTCCCCACTATCCTTGGACAGACCGTTACCCCGAGCACCAAAGTCAAAAGTCTCGGAGTCTTCTTTGACTCAGAGATGTCGATGGACGCACAAATTGGATCAGTAGTCAGCGGAGCTCACCATCTCCTCCGTCTACTACGTAGACTCATCCCCTTCATCCCAAAAGAGGATACAGCAGTAGTAGTTGGAACAATTATCAACTCCCGACTCGATTACGCAAACGCCCTCTACCTCGGACTGCCCAAATACCAGATTTCGCGCCTACAAGTCATCCAGAACACGGCTGCCAGGCTGGTAACGGGAAAAAAACCTTGGGAATCCATCACCCCATCACTGAGGACCCTTCATTGGCTAACCGTAAAGGATCGGATCACATTCAAGACCCTCTGTCTCACCCACAAGTGCACACAGGGAAACGCTCCACAATATCTATGCGAGAAGATAAAACACTACACCCCCAATCGCAATCTCCGATCAACCAACCAAAACCTCCTTCACATCCCCAAGTCCCGCTACAAATCAAAGGGAGAACGAAGATTTGCAGTCCAAGGACCACGGCTATGGAACGCTCTACCCACCAACATCCGCATGGAAGAAAACCACCGGGCCTTCAGGAAAAAACTTAAGACCCACCTATTCTGAAGGGTCAGGATGTCACTGGATGCAAAGCGCCTTGAGGCGATTTAGTTCGCATTTGTAGCGCTATACAAGTTATTCACTCACTCACACCTTCCACTGCCCTACTGACACCGTCCCCTGCTCTACTGACACCGTCCCCTGCTCTACTGACACGGTCCCCTGCTCTACTGACACCATCCACTGCTCTACTGACACCATCCACTGCCCTACTGACACCGTCCTCTGCCCTACTGACACCGTCCTCTGCCCCACTGACACCGTCCTCTGCTCTACTGACACCATCCCCTGCTCTACTGACACCGTCCCCTGCTCTACTGACACCGTCTACTGCTCTACTGACACCGTCTACTGCTCTACTGACACCGTCTACTGCTCTACTGACACCGTCCTCTGCCCTACTGACACCGTCTACTGCTCTACTGACACCGTCCACTGCCCTACTGACACCGTCCTCTGCCCTACTGACACCGTCCTCTGCCCTACTGACACCGTCTACTGCTCTACTGACACCGTCTACTGCTCTACTGACACCATCCACTGCCCTACTGACACCGTCCACTGCCCTACTGACACCGTCCACTGCCCTACTGACACCTTTCACTGCTCTACTGACACCTTTCACTGCTCTACTGACACCATTCACTACTCTACTGACACCGTCATATCTCTGTTCTTCTGACACAGTCCACTGCTCTACTGACACCTTCCACTGTTCTACTGACACCGTCTACTGCTCTACTGACACCGTCTACTGCTCTACTGACACCGTCCTCTGCCCTACTGACACCGTCTACTGCTCTACTGACACCGTCCACTGCCCTACTGACACCGTCCACTGCCCTACTGACACCGTCCTCTGCCCTACTGACACCGTCTACTGCTCTACTGACACCGTCTACTGCTCTACTGACACCATCCACTGCCCTACTGACACCGTCCACTGCCCTACTGACACCGTCCACTGCCCTACTGACACCTTTCACTGCTCTACTGACACCTTTCACTGCTCTACTGACACCATTCACTACTCTACTGACACCGTCATATCTCTGTTCTTCTGACACAGTCCACTGCTCTACTGACACCTTCCACTGTTCTACTGACACCTTCCACTGCTCTACTGACACCTTCCACTGCCCTACTGACACCATCCACTGCTCTACTGACACCATCCACTGCCCTACTGACATCTTCCACTACTCTACTGACACCGTCCACTGTTCTACTGACACCATCCACTGCCCTACTGACACCGTCCACTGCTCTACTGACACCTTCCACTGCTCTACTGACACCTTCCACTGCTCTACTGACACCTTCCACTACTCTACTGACACCGTCCACTGCCCTACTGACACCGTCCACTGCCCTACTGACACCGTCCACTGCCCTACTGACACCGTCCACTGCCCTACTGACACCGTCATATCTCTGTTCTACTGACACCGTCCACTGCTCTACTGACGCCTTCCACTGCTCTACTGACGCCGTCCACTGCCCTACTTTTTAGGACAATAACTTTCATATTAGATGTTATAATTAGCACTTTTGATTTTGAACGTTCAAGTCCATTGTATTTAATAGGGTTCTAAAGTTCGCGCAATTTTTCAGTCTGTTCGCAGGTTCTGGTGCGAACCGGGGGGTGTTCGTCTCATCCCTAGTGTGAATAATGACCCCGAACTCTAAAGTGATGACCTGTAAAGACTTTTATAGTGTCACCAATGAGAAATGTTTCATATCACAGATTTTCATCATTACACCGACACACGCTTTTTATTTTTCTTCATTCAATAAACTTATTATAATGTTACTTATAACAAGATTGCAGTCATAAAATCAGGAAATAGTAAAGGAAGAAATCCAATTGGTCAGGAAAATGACTTGTCTGGAATGTGGAGGCGGAGTCATTATTAATTTGTGTACAATACAATACACAACGTGTTACATTATTATAACAAAGTATTGTAGAAAAGATCACACCATAGAAAATGGGGGAAAGGAGAAAATAAAGCCGGATATGAAGGTGACATTTGTGTATGAGGAACACCTTTAACCACCATTTTATTCTCCAGGGCCTCTGCTTTCAGAAAATATATGTTTGGGGGATTTATCTAATCTTCAGGCCCAAAATCTGCATTTTCCTGACAGACTCCATGGCAGACTACGTGTGGGTTAACCCCGCCTCCTCTCCACAGCTATAGGACCCCTTACCCATAAATTTGAGCTCACCTCCACAGACAGGTGTTCCTTTTTTATCCTCCTCACATGGACCTTCATCATGCAATTCTGTGCGATGTCCAGGATGTGGATTGCTCGGATGGATCGGTACTGCTTGCGGTGCACCCAGGGCCCAGCTATGAGCCGGCGAGTGGTTTCAGGGCTGGAAAATACCCCTATGGTGGAAGGGATGTGGCCCCAGAGTACCGGATCGGATATCGCAGGATTCCTCGGCTGGCAAGGTCTGAAGATTTTGTTTTTCATATCTTCTTCACGGCAGACAAGTTTATGTTTGTTGTCCTGTTTTCCCTGTCTTTTCCTCCTGTGTTGCGGCATGTGGAGCGCTTTTTGCGTCCCAGGACGCCATTACTTCCTGGTTCCCGGTCCGCCGCTCTTCTGCGCATGCGCGAACTGCGGTGAAACCGAGGCTTGGTTTCCGCGCATGCGGCGGAGGGGTCAGGGGCCGCGCAGGCGCAGTGTGTCTGGTTTCTTCGGCGCATGCGCGCAGTGGGACCGGCCGTGACGTCATTTCAGCGGTTTATTTAAACCGCTGAAGAGCCCTATACAGGTGGGATAACCTGTGGGCATAGAGCGACAGCCTCCCGGAGCCTCATTACTGCTAGGACGGGGTAAGCACTTCATTTTGCAATGTATGCTTGTTATGCTTAGTGTCTCTTAAAGGGACAGTTTTAAAAAAAAAAAAAAAAAACTTTTTCTTTTCTCATGCTTCTTTGCATTGATTTGCTTATCCTTAGTCTAGGCAGTGTAGTACGGATTCCTGTCTCCCTCGTCATGGACTCATCCTCACCGCCATGTGGCCAGCCCTCCCGCACAAGGTATGTGCGGAGTGGGTAGGGGGTTGGTGTCTTTTGTGCCTATCTGGTGGTTGCTAACGGTTACATCCTGCCCACCTCCCCTCCCTCTGTCTGTATTATCTCTTACAGCCCGGCAACTTCAGTTCATCGGTCACAAGAAAGGGACCTTGCCAGGCCGCATCATCACTCATCATCCAGGTCTAGACGCGACACTACGTCTAGGACCCATCGTCATAGGGGACGTTCACATACCCCCTCTAGACATAGGAGATGTTCCCATTCCTCCTCTAGTCACCGCCACCACCACCGCGATGATCGCTCTGACCACAGAGCCTGTTGGGGATGCAAGACCAGAATCCCGGAGGGCAAATCGCTATGCGACCCATGTTATGCCCGAGCGGTTGGTGAGAAAGAGACCGAAAATCAAAACCTTGAGTCTCTTGTGAAACGTGTGGTACAGCAATCTATGAAAGAAATAGTTGCCCCCCCACACAAGGAGCCAGTCCACCACCTTGTCTGGCTCCTTGGCTGACGAGGCCCAGGAGGATCCCGGCCAATTCCAGCCCCATGATTCCTCCCATTATTCCTCGCAAGACGAGATGGAGGGAGATGATTCTGTGATTCCTCCCATGATTCCTCGCAAGACGAGATGGAGGGAGATGATTCTACGGTGGGATTCGACTACGCTTTAGTCTCTCCACTGATCAAGGCAGTGAAGGAAACTTTGAAGTTGGAGGATACCACTGCCCCCCCAGAAAAACAAAGAAAACTGTTTAAACAACATGGGAAGAACGCTCCAATTTCCCACTTCCCTCTGAGCTGAAAGGAGTGTTTGAGGAAGAATGGAGCAAGGGAGATAAGAAGGTTTCCATGCTAAGCAAAACCTCTAGACTGTATCCCTTTAAATCGGAGGATGTCAAGCATCTGGAGAATGCTCCCCTCGTAGATGCAGCAGTAATGCGCCTAGCGAAGCATGTCACCCTCCCGCTAGATGACACCGTATCATTTAAAGATGGTCTGGATCGGAAGATCGACCAGGACCTCAAAAGAATATATAGCCTGGCCGGAACGGCATGCAAACCAGCTTTTGTCCTTGCAGTAACCTCCAAAGCAATGGAGGCCTGGGTGGAAAATGTTGACTCCGATCTGAAAGGTGTCTCGGAGGAATTGGCACAAAGTTCAGCAGTGCAAGAACTTAAACTGGCTATTGCCTTTTTGGGAGAAGCTTCAATTGATCTCATCCGCTTGATGGCTAGATCCATGCTATCTTCGGTCACAGCCAAACGAGCACTATGGTTGCGCCCCTGGCTTGTTGATCCTGCCTCAAAGCAGGCATGGTGCAAAATTCCTTTTGAAGGAACTTCCTTGTTTGGAAACAAGCTAGATAACGCTATTTCAAAGGCTACAGGCGGAAAGTCGGGATTCCTCCCTCAGGACAAACGTCCGTTTAACCAAAGAAGGCCTCAGCGGAAACGCAGCACAGAGCGTTCAAGAGAGGTATGCTCCTATAGGCCCGGACGGGATTTTAGGAGAAGCTGGAACTGGAATAGGCAGATATCTTTCCAAAAAATCTGGCAAGAAACAGACGCCCGGTGGGCGCGAGCCAACCAAGTCCTTTTAAGATTGGGCCCGCCCAAGCGGGTCGGGTAGGGGGCTCGCCTACGTTTCTGCCGGCACGTCTGGGTGACCTTGATCTCAGATTATTGGACCATCAAAACAGTCTCAACAGATCACGCATGGTCCTTCACCAAGGTCCCTCCATGCAGACCAGTGTAATCTTCACTGCCTCAATCAGAAGAAAAACAACAAGTTCTTCTTTCATATGTGAATGCCCTGAAAGATCAAGGAGCAGTGGTGCCCGTCCCAAAGGACGAGGAATTCCAGGGGGTATACTTCCCCCTCTTCCTAGTACAAAAAAAGAACGGCTCTTGGCGTCCAGTCATAGATCTCACTTTCCTGAACAAGTACATAAAGCACGAGAAATTCAAGATGGAATCACTCTCATCCATCCAAAAAGTCGTTCAACCAGGCGACTGGTTGATCTCAATAGATGTTAAGGACGCGTATTTTCATGTTCCCGTGGCAGAAGAATTCCACAAATACCTTCGATTTCAGGTCGAACGAGAGCACTTACAATTTATTTGTCTTCCATTCGGACTAACGACCTCTCCAAGGGTCTTTTCCAAGGTACTGTTGGTAATTGTGTCTCTTATCAGAATACAGGGTGTGCGTCTGTATCGTTACCTGAACGTTCTGCTACTACTGTCCCAAGACAAGCTGCTGATCCACAAAGATCAAGTGATCTCTACATTGATAGAGTTCGGATGGCTCTTAAACCGACAGAAAAGTCAGCCAGAACCGACCCAACGCCTAACCTACCTAGGAGCTCAATTCGACACAGTAGAGAATACCATCTCTCTTCCGGAAGAAAAAATCCCGGTCATTCGGGTAAGAATATCTTTAGCCCTACACTACTCTAACCTAAGGGCGTCACAGTGCCTGAAGATAATCGGCACGATGGTGGCCACGTTCCCCATGGTCAAATGGGCAATGTGGAGGCTTCGGCCTTTTCAATCAGGATTCCTTCAGCAATGGAAGACAGATGATCGCAAATCAGCTGATCAGGACTACTCAGTCAATAAGGAACAGTCTTCTCTGGTGGCTTCAACACAAAAACTTGTTAACATGCCACTCCCTTGCTCCCATCCAATGGATGATTGTTTCATCCGATGCCAGCAATGCGGGCTGGGGAGCACATTGTGGAGCAGAACTGGCTCAGGGCAAATGGGATGCCCATCTCCACATTCCAGGGTCAAACGTTCTGGAATTGCGTGCGGCATGGTGCGCCCTTCAAGCCTTCTCCCACCTTCTGAAAGGGAAGTCGGTCCTACTCAAAATGGACAATACCACCGCCGTGGCATATGCAAAGAGACAAGGGGGCACTCGGAGCCCCACCCTTCTCCAAGAGGTCGAACCTATCATGACCTGGGCTCAGAGGAATCTACAAACTTAACAGCAGTCTTCATTCCAGGGGAACAAAACATTCAAGCGGACTTTCTGTCACGCAGCAACCTAGACCACAACGAATGGTCACTGCATACACAGACATTCAAGTGGATCCTATCATTGGGAATCGATCCAGAAGTGGATCTGTTTGCATCCCCCTGCAATCACAAAGTAGACAGATACTACACTCGAGGTCGGTGCAGTCAAGCCTTTGGAGTAGATGCATTAACAAGCCAATGGAAATTCAACAAGGCATATGCCTTCCCTCCACCTCCGATCATGCAAAAATTCCTGCAGCGGCTCCAGTTGGAGAAAGGCGAAGTGATAACAATAGCACCATATTGGCCGAACAGGCCATGGTTTCCTCTCCTGAATCTGATGAGCTTCAGGGACCCGCTAGAGTCTCTTGGGTGTGCTTTAGGGGTAATCTCTACCCTTATGAGCTCCAGAAAGCCTAACATGAACAAAACCTACAACAGAATCTGGACCAGGTTTGTCAGCTTCATGACTTCTGCTGGAAAATCTTTCAGAAATCCTGGAGTTCAAGACGTTTTGAGTTTTCTACAATCAGGCTTGGATCTTCCTTTGTACTCTGAGGGAACTGATTGACAAGTTTCAGCCTTATCGGCATTTTCAGGAACATCATGGGCAACTCATCCCCTGGTTCAACAATCCTTTCAGGGGGCTTCGAGAATCAGGCCTCAGAGGAAATCTAGATTCCCCAAATGGGATCTTCTGCTCGTCCTTGATGCTCTTTCAGCACTCCACAACAAGGATCTTTCTATTAAGGACTTATCAATCAAACTGGCCTTTCTAGTGGCCATTACTTCAGCCAAAAGGGTTTCAGAAATAAGCTTCCTGGGTTGTCAAGAACCCTTTTTGACTTTCTTCCCGGACCGAGTGGTCCTTATTCCCATGCTTGGGTCTAAACCAAAAGTCAAGTCAGTTTTTCATGAGAATCAGGAAATAGTCCTTCCTACTTTCAATTCTCCAGAATCAGCAGATGTTCATCCCTTGTATGTAGGTGAGACTCTGAAAGAATATTTGCGAGTCACTTCATCTTTAAGAAGCTTGAACTACCTGTTCTTGTTACACACTGGTAGCAACAAAGGAAAGAGGGCTTCCTCCAGAACAATAGCAGCCTGGATCGTCCAATCTATTCAACAGGCTTACAGGGCAAAGGGCTTAGCTCCTCCAGAGGCGTGACGGCTCATTCCACCAGAGTCATGGCAGCCTCGTGGTCTTCTATTCATACATTTTTGTCTCATTATTGTATTGAGCCTGCTTCCCTTTCCTCTGTTAATTTTGGTCGAAAAATCCTGTCAGTTGACGGGAAAGATTAAAATATTTTTTTTGAGCAAGCATACCCTCCCGTGTGGATTGGCTAGTTATTTCCCACACGTAGTCTGCCATGGAGTCTGTCAGGAAAACGGAAAATTTATTACCAAATACTTACCGTAATTTTCCTTTCCTGATAGACTCCATGGCAGACGGTGTTCCCACCCATGAATTAAAAATATGAGAGTTGAAATTTGAGTCGGCTAGTTACGGAACACCTGTCTGTGGAGGTGAGCTCAAATTTATGGGTAAGGGGTCCTATAGCTGTGGAGAGGAGGCGGGGTTAACCCACACGTAGTCTGCCATGGAGTCTATCAGGAAAGGAAAATTACGGTAAGTATTTGGTAATAAATTTTCCGTTTTACCATGTGTGCAAATATAATGGAAAACCAGCTCTGGCAGTGAAAGGGTTAATGTGAGCTAGATGGGATCACTCTGCTGTGGTCACACTCTAATCATTAGAGCTCCCCCTAGCTGCAGCCTGGTAATAACACTGCTAGGAGGTCTATTCATTTATCTGCTCCATACTTCCCATCTTTATATAAACGTCTCCTGACATTTAGGGGTCATAAATTTTCCGGGTGAAAATACATGTACATTCCTTCTGTGTGAATGAGGGGAAAATTGAGTTTAATTGGCTATTTGCTGGTCGAATAATTTCCATTGATTTAAAATAGAAAATACTACATTTGTCACTAGCTGGAGATAATTGCTATTATACTTAGCGCCATCTAAAGTCCAAACATAGTATTTTTCATTTTAATTCAATGGTTAGTCTAAAGCCCCATACACAGGGTAGAACTTTTTGACAACAAAATTCAAAATGAGCAGGTTTTCAAAAAAAATCCTACCATGTGTACGCTCCATCGGACAAACTTTTTCGGTTTTCATCGGACAAAAGTTCGCTCTGCAAACAGACAAACTTTTCGGCAACAAAAGTCCTACGATGCAAAGTCCTATCGTGTGTACAGAAATCCATTGGACTTTTGTCCAAATTACAAACACGCATGCCCAGAACCAATGTTAAAATCAACCAATTGCAGAAGTTGACCAAAGGGTGGCGGTAAAGAGCAGAAAAATCACGCGATTTCGGGAAAGTTTGCTGAAAAAGTCCTTCTGTGTGTATGCTATGCGTGTTCCCGGCCAACGCCCTTCAAACAAAAATCCACAGAAAAGTTTGTTTGAAGTCCGATTGTGTGTATGGGGCTTAATAGTGTTGTCTTATTTAAGTTCTATCCTTCAGTGTGTACTGTACTGATAAGTGTATGAGTATGATCTCAGGTATTAGTATGAAGACATGTCTGATGAAGGGAAATAAGAGGTCTGTTTTTCTCCTGCTATCAATGGCCAACACGTTACAACACTTCATCCATGTCTTTGGTGATCTCTGATCTCCTTATGAACTGTTTCTTACATGATGAAGATCAGCCATGGAGTATATCTGAGGTGTATATCAGGGTGTGCTTCTTCCCCACATGAGAGCTGTGATGTCCAGCAACATTCATATAGAAGACATTTCCCACACTCAAGGCACTAATACACCTCGAGGGTTGTGTGGGATCCCTGATGTACAGGAAGACAGGACTTCAGTGAGGAACAATTCCCTCACTCAGGACAGAAATATGGCTTCTCCCCCGTGTGAGATCTCTGATGTCTGTAAAGATTCGACGTCTGTGAAAAACATTTCCCACACTCAGGACAGGAATACAGCTTTTCCCCCGTGTGAGACCTCTGATGTCTGTAAAGACTGGACCTATCTGAAAAACATTTCCCGCACTCAGGGCAGGAAAACGGCTTCTCCCCCGTGTGAGATCTCTGATGTGTGTCAAGACTGAACTTCACTGAAAAACATTTCCCGCACTCAGGACAGGAATACGGCTTCTGCCCTGTGTGAGATCTCTGATGTGTGTAAAGATTGGACGTCTGTGAAAAACATTTCCCGCACTCAGGACAGGAATACAGCTTTTCCCCTGTGTGAGATCTCTGATGTGTGTCAAGATTGAACTTCACTGAAAAACATTTCCCGCACTCAGGACAGGAATACGGCTTCTGCCCCGCGTGAGATTTCTGATGTCTGTAAAGACTGGACTTCACTGAAAAACATTTCCCGCACTCAGGACAGGAATGCAGCTTCTCCCCCGTGTGACATATCTGATGTACAGAAAGATTGACCTTGTGTGAAAAACATTTCCCGCACTCAGGACAGGAATGCGGTTTCTCCCCTGTGTGAGATCTCTGATGTGTGTAAAAACTGGACTTATCTGAAAAACATTTCCCACACTCAGGACAGGAATATGGCTTTTCCCCCGTGTGAGATCTCTGATGTTTGACAAGGTCTGATTTTTTAGTAAAACATTTCCCACATTCAGTACAGGAATACGGCTTCTCTCCTGTATGAGATCGTATATGCACATTAAGTTTGGATTTAAATTGGAAACACTTCCCGCACTCAGGACAGGGATGAGGCATCTCCCCCGTGTGAGATCTTATATGCACATTAAGATGACATTTAAAACGGAAACCCTTCCCGCACTCAGTACAGGAAAACCTCTTCTCTGTTGGAAGGACGGCACTGTCCCTCACAGTCTGAGGTTCCTCAGGATAAGAGGAATACGATGGTCCGGCACCGTCCCGCACAGTTTGAGGTTCCTCAGGATAAGAGGAATACAATGGTCCAGCACCATCCCGCACAGTCTGAGGTTCCTCAGGATAAGAGGAATACGATGGTCCGGCACCGTCCCTCACAGTCTGAGGTTCCTCAGGATAAGAGGAATACGATGGTCCGGCACCGTCCCGCACAGTCTGAGGTTCCTCAGGATAAGAGGAATACGATGGTCCGGCACCGTCCCGCACAGTCTGAGGTTCCTCAGGATAAGAGGAATACGATGGTCCGCCACCGTCCCGCACAGTCTGAGGTTCCTCAGGATAAGAGGAATACGATGGTCCGGCACCGTCCCGCACAGTCTGAGGTTCCTCAGGATAAGAGGAATACGATGGTCCGGCACCGTCCCGCACAGTCTGAGGTTCCTCAGGATTAGAGGAATACGATGGTCCGGCACCGTCCCGCACAGTCTGAGGTTCCTCAGGATAAGAGGAATACGATGGTCCGGCACCGTCCCGCACAGTCTGAGGTTCCTCAGGATAAGAGGAATACGATGGTCCGGCACCGTCCCGCACAGTCTGAGGTTCCTCAGGATAAGAGGAATACGATGGTCCGGCACCGTCCCGCACAGTCTGAGGTTCCTCAGGATAAGAGGAATACGATGGTCCGGCACCGTCCCGCACAGTCTGAGGTTCCTCAGGATAAGAGGAATACGATGGTCCATCTACACTGTGTGGTGCCGGATGGACATTTGAGGTAGTCGGGTTTTCTCCTGGACTATACTGTGTGATGTCCTCATCTTCTACTTTACAGTCTGGAGACAAAGTGAGACAATCCTCTGAGGTTTTCCTCATCTCCCGTCCATCTACTAAAATAGAAATACAAAGATTATTACTAGACATGAGCAGATTGGTTCCCCTAAACCAGGACTCCGCCCACATTAGGCAGCTTTGTCTCTGAGGATCTTACAATTCCCCCCTCAAGGTAACTAGTAAATGGATCCTCTGTAGGGCGGCAACTAATGATTATTTTCTGAATTGATTAGTTGACTGATTATTGTTTAGATTAATCAAATAAAAACCTGGAAAAGGTTGGTGTATAATGGAGTTAATATTCTTGAATATCTATATACAGCGATAAATATAAATCTCCAGATATATAGTTGGATATTTAATCCACTCTGAGAATAACAGACAGATAGATGTATTATTAGAGGGTGAATCTGCTACATATCCCAATCGGAGATCAACATTAATAAAATATAAAAAAAGGAGGTAAAACGCTGTTTTGCAGATGATCAGACAGGAGTGTAATATAATATGATGGATGACAGACTCCCTCGTCATAGACAGGTAGGTGGGTACAAGCTCCCTGCACCTGATGTCACTTATGCTGTCCGTACACAAACAAATTTTTTCTTTCACAAAAACATTCATCCAATTTTCGAACCATTAGTGGGGTCAAATCTGCGTTCATTTTCCACCACAGTGACGGGAAAATTTGAAGGAGCAGAACAGAAAACTTTTCTCCATCGAACAAATTCTCACATCATGTATGTGGTTTTTACTCAGAAGTTACATTCATTTTATAATTGAATGTTAAAAGCAAGTGGAATTTTCTAATTACACTCGTCCATTCATCGAATGTTCAAATAATTTTCATACAAATATTTGTGTGAATATTCTCGTCCAAAAATGGATCCGTGTATGACTAGCACAGGAGATTTAGTAGCAGCAGCATGATTTTATTTAATCATCTGTTATGATGGGGATAAAAAAATATTCCTTTATAGTACAAAAACAGCAGATAATCACTACTATAAGGGATTCATTTATACTGTGATATAGTGAAAGTAATATATCTTATCTTATATCATATATAATAATAATAATAAATATATCTAGAAGTAGGATATATGGGGATTTTATCTGGAAGTCACACATGAAGATATATGGAGGTTAGAGGGGGGAGGGGGGGACTTTTATATTAAAGTTGTACTGAAAGATGAGACTTTTTTCATGGATATAATAATTTTATATATAATGCACAATGCTAGTAAACTTTTACTTTAACCACTTGCCCACTGGACACTTTCACCCCCTTCCTAACCAGACCAATTTTCAGCTTTCAGCGCTCTCACAATTTGAATGACAATTACTCAGTCATGCAACACTGTACCAATATTTGTCCCTTTTTTTCACACAAATAGAGCTTTCTTTTGGTGGTATTCAATTACTGCTGTGTTTTTATTTTTTGCACTACAAATGAAAAAAGACTGAAAATTTTGTAAACAAATGCAGTTTTCTTTGTTTCGGTTATGCAAATTAGTAATTTTTCTACATAGATTTTGGCCAAAATTTATACTGCTACATATCTTTGGAAAATATAACCAAAATGAGTGTATAATATTTGTTTTTTTGTAAAAGTTATAGTGTGTACAAACTAGTGGCGTAACTAGAATCTTCAGGGCCCGATGCAAGAAAACATGAAGGGCCCCCCTGACCTCCAGATGGGGTCCTTCCCTCCGAGCCCGGTGGCGGAACGCCAGGGCCTGGTTTGTTGTGGAAAATATTATGAAGATGTATTTAATATGTATTGTCATAGTGTCACCCAGTGTTAGTACTTCTGCAACCCGCTCTAAAGAGCTGACTGGGGCAGTCTGAGGCTGGTTGAATCCCGTCTGGTAGTGGAAAACGTCTTGAGGTTGGAGTGTGATGTTTGCAGCGTGCGGATATGCTCGCCGACGAGGGGCCCTCTGTGCATTAGCACGGACGATCGTTGAGGAGGGGATATGTTCGCTCTGCAACAACATCATTGGTTATAGACAGATGTGCGCTCTTGTCTCGGCGGTGTGTTGATCAGCATTGGTCGAGATTCGTAGCACGCGTCTGCAGATAGCCTCCCACAAGCCATAATGTCTAATCTGAATATGCGTTATTCTATGGAATAGCGTAGAATAAGGATTCCTATCAGCGGTAATATGAGAGCTTGCGAGCGTTGTCAGAGTCAGGGAAAGCGTCCATGTTTTAAAGCAATACGGCTTTGTTTGCTGGGAGCATACACGCTTTTCCTGCCCGGACACGCCCATAAGACTTTAGCCATCAGTGTGTTCATGTATTGTATGTATTTAAATAACCCTGTTGGAAGGGATATCCTTGTATGGACATTTCCTGTGTGAAGAGGAGATCCTGTGATGACCACTCCCATGGAGGTCAGATGCTGTGTCCTCACTTCCTATGGAGGTGGTCACATGTTGTGACATCACTTCCTGCTGGGAGTTTAATAAAAAAGGACGCTGTTAGGGCGTCGGCCCCCAGTCTTTGCTGGGAGGACTTGATGATGAGACCAGTCTGGTGATTCTTCTTGCTTTGTATGAATGGGATGAATAGAAGGTGAGTGAATTTTAGTTTAATATGCATTATTACATTAAGATAAAGTGTGTGCTACTTAGCACAATGCCAAATGGCTGTGTGCTCTGCATACAACCAATCTTGCCACCACAGGTTACAAGTGTGAAGTTTGTGTGGTAGTTCTCTCACTGTCAGTATTTTTTTTTTTATACTATTTGTTTTATTATTATTTTTTTTACAATATAATTTTTTTAAATATTTTTTACAGTTTTTTAGGAGCCCCATTGGGGACATTGGTGAGATATCAGGAGTCTAAACAGACCTCTGATGTTAGACCTTTGAGACAGAGAAAGGAGACTGAGGACACCATCTCCTTCTCTGGAGTCTCAGCTGCACAGAATGAATGGACAGGAAGAGCTCTGTACAGAGGCTTCCCATTCATTCATAAATGGAAGCATAGGAAATGCAGTTTACTATGTCTCAGTTATGAAAATACAGTCAGGGATCGGTATGGATCACTGACTCTCCATTCAGAGAAGACTTCATCCTGACAGATCCACCACAGCAGCCGGCAGGAGATGGGAGAACCCTGCAGAGCTCTGGGGATAAGGGGGGGGGGGGGCAGGAAAAAGCACAGGGAGGCTGGAGAGCACACGGGGTGGCAGGAGAAAGAAGCTGGATAGGAGGAGCTCTGGGGGCGGCTTAGAGCTGCACGATTAATTGTCAAGAATCGTTATCGCGATTTTTTTCCCTGTTGCAATCTAGACAAAGGGTTTCCCGATCTTCCTGATCTTTGGTATGCAGGGAATTTTCTCTCTGCTCTCAGCTGTCAAAAGTCAAAGTCTGGGAAGTCTGCCAAGTTTTGAAAACATTCTATCAGTGGAATGTTAAGTCTAAACATTGTATCAATTTGTCTTTTACATCAAAGGAATAGACTTCTGTATGTAAATTAGGAACGTTTAACCACTTAAACACCAAACCTTTTTCTGAAGGAACACTTTTGAATCAGAACTCCTGGGATATTGATCTGGTCAGTTAAGTAGCAGAGGGGGAGCGGTGTATACAGAGGGGGTTGTTTATCAGTTTCAGCTGCTTTGCTGTTAATTGAAATTAACAACAGGTGCACTAGATGGGCAACAATGAGACGACCTCCAAAACAGGAAGGGTTTTTCAGGTGGAGACGTCTGACATTTTTTTTCCCCATCTCATCTTTTCTGACTGTTTTTCACTAGTTTTGCATTTGGCTAGGGTCAGTGTTACTACTGGTAGCACAAGGCGATACTTGGACCATATAGAGGTTGCACAGGCAGTCCAACTCCTCCAGGATGGCACATCAATACGTGTCATTGCCAGAAGGTTTGCTGTGTCTCCCAGCACAGTCTCAAGAGCATGGAGGAGATTTCAGGAGACAGGCAGTTACTCTAGGAGAGCTGGACAGGGCTGTAGAAGGTCCTTAACCCACCAGCAGGACCGGTATCTGCTTCTTTGTGCAAGGAGGAACAGGATGAGCACTGCCAGAGCCCTACAAAATGACCTCCAGCAGGCCACTGGTGTGAATGTCTCTGACCAAACAATCAGAAACAGACTTCATGGGGGTGGCCTGAGGGCCCGACGTCCTCTAGTGTGCTCTGTGCTCACTGCCGGACACTGTGGAGCTCGATTGGCATTTTCCATTGAACACCAGAATTGGCAGGTCCGCCACTGGTGCCCCATGCTTTTCACAGATGAGAGCAGGTTCACCCTGAGCATATGTGACAGACGTGAAAGGGTCTGGAGAAGCCGCAGAGAACTTTATGCTGCCTGTAACATCGTTCAGCATGACCGGTTTGGTGGTGGGTCAGTGATGGTCTGGAATGGCATATCCATGGAGGGACCCACAGACCTCTACAGGCTACACAATGGCACCCTGACTGCCATTAGGTATCGGGATGAAATCCTTGGAGCCATTGTCAGACCCTACGCTGGTGCAGTGGGTCCTGGGTTCCTCCTGGTGCACAACAATGCCCGGCCTCATGTGGCGAGAGAATGCAGCCAGTTCCTGGAGGATGACGAGATTGATACCATTGAATGGCCCCCACGCTCACCTGACTTAAATCCAAAAGAACACCTCTGGGACATTATGTTTCGGTCCATCCGGTCCCGCCAGGTTGCACCTCAGTCTGTTCAGGAGCTCAGTGATGCTCTGGTCCAGATCTGAGAGGAAATACCCCAGGACACATCCGTCGTCTCATTAGGAGCATGCCCCGACGTTGTCAGGCATGCATACAAGCACTTGGGGGCCATACAAACTACTGAGGACCATTTTGAGTTGTTGCACTGAAATTTCAGCAAAATGGACTAGCTTGCTGCATAATTTTTTCACTTTGATTTTCGGGGTGTCTTTAAATTCAGCCCTCTGTAGGTGGATAATTTTCATTTCCATCAAATGATGTGCCATCCTTTCATTCCCAACACATTACCCAGTCCATAGCAGTATAGATATCCAGCATGAGATTTTTCCCTGTTGAGATCTGATATGTTTTCAAAGTGTTCCTTTAATTTTTTTGAGCAGTGTGTATTTTTTTTTTGTAGAGACCCTAGAGAATAAAATGGTGGTTGTTGCAATATTTTATGTCGCACTGTATTTGCGCAGTGGTCTTTCAAATGCAATTTTTTTGTAAAAAATGACTTTAACCACTTAAGCCCCGGACCATTTGGTAGCTAAAGGACCAGAGGTGATTTCAGAATTTTGCACTGCGCTGCTTTACCTGTAAATTGTGCGGACATGAAATGTTGTACCCAAACAAAATTTGCGTCCTTTTCTTCCCACAAATAGAGCTTTCTTTTAATGGTATTTGATTGCCTCTGCGATTTTTATTTTTTGCGATATAAACGGAAAAAGACCGAAAATTTTGAAAAAAAATTATATTTTCTACTGTTTGTTATAAGAAAAATCGAATAAACTCAATTTTAGTCATACATTTAGGCCAAAATGTATTCAGCCACATGTCTTTAGTAAAAAAAATGTCAATAAGTGTATATTTATTGGTTTGCGCAAAAGTTATAGCGTTTACAAACTAGGGTACATTTTCTGAAATTTACACAGCTTTAAATTTATGACTGCCTATCTCATTTCTTGAGGTGCTAAAATGACAGGGCAGTACAAACCCCCCCCAAATGACCCCATTTTGGAAAGTAGACACCCCAAGGAAATTGCTGAGAGGCATGTTGAGCCCATTGAATATTTTTTTTTTGTCTCAAGTGATTGAATAATGACTAAAAAAAAAAAAAAATTACAAAAAGTTGTCACTAAATGATATATTGCTCACACATGCCATGGTTATATGTGGAATTGCACCCCAAAATACATTTTGCTGCTTCTCCTGAGTACGGGGATACCACATGTGTGGGACTTTTTGGGAGCCTAGCCGCATACGGGCCCCCGGAAACCAAGCACCGCCTTCAGGATTTCTAAGGGTGTAAATTTTTGATTTCCCTCCTCACTACCTATCACAGTTTTGAAGGCCATAAAATGCCAAAATAGCACAAAACCCCCCCAACTGACCCCATTTTAGAAAGTAGACACCCCAAGGAAATTGCTGAGAGGCCGGTTGAGCCCATTGAATATTTTTTTTTTGTTTAAAGTGATTGAATAATGACTAAAAAAAATAAAAAATTACAAAAAGTTGTCACTAAATGATATATTGCTCACACATGCCATGGTTATATGTGGAATTGCACCCCAAAATACATTTTTCTGCTTCTCCTGAGTACGGGGATACCACATGTGTGGGACTTTTTAGGAGCCTAGCCGCGTACGAGACCCCGAAAACCAAGCACCGCCTTCAGGATTTCTAGGCACAAATTTTTGATTTCACTCCTCACTACCCATCACAGTTTTGAAGGCCATAAAATGCCAAAATAGCACAAAACCCCCCCAAATGACCCTATTTTGGAAAGTAGACACCCCAAGCTGTTTGCTGAGAGGAATGGCGAGTATTTTACAGCTCTCATTTGTTTTTGAAAATTAAGAAAGAAAAAATATATATATATTTTTTTTCAATTTTCAAAACTTTGTGACAAAAAGCGAGATCTGCAAAATACTCACAATACCTCTCAGCAAATAGCTTGGGGTGTCTACTTTCCAAAATGGGGTCATTTGGGGGGGTTTTGTTCCATCTGGGCATTCCATGGCCTCCGAAACTGTGATAGGCAGTGAGAAGTGAAATCATAAATTTACACCCTTAGAAACCTTGAAGGCGGTGCTTGGTTTTTGGGGTCCCGTACGTGGCTAGGCTCCCAAAAAGTCTCACACATGTGGTATCCCCGTACTCAGGAGAAGCAACAGAATGTATTTTGGGGTGCAATTCCACATATGCCCATGGCATGTTTGAGCAATATATCATTTAGTGACAACTTTGTGCAAAAGAAAAAAGAAAAAAAATGTTTTTTCTTTTTTCCGCAACTTGTGTCAACATATAAAATATTCCATGGACTCGACATGCCTCTCAGTATATAGCTTGGGGTGTCTACTTTTCAAAATGGGGTCATTTGGGGGGGTTTTGAACTGTTCTGGCATTTTATACACAACATTAGGAAGCTTACATCCACTCTTCTAACCACTTGAAGACAAAGCCCTTTTTTTACACTTTTTGTTTACATGAAAACATTTTTTTTTTTGCAAGAAAATTATGTTGAACCCCCAAACATTATATATATTTTTAAAGCAAAGGCCCTACAGAATAAAATGGTGGGTGTTGCATTTTTTTTTCTACACAGTATTTGCGCAGCAATTTTTCAAACACATTTTTTGGGGAAAAAATACACTTTTTTTAATTTTAATGCACTAAAACACACTATATTGCCCAAATGTTTGATGAAATAAAAAAGATGATCTTAGGCCGAGTACATAGATACCAAACACGACATGCTTTAAAATTTCGCACGAACGCGCATTGGCGACAAACTACATACATTTTTAAAAGCCTTTAAAAGCCTTTACAGGTTACCCCGTTAGATTTACAGAGGAGGGCTACTGCTAAAATTACTGCCCTCGATCTGGACCTTCGCGGTGATACCTCACATGCATGGTGCAATTGCTGTTTACATATGACGCCAGACCAACGCTTGCGTTCGCCATTGGGCAAGAGCAGGGCAGGACAGGGGTGCTTTTTTTTTTTTATTATTAATTTTGCTTTTTTATTTTATTTTTAAATTGTTCCTTCCATATTTTTTTTTTTATCATTTTTATTGTTATCTCAGGGAATGTAAATATCCCCTATGATAGCAATAGGAAGTGATAGGTACTCTTTTTTTGAAAAAACTGACCCTAGATCTTTCCTCTGCCCTCAAAGCATCTGACCACACCAAGATCGGTGTGATAAAATGCTTTCCCAATTTCCCAATGGCGCTTTTTAAATCCGGGGGGGGGGGGGCATTCCCTCCCACTGCTTGTAAAAGCAGTCCAGAGGCTAATTAGCCACTAGGATTGCTTTTACATGAAAGCCGGCCGCTGGCTGAAAAGAATGATACCAAGATGATACCTAAACCCGCAGGCATCATTCTGGTATAAACATTCAAAGTCCAGCAACATACCAGTACGTTGCTGGTCCTTGTTGGACATGTATTGTAATCTTTTTTTTTCATGCAGCCAGTTGGCTGAACGAAAAAAAAGATTGATCGGTGGGTATGCCCACCATTAGAATACCGCCCTTCATCCACCCACTTCTAATGATGGGCATACATGCACCATTTATATATGCCGAAGCATAGAGGCATCCTCCCCCAAAAAAGTTATGCCGCACACACATGGTCGGACTTTTCCACGGGCAAGCCTCCGTCGGAATTTCGACCGTATGTACGCGGCATTAGGAGCAAAATCGCTCCTCCGCCCCTGCTGCCCCAATGCTTCGGCATATATGCTTTTTTTTTTTAACTGTGGTGGTGAAATCACCTCCTACAGCACTGGAGTCACAGGGATCAGGCCTGTCTCTGCGAACGCTGCAGTTATGTGTGTTGTGTTTTGTAAGTGACAGTGATCGATCGATACTGCAATTGGGTGGCCTGGGCTGGACGGAGGGGCAAAACGCAGGTGCTAGCAGGTATCTGGGCTGATCCCGCTAACACTGCGTTTTTGGGAACCCTAAACTGCTGGGGATGCTAGTATAGATCAGATCAGATCAGATATTGATCTGTTCAGATACTATACCACTAAAGGGGGTGTATGCTTCACGCGTGGGTGTTGGCATTACTGGCACTAACCTGACGCTGCCTGGGGTGTGACGCAGGGTTAACTAGGGGCAATTAGGGGGTTAAACCTTTATTAGGTAATATATGGGGGTACCTGACGCTATAAAAACCTGCGGCGAACCTAAAAAAAATAACTGGGTACCGATCGGCATCACCGTCAATAAGACAGCGATCAGAAAAACGATCGCTTAGCGACAGTGGTGATAGGGGGTGAAAGGGTTACCTGGGGGGTAATCAGGGGGTTAAACCTTTATTAGGGGGGGTTAGGGGGCTACACTGGACCTAAAACTAAACTGTAGTGACACTTTTACAGTCACAAATGTCATTGTTTGCAGTGATCACTAAATAAATGGTCACTGCAATCAGTGACACTGTGACTGGGGGCTGGGGGGTGATCTGGGGGTCCTGGGGGGGCGATTTGTGTGCCTATGTGTCCTGGTGTCAGTGTGCTGTTTGTGCACTAACCTGTATGTCTTCTCTTGTACGGCGCTCTGTATATGTGAGCGCCGCATAAGAGATGACATCACTTCCTCCTGCTTCCTCTGCCTGTGTTTACATTACAGGACAGAGGAAGCATTTTCATTTGACGGGAGCGATCGCAGGGGGGGTGGCCGGAATCGAACGGCCGTCCCCTCATCTCGGATCACTCCCCAACGAATACCGACCGCTTACTGTATAGGAGGGGGGTCCGATCGTACCCCCCAACTGTACAAAGGCAATCACGTACACTGTACGTGATTGTGCCTGTCGGTGCCATTCTGCCAACGTACATATACAGTGAGCGGTCGTTAAGTGGTTAATAATTAAAAGGAAAAAAAAACTAACCAGTAAAGTTAGCACATTTTTTTTTTGTATAATGTGAATTTTTTTACGTCGCAAGAATTGTGATCTTTATTCTAAGCAAAAAAATTGTGATTCTCAATTTGACCAGAATCGTGCAGCTCTAGGGAGGCTGCATATAAAAGGAACCAATCTCTCTCCATTCCCCCCACTTCTCCTCCTCTCTCTCCTGCAGGCATTCAGCGGCTGCTGGAGAAAAATGGAGAGATGGGTTCCTCTATGTCGGTGTTTTTCCATCTTTTTCCAGTCAGGGCGCCCTTGAAGTATACCCCTAGGTAAATGGGGCGGAACTGCAACCACCCTGCAACTGTGTGCATTGCTCGCAGAATAGTGATGATGCATTTAGTGGGTTAAAATAGGCGGCCAGGAGGCAACATATTGCCTCTTTACCGCCTGTCAAATGCCTCTGAAAAGCAATCTGAGCATGGATCGCTTTTCAGAGGAACTGCATTTTCTTGCTGGTACTATGAACAAGCAGTAAAAAAAACTGTTTCCGATTGTACACACATAGGGGGTCAGGATTAAAAGCACATACATAAAATATGCATACATACATGTAAACGCACATGTACACACATATACACACATATACATACACATATATAAACACACACACACACATATAAAGAACACACATATATGCTGTATATATAAGCGCGCACACATATATAAATGCACACACACAAATATATAAATGCACATATGCACACACATATAAACACATGCACACACACATAAATATATAAATACACATTTGCACAGTGATAAAAAGAAATAAATGTGCTACCAAAAAACACATAAATAATAACAACTCTATAGAGGGAGGTGAAGCAGCTGTGCTGGAATGTGACAAATTCAAACAAAGTGGAAGGTAATAGTACTGCGCTACATATAGGCCAGTAAAAACTGGACTGTAACTCAAATGTGACCATAAATGGAAACACACAAAAAAGTGAGAAGGGGCAGGCTGAACGCCCTACCCAATATATATAAAATGTCCACAATAATAAACAAAAACAAAAAAATGAAGAGTGTCCAAAACAGTGGGTAAATAACAAGGAATGGATGTAAAACTTCTGGCACGATTCTTCACGTGGATGGTGACATTCATGTGTGCTTACCAAAAACTTTGGACCCGAATGTCATACGACAGCGGATCAATTGAGCTTGAGAGTATCTCCAACGGCTGCTCCACAGGAACGTCCCCGGATCTCTGATGGATGTTGAGGTATACCGGCTAGACGATCGGATGTCTTCAATCCTAGGTGGAACTGATGGATGCAGTACTTCTCGGGTCTCCAATACCCCCAAGGCTGGAGATCCCACCAGAAGACTGGCACTCTGGATCCCGGTATTCAACCGGACGATGGGATACGATCAAACTTAAATGGAAAATACCCCGACAAGGGTATTGTAGAAGGACCAACTGGAGGAAACTGAAAAAACTTTTCCTCACCGATTTCATGCAAAGAGAAGAAAAAAATAGGGGGCTCCAATGGTGTAGGTAAAAAAAAATTGGGTTTTTAATCAGAAAAACACCAACATACAAAGATAAAAAGTGATCAATGCCCCTGTAGACGTCCTGTTAGGAATGAAACGCGTCGGGCTATGCATTTTGCTTCCCATGTTGTCTTTTAATATATGAACTTTGATCACTTTTTATCTTTGTATGTTGGTGTTTTTCTGATTAAAAACCCAATTTTTTTTGACCTACACCATTGGAGCCCCCTGTTTTTTTCTTCTCTTTGCATGAAATCGGTGAGGAATTTTTTTTTCAGTTTTCTCCAGTTGGTCCTTCTACAATACCCTTGTCGGGGTATTTTCCATTTAAGTTTGATCGTATCCCATCGTCCGGTTGAATACCGGGATCCAGAGTGCCAGTCTTCTGGTGGGATCTCCAGCCTTGGGGGTATTGGAGACCTGAGAAGTACTGCATCCATCAGTTCCACCCATCCACGTGAAGAATCGTGCCAGAAGTTTTACATCCATTCCTTGTTATTTACCCACTGTTTTGGACACTCTTCATTTTTTTGTTTTTGTTTATTATTGTGGACATTTTATATATATTGGGTAGGGCGATCAGCCTGCCCCTTCTCACTTTATGGTGTGTTTCCATTTATGGTCACATTTGAGTTACAGTCCAGTTTTTACTGGCCTATATGTAGCGCTGTACTATTACCTTCCACACATATGCACACACATATAAACACATGCACACACACATAAATATATAAATGCACATATGCACTTTAATCGATGGAAAGTGGTGTTTGATGCACTTAAGTACTCTACTACTACACAGACACACTCCACTGATACACCATATTATACTGCAGTAAAACTGCAATATACTGCGTCAAACGTGCAGTAACACACCGAAATATACTGCGTTAAACGGAAGGTAACGCACTGAAATATACAGCATTAAACAAAGGTAACGCACTGAAATATACAGCATTAAACGGAAGGTAATGCACTGAAATATACAGTATTAAACGGAAGGTAACGCACTGAAATATACAGCATTAAAACGGAAGGTAACGCACTGAAATATACAGCATTAAAACGGAAGGTAACGCACTGAAATATACTGCGTTAAATGGAAGGTAACGCACTGAAATATACGGCATTAAACGGAAGGTAACGTACTGAAATATACGGCATTAAACGGAAGGTAACGTACTGAAATATACGGCGTAAAACTTGCAGTAACGCACAGAAATAAACTGCGTTAAACGACATGTAACGCATTGAAATATACAGTGTTAAAACGGTCACAACACTCACACTGACTGAACTATCCCTACATTCATACTAATGTAAAGATGAATGGTGGTCGCACTACACTCACACTGAACTATCACTAGATTCACACTAAACTGATATTCTACACTGACAATAGAATCAGAATAGCACACTAACTGTCTAATAGCACTGAACAGAGCCCTCTTCTATCTCTGACTTTTACACAGCCTGGCCACATACAAAGGCCCAACATGGCCTGTTCTAGGAGCATAAATTACACATCTAATTTGACTACCTATTACACTTTGGATGTGGCACGGATGAGAACATATGTGGCATGAATGTGGTACTGATGAGTACCGATGTGGCATGAATGTGACATGGATGAGCAGGACTGAGCCACGAATGAGCCATGGATGGGCATGGATAAGCCATGGATTGGCAGGAATGAGCACAGATCAGTGCTATGGGCACTTCAGATCCAGCTCACAGCTCTTATGCAGCCAGATTTTTCCTCTCCCCGCACACTGTACCGGTCAGAAGAGTGGAGGAGGTGAACTGGATATGCTCCGGTCTGTTGACAACTGATCCCTCCATCATTGGATGGGGCGATCACGTGGTAAAGGGCCGCTGTCATTGGCCCTTTACCCCGTTTTGTGACGCGCCAGGTCAAGGGGAACCCAACAGTCATGGATATTCCCGGGGGCGCGCGGGACTGCAATTCTGGGAGGACATCATAGTATGCCCATGCTGTAGCCATCATTTGACTATGGCCCGGCCGGAAACTGGTTAAATGTAATTGTAAAGCCTTTTATTACCTCCAGTCTATAAGCCTCTACCTTCTCTGGGATCAGATGCCGATCTTCCCTGCACAGAGCCCTTAAAGTCATTGTAAATGTTGGATTTTTTTTTTTTTAAACAAACTTGTCATACTTACCTGCTGACCCCTGTATGGGGCAGAAGACCCAAAACACGTACCCCAGGTGCCCAGGTCTAGTAACATCTATGGTGAAAAACATTTTGCTATCAGGAATAGGACAAAAAAATAGGAATTCAGGACGGGGAACACAGCTCAGCAAAGTGACCAGGGGATTACAGACTGATATCACCCAGTCCCCGCACTACTCTGGACCAATCAGTGAGCAGTATGGGTGGAGGAATGGATTTAGTGTTAATGACCCACCTGTGCTGATCTCTGTAGGAGTGTCCTCCTCTATAAATGTCCCCGTTATTCCATCCTCCTCCATAGACTGCTGATCATCCTTCACATACATCTCTTCTTCTTCTGATTTAACCTCAAATTCTATATCGATTGGATCTCCTCTCTAAATCAAGAAAATGAGAGAGAATATCATCTGTAAAATAATAGGATTTTTTGTACTCACCGTAAAATCCTTTTCTCTGACATCCATGGACTGACACGGTGTCTCTTTACACTTTACACGTGGTTATGTCCCTGCTTGCAGGAGAAGACCTAGGCAGAATGCGAGATGTTATACATACATTCTAAAAGCCAGAGCTGAACAGCCCCACCCAGGGGGCGGTCCCTCCGGGCATAACCCTCCCACTACAGTCAGCAGACTTCAGTTCGTAACAAAGCAGTACAAACTTAAAAGGAAGGGTGGGTGCTGTGTCAGTCCATGGATGTCAGAGAAAAGGATTTTATGGTGAGTACAAAAAATCCTATTTTCTCTTACCATCCATGGACTGACACGGTGTCTCTTTACACTTTACACGTGGGATGTCCCAAAGCAGTGTCAAGAGGGATGGGAGCAGTATAAATGGAAAAACCAAACTTTCACTCCAAGAAGGCAGATCTCCTCAACGAAGGAGTCGCAACTTTAAACAGCGGCCTGCAGCACCCTGCGGCCGAAGGAAGCATCCGAAGATGCAGCCACATCAACCTTATAAAAAACTTAAAAGGCATGAACAGACGACCAGGTCGCCGCCTTGCACACTTGTGCAACCGACGCTTGATGTCGGAAAACCCAGGAAGCACCAATTGCCCTGGTGGAATGCGCCGTAACCGGAAAGGGAGGCGCCCGCCCTTTGAGAGCATAGGCTTGAATGACGGTTTGTCTGATTCCCCTAAAAATGATGGCAGACGAAACCGCTTGGCCCTGTTATGGACCAGGGACAGTCACAAACAGTGAGTCGGACTTCCGAATAGAAGCAGTAGCAGACAGGTACACCCGTAAGGCTCGTACCACCTCCAATATGTGCAGCGCAAACTCTCTGGGATGCGATGGGTGAGGACACAAGGACGGGAGGACAATGTCCTCATGTAGGTGAAAGGTCGACACCACCTTTGGCAAAAAGGAAGGTCGCGGATGCAACACCGCCTTATCCTTATGGATGACTAAATATGGCGACTTGCAGGACAAAGCCGCCAACTCAGACACTCGTCAAACAGAAGTGATTGCCACTAAAAGGCCACCTTCTGAGACAAGACAAGAGAGGAATATCCCGGATATTCCCAAAAAGGAGGTTCCTGGAGGACCGAGAGCACCAAATTCAGATCCCACGGTGGGAGAGAAGGCTTGACAGGAGGGAGCACATGGAGAACCCCCAACACAAGGTGCTAACCAAGAAATGACCCGCTAGAGGTTGCTGAAAGAAGACGGCCAAGGCCGAAATCTGATCCTTGATGGTACTCAAAGCAAGCTTTTGGGTCACTCCACACTGCAGAGGACGCAGGATTCTGGGGACGGAATACGTCCGAGGACGCCAGTCCAGCGCTTTGCATATGGCGATATAAGCTTTCCAGGCACGGTGATAGATCTGCCTGGAGAAAGACTTCCGTGTCGGTCAAAATGACAGAGTCCGAGAGACCTCAGTCCCTCAACACCTGGCTTTTAACAGCCCTGCCGTTAAAGCCAGAGACTGTAAGCCGGATGAAACATAGGACCTTGAGACTGAAGGTCCTCCCTCATCGGCAACCGCCAGGGAACGTCCGCAACGAGACGTACCAGATCAGCGTACCAGTGACGCTGAGGCCAATCCGGAACAATTAGGATCACCAGAGTTTATATCAGGCGATAAGGACCCTATGGGGCCACCAACACATCGCCCAAGGATCCCTGGATCTGGCCACAACCTCGACCCTTGCGACGGAGTCGAGAGGCCATCAGGTCCACATCTGGCGTGCCCCACCGTCGGCAAAGGAGTTGAAATATGCAAGGACCACTCTTCCTGGTCCGGCGTCTGGCAATTGGCGACTCAGATAGTCCGCCCCTACAGAGCCGGCATGTTTCTTCCGGCCCACTTCAGGATACGGACTACCCCGTAAGCCGCAGCTGAGCTCCGAGTCCCCCCGTGACGGTTTACATACGCCACCGCCGTGGCGTTGTCCGACTGGCTCCTGATGGAGCGACCCCGTACTCTCTCCGACCTGAGGAGAGACACAGTCTGATGGCCCGTATTTCCAGAACAGTGATTGGTAAACGGGCTTTTCCGGAGTCCAAGGCCTTGAGCCGACAGGACTCCCCAGACTCCACCCCAGCCCGTCACCTGGTGTCCGTCGTGAGTACCGTCCATTGGATGGGAGGGGAACAACTTTCCGGACCGAAGAGCCGAGGGTCTCAACCACCATGTCAGGGACGCCCTGACCAGGTGAATCACCTGGATCCGAAGATCCAAGGACAACGGGGATTTGTCCCAGGTGGACAAGATCTCCTTCTGCAATGCCCTGGTGTGTGATTGGGCATACGGAATGGCCGCGAAGGAGGCCACCAGGAGTCCCGGGACTCTCATGCAAACAACGGATTGACAACCATTTTCGGGATGTCAGCACCCGCACCGCAGACTGAAGTGTCAGCAACTTCTCCAGAGGTAGGATACCTTTGCCTCCAAGGAGTCCAGAACCAGAACTAGATACTCCAGACACTGAGTCGGGACCAGGACTGACTCCTGAATGTTCAGGAACCACCCGAAGTCCCTGAGGGTCTAATTGACGATAGTCACCTTTCCTCTAAGTCTGAGCCACTTTTTGCTCATAGCAGAAGACCGTCCAGATAGCCCACGACAGCAATACCTCGCTGTAACAGAAGGCTAGAACGGGAGCAAGCACCTTGGTGAACACCCTTGGTGCCAAAGCAAGGCCGAAAGGAAGAGCCACAATCGATAGTGGACTTCGCTGATCGCAAGGCGCAGAAACTTCTGGTGACTTGCGCGGATCGGAACATGCAAGTAGGCGTCCTTGAAGTCCAAGGACGCCAGAAGAAAATCCCTTTGGTGGAGTGTAGCGATCACCGTGCGAATGGATTCCATGCGGAATTTCTGCACCTTCTCGAAGGCATTCAGGGCCTTGAGGTCCAGGATAGGTCGAACCACGTCCTATTTTTGGGACGACAAACAGATTCGAGTAGAATCCCTGAAAACTCTCCTGTGACGGAACCGGCACAATCACTCCGGACCTGATCAAATCCTGTACAGCCCCCAAGAGGGCTGCCCGACAGGTGGGAAGGAGAGGAAGATTCAAGGGAAAGAATCTGTGTGGGGGCCAGGATCGGAATACTATCCCATATCCTGAGGTGACCACCTCGCACACCCACCAGTCGGAGATTCGGGAGGTCCACCGATCCGTGAACCTGCGAAGTCGTCCCCCCACCCCAGAGTCGGGCGGAGGCAAGACTTCACGCGGAGGCGGGCTTGGGAGCCGCTTGTTTGGCTTACGCACCCAGGGGCACTTGTGCCCACCAGCCGCACTGCCGTCAGTCTGAGAGGGCCTACCTGTGGACTCTGACGAAAAAACCCTGTTTTGCTGGAAAGGAAGGCCCCTGTTTGCGGCGGGCCTCCTCACCCTTGCTAGTCTAAGGAAGAAGAGTGCGTTTACCTCCCGTGACATCCATGACGATGTCATCCAGAGCAGCACCGAAAGGTCTACCGCCTTTAAATAGTAGATCCGTCAGGAGCTTCTTAAGGCTAGGTCAGCAGACCAGCATTTCAACCAGATAAGACGACGCAATACCACCGCCGAGACAGAGGCCCTGGATATTAAAGGGGCCGCGTTCAGCGTGGCGTCGCACACAGAAACCAGACCCTGAACCAGTTGGTGGTCCAGAGCAACTGTGTCTGGAGGAAGAATATGCTCCTGTACAGCTAGGTACAACATTTTCGCCTAACCTGTAAGTGTTTTAGACACAAGGGTCGCCGCTACCACAGGTCGTAGGGCGGATCCCAACAAGGCAAACATGGTTCTGCTCACCACTTCTGACCTCCTGTCAGTGGGGTCCTCAAATGCAGGAGTCCCCTCCATCGGGAGACTGATGGCCTTGTTCAACCGGGCGACTGGAGGGTCGACCACTGGGGGAGAAGCCCACTTTTTAAGTAGGGCATCTTCAAGGGGTATCTGATAGACAAACGCCGCGGGACCATAAAAAAATTCTTCTGCGGCTTTTCCCAGACCTTATCAATGAGCTGGTCAAAGAAAGTACCTATGGAAAAACCTCTTTAGAAGGCCTGGCCTTAAAAGAACCAAAGGAGACTGTATCCGCCTGAGGTTCTGCATCCGCAGCATTTTAGCTTGAGAGTGTCCCTCACCGCAGTCATGAGTACACTAACAAGCGCCCTGTCATTTACTGACTCAGAACTGGAGTTTTCCACATAAGGAATGTCCTGTTCAAAACCATCCAATACATTCAGAACTAGGGTCCTGAGCGGTAGTGGCTAGGCCCATATCTGAATCAGCGCACTGCCCTCATGTAGTAAAGTGGGGAGAGGGCGCTTTTTGCTCCCTTGCGCTTGCACACAGCTCCCATCCTGGTCAGAAATGATTCCAGGACTGCCCACAACTGGTCCCTAGGGACCGCAGGTGCTGAAGCACTGCCTGTTGTCCACTGACATTTAGGGGAAGCTGGTGACCGAGACTCCACATTGCCCCCCTCTGAGACTCCTCAGATAAAAAGTCCACCCACAGGCTGTGCTGACTGAGGAGGGGGCGCCCAGGGGACTCACCAAACCGGACCAGGGACCGCTCAGTTCCGCTGTCTGTACCGCGCAGTGTCAGCGCTGGTGAGCTGTGAGGAGATTGTGAGGAGATTTGCGCTGTTACAGCAGCGCTAGAGGCCAAAACTAGTGCTGAAGAGCGCGCAGGCTACAAGAAAATGGCCGCCGCACTTCACTGAGGCGATCCGCGGCAAGATGGCCGCCATGACGCAGCTAAAATGAAACAACAGCACACACACAGCGCCACTCGGCGCTCAGGCCCCAAAACTCACAAAAAAAGGCCCCAAGCATATCTGCAGACCAGCATGAGCCCCTCCAAGAACAGTGACCCCCAGGCACCCCACATAGCACAGCGCCAGCAATGGTGACAGAGAGTGACAATGAAATACAGGGGGAGACAGGGAAAAGCCCCCACAGAGAAACACACAGCTTTTTGTACTCACCTGCAGGCAGGAGAGACTACTTACCCGTCCCCTGAGGGACCCACTGGTGTGTTTCTGACAGGACTATCACAGTGCAGTACTGAGTAGCTGTCGACCCGGTCCACCGCGAAAGATACAGTCAGTCAGGAACTGTTCAGTCTTGAGAGGACCGTGGGAGCATGAAAGCAAACCCGGCCACCCCTGGAGTCATGGGGCCTGTCGTGAACTGAGTCTCACGCACACAAGGCGAGGATCAGCACGCTCGATGGTCGGACAGGGAAGACTACGAGGATATCTTGTACCCAACCTGTTGCCCAGCCGACAGTTGATAGAAGATTCTCAAATATAAAATAAAAAAGAATTCCAGAAAAGGAATAAAAAATAGGTCAGGAGACTGGCTCCTGAGAGAGCCACGTCTTCTCCTTCTGCTAGGCCAGGCATGTCCAAAGTCCGGCCCGCGGGCCAATCGCGGCCCGCGGAACGGTTTTGAACGGCCCGCCGGCCTAGTTATCTAAACCAGCCTTTCTCAACTAGTGTGCCGTGGGATCAGAGGAGAGAAGGGCTGTCAGGTGAGCCCAACCCCCTGCCGAACTATACATCGGCACTGTGAGAAGCGTCAGCCTCAAAAGCGAAAGTAAACTGTGCAGGGGAATGTGCTGTGCTCTCTGCTTCCCCCTACAGTGCAGTACCCAGCTGAATGAGGAAACAAGGTACTGTGCTAATGTTTAAGTCTGGGGACCCTGATGTATGGGGGGGCTCTCTGTGAACTTTGATGTATGGGGGGGCTCTCTGGGGACCTTGGTGTATGGGGGGCTCTCTGGGGACCCTTATGTATGGGGGGCTCTCTGTGAACCCTGATGTATGGGGGGCTCTCTGGGGACCCTGGTGTATGGGGGGGCTCTCTGGGGACCCTGGTGTATGGGGGGGCTCTCTGGGGACCCTGGTGTATGGGGGGGCTCTCTGGGGACCCTGATGTATGAGGGGCTCTCTGTGAACCCTGATGTATGGGGGTTCTCTGGGAACCCTGATGTATGGGAGCTCTCTGGGGACTCTGATGTATGGGGGGCTCTCTGGGGACTGATGTATGGGGGGCTCTCTGGGGACTCTGATGTATGGGGGGCTCTCTGGGGACTCTGATGTATGGGGGGCTCTCTGGGGACTCTGATGTATGGGGGGCTCTCTGGGGACTCTGATGTATGGGGGGCTCTCTGGGGACTCTGATGTATGGGGGGCTCTCTGGGGACTCTGATGTATGGGGGGCTCTCTGGGGACTCTGATGTATGGGGGGCTCTCTGGGGACTCTGATGTATGGGGGGCTCTCTGGGGACTCTGATGTATGGGGGGCTCTCTGGGGACTCTGATGTATGGGGGGCTCTCTGGGGACTCTGATGTATGGGGGGCTCTGGGAACCATGATGTATGGGGGGGCTCTCTGGGAACCGTGATGTAAGGGGGGCTCTCTGGGGACCTTGTTGTATGGGGGGCTCTCTGGAGGGGGAGAAGTTGGGGGTGGTAAAAACAGCTCAACCATGTGGTTCTACTGCCCCTCCAACCTGAAATGTGAACAAGCCCTTGGTTCACATCTGCGTGGCTGCGTGCAGGGCAGCCTATTCATTTTAATGGGCTTCCCTACCCACAAAAATGCACGGAAAGAAGTCCCCGACCTTTTTTTTTTATTGCACTGCATCAAAAGCACCCCACGTTTTCCAATGTGTGGGGTACCATTAAGAATTAACGGTACCCCTAAAGAGCAGAGCATTCGTCTGTGTGTCAGGAACGAGTGTGACAAAGTCAAGAGAATTGCTCGGACAACCACACTTATGCCGCGTACACACGATCATTTTTCCCGTCTGGAAAAATGCCATTTTTTTCCTTTGGACGAGAAAAACGACCGTCTGTGGGCTTCTTGTCATTTTTCCCGATGGGAAAAACAGCATTAATCACGACGCGAAAAATTAGAACATGCTCTAATTTTTCTCGTTGTGATTCCCGTCATTTTTTTCCTCTGCAGTTTTCCCATAGGGAAACACTGCCGGGGAGCCCACACACGGTCGTTTTTTTAGACCAAAAAAAAATGTAATTTAAAACGGCCATGTGTGGGGGGAACAAGCTGTTCCTCGTTTTTCACGTCGATTTTCTCGACTGTGTTTTCACCGTCGAAAAAAATTGATCGTGTGTACGCGGCATAAGACCTAATTTTAAAGGTTCGAAGAATATCAGGCAAAATGGTCGGCCCTCACGCATGTTCACTTCATCAAATCTGGCCCTCTTTGAAAAAAGTTTGGACACCCCTGTGCTAGGCAGAAAAAAACTGAAGTCTGCTGACTGTAGTGGGAGGGTTATGCCCGGAGGGACCGCCCCCTGGGTGGGGCTGTTCAGCTCTGGCTTTTAGAATGTATGTATAACATCTCACATTCTGCCTAGGTCTTCTCCTGCAAGCAGGGACATAACCCACGTGTAAAGTGTAAAGAGACACCGTGTCAGTCCATGGATGATAAGAGAAATAAGCTTTATTATTGTGACATCACATAGAATATCCACACATTGTCTCTATAAGTGCGTTTTATAACCTCCGTCCCACCAACCTTGTAACAGTGTCGGATGGTGTGACCTTCCTGTGTGGAATCCCGGGAATACAGAGGACGGGGACATCTCTCTGGTGGGTTTCTGGTATTAGGCGGCTCCATCATATCCTTGTGTCCTTCTGAAAACTCCTCCATCACTCCATACTCCTCATCCTCCTCTTTATACTCTTCTTTAACATCAATATTATCATCCCCGAGGTTTTCACTCTGGATATATAATAAAACATTCATTGTAACAAACATGCTGTGTATAAATCATAATGTGAGAAAATATATAATCAGTGTAATATACAATACAAAATTAATGTGAGTAAATATAATAAAATGAAATATTCAATGTATTAGCCTATTAATAGGCTTGACATGATTGCTGCCCACACCACTTAGAAAGAATCCACATGTGACTCTCATTGAAATCCTAGCAAACAAAATACAGTGTAGCGCAACCAAAATACAATAATAATAATAAATCAAGTTCTCATATTATCAAAATTCCACTGTTGTGCAACTTTCAGTGACAGTTCATTAATATCCGGTGACTTCAGTGACCACCACCTCTAGCTGGAATGTCTGATCACCTCCAAAAGTTGTCCCCACTACAGAGTCACACACGCCTGGAATATATCTCTAGGAAGTTGATCCAGGGTTTACCCGATCGCCTCTCGAGGGGTCAGGAAGGAATTTTCCCCTGCTGTAGCAATTGGCCTGACTCGGCTGGGGTTTTTCGCCTTCCTCTGGACCAACAGGGGGGAGGTTAGGTCATTGGGCCCTATTCACCATCCCACCACCTTTTTTTTTTCTTCCCATCATGTGCAACTTTAAATACTCAGCGGACACCCTCCAGAGGCTAAGGAATACTGCCTCAACATTACCAACCTCCACCCAAAAAATACTACGAAAAGAACAACTGCTAAGGATCAATCGACAATCGACTATCAAAAACACGAAAACACCACTTCAACTACAACATATAGCTTGCGCCCTGATCAACACCAGATCGGCAGTCAAGCACAGACAGGAAATTCACGACTTCATCACGCAAAACGACATAGATTGCCTCTTTATCACGGAAAGCTGGCTAACACCTGACTGTAACACCATCCTAACAGAATTGGTGCCTGAGAACTACTCCATCCTAACTGAGCATAGAACAGGACAAAGAGGAGGAGGCCTAGCAGTGATCTTCAAATCTCACCTCTCTATCATCAAACCAACTCTACAGAACTCATTGCCGTTCATGGAGACACTCACTCTGCAACTCCAAACAACACCCCAGGACACCATTCACATACTGCTATGCTACAGACCGCCAGGACCAAAGACAAATCTCCTCACACCCTTTACCGAATTCATCTCGACATACACTTTAAAAACCAAAAACTTCCTAGTACTCGGGGACTTCAATCTCTGGGCTAACTCCACTCAGGACACCATCGCCACCTCCTGCATCAACCAATTGGAAGAATTAGGTCTGCAGCAACTGATAAATGCCCCCACGCATGGATCGGGGCACATTCTGGACCTCATCTTCAAACAAAATCTGGACATCAACACAGTGGACAACATGCCGTTACCATGGACGGATCACCACGCTATCAAATTTAAACTTACCACCAACACCATCTCCCAAAAATCAGAACACTCAATAACAACAAAATGGACAAGATCTCAGAAGAAACTACACTCGGAACTCTTCAAAACTACTCTATCAAATAAAATAGGAACGCAAAATCTCAACCACTCAACGGAACAAACACTCAACTCCTTAAACAAAGCATTACTACAAACAGCAGACACAGTCGCTCCGAGACGCAGGGCCCTCATTCGCAGAAACAACTCCGGCTGGTTTAATGACACTCTTACCCTACTGAAGCAAGAACGCAGAAGAGCCGAAGGAGCCTGGAGAAGAAACCCAACTAAGGAAAACCACATTAATTACAAAGCACTCACTAAGAAATATCACAAAGCAATTTTCAAAGCAAAAAAGGAACATTTCTCAAACACCATCAAAAAAGGCCTAAACCGACCTCGTGAACTCTTCAAACTAGTAACTCAAACTATGAACCCCACCTGCCTAGAACCTTCAGCAAACGAAACACAAGAGTTCTGTAATGAGCTATCGGACTTTTTTATCGACAAAATCGAAAACATTCGAGAATCAATTCAACAGAAAAAAACAACCAACCCTGCTCTGCCAAAGCAAATAGAGGAAATCAATATGAACACTATACAATTGACAAAATTTTCGCTGGTCCCGATCACCATCGACACCACCAAAAATATAATCAGAAGCCTCAGAGACAGCACATCTCCAAATGACATAATCTCTACAAAACTCCTGAAAGAATGTACCGACATTTTAGCACCCACCATAACACACCTCGTAAATCAATCATTCAAAGAAGGTATTGTTCCAATCTCTCTCAAGCAAGGCATAATCAAACCCCTCCTAAAGAAACCCAACCTGGACCCCAAAGACCCAAACTACCGCAGACCGGTAACAAGCCTCAACACCATCTCCAAGATCATGGAGAAAGCAGCAGTACAACAGCTACAACTCTATTTGGACACCCACAAACTCTTGGATCCACTACAATCAGGCTTCCGCCCAGGCCATGGCACAGAAACAGCACTTCTTAAAATATGGGATGACACCCTCGAAGCAACAGATGACGGAGAATCATGTCTCCTGGTGCTGCTGGACCTCAGTGCAGCGTTCGACACAGTAGACCACAAAACTCTACTCATTCGCCTTAAAGAAGTAGCCGGAGTCGCAGACCCTGACCTACACTGGTTTGCATCCTTCCTAGACAATCGTTCCCAGACAGTGAAACTAGGAGCCTTCACCTCTGAAACTCGCACAATTTCTTGCGGAGTCCCCCAAGGATCACCCCTGTCACCCGTGCTCTTTAACATCTACCTCCGCCCACTCCTCAAAATCATCAGCAAACAGGGCCTGTGCTACCACTCATATGCTGACGACACCCAACTCTACTTTCGTATCACCGGGAAAAAAGACCAATATCACGGATTGGAAACCTGTCTCACATTGATCGATGAATGGATGAAACAGAATTCCCTCAAACTCAACGGATCCAAAACAGAACTCCTTCTCCTCCACGCAAACCGAAAGACAAAAACTAAGACTTCTTGGACACTCCCCACTATCCTTGGACAGACCGTTACCCCGAGCACCAAAGTCAAAAGTCTCGGAGTCATCTTTGACTCGGAGATGTCGATGGACGCACAAATTGGATCAGTAGTCAGCGGAGCTCACCATCTCCTCCGTCTACTACGTAGACTCATCCCCTTCATCCCAAAAGAGGATACAGCAGTAGTAGTTGGAACAATTATCAACTCCCGACTCGATTACGCAAACGCCCTCTACCTCGGACTACCCAAATACCAGATTTTGCGCCTACAAGTCATCCAGAACACGGCTGCCAGGCTGGTAACGGGAAAAAAACCTTGGGAATCCATCACCCCATCACTAAGGACCCTTCATTGGCTAACCGTAAAGGATCGGATCACATTCAAGACCCTCTGTCTCACCCACAAGTGCACACAGGGAAACGCTCCACAATATCTATGCGAGAAGATAAAACACTACACCCCCAATCGCAATCTCCGATCAACCAACCAAAACCTCCTTCACATCCCCAAGTCCCGCTACAAATCAAAGGGAGAACGAAGATTTGCAGTCCAAGGACCACGGCTATGGAACGCTCTACCCACCAACATCCGCATGGAAGAAAACCACCGGGCCTTCAGGAAAAAACTTAAGACCCACCTATTCTGAAGGGTCAGGATGTCACTGGATGCAAAGCGCCTTGAGGCGATTTAGTTCGCATTTGTAGCGCTATACAAGTTATTCACTCACTCACTCACTCAGGATACCTCAGGGAAAACGACTTCTTCTGGTGTTCCTGGACAAGACAGACCTCCTCCCGGGTTCTCCCAATGTCGACCCCACTACAGAATCACACGCCTGGTGTAATATATAAATACTTTCACAGATTCCTGACACATTTCTGTATGGTAAACGTCAAAGTTCACTCTTCAGTTTAGGAGAGGTAGGACGCACCCAAGAACAATAATATGGTTTGCATAGGAGCCTCATATAGGGGACCCCTCAAATCTCCCCATCCCCATGTAATATTTATATATTACACCAGGCGTGTGTGACTCTGTAGTGGGCTCGACACCAGGAGGAGGAGTCGTTTTCCCTGAGGTATCCTGAGAGATATATTCCAGGCGTGTGTGACTCTGTAGTGGGGACAACTTTTGGAGGTGATCAGGCATTCCAGCTAGAGGTGGTGGTCACTGAAGTCACCGGATATGAATGAACTGTCACTGAAAGTTGCACAACGGTGGAATTTTGATAATATGAGAACTTGATTTATTATGATTGTTTTTTAGTTGTGCTACACTATATTTTGTTTTGCTTGTATTAATCATATCTATTATGACTAAGGCCTTATAGGCTGAAACACGTCAACTGTTCTCATTTGCTATATAGGAATATGAAGGTATTGGGACTTTTAAGGTGCAACAACTACACAATATTCAATATAAAAAATATAATTTTATTACAAAAAAATATATGAAAATTCATATGTACAAATATACATGAACCATCAAAATAAACATAATAGAGTTTCCAAAGTGCATACAGACAAAATTCTCTACATGTTTCGCCATTTTGTAGGCTTCCTCGGGAGTTTGTCATGCAAATACTGGAAACAAAGAAAGAAAAATAATAAATACATAATAATATTTACTCAAATTTCAAACTCAAAATTACAAAACAGAATATTATTAAGAAAAAAAGGATAACTGAAAACCATAACCAGCCCAATGGTTGCTCAAAAGTTCATCTCAAAATTAGATCTATTTATTCAAGGTATATGACCTTATTAGTATCAGTTGTAAGTACATTACCTGTAAATTTTGATGGTACAATCTAAAATGAAGAATGACCAGATAGCCAATGAGCTATCCCACACGGGGGCGCCCGTAAGGAGGGGATCATATGGTGTATCATAGAGGGGGAGAAATACTGGCACAAATAACCACCCGGATATTACTAGCACAGGAACAGAGGGCCATCTGGGGGAAATTACAAAGAAAAATCGAATGAAGTCAAATAACAATCTATGTATAAGAGTAAAGGCGTCTCCATCTAGTTATACGGCACATACCCCATCAGTATTTACCTGTTTATGGCTGTTGATAGTAAAAAATATTAGAATAGGCAAAAAAGGGGCAGTATCTCCAAAGTACCCCAATCAGTGTCCACTCTACAGGAAAACTATATAAACCGAAATCCAGGACCTTTCCTACTCTCCAAGGAAACCCCAACATTTGGGCATTCACCCAACAAGTTACAAAGGAACTACAGAGTACCAATTGGAAAAGGTTTAGAAGAAATACCAACCTTAAGCCATCCCAACAAAAAGCCGTGTTATCTTTAAAACAGAACGAACAATTAGTGATAAAACCCTCGGATAAAGGAGGTAACATAGTGGTAATGGATTTAAACAAATATAAGCAGATGGTCATGAACCTCCTTTCAAATAAAAGTTGGTATCGCTCTATTCCTTTTGCACAGGTAAAATATGCGGCGACAAAATACCGTATTCTCATTAATCGGGCATTTTGTGATAACCTTATAGACAAGAAGACGTGTGAATTCTTGGTTATTGATAAGCCGAGACTTCCCACGTTTTATGCTCTGCCAAAGGTGCACAAAAATTTGGAAAATCCCTCTGGCCGTCCGATTGTGTCAGGGATTGGTTGCCTTACAGAACCAGCTAGTAAGCTGGTAGACGACTATTTGAGGCCCCATGTAGGTTCTTTAAGTTCCTACATTCAAGACACCGCCGATCTACTGAGATCTTTGGATGGTCTATGTGTACCACCGGGGTCATGGCTAGTAGCTATAGACGTTGAAGCCCTCTATAACTCTATCCCCCACACTAGGGGTATTAAAGTTATAGACGGCTTCCTTTCTGAGAGAGGACCTGGAGCCAGGCCCTACAACAATTTCATTTTGGAATTGTTGCTGTTCATACTTACCAACAATATTTTTGTTTTCGACCGTTCCCACTACCTCCAGGTGCAGGGTGTTGCGATGGGGACCAAGTGTGCCCCATCGTACGCCAACCTGTACCTGGGGGGGGTGGGAACGGGAGATTTTTTCTTTAGAATCATTTGAAATGTTTTTTGATAAAGTCTTGATATGGCGACGCTTTATCGATGACATTTTTGTTGTGTGGACTGGCTCCTTAGAGGAATTGACATCTTTTATGTCTTCATTAGCTGTAAATTCCTTTAATCTCAAATTTACGATGATTTGTGACCAGAATGTGATTAATTTTCTGGATATTTCTATTTACTTAAACTCTGATGGCACCTTGGGCTCTTCATTATATAGAAAGCCCTCTTCAGGCAATACCATCCTGCATGCCACAAGTTCTCATCCCAGGACTCTGGTACAAAGTATCCCATACAGTCAGTACTTACGAATTCGAAGAAATTGTAGTAAGGAAGTAGATTTCGAGACGGAGGCCTCTGCCCTCCAATCTCGACTAATTGCTAGAGGGTATAGTCGTTCAACCCTCAAAAAAGCTTACAAACGAGCAAAAAATAAAAACAGGAAAGATCTAATACATCCTAAGAAATCTCAAACTACTGACCAATCGGTACGATTAATTACCAGGTTCTCTGGTGAACATCAGAAAGTAAGAAAAATTATTGAAAAATTCTGGCCTTTGCTAGCAACAGATGAGATTATCTCCAAATATATTAAGCCATTTCCCCAAATTACCTATAGAAAATCTAGGTCTTTAAAAGATCAACTAGTTCATAGCCATCTCCAAATCAAGAGGGTTGAGAGTAGAAAGGGTTCGGCCCCATGTGGTCATTGTGAATTTTGCAGGTTTATATATGATTCTACTGAAATAGTTCTCCCTAATGGAGTTACGTATAGACCAAATTTCTTTAGCAATTGCCAGTCAATTGGCGTTATTTATTTGATGATCTGTGATTGTAAGGCCTTTTATGTTGGTAAAACGAAGAGGCCTTTCTTTCACAGAATGAGAGACCATGTATCTCTCATTCAAAAGAAAAAAATGGAGACTCCTATTAGTAGACATAGTGGTCTTTTCCACTCCTTCGATCTGTCAAAGATTAAATTCTTTGCTTTAGAATACATACCTCTTAATGAAAGAGGTGGGGATGTGGACAAAAATCTCCTACAACGAGAAACCAGATGGATACATACCTTGAGAGCTACTATGTATCCCGGGTTAAATGAGTCCATCAGTTTCAAACCCTTTTTGTAGGATAAAAATAGTTATGCTGTATATGTAGACTCTGTTTAAAACAAATAAAATTTTGTTTTGTTATTTTATTTTTGTTTATTAAATTTGTCTTTATGTACAGGTGACTGAATGTACCATTTCTATATTCCATAGGGGCTCTCTTTAATTATTGATAAATCTACATTATATGTAATTGATTTCAATGGAGTTTACCACATTTTTTAGGGTGGCGTTTCCCTTTTCTTTTTTGGGGGGGATTTGGTGATCATATGGGCGCCCAGGGCGTTTCTCTTTGTTCTCCTTTGGGAGACAATCTGAGCGCCATCTGACTAAGCCCACCGGATATCCTGGCCCCATTTTTCTAACATCCAATGTGCCATTTCTGCCGTGATTTTAAAGGGAAGTCTGCCCTTTTCTATACTTTAGGCATGTTTTCCCCTTCCGGATCCGTCTTATGGTGCGTCCAGCTCGTCAGGATGTTTTCTCCTGATGAGCGGGGTGGCGCTTCCGGCGGACGTCTCCGGTTTTTCAGTGGTGGAATTGTCACTTCCGGGTCGGATCTGACGATGGGCGGATGTCGGAACTGACGTGCCCGCTCCGCCCATTGATTTGGCGCCATTGTGTGTCCAATGGGAAGGGGGAGGGGGGGTATATAGTCCGGATCGCAGCCTTGCAAATCAGTAGCATGACCAACATTCTGGGGAGAAGACGTTCTTAGATATCAGTCAAAGGTAAATTACTTAGGCACTAGATCTCTTTATGGGCAACATTGGTTTATATCCTGTTGTCTGGTTTACTTGGTCTTTAATCTAAAATGGTTTTTATATTTTATATATTTTTTCAGTAAACTGATTGATCGGTTTTGTAAAACAAGTTTTTCGGCAGAGATGCCCTAATGTGGACACACTTTATCCAATTGGATTAACCAGGTATATATCAGCTAGCAAGTATATGGCTAAAAATTAAAATTCTGATTACCAACTAGAGGGGATTATTATATATTTATAGTAATTTCCACTAATTCTTTTTCCTTTAGAGTGGACACTGATTGGGGTACTTTGGAGATACTGCCCCTTTTTTGCCTATTCTAATATTTTTTACTATCAACAGCCATAAACAGGTAAATACTGATGGGGTATGTGCCGTATAACTAGATGGAGACGCCTTTACTCTTATACATAGATTGTTATTTGACTTCATTCGATTTTTCTTTGTAATTTCCCCCAGATGGCCCTCTGTTCCTGTGCTAGTAATATCCGGGTGGTTATTTGTGCCAGTATTTCTCCCCCTCTATGATACACCATATGATCCCCTCCTTACGGGCGCCCCCGTGTGGGATAGCTCATTGGCTATCTGGTCATTCTTCATTTTAGATTGTACCATCAAAATTTACAGGTAATGTACTTACAACTGATACTAATAAGGTCATATACCTTGAATAAATAGATCTAATTTTGAGATGAACTTTTGAGAAACCATTGGGCTGGTTATGGTTTTCAGTTATCCTTTTTTTCTTAATAATATTCTGTTTTGTAATTTTGAGTTTGAAATTTGAGTAAATATTATTATGTATTTATTATTTTTCTTTCTTTGTTTCCAGTATTTGCATGACAAACTCCTGAGGAAGCCTACAAAATGGCGAAACATGTGTCATGGATATGCATTAATGTCTGTCTGCCATCTTACCTTCCTCCTCATGTGTTCATCTAGAGACCAGACCTCCTTCACCTGGCTTCCTTTATAATCTCCTCCCAGCCTGACTCCACCCCAGGCCCTATCACTGAACACTATATTAACCTGTGCACTGCAAGCCTGCTTTGCTGATCAACGTGTTTGTTAGGCATTGTGTGTTTGGGTTCCTGCCTGCCGTGTGCTACGTCTGTCTCTCTGTTACGTTATTGGCTTGTCCCCGACCATCCCTGTCTGCTCGTGACCCTTGACCTTCGGCTCGTTCTTCGTTATCCTTGTCTGCTTGTGGCCCCTGACCTTCGGCTTGTTATTCGGTTCTCTCTATCGTGTGCTGCTGCTTCCCCTTATCCTACGGGGCGTGAGCTAGGAAACTCCAGGGGCCGCGACCTGGTCCCAGCCTGCAGCGTAACATCCTCACCACTAGAGGCCCTGGAGAAGACCAGCTGGGTCTTAGACTCCGCGCCCTGGGGAATCTTGGCTCTCGCTTCCGTTGGGATCCCGGTTGTGCTCCTCTGGTCCCGCTTTCCACAACCACCCAGTTTCCTATCCACAGAAGCCAGCCATAGGGTTCACTACCTCGCGGTGCATTCCTGTCCCCCTACGGTGTGCATCTGTCACCTGGCCACAGGTGACCCTGACAGTTTGATCAGCCATGAACCCGGCTGACATCCCGCTTCCCGCGGATGATCCATTGCAGGGCATAGTTCGCAGACTTGAGACCCAGGAATCAAATCAGACCCAGGTGATGCGATTCCTCCAGGATCTGGCTTCTCGATTCGAGCAGCTTCAGGTCTCCTTGGGAACCCCGAATCCGCAACCCCAAGTACAACCAGCGGCTGTACCTATCGCACCAGTCGCAGCCTCACACTCACTAAGATTGCCAGCTCCGTTCCGTTTCTCTGGGGACTCCAAGGCCTGCAGGGGGTTTCTCAGCCAATGCACTATTCATTTTGAGCTTCAGCCTCAAAGCTTCCTATCTGACCGGGCTAAGGTAGCCTATATCATTTCCCTCCTCTCCGGTGAAGCTTTGGCCTGGGCTGCCCCCCTGTGGGAGAGGAACGATCCGGTGGTTTCCAGTCTGTCCGAATTCTTGAAGCTCTTTCGTAATATCTTCGAAGAGCCGGCTCGGGCTTCTTCAGCGGCTAGTGCTGTCTTACGTCTTCGCCAAGAATCTAGTTCAGTGGGGCAATATGCTCTTCAGTTCCGTATCCACACAGCTGAATTGAGCTGGAATAATGAGGCCCTGGTCGCTACCTTTTTACATGGCCTCTCTGACCGAGTGAAAGACGAATTAGCGGGAAGAGCCATTCCCGTCGGTCTGGACGATGTAATTTCATTATGCAACCAGATCGACATTCGTTTTCAAGAGAGGTCCTTAGAAAAAAGACGCCAGCACTCTCTGGGTCCTAGCCAGTCTGAGCTCCCCTCCCTTCATTCCGTGGAGCATCCTCTACCTGCTGAAGAACCTATGCAGCTGGGCCGGACCAGACTAACCCCCGAAGAACGTGCTAGGCGCAGAACTCTGGGCTTGTGCCTCTATTGTGGGGGCAAGGGTCATTTTCGTGACTCCTGCTCGCTTCGTCCGGGAAACGCTCGGGTCTAATACATTTGGAAGGTGGAGTATTGGACCCAGAAACATCACCTTCTCGCCTGCTCTTGCCGGTGTCCCTTCATGTAGGCACTTCTCCTCAGTCAACCCTTGCATACCTGGATTCCGGGGCTGCCGGCAATTTCATGGATTGGAGAACTGCTTCTTCTATGAAGCTTACCCTTTCACCTCTCACTACCCCATTGGTAGTCTCGGCAATTGATGGCACTGTTCTCCCAGGGGGCCCTATTCGCTTCCAGACGCTACCCATTAGGATGTCGGTAGGGATTCTCCACCAGGAGTGGATATCCTTTCTTATTCTACCCAAGGCCTCTACCCCAGTTGTATTGGGCCTCCCTTGGCTACAGCTCCACTCTCCACATGTGGACTGGGTCTCTGGGCAGATCCTGGCCTGGGGTTCCTCATGTTTCTCGTCGTGTCTTCTCAAGGTGACCCCCAAGGAGAGTCTTCCGGTTGCTGCCACTTCTGTTTCTTCTGATCTTCCCGCCGCATACAGCGATTACCGGGATGTGTTCTGTAAAAAATCAGCTGAGGTGCTTCCTCCCCACAGGTCTTTTGACTGTGCTATTGATCTTGTCCCCGGAGCAACTCTACCCAGGGGTCGTACCTACCCTCTGTCCATCCCAGAGACCCAGGCCATGTCGGAGTATGTAGCAGAGAATCTGGAGAGAGGGTTCATCCGGAAATCCTCATCGCCTGCAGGGGCAGGGTTCTTTTTTGTTGCCAAAAAGGATGGTACCTTAAGACCCTGCATCGATTATCGGGGTTTAAATGCGGTTACTATTAAAAATCGATACCCCTTACCCTTAATATCTGAGCTATTCGATAGGTTGAAGGGTGCCTCCATTTTCACCAAGTTGGATCTCAGAGGCGCGTACAATCTCATTCGAATACGGGAGGGTGACGAATGGAAGACTGCATTTAACACTAGAGACGGGCATTACGAATATCTGGTGATGCCTTTTGGTCTGTGTAATGCTCCAGCCGTGTTTCAAAACTTTGTCAATGAAATCTTCAGAGATCTGCTGTACCAGTTTGTTGTCATCTATCTGGATGACATTCTGATCTTTTCTGAAAATCTGCTCGTCCACAGAAACCATGTCCGCACTGTACTTCAACGTCTTAGAGAGAACAATCTCTATGCCAAGCTGGAGAAATGTTCCTTTGAATGTTCTGAGGTCCTGTTTTTGGGGTGCTTTGTCTCATGTTCGGGGCTTCGTATGGACCCTGGGAAGGTCTTGGCTATCACCAACTGGCCTCTTCCTGCTAGCCTCAAGGCCACACAGCGCTTTCTTGGCTTCACTAATTATTATAGGCAGTTCATAAGGAATTACTCTTCCATTGCCGCGCCTATTATCGCTTTGACCAAGAAGGGTGTGAATGCCAGAGACTGGCCTCCCGAAGCTGTCTCTGCATTTCACAACCTGAAACAGGCCTTTGTTTCTGGCCCCCTCTTGAGGAGACCAAATCCTGGGAATGCATTTTTTATTGAAGTGGACGCTTCCTCAATGGGGGTGGGAGCTGTGCTTCTTCAAATCTTTGAGAAGAGACGCCAACCATGTGCGTTCTTCTCCAAAAAATTTTCTCAGGCAGAGAGGAATTATGCCATCGGTGATCGGGAACTTCTCGCAATTAAATTGGCGTTAGAGGAGTGGCGTCATCTCTTGGAGGGTTCCCCTCACTCCATAACGATCTTTACCGATCACAAGAATTTACAGTATCTACAGAATGCTAAACGTCTGAATCCTAGACAGGCCAGGTGGAGTCTCTTCTTTGCCCGTTTTAATTTCACGATTACCTACAAACCTGGTTCCTGCAACGGTCGGGCTGATGCGCTCTCTAGGTCATTTGACACTTTGGACGAGGAGTCCGCCCCTGAACCTGAGCCGATCATTCCCACCTCATGCATTGTTGCCCACTCTACCACCCTGAAGTCTAAAATTCCGCCTGGTAAGACCTTTGTCCCCACTGAGCTAAGAGCTAAGATCCTTCGTTGGGGACATGATTCCAAGGTGGCAGGGCATTCTGGATTCCTCCGATCCTTCCTACTCATCAGTCGTCACTACTGGTGGCCTAATCTCCGCTCAGACGTCAAAGACTACGTTAAAGCTTGTCATGTCTGTGCTCAGTCCAAATCCTCCACACAAGCTCCTGCTGGTCTCCTCATGCCCTTGCCTATTCCTAAGGAACCCTGGGCCCATATTGCCATGGATTTTATCACCGATCTCCCACTGTCTGAGAATAATACAGTCATTTGGGTGGTAATCGATCGATTCTCCAAGATGGCTCATTTTGTTCCTCTTCCTGGTCTTCCTTCTGCCCCTGCCTTGGTTCCCATTTTCATTCGAGAAATTCTCCGCCTACATGGGGTCCCTTCTCATATTGTTTCCGACAGGGGAGTCCAATTCACGTCTCGTTTTTGGAGAGCCTTTTGCAAATCCCTCAATATTGTCTTGGATTTTTCTTCTTCTTACCATCCCCAATCCAATGGACAGACTGAGAGGGTTAATCAGGAGTTAGAGGTCTTTCTTCGCACCTTTGTGTCTTCTCACCATGACGATTGGTCCTCTCTACTCCCGTGGGCAGAATTCTCCCATAACAATCATGTGAATACCAGTTCGCAGAAGACACCCTTTTTCACAGTTTATGGAAAACACCCTCAACTTCCTCTTCCTATGATCTGTTCTCCAGACATTCCAGCTTTGGCTTCGGTTCAGGAGTCTCTCAATTCCGTTTGGGGTGACGTTCATGATTCCCTCCGGGCAGCTGCTGAAAAATTCAAAGGCTTTGCCGACCGCCGCAGGCGTAAACCGCCTTCTCTTCAGCCAGGGGACAAAGTCTGGCTCTCTACCAGGAACATCAAGCTCCGAGTTCCTTCTCTGAAGTTTGCTCCACGATTCATCGGTCCATACACGGTAACTGCTAAACTGAATCCGGTTTGTTTCAAACTCCAGATTCCTAAGAGCCTTAAAATCACTAACTCCTTTCATGTTGCTCTTCTAAAGCCTTTAGTCCTCAATAAATTCTCTCGTCCTCTTCCTACCGTGGCGCCTGTCTCTGAGGATAATCAGGAGTACGAGATCAGTCAAATTCTGGACTCCCGACTCTGTAAAGGCGTTCTTCAGTACCTCGTTCATTGGAAAGGGTTTGGTCCTGAGGAGAGGTCTTGGATCACTGCATCTGAGGTCTTTGCACCTCGTCTGTTAAAGGAGTTTCATCTGAAGTTTCCCTCTAAACCTGGGCCCAGGCGGGGAAGGGGGAGGCCTCGTAAGAGGGAGGGTACTGTCATGGATATGCATTAATGTCTGTCTGCCATCTTACCTTCCTCCTCATGTGTTCATCTAGAGACCAGACCTCCTTCACCTGGCTTCCTTTATAATCTCCTCCCAGCCTGACTCCACCCCAGGCCCTATCACTGAACACTATATTAACCTGTGCACTGCAAGCCTGCTTTGCTGATCAACGTGTTTGTTAGGCATTGTGTGTTTGGGTTCCTGCCTGCCGTGTGCTACGTCTGTCTCTCTGTTACGTTATTGGCTTGTCCCCGACCATCCCTGTCTGCTCGTGACCCTTGACCTTCGGCTCGTTCTTCGTTATCCTTGTCTGCTTGTGGCCCCTGACCTTCGGCTTGTTATTCGGTTCTCTCTATCGTGTGCTGCTGCTTCCCCTTATCCTACGGGGCGTGAGCTAGGAAACTCCAGGGGCCGCGACCTGGTCCCAGCCTGCAGCGTAACATCCTCACCACTAGAGGCCCTGGAGAAGACCAGCTGGGTCTTAGACTCCGCGCCCTGGGGAATCTTGGCTCTCGCTTCCGTTGGGATCCCGGTTGTGCTCCTCTGGTCCCGCTTTCCACAACCACCCAGTTTCCTATCCACAGAAGCCAGCCATAGGGTTCACTACCTCGCGGTGCACTCCTGTCCCCCTACGGTGTGCATCTGTCACCTGGCCACAGGTGACCCTGACAACATGTAGAGAATTTTGTCTGTATGCACTTTGGAAACTCTATTATGTTTATTTTGATGGTTCATGTATATTTGTACATATGAATTTTCATATATTTTTTTGTAATAAAATTATATTTTTTATATTGAATATTGTGTAGTTGTTGCACCTTAAAAGTCCCAATACCTTCATATTCCTATATAGCTTCTTAATGAAGGGATGTGGTGCCTATGAGATACAGGTGACAGGTATTATTTTCATGTTCTCATTTGCGTTTGTTCACTGTGGCTTGTCAATAAAAGCAAAGATTTTTTAAAGAGCAACCACTGGAGTGCGGATCATCTTTTCCTTATTAATCATATCTACCAATAATTATCAATCATCTACCTGATGATGGTGAGGGATGTTGTGACCTTCCTGTGTGGAATCCCGGGAATACAGAGGACGGGGACATCTCTCTGGTGGGTTTCTGTAGCTGGATGTCTCCACCATAGTGTCCTGGTACAGATCTTTGTCTTCTTTTAGAAACTCTGACTCCTCTGTCACCCCATCCTCATCATCCTCCTCTTTTATCTCTTCTTTAACTTCAACTTTAGAATCTCTCAGGTTTCCACTCTGAGTATAGAATAAAAATGACATCAATGGTAACAATGCAGATAATGTACAGATCCTAATGATACCATCAGTGATTGTTTCTCATCTACCTGATGATGGTGAGGGATGGTGTGACCTTCCTGTGTGGAATCCCGGGAATACAGAGGACGGGGACATCTCTCTGGTGGGTTCCCATTACTGGATCCATCTGTAGGAAACACACACACTGACTGAATACATTGTTTCTATGTGTTTATCAGATGATGGGGGATCTAGGTGGAGCCTCCGTACTGCTCTCTCCTTTACAATAAAGTCTCCTCTTACCCGGTGATGTGAGGGGCGGCTGATTGTCCATCATGACGTCCTTGTAGAGATCCTTGTGACCTTCTAAATACTCCCACTCCTCCATGGAGAAAGAGACAGTGACATCCTGACACCTTATAGGAACCTGACACACACAATGATACAGTCACCATCCAGACACATCCCTTGTCTGTTACTGGATAATGTCCCAGAATTCCCGGCACCGCTCACCTCTCCTCCATCATCTCTCTGGTGACTTCTAGAATCTTCTTTGTATTTCTCTATTCTATCAGGGAGGGAGGTGGAGGCAATGTGATGGTCATATGATCTCCAGACTTCACAGGAAGAAAACTCTAGATCTCAAAACAAAGAGCAAAATCAAATGATATTCCCAGAATCCTTCCTATCTCACCATTCAGTTTTCATTTTATTAAAGCCCCACTTCAGCCTGAGGTAAAATTTACCCACAAAGGACCCCCCACACTATGCAGGTTAAAAGCTTGCTGCAGGTATTCTGATGTCATTACATACAATGCAGGACTAACAGTCCCACTTTGTAAGTGAAGATGCCAAGGGTCCGCCCACATCCTAAGAGCATCAGAAAAAAAAAGCAGATGGAGGGACATTGGTAGGAGGAACTGTGAGGTCAGTGTGATTTCATAGGACATATAGATTCTGGATGGAAGGACATTTGAAGGTGGAGATTTGAGGGGTCCTCTGTATGAGTTTCCCATGCAAACCAAATCAATGTTCCTGGGTGTGTCCTACCTCTCCTAAACTGAAGACTGAACTTTGACCTTTAACATACAAAAATCTATCAGGAATCTGTGAAAGTAAGCTCTCACGTGAGCAGGTGACGTGAGGAGGAACGGAGTGTAGATAGCAGAGCTCCTAATGGTGGGGATGGATATTGCTGAGTGCTGGTGCCAAGTTTTCACCCCCCAGGATCACTGCAGGTGTGAAGAAAAGCTGTGTAAGAGGATATGGAGGAGAGATGAGGAGGAGATCCAGGAATCAGGATAAAGGACAGGACAAGCAACAGACGAGCGCATCCAAGAGATGAAGCCGGGGTCACTACACAGAAAATCAATCCAAGGAAACAACAGGCAGGACGAGGAATAGCAAGAAGGAGCTCAGAGACAAATGAGAATATTGCTCAGCCAATGGGAGATTATCTCAGCATGACTTACATAATGAAGGAGATGAGGGGGAGGGGAGGAAGTCACTTAAGGTGACCATAGATACATGGAAATTCAGCTGGTTCAGCAGGGATCAGTCACATTTCCATCCATGTGTGGTCACTGCCGGATAAAAGTCACTCGATCAGCGGCTGCCATTAGCTTCATCACTGATCTGTGTATTCTGAGAGCGGAGGAGCGTCCCCCATTGTCAGAATACAATAGTGCAGCGGGGAGGATTCCCCCATCCCCCTCCAATGTGTGGATGGGGAATCGGTTTTGTTTTTTCACTCAGCTCTCATTCCACTGGCTGAACAATAAAACTGAACCATGTATGGCCAGCTTTGGAAGCAAGATATATTAATCATCAACTGATCCCCCAGAAGGGGTTAATCTACATATTACCTCCTCTGCCGCAAGATCCAGCAACCTGTCCTAACTACGTCCTTTCAAATGGAACATCCTGTCTTTACCTGACATCACTTCCTGTCTGTATTCTATAGAGACTTCCTGTCTGGGTAGAAGTGAGATCACCATCTTGTGGAGCTCAGAGGAACTGCAGCCCAGAGAAACATCTCGTAGTGTGAACACGGCCTTGTGCTGTGCGTGCAGGGCTTTTTTTCAGAAAATAGGTGCAGGAACTCCTCTCTTCCAAGTCACCCCTTGACTCCGCCCCCTACCCACCTCTGAGCACCATTCCTTGGCGCCATCTCCCAGTACCACCCCTTTTAGAGAATACAGAAAGAAGTATCATTTTGTGGTGCTAAGTATTTTCTACGGAATTTGTTAATGATAACAAAGGCAGTAAAATAGACCTAGCAACAATGGACACCCCAGCGACAATAGATCCACTCCAGCAACAATGTACTCCCAACAGCCAGCATCAATAGACCCTCCAGCAGCCAGCAGATCCCCCCCAGCAACAATAGACCCCCCTGCAAAAATATATCCCCTCCAGCAACAATAGATTCCCCAGTAGCCAGCATCAATAGACCCTCCAGCAGCCAGCAACAAAGACCCCTCCCTCAACAGTACATCCCTCCTAGCAATGACTGACCACCCCAGCAACAATAGATCCCCACGAGCAACAGAAGAACTCCCCAGCAACAATAGACTCCCTTCCTTTGCAAAATAGAGCCCCTCCAGCCACAATAGATCCCCCAGCAGCCAGCATCAAAAGACTCTCCAGCACACCCCAGCACCTCTTTCCATTACATACATTCAGTTCCAGAGGTGCCGGAACTGGGTTCCCCCGCATTCCTGCTGAAAAAATGCCCTGTGTGTGTGTATGTACTGAATATCCTTCCCTTTCTCTCCTCCCTTAAAGTATATGAAGAGGCGGAGCCCTGAGTGTGTATGTATGAAGAGGCGGAGCTCCCGAGTGTGTATGAAGAGGAGTATCTCTGAGTGTGTATGAAGAGGCGGAGCTCCTGAATGTGTATGAAGAGGCGGAGCTCCTGAGTGTGTATGAAGAGGCGGAGCTCCTGCTGGAACAGCGGTCGGAGGAGGAAGCCGAGTCTAGGAGGGAGACTGACAGAAACTGCAGCAGACTTGCCGGAGTGAGCGAGGAGGATCCAGTTCCTTTGCCATCGGAGGTGAGGAAAGTTTGAAGGATGTTTGTGACTCTGGTAGATGAAAAGCTGGGAGTCATATTGCTCTGGTGAGTGGGGAAGCACTACTAAGGGGGTGCCCTCACCATCACGTGTGTAAGAGGTGGAAGAAGGCCGTGGCTACACTACAGCTGGCACAGTTTGGAGCACTTTTACACCTTATCAACTTTTCATTGATTTGTGGATTTTTTGGAGCAAAATAAGTTTGTTGAAGTAGCTGCAAAGTGGAAGCAGTGGACTTGCAGAGAACACTATATTGAGTACAAAATCTTGCGTGATTACATGAATTTGCACAGGTTTTTACTTTATTTAATTGTAGCAGAATCTCTGACCTCTTCCAGTCTAATGGGAACTTTCAAGGCCAAAGATAGCTGACATCCGTCAATATGTAGTGGGTTGGGAGGCATAGTGGGTGCAAAGGTGGTAAAAGTCATTGGGCGCCAGACACTTCTTGGATGTAGGAGGTTTTATTTCTTTGACAGTCCTTTTTATATTTTACAAGGGAAAAAGGGTTGGGGCCAAGACAACATTTAGTAGTTGCAATTTCAAATGGCAGACCCCGAAACTTCAATAGGAGGACAGCCGTACAGGGAAAGGCCCCAGCAAGGCACCACTTTGGCATGTGCAGGAATGCTCTCTCCTATGGCAACAGTTCCTAACTCAAAGTAACAGTTCTCTCAGTTTTACTACAGCTTCTCCTTGTAGTTCTTTAGCCCCTTGAGCTCCTAGTCTCTTACTGGACTCTCTGATTCACTGATTCTGAACCCTGTGAGCTCCTCAAGGCTGTTGCGGTGGTATCTCCCTCAAGTATCACCCACGCTTCTTTTCTGAGTCCCTAGCTTGGCACTTCAGATACCTTCAATCTTCTCCCCTGCTGACCGGCTCGGTCCCTGGCTTGGCACACAAGTCTGCTCTGCAAGCGTCAACTCCGCTGGTTGGGTCCCTGACTTGATCACTGCCTAAAGTTTCCCGATCCTCCACCGTGTCCGTTCGGTGAGAATGCTGCTCCAGTACTTGCTTCAGTTACTCACTGTGGTCTCTGGTAAAAGCGATTGGTCCTGTAGTGGCGACAGCTTCCCTTCTACCTCCGACCACGACAGGTTCTCTGGCTGGTTCTCTGGCCGGCAAAACCGTCACTTGTGGTTGGACTTCATGAACGAGTGGACGCGGTGGAACAGGTTATCCCCTCAATAATGACGGGATACTCAGAGATGCAAACAATCATCACTGATCACCATACGCAATTACAGGACATCTGGTCACACATGGATGACATGGAAGACCGCCAGAGACTAAACAATATTCGTCTCAGGGGTGTCCCTGAGGCAATAGGCCAAGAAGCGCTCCTACCATTAGTTACAGAGGTATTCAATGAACTCTTAGGCAAGCCAGTTATGGATCATATCGAAATTGATAGGATCAATCGCATACCAGGCTCATTAAATCCTGCTATAACTCAACCAAGAGATGTGTTATGTAGGGTGCATTTCTACAAATGTAAAGAGGAGCTCTTAAATAAAGCACAAATTCATGGTCCAATAGACTCAAATGGTGTACAAATCACGCTCTACTCAGATCTTTCACGACAAACTCTTGCTAAACGGAAATCCCTACGCCCCCTTACTAGAGCGTTGGCTGAGGTCGAGATCAAGCATAGTTGGAGATATCCGTTTTATTTATTGGCACATATAAATGGCCGTGCCTATATTCTTCGATCACCAAAAGATCTCCTCGTCTTCTGTAAAAACTTGGGCATCCAACAAGTGGAATTAGATCCATGGCCCGACCCCCCATGCCCAGGGCCCTGGAGTTACCAGCATGGGAGCCATGGAAACCAGCAAGATCCCCAAGGCATTGAAGGAACAAGATTGAAAGGGAAGAGATGGGAGAGAAAGAGATGAAGGGAATGAGAGGGATGAAAAGGACAAAAAGGGGAAAAAATTCAATAACCGTTCACGTTTCAGTCACTGTCTGTGTCATACAGTCACGGTGTGTTCTGTGTATGTTCTGTGTATGCACGGTATGTTCTGTGTATATTTTGGGTATGCACAGTGTGTTCTGTGTATGTTTCTTGTATGCATGGTGTGTTCTGCGTATGCACGGTGTGTTCTGTGTATGTTCTGTGTATGCGCGGTGTGTGTTCTGTGTATGTGCGGTGTGTGTTCTGTGTATGCACGGTGTGTTCTGTGTATGTTCTGTGTATGCGCGGTGTGTGTTCTGTGTATGTGCGGTGTGTGTTCTGTGTATGCGCGGTGTGTGTTCTGTGTAGGCGCGGTGTGTGTTCTGTGTAGGCGCGGTGTGTGTTCTGTGTATGCGCGGTGTGTGTTCTGTGTATGCGCGGTGTGTGTTCTGTGTATGCGCGGTGTGTGTTCTGTGTATGCGCGGTGTATGCACGGTGTGTTCTGTGTATGCACGGTGTGTTCTGTGTATGCACGGTGTGTTCTGTGTATGCACGGTGTGTTCTGTGTATGCACGGTGTGTTCTGTATGTATTGTGTGTGCTCTGTGTATAGTGTGTTTGGGTATTGGGAGCCGTGACAGCAGAGGATGGGCAGGTAAGGACCTGGAGGGGTTTGGGCCCCCCCCCAATTTTTTTTATCACCAGCCGCCACTGCTTGGAAGCCTTACTACCTTTGTTAGTACCTCCCATCAGGATGAATAGTGAAGATGACTTCTTGATATTCTTTGTTACTTCTAGATACTTTAGAAGACACCTCCCAACGTCCAAAGTGTGGAAAGCTTCTTCCCCTGGTCCCGAATGTAAGGGGCAAAAGGTAGGGAGAATGATTTCCTATGTACGGTGAAAGGTTGATGATACTTTCGGCAGAAAAGCTGGGTCTGTCTTTAAGACTAGCCTATCCGGTAGATATCTCATAAAAGGTTCTTTGATTGAAAGAGCTTGTAATTCACTGATTCTTTAAGCAGAAGTCACTGCTACCAGCAGAATAGTTTTGAGTGTCAAAATTTTTAATGAAGACTCTTCTATAGGTTCAAACGGAGACTTGGTGAGAGCCTGAAGAACTAAAGACAAATCCCATATGGGAAAACTAACAATAGGTCTAGGCTTTACTTTTGCCATAGCCCTAAAAAATCGGATTATTAAAGGTTCCCTTGACAGGGTTTTTTCCAAAAAAACTGATAAAGCAGCTACCTGCCTTTTGAGGGTACTTGCTGCTAAACCTATCTCCAATACGTCTTGAAGAAATTCTAGAACCGAGACAGTATTAAGGAAATTAAAGTTCTTGCTGGAACACCAGGTGTTATAGATCTTCCAGACTTTAAAGTATATAGCCCTGGTTACTTTTTTCCTGCTTGCCAGAAGGATATTGATGAGTTTTTCTGATAATCCTTTCTGCCTTAGAATTTGTTCTTCAGAAACCAGGCTGTTAGGTTGAGATAGTCTGGATCTGGATAAAGAATCTGACCCTGAGACAGCAGGTCTGCCCTGATCGGTAATCTCCAAGGGGGTTCTGCTGAGAGGTTTGTCAAGGTGGCAACCCAAGGCCTCTTTGGCCAGTAGGGGGCTATCAAGATTATTTCTGTGGACTCCACTCTGAATTTTGCCAACACCCTTGGTACCAGTTGAAATGGGGGGAATGCGTAAGACAAAGGGAAGCCCCACTTGTGGGCCAACGCATCTATCCCGAGAGCTTGATCCTGCCTCTGAAGAGAGAAGAATGCCGGTGTTTTTGCATTTTCTTGTTTTGCAAAGAGGTCCACCTGAGGAAAACCCCACTTTCCGGTGATTTTCTCGAATACCTCCTGGTTCAGAGACCACTCGGCTTCTCTTATTTCTTTCCTGCTGAGGAGATCTGCTAGAGTGTTTTCCGTACTTTTCAGGTGGACTGCGGAAGGAGAGGCTAAATTGTTTTCTGCCCATCTCAGAATTTGATGAGCTAGCTCCATCAATGTCTTGCTTCTTGTACCCCCTTGTTTTGTTAAATAAATTACTGCTGTCATGTTGTCCCCTAATATTTGTACATGTTGTTTCTTTAGAGCTAGTTGAAAAGAGAGAAGACTTAGCTGTATAGCCTTCAACTTCCCTCCAATTCAAGGATCTCCTTGCCTCTGACTTTGACCAGACCCCCTGAGTTGTCTGTTCTTCCAGGTGGGCTCCCCATGCAATGGCATCCGTTGTTAGTCGGTTAGTTACTGGAAAGCTCCAAAGAAGCCCCTTCGAGATGTTTCTTTGGTTTCTCCACCACCAGAGTGATCTTTTTGTCTTTGATCCTATGTTGAACCTTTTTTCTAGAGGTTCCTGATAGGACCAATTCTTCAGGATGTCTACCTGCAGAGGACGGGCATGAAATCTGGCCCACTGTACTGAAGGAATTGTCGCTATCAACAGACCGAGAGCGGGGCCCGAAACTGTAGGTGCCAAACCTCTCCTCCTCCCAGATTGACTGCTAGCCGCAGAAGTTTTTGTTACTGGGGTGCTATTGGAACATGGAGATATGCATCTCTCAGGTCGATCGATGCCATGCGACAACCTGGGGTGAGTAGATTCCTCACAGAAAAAATCGTGTCCATTCTGAATTTTTTGTATTTTATGGACAGGTTGAGAATCTTCAAATTGAGGATCAGGTGAAACTTTCCTGATGTTTTTTTGACCAGAAAAATGTGGGAATAAAACCCTTTCCCCTCCTGATCCTTCGGTACTTGGGAAATTACTTCCTGTTGCATCAGTTCTTGCAAAAGAGACTTCATAGCCAGGGCTTTTTCCCAGTCCCTTGGTAGATTTGTGATGTAAAATCGATTTGGAGGTATCTGTGAGAATTCTAGTTGGTACTCCTGTCTGATTAGGCTCAGAACGAAAGGACTTGTTGTTGTTTTTTCCTAAGCTGGAAGGAAGTCCTGTAGTCTCCCGCCTACTGGGAGATGGTCACTGTTTTTTAGGAGTTTGCTCGGGAGGTCTAAAGAGCACCCCCCCCCCCCGCCTCTTCCTCCCTGAGGGTTCCAGGACTTTTTCTGTGTTGGGTCTCTTTCCTTATTGGCTTGCTGAAAAGGACGAAAAATTTTCCTTTGCTGCACCACTTTCTTCTTCTGTGGGAAAGCTTTTTTCTTATCTGCTGTCATGTCAAGAACAGACTCTAGTTCGGGCCCAAACATCAGGTCTCCTGAAAAGGGAATTCCGCACAATTTTACTTTAGAGGCAGAGTCCCCTGACCAGGTCTTTAGCCAGATGGCTCTTCTCGCTGAGTTAACTAGCGCTGAGGATCTGGCCGTCATCCTGATGGATTCTGCTGAAGGGTCTGCCATATATTTGACTGCTTTTAGCAAAGTGGGAAAGGACTCCAATAGATGCTTCCTGGAAGTACCTGCTATCACATGGTTTTTAAGTTGATCCAACCAACACTCCATGTTCCTGGCAACAATCGTGGCAACAATCGTGGCAGCCATTGCGGGCTTCAGATTGGATAGTACTGAGTCCCAGGTTTTCTTCAGTAGCCCATCTGCCCTTTTGTCCATAGCATCCTTCAGGATGCCCATATCCTCGAAAGCTAGATCACTCTTTCTAGATACTTTGGAGAAGGCGGCATCTATTTTTTTTTATTTATTCCAAACCAACCCTTCCTTTTCCTCAAAAGGAAACCTTCTTTTGAGGGCTATGGAGAAAAACTGTCCTTTTTCTGAATCCCTCCTCTCTCTTAATGGTATCTGTACGAATTTTGTGAACTGGGAAGACTATGTCTAATTTCTTCCAGCCCTTGATACATTTTGTCATGTACCGACAACTGGGATTTTTCCTTTTATATTTCCAAAGTGGTATATATTGCCATGAACAATTCGTCCACCTCCTCAAGCGATAGCTTATACCTAGAGGATCTGATTTCTTCTTCCTCCTCCTCCTCATCCCCAGAATTGATGGTCGAGGGGGGAATGCTTCCCCTTTCTTCCTCAGATTCACTTTCCACTGGTCTGGAAGTGGACGGAGGGAGACTGGCTTGAGAACTCTGTTCCTGGCTGGAACTCTGGCCTCGTTTCTTCACCAGGGAACGCACTGTCCCTAGGGTCTCTGCCATTTCTTTCTTACAGAGGATAAGAGATCCTTACACTTCTGTGTAGATTCTTCCCTCACTAAATCCGCAATGCAGGATCTACACAGTGGTTTTGGTCAAGAGTCCCTTAAGGGAATTTTGCATGAGGGGCATTTTCTTCCTGTTCTCTCTGACTTGGAAGTGGCTTTCTGAAACAACAGTAAACAAAAAGGTCCTATTTTAGGGCTAACAAGATACCTAAATAGAGAGAACACACAGAACCCCTAGCATACACCCAAAGTGCCCCAGAGTCTCACTCCTTGCTGAACTGCTATTAGAACATTTCCACTATAACAGACAGCTGCAGTTTTTTTTAAAACACACAAGAAAAAACACACAGTGCAAGAAAAGGAAGGGAGGTGCCACTGCAACTCTCCTACCTGGGCCTGGCTGGGAACCTGGGCGCCTGCATCTACCATCGCTGCTGACGATTCAGCTTCCTCCATTGTGAACCGCCGCAGCTGCCGCCTGTGGGTTTTTAAATCTCTCCTTCCTCTTGCTCAGTTCCTCCTATGAGCGTAAGGAAGTCCCGGCCAGCGGACCTGCCCTTTCCTCCTGCATTCCAGCAGCTGGAACCAATCGCTGCTACGCCCCGCCGGATGTCTCCGCCCACCGGAACTGACGTCACCCGCCGTCCGGGATTCGACGCCGCCATGCAGAGATCTGGCATGGACGCTCTATGTGAGCACAACCGCGGCCCCCAGAACACCCTGGGCGGCCAACTCCCGGCAGACCATTACTCCTGTGAGCTGGCGAAGGAAGAGACACCGGAGCACACCCCTCTCATGCTGAAAGGAGCTGGGCTGGTCTTTTGAAGAACAAACAGGGAAGGTACTACCAAAACACTCTGGAGAGAGCGCAGCCCCTCTGGTTCCCCTGCAGTGCTTCCACCATGGCAGAGGAAACACTAAAACTAAAGGCATGGTGGAAGAAGATGCTTTTAAAAAGGGGCGTTGTCACGCAGTGTTTCCTGTGAAGAGGTGGAGCTACGCTCTCTCCAAGGTGCTGTCCTGAAAGGCGAAGGGAGAAAACTTCTTGAGGTTGGAGAGAGGTGTTTGCAGAGTGGGGATATGTCCACCAGCGAAAGGGCCCCTGTTAATTAGCACAGATGTTCGTCTGGAGGGGATATGCTCACTCTGCAAGGACATTATCGGTAATACGGGAGCTTTTGGGTTGTTATGATCAGAGACGGAGTCCATGTTTGTTCAGCCATGTAACTTCCTTTGTTCCAGGAAAGGCAATACACCCTGTCTCTGCTCAGACACACCCATAGGACTCCTTTAGCCATTATTCATTGGTTGTTTGTATTAACTCATCCTGTTGGAAGGATTTCTGGTTAGGTCATATCCTGTGATGTCACTTCTCTTGGAGGAAGTGATTGGCTGCTGGAGCCATCACTTCCTGTTTGTCATAGCTTTTGTCTTTTACGAATAAAAAGCGAAGCATGCTGGGCAGAAGGCAGTCATGCTGATGGAGCTGAGACGTAAGCTATGGTGATGTCTGTTTACTTGGGGATATACGGGAAATAGAGTTGTAAATAAGATGCATTATATCATTATGCGGTGTACACATGATCGTTTTTCATGCCATTTTTTTAACCAACGTTTTTCTCGTCGTTTTTTTTTCATGTTTCCTCTCAAGCCTGTCTTGCATCCACACGATCATTAAAAAAACCGCTCAAGCAAAGCGCAGTGACGTACAACACGTACGACGGCAGTATAAAGGGGAAGTTCCGTTCGGATATGCGCCACCCTTCATGTTAGTAAAGTTTGTTGAGCGACGATTCGCGCTTTTCAGCCTCGTGCTTTTTAGTCCGTTACAGCGTGACGAATGTGCTATCTCCATTACAAACGCTAGTTTTACCAGAACGAGCGCTCCCGTCTCATACTTGATTCTGAGCATGCGCGTTTTTTTTCACCTCGTCAAAGCATACACACTATCGTTTTTGACGTCGTTAAAAAAAAAACTACATGAAAAACTACGTGAAAAAATAGAGCATGTTTGAAATTTTTAATGCCCGTTTTTCACGCCGTTAAAAATGGTCTGGAGCATACACACGATCGGTTTTAATGGCCATTTTTTAAGAACGATCGTGTGTACGCCGCATTAGACGAAATGTGTGCCTATTAGCACAGGAGATATGCTGTGTATGGCGTACAGCCTAATTTCCCGGACATTCACTAGTAGTAGGTCGTCTAGGTAAGCCACTATCGCAATACCCTGGGCCCTCAGTCTTGCCAGAAGTGGGGCCAGGACCTTTGTAAAGACTTGTGGCGCTGTGGCCAATCCGAAGGGCAGGGTCACAAACTGAAAGTGTCGCTGTTCTACTGCGAAAAGCAGAAACTTCTGGTGAGCAGGAAATATTGGAACATGGAGATATGCGTCCTTGATGTCTATTGATGCTAGGAGTTCTCCTCCCTGAAGGGTGGATACCACTAACCGGATTGATTCCATGCGAAAAGTCTGAATGTTTAAGAATCGGTTCAGACCCTTGAGATCTAGAATGGGTCTGACATCTCCATTCGGTTTTGCCACCGTGAAGAGATTTGAATAAAACCCTCTTCCTTGTTCCTCTGGGGGGTCTCCATGATCACCCCTTGAAGCAGCAGCCGGTCTAGTGCCTGAAACAAAGACCCTTTTTTATCAGGTCCTTGGGAACGCTCAATCTTAGGAAACGTGGAGGTGGAAACTCCTGAAACTCCAGCTTGTATCCTAGAGACACTATGGAGATGACCCATCTGTCCTGGATCTCCTCCTGCCAGGCTTCTGCAAACTGCAGGAGCCTCCCCCCCCCACTTGATCGAGCAGGGTCGCCCCTTCACAAAGAGGCCTTTGGACTCTGTTTCGCAGATTTTTATCTGGCCCTGAACTTGGTTCTGAGGTCTTCCTCTTGGGGTTGATGGCGGAGGCCGTAGAGACTGCCTGGAGGCTGATGCCCCAGGCGAAGGAGAAACAGAGTGTTTAAATGAAGGATGCCTGCTCCTTTTTTTCACTGGAAGAAGGGTACTTTTTCCACCCAAAATCTTCTGGATGTTTTTATCCAAGTCATTACCAAACAACCTCTCCCCATGGAAGGGAAACCCAGTCAGTAGTTTTTTGAAAGGTAACTCTGCTGACCAATGTTTAAACCATAGGACTCTTCGCATATGCACTAGAAGAGCAAGGCGTGACGTCTGATGAATAGAATCTTTAATGGCGTCAACCGCAAAACAAAGGGCCCTAGGCAGTTCTGCTAGGTCCGGGACCTCTTCCCCTTTCACTACCTGTTTCATTTTGTTATTAAAGAGTTGACAAACGGCAATAGCTGCTACAGCATGTTGTGCTACTGCACCGGCCATAGAAAACTATGCTTTTAAGCAATAATTCCAGCCTCTTATCCGCTGGGTCCTTAAATACCTGAACATTGTTCACTAGACAAGTTAGACTTTTATTCAGGGAAGAGAGAGCAGCATCTACTGCTGGTACACTCCATTTCTTATTAAACTTCTCCTTTTTAGGATACATTCGGGAAAATCTCTTAGGAGGAATACAATGCCTGTCTGAATGTTCCCAGTCAGCATAAATAAGCTGTTCCAGCAACGGGTGCATAGGAAAAGCATGAGGGCCCTGAGGAGGCTTCAGAGAACCTAAAGAGGAGAAGGGAACTTCAGCCATCTCTGCTGGGGAAAGCTTATACCCAAAGTGTACTGTCTCAGTGAGCGATTGAATTAACAATCTCTGAGGTTGTGAGGCTGAAAAATACTTCTCTGGGGCTGAGCCCTCCCATGAGGAACCCTCCTCGTGTCCTTCTAGCGAATCCTCTTAGGGTGCATCCAGATCCTCTATCCATTCCTGTTCTGCCGAGGATGGGCCCGGAGCAGGAGAAGGAGATCTGTTGCGTTTTTTCCCAGCCTGGGAGGACGACGCAAACAAATTATCTATTTTGCCCTCTAAACCAGCCAAAGCTGCACCCAAGTCATCCTCGGTGACGTATGTAGAGGCTGGAATGTTGGAGGTAGCCACAATGCCTGACAATGGCTCAGCCTGGTCAGCCTTTTCAGGTCTTTCAGGGGAGGATGGTTCTGTGGAGGCGAAACTAGGAATCCCAGGACCTGACTGCTGCACTCTTGCGCCCATTCTCCCAGTTCTTGCCCCTCTCTTTCAGGAATACATAGTCCTAAGCCCAAAGAAGAGGTAGTAATTAACATGTAACTATTGTGACAGCAGGAAGGTAAAGTCACCTGGTTGCATCCAGGGGGGTAGATATATTTCGCCCAGATTCAGGCTTTACGCCGACTTATACAACTAGGTGGAGAGTTGTATAAGGCTAGTGGGCTCATGGATGACTCATACCTCTAGGGAGAGGGCTGGGCGTCGTGCAGACAGGGAGTTGATGAGACCAGCTGAAGCTTGTCAGCTCATTTAGGCCTCTATAAGAACTCCCAGATTCATTAGGTGTTAGCTCATGCCTGGAACCAGACCTGTGTGGACTGTCTAGGGAGAGTGAACCCCTGTGCGGTGAGACAAAGCCTGTGTGGCTATTTGCTTGGACATTTAAAACCAGGGACTTAGGGACTAGGACAGCACTAGGCTGATCCCAGTTGTTAGTTAGGAAACCTGTATGTTTAGTCAGAGGTCAACTTGACCAGGATTTATTTTGGTTATGTTTCTTTTGCTTTGCTGTGTTTTGTCACTGTAAATAGAAAATAAACCGCACCTTTTTTGATTTTGAAAACCACAACCTCCGTTTGCTGGGCCTGTTTTGTGTGGGGAGCCCATCCCGGGGGTCACACACACCCGCTGCCGAGCTAACCCCCTCACAGTTGGTGGAGAACCAGTGGCAGTTTTTTTTTAAGCCAGCATGGAGGAGATACTGAAGCAGCTGGCTCTAGCAAATGCCAATCAACAGCAGACAAATGCAGGTTTGCAAAGGAGCCTTGCAGCCCAGCAGCAGACAAACGCAACTTTGCAACAGAGTCTGGAGGCTCAGCAACGAGCCCAGCAGCAATCTGAGGCCCGCTTCATAGACCTGTTGCAGAAGCAAGAGCAGAGACTACAACAACAGATGGAAGCAGTAATGCAGCAACGTCCGCAGACCAGTGAGGAAAGCCGTCCCACTAATACCGCGTCCTTTGGGGTGAGTCGTTTATTGACAAAAATGACTGGAGAGGATGATCCAGAGGTATTTTTGACCACATTTGAAAGGACCGCTGAAAGAGAAAAGTGGCCTGAGGAGCAGTGGGCTGGACTGGTGGCTCCTCTGTTAACTGGTGAATCGCAGAAAGCTTACTATGACCTAGAGCCTAACCAAGCAAAAGACTATGTGATGCTAAAAGCTGAAATATTGGCAAGGCTGGGTGTCACCCAGGCTGTCCGGGCTCAGCGTGTGCATAACTGGACTTTCCAGCTTGGAAAACCCCCCAGGTCTCAAATGTATGATCTCATTCACCTGAGCAGAAAGTGGCTACAGCCAGAGACTTTGTCCGCACCAAAGATTGTGGAACGTGTTGTAATGGATCGGTTTTTGAGAGCTCTTCCTACTGCCATCCAAAAGTGGGTAAGCCATGGAGACCCAGAGACGGCCGATGGTCTTGTGGATCGTGTGGAGAAATACTTGGCTACAGAGAACCTGACGGCCTCTTCCAGAGACACTCGGACTTTCCACCCTAAGACCAGACCATCCCCAGGGGCGGATAAGAGGATTCCAAGGGGTGAGGGTGGAGAGAGTGAGAGGGTGGGAGCTCTACCCCAAGTTTGGCGAGAACAGCCTGGGAAATCAGCGGCTCAAGAGGCGGCAAGAAGGATCGTTTGCTACCGCTGCCGGCAAGCGGGACATATTGCAGCCAATTGCCCGGTTGTGGAGGAACCCATGCAGTGTGACTTTCTGACGGGCAGACGTCAGTCGCTGTGTGCGACAGTCGCATGCACTGCCATTCGAGGAACTGAGAAACATTTATGCAAAATGTGTGTTAATGGTAGAAATGTTGTGGTATTGCTGGATTCAGGTAGCCTTGTGACCCTGATAAAGGCTGAGTTAGTTAAAACAGAGGTCTCTGGGAATAGCAAGGTAGCTGTTATTTGTGTGCATGGGGACACCCGAGAGTATCCAGTGACTACAGTGTGTTTCGAGACCCCCAAAGGTACCCTCTCTCATCCAGTGGGCTTAGTATCTCAGTTACCGCATGACGCCATTGTGGGAAGGGATTTTCCGAAGTTCTGGGAACTGTGGGATGATCCTGAGCCCCTCACTGGTGCCCCTATGTACCAGGAATGTGATAGCCAGAACTCCCCTGAGAGTGGTGAGGACTCTCCGGAATTTCCCTTATCAGTATTGGCAGGGGAGACTCAAGAAACTGGAGAGGAGCCCACCTCCTCAGACGAAAACCTACCGTCTGTGGAGTTTTCTGATCTTGAGGTTCACAGGGAAAACTTTGCCACAGAACAGTTGAAAGACCCCGCCCTAATAAAGGCACGGGAAAACGTAGTGAAAATAGATGGCGAGTTAGTGAACCCAGATAATACCTGCACTTACCCATACTTCAGCGTAGAGAAGGACCTACTGTATCGGGTGGCAAAAAGGGCAGAAGAAACCGTTGAGCAGCTTGTGGTGCCCAAACCTTACAGGAAGTTGGTGTTGGAGTTGGCCCATGGGCACATTCTTGGAGGTCATCTGGGGACAGAGAAAACCCGAGAGAGGGTATTACAGAGATTCTATTGGCCGGGGGTGATGAAGGACGTAGAAAATTATTGTTCCTCCTGCCCTGTGTGTCAGAGGTTGGCCCCGATGCCACATTTCCGTAGCCCTCTGGTCCCTCTACCCATCATTGAGGTCCCGTTTGAGAGGATCGCCATGGATTTGGTAGGTCCTATAATCAAGTCCGCTAGGGGGCACCAGTACATATTAGTTATAATGGACTATGCCACCCGTTATCCAGAAGCGATCCCTCTCCGAAATACCTCGGCCAAAACCATAGCCAAAGAGCTATCTCTTGTTTTTAGCCGGGTGGGTATTTGTAAAGAACTGCTTACGGACCAAGGTACACCCTTTATGTCCCGGGTTATGAAAGAGCTGTGTAAATTGTTCAAAGTGACGCAATTGCGTACGTCTGTGTATCACCCCCAAACCGATGGGCTGGTTGAAAGATTCAACAAAACCCTAAAACAAATGTTGAAGAAAGTGGTGGATAGAGATGGAAAGGATTGGGACTGTTTACTTCCTTATTTGATGTTTGCTATTAGGGAGGTGCCCCAATCCTCTACGGGATTCTCCCCCTTTGAGTTACTGTATGGGAGACACCCAAGAGGGCTGTTGGATATTGCCAAGGAAACTTGGGAAAGTGAGAGTTCTCCCCACAGGAGTGTGATTGAGCATGTCGCCCTGATGCAAGATCGAATTGCACAGGTAATGCCCATCGTGAAGGAACATTTGGCCCAAGCGCAGTTGGCACAGCAGAGAGTGTACAACCGTGGAGCCAAGACCCGTACCTTTTCCCCGGGGGATAGGATATTGGTACTTGTCCCTACGGTTGAAAGTAAATTCCTTGCCAAATGGCAAGGCCCCTACGAGATAATGGAAAAAGTGAGCGAAGTGAATTACAAGGTCAGACAACCAGGAAGGCGAAAGCCCGAACAGATCTATCACGTTAATCTGTTGAAAGCCTGGAGGGATAGAGAGTCCCTAGTCGCAGACACTTGGTCACCAGCTCAAACTGGTTGCGTGATTCCTGAGGTTGGAATAGCAGCCACCTTGTCACAACCCCAACAACAGGAGGTTAAGGAGTTTGTGCTTCGCAACAAGGAGGTATTCTCTGAGCTGCCGGGACAAACATCTGGGGTAGAGCATGACATCATTACCCCGCCCGGTGAAAGGGTGAAGTTAAAACCCTATCGGATCCCAGAGGCTCGACGGGAGGCAATACGGGAGGAAGTACAGAAAATGCTGAACTTAGGGGTGATAGAGGAGTCCCAAAGTGATTGGTCTAGTCCCATCGTGTTGGTGCCTAAACCGGATGGGAGCTGGCGATTTTGTAACGATTTTCGTCAGTTGAACAAAGTTACAAAATTTGACACCTACCCCATGCCACGTATAGATGAGTTGATCGACCGGCTGGGAACAGCCCGATACATGACGACTCTTGACCTCACAAAAGGGTATTGGCAAATCCCCCTGGCCAAGTCGGCCAAAGAGAAAACCGCATTTGTAACCCCAGACGGGGCGTTCCAATATAAAAGAATGCCGTTCGGGTTACAGAATGCGCCGGCCACATTCCAGCGGAAAATGGACCAGATGCTGAGGCCCCATCGGAAGTATGCTGCGGCTTACCTGGATGACGTAATTGTCCATAGCACAGATTGGGCCTCACATCTGCCAAAAGTGCAAGCAGTCCTGGACTCTGTTCGGGAAGCGGGGTTTACGGCTAACCCCAAGAAGTGTACCATTGGGCAGGAGGAGGCCAAATATCTTGGGTACACCATTGGGAGGGGAGTAATAAAACCCCAACTCAACAAAGTTGAGGCCATCCAGAGTTGGCCACGTCCCAACAGCAAGAAGCAGGTACGAGCCTTTCTGGGAATCGCTGGGTATTATCGGCGATTCATTCCCCACTTTGCTTCTAAGGCTGTGCCCCTAACCAACCTGACGAAAGGGGAAAGGGTCGGTCATGATTAAATGGACCCCCGAGGCTGAGGCAGCATTCCAATTCTTGAAACAAGCCTTATGTAGCCAGCCAGTGTTGTACTCACCCGACTTCTCTAAAGACTTTGTCGTACAAAGTGATGCGTCAGATGTGGGGTTAGGAGCAGTATTGTCCCAGGTCTGGAACGGGGAAGAGCACCCAGTCATTTACCTCAGCAGGAAGTTGAAGTCCCATGAGGTAAATTACGCCACCGTTGAAAAGGAGTGTTTAGCGGTGAAGTGGGCTCTAGATTCCCTTCGGTACTACCTGCTAGGTAGGCACTTTGACATGGTTACGGATCACGCTCCGTTAAAGTGGATGGCTCAAAACAAGGAAACAAATAGAAGAGTGAATAGGTGGTTCCTGGCCCTCCAGGAATTCAACTTCACAGTAAAGCATCGCCCTGGCGTTCAAATGGGGAATGTGGATGCTTTGTCTCGAGTACATGAATGCCTGATTGCTGGTGTTCCAACCCCGAGGTTAAAACAAGAGGGGGGGGTATGTGACAGCAGGAAGGTAAAGTCACCTGGTTGCATCCAGGGGGGTAGATATATTTCGCCCAGATTCAGGCTTTACGCCGACTTATACAACTAGGTGGAGAGTTGTATAAGGCTAGTGGGCTCATGGATGACTCATACCTCTAGGGAGAGGGCTGGGCGTCGTGCAGACAGGGAGTTGATGAGACCAGCTGAAGCTTGTCAGCTCATTTAGGCCTCTATAAGAACTCCCAGATTCATTAGGTGTTAGCTCATGCCTGGAACCAGACCTGTGTGGACTGTCTAGGGAGAGTGAACCCCTGTGCGGTGAGACAAAGCCTGTGTGGCTATTTGCTTGGACATTTAAAACCAGGGACTTAGGGACTAGGACAGCACTAGGCTGATCCCAGTTGTTAGGAAACCTGTATGTTTAGTCAGAGGTCAACTTGACCAGGATTTATTTTGGTTATGTTTCTTTTGCTTTGCTGTGTTTTGTCACTGTAAATAGAAAATAAACCGCACCTTTTTTGATTTTGAAAACCACAACCTCCGTTTGCTGGGCCTGTTTTGTGTGGGGAGCCCATCCCGGGGGTCACACACACCCGCTGCCGAGCTAACCCCCTCACACTATTGCTAAGCCTAGTCTTAGCAATAGTTAATATGTTGCTATCAAATGCTACAGCAGCTGCTGAGTAGATGGGTCTTGAAAATGCCTGTACCTAACACCCAGCGCTTACGTGTCCCTGGACTAGTGTCTGTGTCTCTCTGTCAGCCACCATGACACAGCCTGCGCTCCTCTTTTAAAAAAGCCGGCTGGTCCAAGCCTGCGCCGTGAAGGAACGCGCACGCCGATCCACGTGCACGGCGGCGGCGCCAGACCCTGCCCCCTTGTGATATCCTCTCACTCTGGTACATGAGGGAGGGAAACCTTGTGTGTGCGTGATCCCAGGGGGAGGGAGGGGAGGTATCCAGCTAATGCCCCAGTTTACAGCAGACTTGGAGTCCCCACAGAACCCCCCCTCTTCGGATGGCTGACTACAGGAGAGGGAGAGCAAAACTTCTGCACAAGTGCTGCTGACACACAAAAATCCACCAGGCAAGCATGGTATGTTGACACCAGGTATGATAATACACCCTCTAGTGGCAAAAATAGGCAAGACATCATGTATTCATAAAAAAGAAGCCTATAGGATTTACCCGTGATCTTCTTAACTTACCATCCCCGCCGCAGGGTACTGCTGGAATATCACCCAATCTTCACCCATCACGGTGGGTTGGAGCCGTGCCAGACCTTCAATGCCGGGGTCCTTTTTAGATTTAGGGTCCACTGCCCTGGCAACCTGTGGTATAGCAATGTGACCAAGATGCTGGATCCCAGGGCCCAGCTCTACTGAGAGAAGCGTTACAGGCAAAACCTCGTTCTTCGGTACCGAGGCTCGGGTACCATCCACTGTAGCTTTTGCTGGCTCTTTGGATGGATCTGATTGCACAGCCCCTAGCCCTATGCAGGACCATTTACAGAGCTTTTCTTTAGCACAACATTAACTGTGACCAAAACCTTAGACACGGGCGAAAAAACGGAGGTACTCCCGGTATGGGAGGGGTTATATAGAGGGGGACTTCCTGTGCTTGATTATGCCAGTGTCCAAAACCTGAAGGTGGTGTAAAACCCATATGTTGTTACTATGGTGCTCTGTGTCCCGTGATGTACGTTAAAGAAACTCCCTACGCAGCTTAAGGTTACACCGATTCTCCTCCAATCTCATTGTGTGTCCCCGTGTCCTCTCACACCCCCTGAGATTGAATAGCTTTTTTCCTATGCTGGGATCACCACTGAGATATTTGTAAATAGCTTTCATGTCTCCTCTCAAGTGTCTTTTCTCCAGCGAGAATAAAATTTTGCGCTTGAAGTCGCTCCTCGTATTTGAGGTCCTCCAGCCCCCTAATTAATTTAGTTGCCCTTCTTTGGACTCTCTCCAGCTCCAGCACATCCCTTCTGAGGACTGGTGACCAAAACTGGACGGAATACTCCAGATGTTGCCTGAGCAGAGTTTTATAAAGTGGTAGAATTATAGTTTTATCTCTGGAGAAAATGACCAGTTACACTTACTGGTAACAGTGTTTCAGGGAAGTCTTCCAGGGCGACACCTTGAGAGATAACTGGTCCCACCTGCCAAGAAACACAATCAAAGAAGAGGTCAAAAACACCCGACCCTCCCTGTGCTCCTCAGTTGTGAAAAAGTATTGACCCACACCAGTGCACAAGAGTGAGATCCACCCCAAATGTTCATACAACACCAACACACAAAAAACGGGTAGGAAGTAGGCCTGCCGTCCTGGAAGACTTCCCAGCAACACTGTTACCGGTAAGTGTAACTGGTCATTTTCTCAAGTCGTCTTAACCCGAGGACTCTCATAACTCCTCTGAAGGAGACTTCCTCTGCTTCTAGGAGGGATGAGACTGCAGCCATCAGGCCCTCTCTACTTTCCCCGGGAGAAACACAAGCTTCTGTGCCCTGGAATCTACCAGGAACCCTAGGTAAACCTTGGTCTCCACCGGAATCAGAGGATTTTTCCTGGCTGATTACCCACCCCAGGGACTCTAAAGGTACTTACTACTTTGTCCAGGTCGGACAGTAGGAGATCGCGACTGGTTGTAAACCAAAAGGCCATCCAGATAGGGGATCAGCACTATCCCTTTTAGATGGAGGTACAAAACCACCTCTGCAAGGATCTTTGTGAAAACTCTCAGGCTGGCTGCCAGCCCAAAGGGTAGGGCGCAAAACTGCCAATGATCCAAGCCCTGACCCGAGAGAATCGCAAACCGTAGAAATTCCTGGTGCCCTGGGAGGGTGGGGTCGTGAAGATAGGCGTCTCTAAGGTCTATCGTGACCATAAACACCTCTTTCAGAAGATGCCTCCTGACCTCTTGTACCGTTGGAACCTGTTTAGACTTCTTAAATTTTGGGACCAAAAAGATGTGAGAATAAAACCCTCGACCACATTGTTCTACTGGGACAGGTACTATAACACCCTGCTCTGCTAGCTGCCTAAATCTCTGAAGAAGACGGGTTAGAAGGAAGCTTGGGGGAGGTGAGGAGAGTAGTTCCAACCTGTAGCCCTCGCTTATTATCCGTAGGATGTGGGGCTTTGAGTGATCCTTTCCCACTGAGTGACAAAGTGAGAGAACCTTCCCCCCACCCTAAGGTCACTTGGTATCTTTGTCAGTGGATTTTGGGCCGGAAAAGAGGAGGCCTCCTTTTTGCTTGCCCTTACCAACTCCCCATTTCTTGCCTTCCTTTTTATCCCTGAACCGGTTCCTAACCTGGGAGCCTCAAAAAAAAAAACCTTCCCCTATCTTTCTTAGGCTTTATCGGAAACTTCTTGCCCTTCTCTGTAGACCTAGAAAGGGCCTGGTCCAACCCAGAACCAAAGAGTAGAGACCACACAAACTTGTCTTAGATGTGTTGTCCCCATCCCAGGTCTTAACCCACAAGGCCCTCCTTGCGGAATTTAGAAGAGCCGCAGGCTTAGCGGTCATACGTACTGTTTCAAACGCTGCGTCTGCCAAGTAGGCCACGGCTCTACCAATCACCGCCAAGGAGTCCAAGACCTGTTTGCACTTGTAAGTTTGTGACACGTGGTCCATCGACTTTGTGACCCACATGTCTGCATTCCTGGTCACACAGGCCGATGCCAAGGCTGGACTCATGGCCGCAGCATTGTCCTCCCAGGCCCTGCACAGAAGGGTCTCGGACCGTCAGTCCATTTTGTCCCTGATATTGCCTGCATTCTCAAAGGAGAGGTCAGATTGTTTGGACACCTGTGCTAGGGAAGCATCTAGTCTGGGTGTCTTAAAAAATATCTTTCCTCCTCTTCCTCCTTGAAGGGGCACCTGCGTTTCCAGGTATTACATTTTAAGAGCTTCCTCTCAGGCTCCTTCCATTCTCTCAGAATGATGTCTTTGAGGGCCTGGTGGATTGGGAGAACCCTGGATTGGGGTTTAACCAGGCCTCTATACATCCTGTCCTGGGCAGAAAACTGAACTGTAGATCTCTTCTGACGCATACACTGCGCTAAGGAGACCCTCCATATCATCTGCAGAACAGATCTGTCTGCCTGGTCTGGAGTCTTCTTCCTCCTCCTGGCTGTCCTCCATTTCCTCCCCATCATCAGAAAAGCTATGACCGTAGACCTCTGCCTCCTCCTCTGAGTCCTGAGAGGGCAGTGACCGCAGGGGTTCAGGGCGTCTAAATCTGCCACCTGGATCCTGAGTTTTTGCTCTATTAGTCGGGGGGGGGGGATGCCTCCTGTGAGGATGAAACTTGCACTGCCTGGACCCTACTAGAGTGGGGCTTGGGTTCCCTGGGTTTCAGGGTTGCCTGGAAAGCCTTGAGGGTCGTTAACATCTCCGTTTGTACAGAGAGAAAGTCCCTCATGACCTGAGAAGTCTCCTTCCCAGATAACTTGTGGATACACTTTTAGGGTTTTGTGTGGTCCTGTGACAACTTGTCATTACAGTATCCACAACTCTTGGAACAGGAAGTGGTCTTAGACTTAGGACGGCTGGCGACCACCTGAGCAGTAACGTCCTCCCCTGAAAGCGACACATTTTCACACTTACTTCCATAATTCATTCTTTATTATTATTATTTTTTCTTTCCAATATAAACAATTCATTAAAAAAAAGAAACAATTAATCATTTTCTACATCATAAAATTAATAAATATGCAGAAAATAAGGACACATTAGATAATATACTAAAAACACCTAAGGGAAAAGAGATAACTGGGCCGAGGAACCTATTTCCCATTTGTTCTTCCACCTACCAGTATTGTAAACATAACATTACTCATTACTCCCCCCCTCTTTTTCCTCCCCTTCTTTCATCACTCACGTAGTCTCATTACAATTAGCTTCCTAAAGCAATTCTCTCGCCCCGTTCTCTCTTTTTCCTTGGCTTAACCAGTCGAATTAAAGAAACATTGCACCGCTGAGTTATCAAATGTGCGACTTTCCCGTCAGATATTCTATTTTCCAGCCCTGCTATTCATTTTAGCCTCTAGGGAGGGGAACCCATTTTTTCCAGCCAAGGTCTCCACATCTTCGCAAATTCCCTAAAGTTACCTCTTTTTGTATAGACTGCTCTTTCTTTACAGATGGTCTCGTTTATTACCCTGATCCAATCTTTTACTGCCGGGGGTATTGTCGCCTGCCATCTCATAGCTATTATTTTTCTGGCTTGGAACAAACATCTCAATATTGCAACTGTGGTACTCTTCTGCTCCTCCCGTTCCTTCCTATATCCCAGTATACATAATGTGGCATCCATTTCTAATACTATTCCAAATGCATCACTCACGGCATTAAGCACTCCCTCCCAGTACCGAAACAACTTTGGGCATCGCCACACCATATGTATAAGATCTCTGGACCCCTGGCATCTAGGACAGTTATCATATGATCTTCTACCCTACTTGAACAGACGCTTGGGAGTGTAATAAGCTCTGTTTATCTACATCAGGTGGGAGACTTTTTGCGGGGTGAAACTGATACCATCGGTCCCATCTCTAGGATTCTCGTCCATCGCTCCTGTGTTATTTCCCCTATATCCTCTTCCCACCTCTCTCCTACCTTCCGGAGTTTAAGCCCTGTGTTGACTTTTTTGCTTATCTGTTCGTATATTTCGGATATAAGACCCTTAGTTGAGCCTGCCTTAAGTATGTTTTGAAATAGAGGCATTTTGTTCCATTCTAAGGTTTGTGTCCTGAATTGGGCTTCAAGGGTGTGCCCCACCTGGAGGTAAGTAAAAAATGAGTGTTGTGGTATGTTAAATTCCTGTCTCAAGTCCAAGAATTTCTTAAAGGTATTGCCATCATACAGTTGTCTCATCCTTTTAATACCGTGTATTTCCCATTCTCTGACCTTTCCTATCTGGAGGATTTCCTACAGGTTGCTGTTATTCCAAAGGGGAGTGTAATCAGTTAGCCCCGTGTATCCCATCAGTTTTTTAATTGTTTTCCATATTTTGGTTATCATTTTTATTATTGAATTCCTATAACAGAATTAATCCGCCTCTAGTACTTCAATAATTGTATTATGTAATGCTCCATTTAACATTATTCTCCCATTTGGGGTACCTCCTCCCGGGGTGTCACATCCCAATAGATGTTGCAGTTGTGCCGATAGATAATAACTCTCGGGGTGAGGTAATGCCAGGCCTCCTTCCCTTGCCGGCAGTTGCATTGTACGAAGTCGGATCCTGGCTTGTCCCCTTTTCCATATTAACTCTCTGAAAAGGGTTTCAATTTTATTAAACAATTTTTTACATATATAGACTGGAGAATTGTGCAATATATACAGCAATTGTGGCTGCCAGATCATCTTAATTAGGCTACATCTACCTGCCGCCGACAAGGGAAACCGTTTCCAGTTGTTAATTTTTTGTTTGAATTTGGCCAGTAGCGGTATTAGATTTTTACTTATATATTGATTGGGGTCTTTCGTCACTGATATCCCCAAGTATCTTAGTGTATCCACTACCGCCAATTGTGGCATTCCTGGCACTATTACTTCTCCAATCGGGTCCACCGGTAATAACTCAGACTTTTCCCAATTTATCTCTAGGCCTGTAAATCTACCAAATTCCTCCACTTTACTCATTGCTTTTACCAATGATTGCTCCATATCTCCCAGGAAGAGCAGGATATTGTCCGCATATAACACGATTCTTTCATCTCCTGTCTTCCTCTGGAAGCCGGATATCTCAGAGCTAGATCTTATAGAGATGGCTAAAGGTTCCATCGCTAGGGAGAAGAGCAGGGATGACAGAGGGCATCCCTGTCTTGGTTCCCTCTCCAATACAATCTTTTCCGAGAGTTCATTAATAATTCTAAGCCTGGCACTAGGGTTATCATAAAGCTTTTTTACCCATCCAATAAATATGGGGCCAAGTCCAAATTTCCCCAACACCCTCCAGATATAGCCCCATTCCACACTATCGAAAGCTTTAGTCACATCCAGTGACAACACGGCTCTTGATCCCTCATTCTTCGTCGGGGTTTGTAAATTTAGAAATGTCCTTCTAATATTCATACTAGTAGATCTATTAGCTATAAATAAGTCTATTAAGCCTAGCTGCTAAAACCTTAGCTAATATCTTAGCATCCAAGCATAAGAGAGAAATTGGTCTATATGCTGCGGGGTCTAGGGGGTCCTTCCCTTCTTTTTATATAACTATAATAGTTGCCTCTAACAGACGCAGGAAGTCTTTCCTCCATTGCCGCTCCATTTATTGAAAAAAGACCAACTCCTGTGATGAAGAACGCGGTTGCCATCAACCCTTGTGAATTCAATTAGAAAATAACCTCTTACTGGGCGGGATTTTTGAGGCAACAAATATGAAACAAAAGAAATATATCAAATTTTATATTTATTGTAGAAAAAAGATTGTTGTAGAAAAAGCATTACATATGATTGTTAAAAACATGGATCATGATTGAACTAGACATAGAGATACTATCCATTATCAGTAACATAGCACCAAATCAACTGGTGACGACCACAGATGTGTACTTGACGCGTTTCAAATGCAAAGCATCCCCCTTCAAGGGATATTACAGTATCACAGTCTATAATAAATCAAAAAACGAATTTCTATTAAACATCAAGACAAGTGAAAAAATTGATCACCATCCCTTAACCCATTAGGGTATAGAAAAAATGGAGACTCACTTGTGTTCAATCATATGCACCAAAAGATTCCATGGACACATCTCCCAGGCAAAAGGGCACAGACAGTGGGATTCACTCCTCCCCAGACTCTCCCAACTGGAAAGGATGCAGCTCCTTGTCTCCACTCTCCATAAGTGTAACGAAAAAAGTTCCAACTGAACTGGTGTTTAAAAGAAAAGGGGGATAACTATAAAAAAACAAAAAAAATTGGAAGGATAAAAAAGTGTGCTTGATTAGCAAAAAGGAGGGCTAACTCTCCGGAATATTGGGGGGTGCAAAACTAATATGACTCACCCAGGTATCCAGAAAGGCAAAAGTGCCTAATTTCTCCAAAGAGCCCAAGAGAAGTGAGCCTACTGGTCCCGGATGATATGCGGGGGATCCTACAGTTCCGGCTCCTTCAAAAATATTCCTTCCACAGGTGTTGCTGATCCCAAATACCTCCTGCCTCCAGTAATGGCAGAGGGAAATGACACCAGTGAATCAGTTTGGCGCTCTTTTATACTTACCTACAACGGCTCAATGCGGTGATCGCATGTCCCGCCATGCTGCCGCGTCCGCATGGTGAAGACGTGGCGCAGGGTGCCGTATCATTGCTGAGCGACCGATCATGCAAGCCGTCAATCCGACGGTGCGCAATGTCCTCACTTCCGGCGCACAGGTGCCGGAAGTTGGTCGGCAGCCATCTTAGGTATGGGCTAATGCGTCTGAAAAAGGGGCAAAAACCAAAAGGTCCAGGAAAGGACATATGAAATTCTGCCAGCCGAGATGGAGTATTAAGCCTATACAGGGGAAAACACAAAACAAGCTTGTGAATACGAGGGAATGTGGGAGCCGGTAATTAAAGAGGAAAAGGGGATTCCTCAAAATTAAATTGCTTGGACCATAGATGTTAACGGGGGTCCAGAACGAAAGAGACTAATACCACCGTTGCCATAAGTTTCCCCAAGAGATTAAGTTATGCATCCCAGATTCCCAGGGCATCGATAGAGGAGAAAACTCCAAAATCTCCCCTGGCAACGGATGGAAAGTGGAGGTGGAGCAAACAAAAAATCACAGGAGGGAGAGAGGGGAGAAGAAGAATCCCAAACAAATGCCTGTATTGATATAATTGCCCGTGCCTAGGAGAATATGTATCCAAGGAAAGAACTGGAACATAAATCATACATTAGAGACATGAATACCAAAATAGTCATGAATCATTATAACAAAATTTGAAAATGGCATCTGCAGACAAATACATAATTATACATGTCGATCAAAGGCCTATAGAAAAATTATACAAATATATGTAAACATATATAAAACTAAAAACCCCGTTCTATGCCTCCCCACTCTGTGCCATGATTCCCAGGTGTCCAAACCAGGATAATGTTGTATCCCAGGGAGGGAGAAAAGGGGGAGCAACCCTAGTGTGGAAACAAACCCCATCTGTCCAAACCCGAAGGTCAGACAAACTAGGAAAACTGGATTGGGGGGAGCGGATGGCTCACCCCCTAGGTCAATAACTTGAAGAAAAAATCAGGGTTAAGGTGCTAAATACTGGAGTTGCCTCCAACATCGACGCAGGAAGTCTTCCCTCCATGGCCGCTCCATTTAATACTTTTATGAACTCCGGAAGTAATATTTATATACCTCAGTCGGTAGCCCATCTGGGCCGGGCGACTTTTGGTTTGCCATGTCAGCTACTGCCTGCTGAATTTCTACAAGAGTTATTGGAGTTTCTAATTCATCCCTTTCCTCTTGTGTGATAGTTGGTATCTCTATCTTCCCCAGGAAATCCTCCATTTCTCCTTCCACCCCCACCCTCTGTGCGGTATAGAGTTTTTTATAGTACGCCCTAAAGATCTGTACTATCTCTGAGGTATTTGTTGTAATCTCTCCTCTAGTAGATCTAATAGCCCGGATAGTAGAGGGGGGGGGGGGAGTTAGACTTCACCAATTGCGCCAGCATCTTTCCTACGCTTTCGCCCTCTGCAAAGACTGCCGCAGGAAGAGTCGTCTAGTCTCAACTTTCCGTATAATTGCTATCTTATAATCTTGATGTTTATCTAGCCATATTTTTTTCCTCCCCGGTGTTGGATCTATTACATAATTAGTTTTGGCCTCTAATGCCTCTCTACGGGTATTTTCCTCCCATTCTCTGGCTTTATTATTAAATTTGGCCACCTGCTGGATCAGGATACCCCTGAGATACGCCTTCAGGGTATCCCAGGCCCGCAGTGCCTTCATTAAATTCCACAAAATCCCTCAATTTAGGCAGGACCTCATCTGTTTTCTTTATTAACTCGAGCCAGTATGGGTTTATTTTCCACTCTCTCAGGGCTCTTTTTCCCCCTAGGTTTAAGGTAAGAACCATTGCGGAATGATCTGACACTCCTCTTGGCAAGTATACAATCTTTCCCATAATCTGCAGCGCTCTATCATTCCCCAGGGCCAGATCTATCCTGGAGAGCGTGGAATAAGAGCTTGAGTAGCAAGAATATTGCTGGACGCCCGGATTCCGCACTCTCCACATGTCTATCAGCCCTACTTCCTCCAGAAGTTGACTCAATCGGCTCTTCTCTATAGGCTCGGGATGCACCGGTGCGGGAAACCTATCAACCTTTTTGTCCAAGACCTCATTAAGGTCTCCTACCACTATAACCGGCACTTCTTAGGGCTCTTTTTCCCTCTAGGTTTAAAGGTAAGAACCATTGGGGAATGATCTGACACTCCTCTTGGCAAGTATACTACCTTTCCCATAATCTGCAGCGCTCCCCACATATACCCAACATAAATTCATTTAATCTAAACAATATATCCATTTTAAAAGGTGGAGGGATATATATGTTTACCACTATATACATTCTATTATCAATTGAGCAGTATAAAAAAATATATCGGCCGTTCTCATCTATGCAGGTCCGTCTGCAGCAAAAACTCACCCCAGCTCTCACCCCAGCTCTCACCATAACGCTTACTCCTTTTGAATATGAGGAGCATACTGAATGATACTGAGTTGGATATTTTTTGCTCTGTAATTGCTGGGTTGTATACTTTGTTAAGTGTGTTTCCTGCAGACAGACCAGCTCTACCCCATATCTCTACAGCATAGAGAACACTGCTGCTTTTTTAGCCAATGTCCCCAAACCCCTGACATTCCACGAGCCTATATTTAATGTTTTACTTTGCATATGGGAGCAGGGGGTATATCATGAGCTGCCGAGGGTACCTATTCAAAAATAAATTCACATACATAATACATAACTAATCACTACCCTAAAATCCTTTGTTTTGTGTCGTGTATACTTCTCTTTTACAATATTTTTTATAATTTTTAGCACAGCAACCCAAAAAGTGTATATACAATCAAAAATTATTTTCATGTGAGTTTCAAACATTATTTTACTGTACCAGTGATTGTCCCCTTTTATATTGCAGCCTCCTAGCGTGATTCCCTGTACTATTCTTTTGTCCTGTGTCCTTAAAGTGGTTGTAAACCCTGTCGTTATTTTTTTATCTAACCTGCAAGACAAAGCTATAATGAGCTAGTATGACGTCCGTGTCCCTCCTCTAGCCGCATCCATCGCTGCGGCGATAGCCGGAATGTTATTTCAGGGTATCGCCGCTGCAGCCAATCACAGCGCCGCTCCGGCGCTGTGATTGGCCGGAGCGGCGAAGACGTGACTCCGCGCATGCGCGCGTGATCCGTCGAATTTGGCTATGTCGTCGAATGTTGCAACCTAGCCGAATTTTTGAATGGCGTTAACCCCATGCGCATGTGCATGACGTCAGCGTCGCCGCATTTAAATGCAAATATCTCCTTAACCGTGCAGGTTAAGGAGATATTTCATGCACCTACAGGTAAGCCTTAATCTAGGTTTACCTGTAGGTGTTTGTTTATAAAGTGGATTTACAACCACTTTAATTCTTAAAGTGGTTGTAAACCCCCTTTTGCAACTTGCACCTACAGGTAGGCCTAGATTAAGGCTTACCTGTAGGTGCAAGAAATATCTCCTAAACCTACACGGTTTAGGAGATATTTGCTAAAAATGACATTGCTCCGTGTCGCCTTGTCTACGGCGCATGCGCGCCGTAGGCAAGGGCGCATTCATGGGGTTAATCCCATTCACAAATCCGGCTAAGTCCCAGCATTCTCCGACTTAGCCGGATTCGACGACTCCCGCGCGCGTGCGCGAAGTCACGTTTTCGCCGCTCCGGCCAATCACAGCGCCGAAGCGGCGCTGTGTTTGGCTGGAGCGGCGATACCCGGAAGTAACCTTCCGGCTATCGCCGCAGCGATGGCTGCGGCTGGAGAGGGAGACGAAGACGGCTTCGGGGGCCCCGATCTAAGATAAGTGATGCATAATGAGCTATTATGCTAGTCATATTAGCTCATTATGGCTTTCTCTTACAGGTAGTTTAAAAAAAAAAAAAAAAAAAACTTTTTTCAGAGGTTTACAACCACTTTAAGCTCTCATTTGATCCATATTTTACAAGAGTTAGTAAACAATCTATTCCTGTGTCACTTACCCTCTCCCACCCCCCCTTTCCACTCTCCCCCTCCCACCCTTCCCTCCTTCCTCCCCTCCACCTATCTTGGTGTCCCCCCTAGAGGCTTTTTAGTGACCGTTTCCCACACCACCTGTTCCTCATATTCACTCCCTTCCAACCCCATTCATCATGTGTGCACATCTGTCTCTCCCCCCCCTAATTTATTAATTCACAAAATGAAAGAAAAAAAAGAAACAAAAAAGAGACAAATAAAAAAATAAATATAGGATTTTTGTACTCACCGTAAAATCCGTTTCTCTGACGTCCATGGACCGACGCAGCTCTCATACTGATTACATGTGGGTATATGTCCCTGCACGCAGGAGAAGACCTAGGCAGAATGTTAGAGGTTAAAACATTCTAGAACAAGCCAGAGCTGAACAGCCCCGCCCAGGGGGGCGGTCCCTCCGGACATTACCCTCCCACCTGCAGCTAGCAGCCTCAGTTCGTAACAAAGCAGTACAAACTTAAAAAGGAAGGGTGGGTGCTGCGTCGGTCCGTGGACGTCAGAGAAACGGATTTTACGGTGAGTACAAAAATCCTATTTTCTCTTATCGTCCATGGACAGACGCAGCTCTCATACTGATTACATGTGGGACGTCCCAAAGCAGTATAAGAAAAGGGTGGGAGCAAAAAAAGTAAGGAACAACCAAAACTTCACTCCAAACCAGCAGAGCCCCTCAACGGAGGAGTTGCAACATTAGACAGCGGCCTGCAACACTTTGCGGCCGAAGGAAGCATCCGAAGATGCAGCCACATCAACCTTGTAGAACTTTGAAAAGGTATGAACGGACGACCAAGTCGTCGCCTTGCACACTTGTGCAACCGACGCTTGATGTCGGAAGGCCCGGGAAGCACCAATTGCCTTGGTGGAATGCGCCGCAACCGGAAAAGGAGGCGCCCGCCCCTTAAGGGCATAGGCCTGTATGACGGTCTGCCTGATCTACCTAAAGACGGTGGCAGACGACACCGCTCGGCCCTGTTTTGGACCAGACACAGATTTCCGAATGGAAACAGTAGCAGACAGGTACACTCGTAAGGCTTGTACCCATCTTAATGTATGAAGCGCAAACTCTCAGGGATGCGATGGGTGAGGACGGAAGAACAATGTCCTTCTTAAGGTGAAAGGCCAAGACCATCCTTAGAAAAGAAGGATAGTCGTGGGCGCAACACCAACATATCCTTATGGAGGACCAAGTAAGGCGACTTGCCAGACAAGGCCGCCAACTCAGACACCCGTCTAACCGAAGCAATGGCCACTAAGGCCAACTTCTGGGACAAGGTCAAGAGAGGAATCTCTCTGATATTCTCAAAGGGATGTTCTTGGAGAACCGAGATGCATCAAAATCAGATCCCAAGTAGGGAGAGGAGGCTTGACAGGGGGGATCACATGGCGAACCCCCTGCACAAAAGGTGCTAATCAAGGAATGGCCCGGTAGCGGTCGTTGAAAAAGACAGCCCGGGCCGAAATCCGACCCTCAAAAAAAGGTATGCAAGGCCAGCTTTTGGGTCACACCACGCTGTAAGAACAGCAAAATCCTGGGAACGGAATACATCTGAGGATGCCACTCAAGTTCCTCGCACATAGCGATGTAAGCCTTCCAGGTACGGTGAGATATCTTTCTGGAGGAAGATTCCCGTGTCAACAACATAGAAGAGATGACCGAATACGACAGAACTCGGTCCTTTATCACCTGGCTTTAAACAGCCATGCCATGAAAGCCAAGGACTGTAAAGCAGGATGAAGTATGCTCTGCGAAGCTGGCGAGGCAACAACAGTAGCAGAGGGTAAGCATATTGTCATGTACCTGGGTGTATTTGAACCGGGATCTTCCTGGTCCCAAAGCTGCAGCCTTACCTGTTGCGCTACTGAGCAGATCTAGACTTTTGGAAATGTCCTCTCAGTATTAAACATTACCTTGGACTCACTAGCCCCACCTACTGCCAGCTGTGGACAATTTTCAATCAAAGCAGCCCTTAAAAAGGAAGTGATGCTATCTCTCAGCGCCCGTTTGTGTGGAATAGCTCCCTGGGTGTTGTGACTGCTTTTTGATCCTGATTTTCGTGTTGAACTTCTGCCTGAATTCCTGACTACTCTCCAGCCTGCTGATTTTGTACTTCACTGCCAGCTCGTGTATGACCTTTGCCTGCCTGACCACTCTCTGGATTTCGATCGTGTACCATTTTGCCTGATCTGTTGCCAACCTAATCTGCCTGACTACGTTTTCGCCTGAATCCTCAGCACACAAGTTCCACTTCGGACACTACCTATCACAGGTACCTTACATTACAAATGGGCCACAATGACAGTGGACCCTGCTGAGATTGTTAAGGCGATTTCACGTCAGGGACAATTGATTGGAGCTCATGAACAGCATCTTTCTTCCCTGGACGCCAAGTTAGATGAACTTTGTACTATGCTTAAATCTTGTTTGCCTGCTTCCTCTGCAACGGTCCAGACTCTGGATCCTACTCCTGCTACGATCCAACCCACCTCTTCTGTACCACCCAAACTTCCTATGCCTGACAAATTTGGTGGTGATACTGAGGACTGCAGAGGCTTTTTAAATGTTTGCCGTTTGCATTTCCGCAACAACCCTGGGACCTTTAGCACTTCTTCTGCCAAAGTGACTTTTGTAATTTCCTTGTTAAAGGGGAAGGCCCTGGCCTGGGTCTCTCCTTATCTGGAACGCAATGATCCTGTGCTGCAAGACACTGACAAATTTCTGGCTTCTCTCCAGACTGTATTTGACAAGCCAGATAGAGCTTCTGCAGCTGAGTACTCACTCTTGGACATGCAACAAGGCACCAGGTCTGTGGCACAATATGCTATTGAGTTTCGTACCCTTGCTGCTGAGACTACTTGGGACTCAAGGGCATTACGTGCAGCCTTCCGAAAAGGTCTTGCAGATCGCATCAAAGACGAATTAGTCTATAAGGATTCCCCAGAAGACCTAGAGAAATTCATAGAGCTCTGTGTTCGTCTGGATGTCCGGTATCATGAAAGGTGCCAAGAGAGACTTAGAACTCGCAAGTTTCCTCGGCCAGTCTACCGTTTGGCCCCTAACTTCCAAGCACCACCTCAGCCAGAACCTGAAATCTCAGTTGAACCCCAGACACCTGTGGAACCCATGGATGTAAGCCGTCTCCACCTAACTGAGTCTGAGAAACAAAGGAGGCGTGCATTGGGCCTATGCCTATACTGTGGACTTAAAGGACATTTATTATCTGTCTGCCCTTCCCGTCCAGTAAAAGGCAGGGTCTAACCAGTGTTGGAGGAGCTGGCTTAGACCTTACAGGTATATCCTCCAAGACCAAGATTACCATTCCTGCAATTATCCATTTACCCTCTAAACTTGTCTCCTGTGAGGCTTTTGTGGATTCTGGAGCTGCTGGCATATTCTTGGACTACACTTTTGCTAAAAAAAATAATATCCCATTTGTTCCAAAATCTAGACCCCTGAACATTACCACCGTGAATGGACAACCCTTGGGAGATGGCATTGTAAAATTTGAGACTATGACAATCACCCTTCAGGTAGGCGTACTCCACAAAGAGGAAGTTGTCTTGTCTCTTATTGATTCTCCACTTCTGCCTGTTATCCTTGGTTACCCATGGTTACAACAACATAACCCTTCTTTTGATTGGGAAAATGGAGAACTAACCTCTTGGGGGTCGTTCTGTCATTCAAACTGTTTGTCTCAACCCAAAAGACTTCCTGCTTGTATGTTGGCTTCCGTGGCCGTCCCACCTACCTTGCCTCATGAATACCATGCGTTTGCAGACGTATTTTGCAAGCAAAAGGCAGAGGTTTTACCTCCACATCGTTCTTTTGACTGTGCAATTAAATTGATTCCTGGAGCACCTCTTCCCAAAGGAAGGACCTATCCCCTGTCTTTGCCTGAACAAAAATCCATGGAGGAATACGTAAAAGACAACTTGGAAAGAGGTTTTATCCGACCCTCTTCTTCTCCAGTAGGGGCAGGTTTTTTCTTTGTTGAAAAAAAAGATGGGGGTCTTCGACCATGCATAGACTATCGAGGGTTAAATCAAATCACTGTAAAAGACTCCTACCCTTTGCCTCTCATTCTTGAACTGTTTGATGTACTTAAGGGGGCTGTTATCTTCTCCAAGCTAGACCTACGAGAGGCTTATAATCTAATTCGAATTAAAGACGGGGACGAGTGGAAGACAGCATTCAACACTCGTAATGGACATTTTGAATATCTGGTTATGCCATTTGGCTTGTGTAACGCCCCTGCTGTCTTCCAACGTTTCATGAATGAAATTTTTCATGATTTCAGCAACAGTTTTGTGATCATCTACTTGGACGACATTTTAATCTTTTCCAAGACTCATCTAGAGCACATCTCGCATGTAAAGCAGGTATTGCAACGACTGAGAGAAAACCATCTTTACGCGAAGATTGAGAAATGCAGTTTCCATCAAAGCCGTATTCCTTTCCTTGGATACATTAAAAGTGCTGCCGGTTTCCAAATGGACCCTCAAAAACTTTCCGCTGTCTTGCAATGGCCCCAACCGACCATGTTAAGAGGGCTCCAAAGCTTTCTAGGGTTCGCAAATTACTACAGACGCTTCATCAAAGGTTTTGCCTCCATTGCGGCCCCCCTTACTGCTATGACTAAGAAAGGTACAAATTGCAAGGTATGGTCCTCAGAAGCAGAATCGGCTTTCCAGCAATTAAAAGACATGTTCAGCAAAGCTCCAATTCTTCAGCATCCAAATCCCGATCTCCAGTACATAGTTGAGGTTGATGCCTCTGAGGTAGGAGCAGGTGCCGTGCTCTCCCAGAGACAGCCTAAGTCTGGTAGAATCCATCCAGTAGCATTTTTTTCTAAAAAGTTTTCTCCAGTGGAGATGAATTACGATGTTGGGAATCGAGAACTACTGGCCATCAAATTGGCATTGTCTGAATGGCGACATCTTCTGGAAGGGGCTCCCAAACCTTTTTCTATCCTCACTGACCATAAAAACCTACTGTACCTTCAGACTGCAAGACGTTTGAACTCACGTCAGGCTCGATGGGCTCTGTTTTTCTCCCGTTTTAATTTTGTTCTTTCTTATGTTCCTGGGCATAAAAACAAGAAAGCCGATGCTCTTTCCAGACAGTTTGCTACCTCTGAAGAAGACCAACCTACCGAGCAGTATATAATCCCACCTCACAAAATTGTCGCACAGATCTCTACGGCTCTTTCCCAACAGTTACAAGAAACCCAGAATTGTGTTCCCCAAGGCTTGAAGATACCACCAGGTCGCCTGTTCGTAGCCCCTAGCCTCAGAAAACCTGTACTCCTCTGGGCACATGATGGTGTTTTATCTGGTCATCCTGGTGTCACCATCACTCTTAAGACCTTGCAGCGTCATGTCTGGTGGCCTCATATGAAAAGGGATGTTACTGACTATGTGGCTGCCTGTCCAACTTGTGCTGCTAATAAAGTACCCCGTACATTGCCTACTGGACTGTTACAACCACTTTCAGCACCTCGTCAGCCTTGGACCCATTTGACTATGGACTTCATTACAGACTTACCCAAGTCCGAGGGCATGACTGCTATATGGGTCATAGTGGATGGCTTTTCAAAAATGTCTCATTTTGTGCCGCTCCCGGGATTACCTACAGCGGAAGCACTGTCTACTCTCTTCCTTTCCCATATTGTGAGATATCATGGCATACCTACCAATGTCGTCTCAGACCGCGGATCCCAGTTTGTTTCCCGATTCTGGAGAGCGTTCTGCAAGAAACTGGGAGTAACGCTTTTACTCTCTACCTCACATCACCCTCAAACAGATGGTCAAACCGAACGCATGAACCAGACCCTAGAAACCTATCTTCGACATTATGTCAATGCCTTACACTCCAACTGGTCTGAGTATTTGCCTTTAGCTGAGTTCGCCATAAATTCCCGTTGGCACAGTGCTCTTCATACCACACCATTCTACGCAGCCCTAGGCTATCACCCTCAGACTTTTCCCCTACTTCAGCCTTCTTCTGGTGTACCAGCAGCAGATCAGCGGGTTAAAAATATTCTGCTACATTGGAAAAAGATTCGCTTATTACTACGGAAGTCAGCAGGCAAGTATGCACTTTTTTCCAACAAACGAAGACGCCATATACCTCCATATGTGGTGGGGGACAGAGTTTGGCTATCAACCAAATATGTGAGACTGAAACAACCTTCTACCAAATTGGGCCCTCGATTCATTGGTCCTTACAGAATTATTGCTCGAGTCGGGCCAGTCTCCTATCGGTTGAAATTACCCTCCTCTCTCCGGATTCATCCTGTGTTCCACGTTTCCCTCCTCAAAAAAGCAATTTTCAATCGCTACTCCAGAACGCAACAGCTACCTCCTCCTGTTCTTGTTGGTGGACAAAATGAGTTTGAAGTCTCCAAGATTCTTGATTCTAGAAGACAGGGTCGTGGCCTTCGGTATCTGGTTCATTGGAAGGGATATCCTGTCACAGACCGTTCCTGGGTTCCAGCCAAAGATCTGCATGCCCCTTCTCTTATTCGAGACTTCCATGCCTCCTTTCCCACTAAGCCCCGCTAGGCCCCCAGAGGGGTCCACTGGGGAGGGGGCCCTGTCATGTACCTGGGTGTATTTGAACCGGGATCTTCCTGGTCCCAAAGCTGCAGCCTTACCTGTTGCGCTACTGAGCAGATCTAGACTTTTGGAAATGTCCTCTCAGTATTAAACATTACCTTGGACTCACTAGCCCCACCTACTGCCAGCTGTGGACAATTTTCAATCAAAGCAGCCCTTAAAAAGGAAGTGATGCTATCTCTCAGCGCCCGTTTGTGTGGAATAGCTCCCTGGGTGTTGTGACTGCTTTTTGATCCTGATTTTCGTGTTGAACTTCTGCCTGAATTCCTGACTACTCTCCAGCCTGCTGATTTTGTACTTCACTGCCAGCTCGTGTATGACCTTTGCCTGCCTGACCACTCTCTGGATTTCGATCGTGTACCATTTTGCCTGATCTGTTGCCAACCTAATCTGCCTGACTACGTTTTCGCCTGAATCCTCAGCACACAAGTTCCACTTCGGACACTACCTATCACAGGTACATTACACATATATCAGGCGATACTGCCCCCACGGGCTTCCAACGCGTCTGACGCATCCGCCCAGGGATCCCTGGACCTGACCACGATCTTGCCACCTTGCGAGTGAGTCGAGAGGCCACAAGGTCCACTTCCGGTGCCCCACCTCCGGTAAAGAAGGTGGAAACACCTCCGGATGCAAGGACCCTTCGCCTGCAATGCACACGGCCGACAGGACCGTCTTGCAGCGAGATGTATGAAAATCCCAAAGAGACTCTGCAATGTATCGGAGAAGGGAGGCCCCAGTGTACAGGGTGCCTCAAATGTTGGCCAATAAAGGCAACTTGACGGTACTTCCCTAGAAACTCGGTCAGAGGACTAGTACCTCAGCCTCCACAGGTGGCGCAAACCCACCCCCGGCACAGAAACCCTAAAGGCTAAAGCAGTTTTAGTGCACCTGCTAGACGACTGATGGATGAAGCAGAGGCTTTTGCCCAGTCATTGAGCTACAAAAAATGCCAGAGACGCAGCCACTAACGGGCGTAACGCTAACCCCAGCCTGGCGAACACAGTCCAAGCCAGCGCTTCTGATCACCACTGAAAGCAGGTGGAAAGTGGTACCCCTGAAACCAGGGATCCTTGTGACAATGCTCCATCCAGCAGCTACCCATGGATAGGTGCTGATTGTGCAAGCACATAGTTTATACTATGTATTGCGTCAAACGCACAAATGGAGAGTGTGGGAGGAAACCCACCCAGCCACAAAGAGCATAATACCACCACATACAGCATATGTAGTTTAGTATTTGTGGATAAACCTATTAAACGCGTATATACTGTGCCAGCAACGAAGGCACGCACATCATCGGGGCCTGGACGTAAACCAGGCACGCAGATTGCGTACACAACCGTCTAGGTATGTTAGCCTGCGAATAAACAAATTGCACATGTTTATACTGTGCATAGCGCTGAGAATGCGCACACCATTGGAACGCAGGGGAGAAACCTGAGCACCCGGATGAAACCCATGCAGACTGCATACGCATACCGTGTATGGTATTATAGTATGTGTGCTAAACATTTTGCACAAGCCCATGTGTGCATAGCACCGAAGGCGCGCACACTGTTGGCGCGTGGGAGGAACCGAAGTACCCCACGCATACTCAGAGAATGCAATACCTACAGCTACTGTAAATGTATTTAGTGTATAGACATAATGTGTATGTTTACACCGTGTATTGCACCAAAGGCATGCATGGCATGTAGCATGGGCAGAAACCCACGCAGACTGCATACGCATACCGTGTAGGTATTATAGTGTGTGTGCTAAACCTTTTGCACAAGCTCATGTGTGCATAGCACCGAAGGTGCGCACACCGTTGGCGCGTGGGAGGAACCGAAGTACCCCACGCATACTCAGAGAATGCAATACCTACAACTACTGTGAATGTATTTAGTGTAGTGTATAAACATAATGTGTATGTTTACATCGTGTATTGCACCAAAGGCATGCATGTCATGTAGCGTGGGCAGAAACCCACGCAGACTGCAAAGACATACCGGGTAGGTATGTTAGTATGTGGATATCCAATCGCACAAATTTAGACTGTACATAGCGCCGAAGCGCCCATACCAATGGAGTGTGGGAGGGAACCGGAGTACCCAGAGGAAAAACACACAGACTGCCTACACATACCGTGTAGGTATTATAGCATGCGTGATAAACATTGAACATGTTTAACTGTGCAGAAGGCCAAAGGCGCACATACCGTCAGCGCGTGGGAGGAAACCGGAACACTCGGAAGAACTCCACGCAGACAGCACACAGATACCGTGTAGGAATGATAGCATGTGAATCAACATATTGCACATGTTTTATGCTGTACATTTCCATTGGAGCGTGGGGGAAAACCGGAGTACCCGGAGGAACCCCACGCAAACAGTATACCCATACTGTAAACATGTATAATATGTGCAATAAACATACTGAACATGTCTATACTGTGCAGAGAGCCGAAGCGCACATACCATGAGAGTGCGGGAGGACACCGGAGCCCCCGCCAACCCAGAGAGTATAATACATACATATACTGTGAATGTATCTGGAGTCGTGCATAAACATTATTTGTAAGTTTATATCATGTATGGCACTGAAACACAGCATTGGAACGTGGGGACAGCCACGCAGACACAGAGACCAATAACACATACATACACTGTGAATGTATGCAGTGTAGAGGTATAGGATGAGTTAAATTATGGCGCAGAGGCGCATAATCTTCTCTGTATCATTCCAACCTGCTTGACTGTGCTGCTGAAGCAGCATGCAGGTAACAGGTAACCTCTGATCCTCAGACTGTGTGTCTGTCAGAGCTCAAATCATTCCCCAGGAAATGGCGGGAAATGTTACCTCAGGTATCACACAGAAGGCTCACAGGGATTAGAGACATAAATGAATAAAGTCCTCCCTCATCCATGCTGCTCTTGAGGCAGCGTGTGAGGAAAACAGTGTGTAAAAGAAAAGCTTGTCACAGCAATTCCAGCCTGAGAGTGTTTCTCACATCATCAATGAGATCACTTACAAGCGCCCTGTCATTCACTGACACAGAACTGGAGTCTTCCTCACAAGGGAATGTCCTGTTCATAAACATTAAATATTCAGAGGTAGGGTCCTGAGCATAGTAGCTAGGCCCATATCTGACTCAGAGCACTCCTTCACTAAAAATTTTTGTGGGGGGGAGGGGGCTTATAGCTCCTTTTGCTTGCACACCGCTTCCATTCTGACAGGAATGATTCCAGGACTGCTGACAACTGGTCCATAAGGACCGCAGGTGCAGGAAACATATGAACATGTTTAACTGTGCAGCACTGCCAGTTGCCCCAGGCAAGTGTGGAGAGCAGGTGTATCAGACTCCATAAACGCCACCTTCTGAGACCTTATACACTATACAGTGAATATACAGGCCACCCACTGGCTACGCTGAGGCGGGGATACCCGGGAGGACCCACCAACCCTTAAGGACAGCTCAGTCTGTAAAGAGATTGTGAGGGGATTCGCACCGCCGCCAGAAATAAATGCGCGGCGGCCACAAGAAAATGGCCGCCGGCCGCAGCTATAAATGTGCCACTGAACGCCATGATGGCCGCCGAGCGCAAAATTCAAAGCTCTAATGCGCGCCAATGGCGCACGCAATAACCACCTCAAACAGCGCCAATGGCGCACGCAATAATCACCTCACACACCAGAAAAAAATGCAGACATGAGCGCCCAGCCAGGCCAGAGTGACCCCCAAGCACCCCACAGCACGGTAACCAGTACAGGGTGCAGAGAGCAGCATAACAGGGGGGAGACAGGGAGAAACCCCCACACACCGAAACACAGCCAGCATGTACTCACCTGCAGTAGGAGAGACTACTTACCCGTCCCTTTCAGGGACCCACTGGCTTGTTTCAGACAGACCTATCACAGAGTCGTACTGCGTAGCTGTCGGCCCGGTCCACCGCGAGAGATACAGTCAGTCAAGTACTGTTCAATCTTGAGAGGACCGCGGAAGCATGAAAGCAACCCGGCCACCCCTGGAGCCATGGGGTATGTCGTGAACTGAGTCTCACGCACGCAAGGCGAGGATCAGCACGCTCGATGGTCGGACAGGGAAGACTACGAGGATACTAGTGTACCCAACCTGTTGCCCAGCCGACAGTTGATTGAAGGTCTCAAAAATAAAATAATAAAATTCCCAAAGGAATAAAAATCAAAAGTAAAATCTTCCAGGAGACTGGCTCCTGAGAGCCACGTCTTCTCCTTCTGCTAGGCAGAAAAAAACTACTGAGGCTGCTAGCTGCAGGTGGGAGGGTAATGTCCGGAGGGACCGCCCCCCTGGGCGGGGCTGTTCAGCTCTGGCTTGTTCTATGTTTTAACCTCTAACATTCTGCCTAGGTCTTCTAGGTCTTCTCCTGCGAGCAGGGACATATACCCACATGTAATCAGTATGAGAGCTGCGTCGGTCCATGGACGATAACAGAAAGTTATTTTCCTCGCTCTCCTTTCCTCCTCCCTGCAGTTTATCTACAGCTCATCCTTGTTCTCTGGCCACCTCTCCACACCAGCCGGGGTGTCAATAATCTGGGTTCCTCCCGGTATCACTACCCGTAGCCGTGCTGGGTAGAGAAGGGCGTATGTCAGCTTATGTTTTTGTAGCGTACTTTTAGTGTGTGTAAACTCTGCTCTACGCCTCTGTAATTCTGGTGAGAAGTTGGAATATAGTGATATCTTAGTGCCATTAACCCCCTTAGCGGTATTCCCGAGTCTGGCTCGGGGTGAGTTTTTTTATACCAAAAGCGGTAACCCCGAGCTAGACTCGGGCTGCAACGCAGTATCCAGGGAGAGTTACTTACCTTGTTCCCTGGATCCTGCGATGTCTCCCCGCAGCGTGTGAGAGCCGTGTCTCGCTCGATTCACACTGCCGAGTGCCGAGCTCCATTCCCTGCGACGTTGCGGCGCAGGGTGACGGAGTTCGGCGCCAAATTCAAAAAGTTAAAAAGACAGTATAGATACAGTGTACTGTATCAAATAATTACACATCCCCTTTGTCCCTAGTGGTCTGTCCAGTGTCCTGCATGCACTTTTATATAATAAAAACTGTTCTTTCTGCCTGGAAACTGGAGATTGTCCATAGCAACCAAAAAGTATCCCTTTATGTCAAAAGTGGTTTTAGACCAGCTAGAAAACAGCGATAATAAAATAGAATCACTTGTAGAATTGAGTGATAGCGATTTGTGGGGAAATTCGTCATCAAACACTAAATCTAATGACAGCGACAATTCTGCAACTGAGCAAATTTCAGTGTTTTTGATTTGATTACATTATTGAATAATTTTTATTATAATTACATTACTATTTGTTATAAATATTTATAGTTATTTATTATATTATAATTTTGTGTTTCAAACTTTATCATACCCGGGATCAGTGCTGTGTTCTGGCCTAGGCCGACAAGGCCCAGGCCTAGAGCGGCACCCGCACCACCAGGAAGCCACAATGTCATCTTAAGAGCATTATAGGCCCCCGGGCAATACGGTGCACTGGGGCCCTGTCTACACAATCACGGACGAGAATGTTTTACTGACAAAAATCATGACATTTACTGGCAGAACCACATTTTTTACTGCCACTCCAAAAAGGTACCTAAAATTATAAAAACATATAGATCGTGCTATTAGCAATGTGTTTAAGTTAAACAAAAGTAAAAAAAAAACATTTCTTTATTGACATGAAGGTTAGGTTACTATAACCCAGCCAGCACAGAGTTTCCTCTTACATCAGAGTCTGCAGGATTCCCCTTACAGTGAAAGGGAACTCTTATGTAAAGGGGAACGCTGCAGATCATGATGTAAGGGGAAACACTGATGTAAGGGGGGCTCTGGTGACCAGAGACCACCTTATATCAGAGTCCACTGCTTTCTCTTTACATCAGAGTTCCCACTTACATCAGAGTAACAGAACACCCCTCGATCTCTTTGTGCAAGCTGCACAGTCAGCCAGACAGCCACTCACCGTACGACACCGACCAGGGCACTCCGTGTCTGTACTGACTGGTGGCTGGGCAGGTTACAGGCTCACGAAAACCGGCGCTGCCGACAGGGGTCCGACTCCACCACACTCTGCTTCGTGCCTGCTGTGCTGTCTGCTCTGACCACTCTACTCTGTCCATTCACCCTCAGCTCCTCCTGCTTTTTTTTTTTTTTTAAGTCTGGCGGGTGTGGCTAACGTCATCATCTAATTTTTTATCTCTCAAGGTGTTAGTGCCTTATGCTGTAGCAGCTGCGCATATAATAATTTCTTTTCACTTGTCATTTATTTTTGTATGTCTCCATAAGCGCGAGTTTTAGTTTTTGTTTATTTAACGTCATCATCGGCGGACATACAGAGGCAGCACTCGTGGAGGATCGGATCTTCTCTGCGATTTCCGCAAACTGCGCATGCACAGTTCTGACCCGCCGCTTCCCACCATTTTTTACTGGGGTCGCTGGGCAGCCCGTGGGGCCCCCCAGGCAAGTGTGGCCCCCGGGCAACTGCCCAGCGTGCCCATTGGAAAAGATGGCCCTGGGGAGCCACGCTGTACCTGCACCACCAGAGAGCCACGCTGTACCCGCACCACCAGAGAGACACGCTGTACCCGCACCACCAGAGAGCCACGCTGTACCCGCACCACCAGAGAGCCACGCTGTACCCGCCACTGCCAGGATACAGACATGCTACACTACTAACTAGAGTCACCCCGTGCAACCCAGAGTGAGCGAACGTCCAGCCAGAGGGATCACTGTTGCGATTTCGCTGGGTCTGGTAAGAGGGCCTGTTGGCCATTATCCATTACTATTCCCAGGGACTGAGCCATTAGGAAGTGCCTAGCCTGCTATTCTCTAGGCCAGGCGTCACTAAATGGCGGACCGCGGGCCGGATCCGGCCCCAGTGGCCATTCTGTCCGGACCGCAGCCTCGCCAAGTAGCGTCCTCTCCCTGTCGCCGGCTCACCCGGCTCGCCCGCCTGCCGCTGCCGATGCTGCTATATACACAGCATGGCAGGCGCGGCGGGTCCGTGCCTTCTCTAATATCTCTGCACTGCCCCTCCCCACACTGCCTGTCTAAAATCACACAAAACATGAGGCGCGGCCGCTCTGGACAAAGGGCGGGACTTTTAAGTTAAAAAGTGGGTGATTGGTTGCTAGGCAGCGGGGCGGTCCCAGCAATAAATCACTCACTTTTAACGTGAAAAGTCCCGCCCATGGTCCAGAGCGCCCACGCTTCATGTCCTGTGTGAAAAAGGTAGGGTTTTGTGGGGAGGGGAGAAGTGCTGTGCTGTGCTGTAAAGGACAGTGTTTTTTGATATCGAGAGAGGTCTGTGATGGGGGGTCAGTCTGTGATGAGGGGTCTGTGATGGGGGGTCAGTCTGTGATGAGGGGTCTGTGATGGGGGGTCAGTCTGTGATGAGGGGTCTGTGATGGGGGGGTCAGTCTGTGATGAGGGGTCTGTGATGGGGGGGTCAGTCTGTGATGAGGGGACTGTGATGGGGGGGTCAGTCTGTAATAAGGGGTCTGTGATGGGGGGTCAGTCTGTGATGAGGGGTCTGTGATGGGGGGGTCAGTCTGTGATGAGGGGTCTGTGATGGGGGGGTCAGTCTGTGATGAGGGGTCTGTGATGGGGGGTCAGTCTGTGATGAGGGGTCTGTGATGGGGGGGTCAGTCTGTAATAAGGGGTCTGTGATGGGGGGTCAGTCTGTGATGAGGGGTCTGTGATGGGGGGTCAGTCTGTGATGAGGGGTCTGTGATGGGGGGGTCAGTCTGTGATGAGGGGTCTGTGATGGGGGGGGTCAGTCTGTGATGAGGGGTCTGTGATGGGGGGTCAGTCTGTAATAAGGGGTCTGTGATGAGGGGTCTGTGATGGGGGGGTCAGTCTGTGATGAGGGGTCTGTGATGGGGGGTCAGTCTGTAATAAGGGGTCTGTGATGGGGGGCCAGTCTGTAATGGGGGGTCAGTCTGTGATGAGGGGTCTGTGATGGGGGGTCAGTCTGTGATGAGAGGTCTGTGATGGGGGGTCAGTCTGTGATGAGAGGTCTGTGATGGGGGGTCAGTCTGTGATTTGGGCGGTCAGTCTGTGATGGGGGGTTTGTGATGAGGCAGGGGAGATGTGACGTAAGTGGGGGCTGAGGACACTGATGTAAAGGGGGGGCTGTGATGTGAAGTGGGGGACTGAAGACACTAATGTAAAAGGAGGTCTAATTTCTGCACTAGCAAAACACGTCTCTGCAAGGGCAATAGAAAACAATTGTTTTCTATGTGTCCTGTTCACACAGAAACAGCGCCCCTGCGTACTGAGCAGTGTGGTGCAAAATGCATACTGTTTCTATGCACCGCAACTGAGCTGTGGTGCATAAAAATGAATTAAATGTATTTTGACATTTCAATAAAGTTGAAAGGAAAAAAAGCACAAATTGTGATGTGTGTGGATCGTAAAGGTGTGTGCATGTGTGTGGTGGTGGGAGGCGCTGTGAAGTGGAGGACATCATGTGGAGTCATAGCACCAATATGGCATTCGGACCTCCGCTGGAACAAAATTGTTCCGACCGGACCCCCGTGAATTTTAATTCAGTACCCCTGCTCTAGGCCTTATTGACCGCCACAACATCCCTCTCTGTCCTCTTCCCACGGTGTCCCTCTGTCCTCTTCCCACGGCGTCCTTCTCCCACGGCGTCCCTCTGTCCTCTTCCCGCGGCGCCCCTCTGTCCTCTTCCCGCGGCGCCCCTCTGTCCTCTCCCCGCGGCGTCCCTCTGTCCTCTCCCCGCGGCGTCCCTCTGTCCTCTCCCCGCGGCGTCCCTCTGTCCTCTCCCCGCGGCGTCCCTCTGTCCTCTCCCCGCGGCGTCCCTCTGTCCTCTCCCCGCGGCGTCCCTCTGTCCTCTCCCCGCGGCGTCCCTCTGTCCTCTCCCCGCGGCGTCCCTCTGTCCTCTCCCCGCGGCGTCCCTCTGTCCTCTCCCCGCGGCGTCCCTCTGTCCTCTCCCCGCGGCGTCCCTCTGTCCTCTTCCCGCGGCGTCCCTCTGTCCTCTTCCCGCGGCGTCCCTCTGTCTTCCTCCCATGAAGATGACAGGGCGGGTCTTAAAAAGGAAGGGGTGTGGCTTTGACAGGAAGGGGTGGGTCATATTTAAATTAGGGGGTGCGCAAGTTTAGTCAGGCCTAGGGAAGCACAAAACCTAAATACACCACTGCCCGGGATGTCTACTAGACTCTTGTTTGGTCAGGTTTAAGTAAGTAATTACTAAGAATTGCAGGCCTACAATACATAACACCAAATTTCCATGCAAAATAATTGTACCGCTTTTGGAACAAAATTCCAGACAGAATCATACCGCCAGGGAGGTTAAATTAGACATTTCCCGCCTCTCTTGCTTTCCGCAGCAATGTCACTTTGTCCCTATAATTGAGAAATTTCAGCAGGAGCGGCCTGGGTTACCCCCATGCTGGTGTAGACCTAAAGGGAACTCTATGTGCTCTTTCAATTGAGAAAAGTTCAATGAGCCAATTTTCCAAAAATTCTATAACGGTTGGGACCCTCACTCTTTTCTGGCAGCCAATCTGACGTTATCTCTTCTGAGCCTGTTCTCCATCTCGTCCATTTTTGACGCATATCTGCTCATCTGTCCTTTCAGGTTTTTCACCTCATTTATTAATGGGAATAAGTCATCCTCCAATTGGCTTGTCCTCCCTTCCAGGGCAGTTGTTCTCTATGCTGTTTTTTGTAGGTCTTGCCGGACCAATATCAAATCCTCCTTTACTTCTTTCATTTGGTCACAAAGTTCTTTTAATGTGCACTTGCATGCATAACGACTAAAAAAACTTCTTTTAATGTCGGTTCTTTCTCTAGGGGTATACACGGCTCGGCTGCTGCACCTGTACTCTGTTCTATTGACCCCGGAGTTTTATTGCTTAATGTTTTTGTTATTAGGGACGCTGTTGCGCCCTGTGATACTGTAGCTGTTGGTTGCCCTTGGCTTTTTCTATCTGACGTACCTCCCTGTTGTGCTTTAAGCTGTGTCGCCTTTTTGTTGGGGTCTGGGCAGGGGTATGGGCATATTGCTCCAATTTAGCCACGGCCGCAGCCTGCTGTGAGTTCTTCTCTTTTGCGGAGCATAGGTGCTGCATCTCTGCATTTTCTAATTTCGGGAAAAGGCGTTTATGTCCTGGGCTCACTGGGTATCGCAAAATCCCCACAGAGCAAATCACTTCATTCTAGCTATTGCACTCAATACAAAAAAGAGAGAAAAAAAAAACAGAAGTTGCCACCAGGAGTTGATGAGTGCGAATTTTCAAGCACAAACAGAATACCACCAAAAATTGCTATGGGTCTGTGATATATTAACTTCCTTTTTCTAGTCCCGAAGAGGAGCCATCCATGCAGATTCAGCCCAGTGTGGACAAAGAGATGAAAAAAAATGTTCATGCAAAATATATACAGCAAAATACAGCAAGCCTCAGCCCTAGCAGTTCACACTTGCCCATACGGTCTATTGCAAACTATTCAGACAGTTCAGTCCAAGACTGCATGGACCTGATCTTAGGCTGTTTCATTTCCCAGTATGTCACAGTTTCCCTGTCCACATATCACCTTCCACTTTCTACTCACATGACCTTCAGATGATTAGTGATGTGGTGGCTAGCAGGGATCTCTCAGGCTGAATGTCGAGGCTCCAAGAACATTCCTTTAGGCTGGAGGGGGGTTCCCCTATTCCAGGGTACAGGGGCTTATAGTTTGGCCAGGGAGCGAAGTTCAGATTCAGATTTTCCGCTTTCTCCACAGCAAAAGCTCAGCTCAGCCACTCCTCGGATGCTCAGGTGTTAAAGCAACTCCGGGCTGGTCTCTCACACCACTTGGCTTGCTGCAACTGCCACCGCTTCCCCCCCTCACACGTCCGTGCTCAGCAACGACACGGGGCTTTACGGGACTTCACGGCTTTTCCCGCCACGTATCAAACCCACCAACGGCGGGAGAGAGGCGGGAAAGAGGCGGGAAAGAGGCAAGTATGGGCCGGTACGGGCAGGCTGTACGGCTTAATATGCCGTCACAAGGTTTCCCCAGCCGAGGTCCTCTCGATCAGTCCACGGCAGATACAGCAAACATAGGGCAGGTGGGAGTAGACACACACACATGCTCTTGCCTCTCACTCCTCACTCCATCCGGTCACGCCCCCCACCCAGCTAACTTGAATTTTCACGCTTACTTCAAACAGAAATCACCCGCTACTGTAGCCTGCAGGGGTAAGAGTTAGGGGAACCCTCCCCCCCCCATTACCCCTGCCAGCTAGGTAGACTCACCCCCTGTGGTCTCCTCCACTGCTGTTGCCACTGCTGGCCCCTCCTCTCGCTCCATATCTACACTGCAGCTTGTCTTGCTGAGTGGTGCTTGATGCTGGCCAAAGCAGGCTGTGGATGCCTGCCTCCACTGACGGCCAGACCTCCGCTCCTGGTGTCCTAGGATGCCACTATTTTGCCAAAGTCTCAAAGACCCGAAAGTAACCAGCCCTCGTGGGTGCTGGGAGGAAGCTGCATCATTTCTTTCGCTGGCAAGATTTCGCTTGAGCACTGGCCAGTGCCATCTCCTCTCCCCTGCAAGCCACACCGCATGACCCAGATGCCCAGGAGTCGGGGCCCACCGCAATGGTGTGCCCCACGGGAAATCCGACTGACAGCTCCCCCCGCTAAACGGACACCCGCCAGGTAAGGGGGAGGGAGCAGAATACAATGGTCCCTGAAGTTCTGGGTACCCCAGTGTACCCAGGGTTCTTCAGCACTCAGGGGGGCACTTCCAAGCTCTGCTCCCCCCCACCAGGAAGGGCAAGCCCTACCAGACCCAAAGGCTTCACAAGCCTGCGGTCCAGCTCCCAGGGGGAGACCACCAGCCCCCTGCTTCGGGTCTATTAGGAAACAACAAAATGTTTCACTGTGGGGAAACTCAATAAAAAAACTGAGGAGCACAGGGAGGGGCGGGAGTTTTCAACCTCTTCTTTAATTGTGTTTCCCGTCAGGTGGGACCCGTCATCTCTCAGGGTGCCATCCTTGAAGACGACGTGAGAAAATTCCCTTTTTTATGCATGCCAATATTCTGCCGGCTTTGGTAGCTGCAGCTTGACATTGTATGCTATTGCTCAGTCTATCGTCTACTAGGACCCCCAGCTCTTTCTCCATTATTGACTCCCCCAGTGGTTCTCCCCCCATGGGGTGCAGGGTACCAGAGAAAAGTGTAGGTCACGGGAGCACATGGGATGCAGGAGGAGGGTGCAGAATGCAGAACATGGGGTGCAGGGGAAGGGTACATTGTGCAGAATCAGGACATGGGGTGCAGGGTACCAGAGAACGGTGCAGTTCACCACAGCACATGGGATGCAGGAGAAGGGTGCAAAATGCAGGACATGGGGTGCAGGGGAAGGATACATTGTGCAGAATTCAGGACATGGGATGCAGGGTACCAGAGAAAAGTGTAGGTCACCGGAGCACATGGGATGCAGGAGAAGGGTATGCAGACTTCAGGACATGGGGTGCAGGGGAAGGGTGCAGAAGAAGGGCGAAGGGCACGTGGTGCAGAATACAGGACATGGGGTGCAGGGTACCAGAAAAGTGTGTAGATCACCTCAGGACCTTCAGGATGCAGGAGAAGGGTGCAGAACATGGGGTTCAGGGTACAGAACACAGGACATGGGGTGCAGAATGCAGGACATGAGGTGCAGAACACAGGACATGGGGTGCAGAGATAGGACAGTAATACAATCCCCCCTCCCCCTGTGTCCTCCTGCATGTCCTGTACATCTCCCCCAGCAGTGTGTGAGAGCAGAGTGGATGCAGAGGACATTTTGTGTACATAAAGCAGCATGTCCCTCCCTGGCTGGTTTCTTAGCTGGCTGCTTTGCAGGCTTGTCCTGGTTACTACTGTAAGGACTCTGTAGTCCTGTTTCTCAGCACCTTGTGGGGATCTTTGTGGCAGTGCCGAAGCGGCGCCATGTTGGAGATTCGGTCCCGCTCCTTCCTCTCTGTTCTGCCGGAGGGCTCTGCAGGGACACAGGCAGCTGTGGGTGGAAGTAGGAGCCGATGGTGACAGTAATGCGGCCGCGGAAAGGAGAAAGATTGGCAGCGGGAGGTCAGTGAGATGAGTCCTCTCATGCCGCTGTCCTGCCCAGTCCACCCCTGACTTAACAGGTCGGGTGCCTGTGCCTCCTCCTCCTCCTCTCCCTCCTGGCCCCGCTCCAAGACACATTCCTGTCTGAATAATGTGTCCGGTTTCAGGCAGAAACATTATTCAGACCAACAGTGAGAATGGGCTGACAAGACCCCAGGGGCCAGGACACCATTTCTAGTCACCATGGTGACCTGGGATTTGTCATGCCCTGACTTAAGGTGACCATAGATACATGGAAATTCAGCTGGTTCAGCAGGGATCGGTCACATTTCCATCCATGTGTGGTCACTGCCGGATAAAAGTCACTCGATCAGCGGCTGAAGCCAATAGCTTCATCACTGATCTGTGTATTCTGAGAGCATAGGAGCGCCCCCCATTGTCAGAATACAATAGTGCAGCGGGGAGGATTCCCCCAATCCCCTCCAATGTGTAGATGGGGGAATAATAAACGAATTCCCCCCTGAAGGGGTTAATGAAGGTTTCCATGCGATATATTATTATTATTATACACGATTTATATAGCGCCAACAGTTTACGCAGCGATTTACAATGTATAGGGGGGACAACACAATTACAGTACAGAACAATATAGAAGGTACAGAAGGGCACGGCCCATAGAGCTTACATTCTTAAGGGAGGGGGTGGTGGTACAAAAGGTAATAGCTGCAGAGAATTTGATGGGGGTGGCTTGGGGATAGTTGTTAGGTGGGTGTGGGATAGGCTTCCCTGAATAAATGAGTTTTCAGGGATCTCCTGAAGGTGGACAGGGTAGGGGCTGATCGGACATACTGGGGCAGGGAGTTCCAGAGGTGTGGGAGTGGCTCTGGAGAAGTCCTGAAGGCGAGCATGGGAGGAGGTAACAAGGGAGCTAGAGAGCAGGAGGTCCTGGGAGAAGCGGAGGGGACGATTTGGGCGATATCTGCAGATGAGGTTGGTGATGTAGATGGGGACGATGTTGTGAATGGCCTTGTATGTTGTGGTTAGTATTTTGAATTTTATATGGTGGTGGAGAGGAAGCCAGTGAAGAGATTGGCAGAGAGGAGCAGCAGTCACGGATCGGTTAGTGAGGTGTATTAGTCTAACAGCAGAATTCATAATAGACTGAAGGGGGAAGGAGCTTGTGTAAGGGTCAGCCATTAAAGCGGAGCTCCGCCGGAAAAAAAAATATTAAAAGCCAGCAGCTACAAATATCTGCAGCTGCTGACTTTTAATATTAGGACACTTACCTGTCCTGGAGTCCAGCGACGTCCGCAGCAGAGGACGAGCAATCGCTCGTCACTCTGCTGCCCCCACCGCCATCCTCGGTGAGGGAACCAGGAACCAGCCCCCATATTCAATCTCTGGCTAAATCCTGCCACCTTAACCTCCGCCTTGCGGCTTCACTGCCCGGTTCCCTACGGCGCATGCGCGAGTCGCGCTGCGCCGTTCTAACTGGTCCCCGTGTGTTCTGGGAGCCGAGTGTCTCCCAGAACACAACGGGTATTCTGCGGGAAGTGACATACTTCCTGCAGATTTCCCGCAGAGAGGACTCCCAGAAGTGGGTGAAAATACCTGTCTTAGACAGGTATCTTCACCCCCCCTCCCCCCTGAAAGGTGTCAATTGTGACACCGGAGGGGGGGGGAGGGTTCAGATGAGTTGAAGTTCCACTTTAGGGTGGAGCTCCGCTTTTAAGGAGAGAGTTGCAGTAGTCAAGGCGGGAAATAATCAAGGAGTGAATAAGTTACTTTGTGGTGTCATTAGTCAGGAAGGGTTGAATTCTGGAGATGTTGCGGAGATTAAGGCGGCAGGATTTAGCCAGAGATTGAATATGGAGGCTGAAGCAGAGGTCTGAGTCAAGTATTACACCCAGGACCTTGGCATGTGTGGAGGGACCAATGATTGTGTTGTTTATATTAATGGTAAGGAAATATAACAAGCTCAGTTTTAGAAAGATTGAGTTTGAGGAAGTGGTACAACATCCATGCCAATATGTCATTCAGTAAGTTTGATATCCGTGAGGAGATCGAGGGGGTGAGTTGAGGAGTAAGGATGAGCTTCGGCGTGTTCGCATTGAACACGTGCAGTGCCCGCCAGGAAGTCGGCACCACGCTGCGCTAATCACCGGCAGGGAGACATTGTCCCGATGCTCGCCTGCAGAGATCAGGAAATGTCTCCCTACCTGTGATTAGCGCAGTGCAGTGCCGACTTCCTGGCGGGCTCTGCACGTGTTCAATGCGAACATGCCGGAGCTCATCCTTATTGAGGAGTGTTGAGATAGATCTGGGTGTCGTCCGCATAGAGGTGGTATTGGAAGCCATGGGAGGTTAACAACTGGTCCAGGGAAGAGGTATAGAGTGAGAATAGGAGGGGCTCAAGGACTGAGCCTTGGGGTACCCCAACAGGAAGAGGAGCGGAGGAGATGGAGTTGTAAGTGACACTGAAAGTGCGCTGATAGGTAGGATGAGAACCAGGATAAAGCAGAATCACGGAGGCCAAGGGAGTGTAATTTGCTGAGGAGGAGCAGGTGGTCAATGGTGTCAAAGGCAGCAGAGAGGTCTAAAAGTAAGAGTATGGAGTAATGGCCATTGGTTTTAGCAGTTAGTAGGTCATTGGTGACTGTAGAGGGTCGGGGAAGGTTGTTGTCCGTGAGGTAGCGACTCATTCGGTCATGGACAAGGCGTTCGATGAGCTTGGAGGCAAACGGGAGCAGGGAGATGGGTCTTAAGTAGGGATGAGCTCAGGCGTGTTTGCATTGAACACGTGCAGAGCCCGCCAAGGAAGTCGGCACCGTCGGAACCGCGCTGTGCTAATCACAGGCAGGGAGACATTTCCCGATCTCTGCAGCTGAGCATCGGGACAATGTCTCCCTGCCTGTGATTAGCGCAGCGCGGTTCCGGCGATGCGGGCTCTGCATGTGTTCAATGCGAACACGCCTGAGCTCATCCCTAGTCTTAAGTAGGGATGAGCTCCGGCGTGTTCGCATTGAACACGTGCACAGCCCGCCAGGAAGTCGGCACCGTGCTGCGCTAATCACAGCCAGTGAGACATTTCCCGATCTCTGCAGCCGAGCATCGGGAAATGTCTCCCTGCCTGTCATTAGCGCAGCACGGTGCCGACTTCCTGGCGGTCTCTGCACATGTTAAATGCGAACACGCCGGAGCTCATTTCTAGTCTTAAGTTATTGAAGCAGGTGGGGGTCTAGTGAGGGTTTTTTAAGTATGGGGGTAACCAGTGCATGTTTGAGCGGGGAAGGAAAGGTGCCGGAGGAGAGGGAGAGGTTGAAGATGTGGGTTAGGGAGTTGAGGATAGAGCAGGAAGGTGGTCGCAGTAATTGAGAGGGGACAGGGTCCAGGTAGTGAGGTGGGCCATGGAGAGGAGTTTATCAATTTAATCTGTGGTAACTGGGCAGAAGGAGGAGAGTATTGAGTGTGGTGTTGGACCCGATGTGTTGGGTAGGGGAGGAATTTGAATGCTGGATATCTCCTTGCGAATTATGTCTATTTTGCCTTTGAAATGGTTGGCAATCTGTTGAGCGGTAAGCAAGTTGGTGAGTGGGGGGTGAATATATGTGTGTATCATCATCTGCTGGAGATAAAAGACGTCACAGTGACTATGGAGGAAGAGGACGGACATGACGGGGTTACTGGGTGTAAATAGAAAATAAGATCTTATTACCTCATCTGCTGCCTCTTCCAGCAACATCTTCTTGATACTTACGCCCAACTCACCTCTCCCCCAGAACTTCCTGTCTGTACCTGACATCACTTCCTGTCTTCCATAGAGACTTCTTGTTTGTATTCCATAGAGACTTCCTGTCTGGGAAGGGGTGAGATCACTACCTTGTGGAGGTCAGAGGAATTGCAGAAACATCTTGTAGTGTGAACACGGCCTTGTGCTGTGTGTGTATGTTCTGTATATCCTTATAGATGGGTCATCTCCACTCCCACCAAGGGCTATGGAAATATATTACTGCTCGGGGGAGGGGGGGAGACATTTTGGCACCTTTGATTTTGCAGTAAAATTGATGTCAGATTTAGTCATGTAGAACATCTGTTATATGGATACAAAGACCCCCAGCCGAGAGTAAAGGGTGGAAATGGCTCCTGATCCCCAGATTTGGGCAATTACCGTATATACGCGAGTAAAAGCCGAGGTACCTAATTTTACCACAAAAAACTGGGAAAACGTATTCACTCGAGTATAAGCCGAGGGTGAGAATGCAGCAGCTACTGTAAGCGGAAAAGAGGGTCAACAATGCCCATTTGCAGCTTCACTGTGCCCATTGCAACCTCACTGTGCCATACCTCACTGTGCCCATTGCAACCTCACTGTGCCATACCTCACTGTGCCCATTGCAACCTCACTGTGCCATACCTCACTGTGCCCATTGCAACCTCACTGTGCCATACCTCACTGTGCCCATTGCAACCTCACTATGCCATACCTCACTGTGCCCATTGCAGTCTCACTGTGCCCGAGTACCTGCATTCTTGACAGGCGTCCATTTTTTAAAAGTCGCGGCTTTCTCCTGGCGTTCCGTTCCGTGAAAAGCATTTGACACTGTGTTCCACCTATCACGGAGGTCCTCTCATCCTCGGACTCAGTTTCCCAGCAGACACTGTGTTCAGTTTTCCACCAATCACGGACATTCTTTCATCCTCGAACAAGAGGACGCCCGCGATTGGCGGAACACTTAACACAGTGTCTGCTGGGAAACTGTCCGAGGATGAGAGGACCTCCGTGATAGGCGGAACACAGTGTCAAATGCCTATCACGGAATGGAACACCAGGAGGAAGCCGCGACTTTTAAAAAAATGGACGCCTGCCAAGAATTCAGGTACTGACTCGGGTATAAGCCAAGGGGGGTATTTTCAGCCCTGAAAAAAGGGCTGAAAACTCGGCTTATACTCGAGTATATACGGTATGTCACCAATATAAATAGAAAAAAACCTGCGCTATGTGTAACAACTCAAATACCTACAGAAATAACTTATACCGGACTGCTGCTGTAACAAAGGTAAGTATTCCCTTTATCACCTAGAAGAGCATTATGTGTCACAGCGCTGTCCTATTGTGTGTGCGCCTAAATTATCACCAATACACTAAAATATGTGGAGACATTCATATATAAAGTGCTAGGGGCTCAAATAATAGTCTCTGCAGATCTACTGCTTCCACTTTACACCTACTTCATTGATCTTATGTTGTTTAGCAATAAATTGAATAAACTGAACCATGTGCAAATTCATGTACAACATAAAGTGCTTTGTGCTCAAGATACTGTTCCCGGCAAATAAACTGCATCCACTTTGCACCTACTTCATTCATCTTATGATATTTGCTGTTATATTACATAAAATAAAAATCTGTGCAAATTCATGTAATCATAGAACATTTTGTGCTCAATATAGTGTTCTCTGCAAGTCCACTGCTTCCACTTTGCATCTATTTCAAAAAACAGATTTTGCTAAAAAAAATAATCCACAAATCACTACAAATCACCACTAAGGGGGCGCCCTCACCATCACATGTGTAAGAGGTGGAAGAAGGCCATTGCTGCACTACAGCTGGCACAGGTTGGAGCACAGAGAACTTTTACATGTTATCAACTTTTCATTGATTTGTGGATTTTTTGGGGAAAATAAGTTAATTGAAGTAGATGCAAAGTGGAAGCAGTGGACTTGCAGAGAACACTATATTGAGTACAAAATATTGTATGATTATGTAGCACCCTGGAGTTTAGTCAGGGAGCTCCTCAGAAATGTACTTGCCAGGAGTAGTTATTCTGGTTGATTGTTAGAGATCTATTGATTTCTCCCTAAGTTTGACCTTGTTGCACTTTTCTCTTCTACCACTAGGTGGCCAGGTACTTGGTGGTACTAGATATGAGAAGGACAACCCAAGGTCAGGTTATGGATATATGGGGTGTCTCAGCCAATGGGCAGGAGTTTTCTTGGATCCCTTGGCCTGCTGGGAGAGCCTATATATTCGGGTGGAGTCAGGTGATCGATGTTCTGTGCCATCTGGACGGCTATCTGGGTGGACGTGTGTCGTGTTACCCCCAGTCTGCTAGCCTGGAGATTGGGCCTATCCCGAGCACATCTAGCTGCTAGGCTGGCTGAGGGCCTAACCAGCAGTAAGAGAGCAGCGCAGGGTTGGGATTGCGGCTTGCAGTCCAACCAGAAGTGACGGTTCTGTCGGCCGGAGAAGCTGTTGTGGTCAGAGGTAGAGGGGAAGCTGTCACCACTAAGGGACCATCCACCTTATTATCAGGGACCACAGTGAGTAACTGAAGCAAGTACCGGAGCAGAATTCTCACCGAACGGGCATAGTGGAGAATCAGGAAACTTCAGGCGGTGATCAAGTCAGACCAGCAGAGGAGCCTTGTGTGCCAAGCCAGGGACCGAGCAGAGAAGCGTGGGTGACGCTTGAGGAAGATACCGCCGTGAAGATTGGAGGAGCTCAAGGGATTCAGAGTTTCAGGATTCAGGTCTAGTGAGAGACCGGGAGCTCAGTGTGCTGAAGAACTACAGTGTAGTGAAGCTGAGAGAACTGTTACACTTTGTGTTAGGAACTGTAATGCCACGTACACACGAGCGGAATTTCCACCAGCAAAAGTCCGATGTGAGCTTTTGGTAGGAAATTCAGACCGTGTGTAGGCTCCATCAGACTTTTTCTGTCGGAATTTCCACCAGCAAAAGATTGAGAGCAGGTTCTCAATTTTTCTGACGGAAAAAGTTCCAATCGGAAATTGCGATCGTTTTATGCAATTCCGACGGGAAAAAAAACACGCATGCTCGGAAACAATTTGACGAATGCTCGGAAGCATTGAATTTTTTTTTCTCGGCTCATCGTAGAGTTGTATGTCACCGCGTTCTTGACGCTCAAATGTTCAGAGAACTTTTGTGTGATGCAAGCCAAGCTTGAGCGGAATTCCGTCAGAAAAAGTATCCAACTTTTTTCCAACGGAAATTCCGCTCATGTGTACAGGGCATTAAAGATTGTTGCCATAGGAGACAGCATTCCTGCATGTGCAGATGTGGTGCCTTTCTGGGGCCTTTCCCTGCATGGCTGTCCTCCTATTGAAGTCTCAGAGTCAGCAAATTGAATTTGCAACTACTTAAGGGTGTCCTGGCCCTAGCCCTCTTTCCCCCATAAAGGTTTATAAGAAAAATAAACATCTCTTTTGCATTCAAGAAGTGTTTGGCGCCCAATAACTTCCATCTTACACCCACTATGCCTCACAACCCACTACATACAGAAGGATGTCAGCTACCTCTGGCCCTGAAGGTTCTCATGAGACTGAAGGAGGCCAGAGACCTTGCTACATACTTCTAGCACCTACCTAAGATAGAGGGTGCTACACTCACCCCCCACCAGAATCCAGTACGTCCCTCAGCTAGGAAAATAAAAAAAAGTGTCTCCTGGGCCCAGGATCAAGGGCATCCCATAAGATAAATTGGATGAGGAACTGTACAAATAAATTACGTACAAAATAAGACAGATATATTTCTGATAAGTACCGTATTTATCGGCGTATAACACGCACCGGCGTATAACACGCACCCCAAGTTTAGAATTTTAAGGAAAAAAACTTTTAGGAGGGAAATTCAAGGAAAAAAAACTTACATTTAAATGCAGCATGCAGCCTTGCCCAGTGTCCATCTGCAGCCTTGCCCAGTGTCCATCTGTCCATCTGCAGCCGTGCCCAGTGTCCATCTGCAGCCGTGCCCAGTGTCCATCTGTCCATCTGCAGCCTTGCCCAGTGTCCATCTGTCCATCTGCAGCCGTGCCCAGTGTCCATCTGTAGCCTTGCCCAGTGTCCATCTGTCCATCTGCAGCCTTGCCCAGTGTCCATCTGTCCATCTGCAGCCTTGCCCAGTGTCCATCTGTCCATCTGCAGCCTTGCCCAGTGTCCATCTGTCCATCTGCAGCCTTGCCCAGTGTCCATCTGTCCATCTGCAGCCTTGCCCAGTGCCTTTGCGATCGTGTCAGTCCCGGCGGTTTTTAAAATTTGGCGCCGATTTCTGTGGAGAGGAGCGAGCGGGGCCGAGTGTACTTCGGCTGGACTCGGCTCCTCTCGCAGTTCCGCCCATCTCCACTGACTGCGCCGCTGACGGAGAAAGCCGAGTGTACTTCGCCTAGACTCGGCTCTGCTCACAGTCACAGGCAGGACTGCAAGAGGAGCCGAGACTAGCCGAAGTACACTCGGCTTTCTCTATGTCAGCGGCGCAGTCAGAGATGGGCGGGACTGCGAGAGGAGCCGAGTAAAGCCGATTGTACTTCGGCTTCGGCTCCGCTCGCTCCTCTCGCTCGTTTTCAGCAGGGGAATTCGACGGAGTATCGGCGTATAACACGCACCCACGATTTTCCCCACGATTTTCCCCTGGGGGCGGTCCCACTAGGTACAACCCCTCTCCCTGCATCATGCAGCTCAGTTCGTCAAAAAGCAGTACAAACATATAAAAGGAGGGGAGGGTGCTGTGTCCGTCCATGAACTCAGAGAAAATGATTTTACGGTGTGTACAAAAATCCCATTTTCTCTTTCGTTCATGGATGGACACAGCATCTTATTCTTGACACTAGGGACGTCCCCAAGCAGTGTCAAAAACGAGGGGTGGGAACAGCAATCAAACCAGCTTCACCCCAAACAGAGCTCCTCAACGGAGGAGTTGCAACCTTAAACAGTCGCCTGCAAAACTTTGCGGCCGAAGCAGGCATCCGTAGACGCACGCTGGTCAACCTAGTAAAACTTAGTGAAAGTGTGAACGGAAGACCGGTTCACCGCCTTACACACCTGTGAGACCGACGCTTGATGTCGGAAAACCCAGGAGGCACCTATTGCCCTGGTCGAATGCACCGTGACAGGAAAGGGAGGCACCCGTCCTTTAAGGACATAGCCTGAATTACAATCTGTCTGATCCACCGAGACACGGGGGCCGATGAGACCGCCAGGCCTTACTATGGGCCAGTCACAGACACAAACAGTGAGTCTGACCTTCAAAAACAGAGTCGTAGCAGACAGGTACACCCACAGAGCTTGTACCAAGCCCAAGGAAAGCAAGCAACCTCTTTGAATGAGACGGCCAAGGACACAAGGATGAAGCACAATGTCCACATTTTGATAAAAAAAAGGGCGAAAACAAACCTCAGGTAGAGACAAGGCTGCGGACGCAGCACCGCCTTATCCCTTAGGATGAGTAAGTAGGGAGACTTGCAAGACAAGGCCAGCCAACTCAAAACCCCCCTGGTAGCGGTAACATCCACCCGAAAGCTACTTACCAAGAGAGTGCCAACAGGGGAATCTCTCTATGTACTTTAAAAAAGGTGGTTTCTGAAAACACCCAGGGTACCAGATTCAATCCCACAAGGCAGCAGTGATTGAACCAGAGGGGCCAAACTTTGAACCCCTTGGACAAACTTACCCACCAGTGAATGAGCCGCCTAGGGTCACGGAAGAAACCAGCCAAGGCTGATATCCGCCCCTCATTGGAGCGAAAAGCAAGTCTTTAAACCAGTCCACGCTGTCAAAAAGAAACAGCAGGATCCTGGAAGCCGAATATGTACGTGAATGCCACTCCATCTCCACACATAGAGATGTAGGCCCTTCAAGTGCGATGGTAATTCATCCAAAAAGATGACTTCCGTGCCCTCAGCATGGTGAAAGCACCGAACCGACCGGCTACGGTCACTTAGTATCCGACTGTCAATGTAGTGGATCTCCAAAGTCCGCTGGGAAATCCTTAAAGCTGAGGAAGTGCTAACTCATCCAAGGCAACCTTTTATCCCCCCAGTAACTGGACGACACACAGTTCTGGGAGTTAATCAACAACTTTATTTAGCCACAGCTGGCTTTTTATATCATTCCCCATGCAAGGGGTTTCTTAACTCCTTTTCCAGGGGCAGTCCCCTCCGCAACTAACAGATGACAGTGATTTAATTACCTGGAGCTATTTCTAACAGACTTGGTATGCATGAGACGTTTGTCACCACATGGACAGGGCGTCACATATTTACCCATAACAATAGAACCGTGCCCTACACAATACTAGGAGTGTAATTCCATCTCGTGGCAGATAATAGGTGGGTTCCTTAAAGCAGAGGTTCACCCTAAATCTAAACATTTGCTCATCCCAATCAGTATAATATTTATATCAACATTTGGCAAATAATTATCTTCTTAGTTTTTTTATTTACCTTGAATTTCGTATTAAATAGGGACACTTCCTGGTATCCCTCCCGCGGGAGTGGGCGTTCCTTTACTTTTCCCCAGCGCCCCAATGCCTCCTGGGAGTGCAGTGTCATGCTTTCCCAGGAGACAATTCACCACCTCGTCATCAGCTTGACAGCTTCAGAGCGCTCGTTCTGAGCTGCAGCTGATGTTAGCATACAGGACAGGAGCCAGAGTATAGGAGACATGAGCGCTGATGATCTGTGAAAAGAAAACACATCCCGCGGCGGTGGCTGCCCCCCCCCACGCACGATGAACTGTAGATGGAATGTGAAAAGGAAAACACATCTTGAGTTAGATAGAGCAGGTAGGTGAGTCAGTTAGCTGCTGTTATAGTATGTAGAGGATATATATGCATCCTAGGTGTTGTATATATATTTATACACTGTATTGAGTTTAGCTAGATCCGTTCCTGTTAGTCTCTATACTGTGACAGGCAGGCAGGTGATTGTGCTAGCTGCAGACAGTCAGTGTTTCACTTAGTGTACTACTGTGTGCTTTGCATAGCATTCACCTAAAGCTCACCTGGATACAGTTATTCTCTATATTGTGACAGGCAGGCTGGTGATTGTGCTAGCTGCAGACAGTCAGTGTTTCACTTAGTGTACTACTGTGTGCTTTGCATAGCGTTCACCTAAAGCTTACCTGAATACAGTTAGTGACTATTATAGTGGTGTTCTCATAATAAAACCACAAGCAGAGAGCTGCAAGTATTTTCAGTGTACTGTGTCCTCTGCACAGTTTTCACCTAAAACTAACTGAAAACAATTGCTGCTTTTCCCATACTAACACCACAGCAGGCCATTAGTATGTCTGGAAGGCAAACAATGAGAGGCAGACAGTCACGAAACAATAAAAGAGGGCAAGCAGGCTCTGTGTCTAGAGGCAACAGTGCTGCTGGTCGTGGACACGGTGCATCCTCATTAGCACGTGGCCGTGGGACACGCTTGTCCTTCTTTTCGGCAGTTGAGCCGCAACATGCCCAAGACTTGGTAGAGTGGATGACCAAGCCGTCCTCCTCCCCCTCCTCATCCTCTCTCACCCAGGCTCAGGGTACTTTGTCTGGCAAAGCAGCTGCCAAAGCGGCCTCTTCCCTCGGCTCAATGGCATCAGTCACTCCTTCCCTAGCCCCACCATGTCCTCCTGAGGAGTCCCCCGAACTGTTTGAGCACAGTGTTGGGTACATGCTCCAGGAGGATGCCCAGCGTTTTGAAGGCTCCGATGATGAACCAAGCTGGAGGAAGGCAGTAACGTGAGCTCAGAGAGAGGGGGTAGTAACGTGAGCCCAGAGAGAGGGGGTGCCCAACAAGGTCAGCTATCTGGCAGTCATGTTCCCCCAGCTGCAGCATACTGCCAGATTGGCTCCAGTGATGAGGAGGGAGGGGAGGATGAGATCACTGACTCCACGTGGGTGCCTGATAGGAGAGAGGAGGAGGAGGCACATCTCCACTGAGGCAGGATGCCCTCCAGGGGCCAGCTTAAGGGCAGCACACCGACTGCATCACACCGCAGAGCTCCGCATGTTCAGGCTGCTGCTGTCTCTGCGCGTTATTCCAAAAGTTCTTTGGTGTGGGCCTTTTTTCAGATGTGTGCAGCAGATCGCACCGTTGCCATTTGCAACATATGTCTAAAGCGTATCTCATGTGGCCAAAACATCAGCCGCTTGGGCACCACGTGCTTGACCAGACATATGTCGACCTGCCATGCAGTCCGTTGGCAAGCACACCTAAAAGACCCACACCAAAGAACAAGGCGGACCTCTCCTTGCTCCTCATCAGCTGGGATCTCCAACCCCACTATACCTTCAGTCCTCTCTGAAACCTGCACTGAGAGGAATGAAGGTGTAGAATTAGGTGTGTCACAGCCGAGTACTTGCGGGCAATCTGCTATCGGTACACCGACATCTGATTGTACCAGGTAAATTTCCCTGCTCCAGCTGCTGCACCGCCGAAAGAAGTTCGCTCCCAGCCATCCACATGCCCAGCGGGTGAATGCTAGCTTGGCTAAATTGCTAGCACTTCAACTGCTGCCTTTTCAGTTGGTAGACTCTGCCCCCTTCCGTGAGTTTGTGGAATGTGCGTTTCCTCAGTGGCAGGTTCCCAAACGCCACTTTTTCTCACGGAAGGCGATTCCGGCTCTCTACCAGCATGTGGAAGGCAAAGTCTTGGCCTCGCTGGACAGAGTGGTCAATGGTAAGGTGCATATTACTGCTGACTCATGGTCCAGCGGGCATGGACAGGGATGTTACCTATCTTTCATGGCGCATTGGGTGACTCTGCTGGCAGCTGAGAAGGATGCAGGACAAGGTGCAGTAGTGTTGGAGGTTGTTCCGCCACCACGCCTCCAAAATGTTACTACTGGTGATTCTGACACACCTCTCTCCTCCACCCCCTCCTCTTCTTCTTCCTTCATGGCCTCTTCCTGTGCTGATTTGTCCTCGGAACCAGCGGTGCTCCGTAGGCGTTCAAGGGGCTACGCCAGTACGCAGGCAAAAAGATGCCATGCGGTGCTTGAGCTGGTGTGCTTGGGGGACAGGAGCCACACTGGGGCAGAGATTCTGTCAGCTCTGCAGGGGCAGGCTCAGAGGTGGTTGACGCCATGCCAGCTTAAGCCAGGAAAGGTGGTTTCCAACAATGGCACCAACCTCCTTTCTGCCTTCTGACAGGGACAACTGACCCATGTTCCCTGTTTGGCTCACGTCCTTAACTTGATGGTGCAGCAGTTCTTGGGCAGGTACCCGGGCTTACAGGAGGTCCTGAAGCAGGCCAGGAAACTCTGTGGGCATTTCCGCCGGTCATATAATGCCAGTGCTCAGCTGGCTGAGCTGCAAAAGGATTACAACCTGCCCAAGAACCGCCTAATCTGTGACATGCCCACCAGGTGGAACTCTACGTTGGCCATGCTGCAGCGGCTGCACACGCAGCAGAGGGCCATCAATGAGTATCTGTTGCAATATGGCACCAGGACAGGGTCAGGGGAGCTTGGATTTTTTTCCCCACGCCAGTGGGCCATGATCAGGGATGCATGCACTGTCCTGGCACCATTTGAAGAGGCCACGAGGATGGTGAGCAGTGACAGTGCATGCATCAGTGACACTGTCCCTCTTGTCCACCTGTTGGAGCACACACTGCGTGGAATAATGGACAGGGCACTTGAGGCAGAACAGAGGGAGGAAGAGGAGGACTTCCTTACCTCTCAAGGCCCCCTTTATCCAGACAGTGTTCCTGCTGGCCCGGCTATCACACAGGAAGAGGAGGAGGATGTGTCAGCATGGAGATGGAGACTAGCACTCAGCATCAGCAGAGGTCTTCAAAGGAACAATTACAGTCCCAAGACACCCATGGACTTGTACATGGCTGGAAGGAGGTGGCTGCGGATCATGTCGTCCTCAGTGACCCAGAGGACTCTGCACCGAATGCCTCAACAAACCTACGCTGCATGGCCTCCCTGATCCTGCAAAACCTGTGTAAGGATCCTCGTATTCGTGCGATCAAGGAGAGGGATCATTACTGGCTGGCAACCCTCCTTGATCCACGTTACAAGGGTAAGGTTGCAGACCTTTTCTTGCCGTCGCAGAGGGATCAGAGGATGAGGCATCTTGGGGAGGCCTTGCAGAAAGGTCTGTGCAACGCGTTCCCAGAGACTGGGAGGTTACAAATTCCTGGTCCTGGACAACGTGTTGCTGAGGCTTCGGTCAGTCAAAGAAGGAGCGGTGGAGAAGGTGGCCGTCTGACCGATGCCTTCAGACAATTTTTTAGTACGCAGTCCCAAGGTATGATCGGTTCCAGCAACCATCGCCAGCATCTGGTTTACATGGTGCAGGAATACCTAGGGGCAAGATCAGACTTGGACACCTTTCCCACCGAAAATCCTCTGGGTTACTGGGTCTTGAGGATGTATGACTGGCCAGAGCTTGCACAGTATGCAATTGAGATACTGGCCTGTCCTACATCCAGCGTTCTTTCGGAATGCACATTCAGTGCTGCTTGAGGCTTTGTAACTGATCACAGGGTGCGCCTGTCAACCAACTCGGTCGATCGACTGACCTTCATAAAACTGAATCAGTCTTGGATCACCACCAGCTACCAAGCACCTGATGCAGATGTAACAGAATAATTTTCTTTGAAATATCAGATCCCTTCAAGACTGCCTATGCTGATGCAGAGTGACTATACTGTTATGCTGAGTGACGATCCTCTTCCTTCTCAATAATCATGCTGATAGCTTGAAAGAACATTTTTGGTTCTGGGCACCGCCACCAGTGGCTAAGACCCAATTTTTCAGCCCCTGTTTAACAGGGGAGTATATTTACAATTTTTGATGCAATGCGTTGCAGCAGGGCTCATTGCTGTGCTCCAACTACAGTATCTGTGAGGGGTTGCAGTGTTGTGGCACCAGCACCAGTGCCTAAGGCCCAATTTTTCTGCCCCTGTTCAACAGGGGCATGTAATTACTATTCTTGATCTAATATTTCACAGCTGGGCCCATTCCTGCGCCCACCAAGAGTAACTGTGAGGACTTACAGTGTTGTGGCACCAGCACCACCGCCACCACCAAAGGCCCAATTTTTTAGCCCCTGTTCAACAGGGGCATGCAATTACAATTCTTGATCTAATAATTCACAGCAGGGCCCATTCCTGCACCCACCAAGAATAACTGTGAGAGCTTACAGTGTTGGGGCAACACCACCACCACCACCAAAGGCCCAATTTTTCTGCCTCTGTTCAGCAGGGGCATGTAATTACAATTCTTGATCTAATAATTCACAGCAGGGCCCATTCCTGCGCCCACCAAGAGTAACTGTGAGGGCTTACAGTGTTGTGGCAACACCACCACCACCAAAGGCCCAATTTTTCCTACCACTGTTCAACAATGGCATGTAATTACAATTCCTGATATAATAGTTCACAGCAGGGTGTTCCAGCGCCCACCAAGTGTTGTGGCAACACCAACACCTAATGCCGCATACACACGACTGTTTTTCATGACGTTAAAAATTTCATTTTTTAAATTGGTCATTAAAAACAATTCTGTGTAGGCTCCAGAGCATTTTTAACGACGTGAAAAATGGCCTAAAAAAAATTAGAACCTGCTCTATTTTTTCACATCGTTCTTTTTAACATCGTGAAAAACGGTAGTGTGTATGCTTTTACGAGGGGAAAAAAAAAGCACATGCTCAGAATTAAGTATGAGACGGGAGCGCTCATTCTGGTAAAACTAGCGTTCGTAATGGAGATAGCACATTCGTCACTCTGTAACGGACTGAAGAGCACGAGGCTGAAAAGCATGAATCGTCTCTCAACAAACCTTACTAACATGAAGGGTGGCGCCATCCGAATGGAACTTCCCCTTTATAGTGCCGTCGTACATTTCGTACGTCACCACGCTTTGCTCTAGCATTTTTTTTCATGATCGTGTGTAGGCAAGGCAGGCTTGAGAGGAAACAAGAAAAATCACGTCGAGAAAAACGTTGTTTTTTTCAATGACATTAAAAACGGCCATGTGTACGCGCCATAAGGGCCAAATTTCTGCAGAGTATATACGGCAGGCCCCTACTTTCAAACATCCAACTTACAAACGACTCCTACTTGCAAACGGAAGGAGACAACAGGAAGTGAGAGGAAATCTACCCCTAGGAAGGGAAATTCTCTCCTGTAAGAGTTAATATGGGAAAAAGGTGTCTCCTCTGTACTGATGCTTTATCAGCAATCCTTGTTTCAATAAAAAACACAAATTTTCCAAAAACATTTGTCATTGGGATGGAAAGTGAGGTGAAATGTTCTGAACAGGTGCACAGACAGCAAAACAAATGTTACAGGGGTGATAACCCTTCTCTATGTTCTCCAAAAAGCTTAAAAATAGATTTTCTTGGCTAGAGCTACACTTAAAAAATGTACCTGTTCTAAATTTCAAACAGATTCTACTTAAGAACAAACCTACAGTCCCTGTCTTGTTTACACTGCCTGTATACTGCTGTTCAGAGTATATAGGGCCTTTTTTTAATTTGGGTGCGGGATTCCCCTTAATATCCATACTAGACCCAAAGGGGCTGGTAATAGGCTGGGGTGGGTGGGGAGGTGATGGGGTAGCCATGCCATTTTTCTCAATGATTTTCATCCATATTGCCGGGACCAGACATTACATTAAAGCCGCAAGCAGTTTTAAATGACTTTCTTTCCTTTAGAAATGTCATTTTGGGCAGAGACAATTCTAAACACGGGAAACACATGCCACTTCACAGGCATACTTTAGACAACCCCCAGGTACGATATTTAAAGAAATATTTCACTTTTTTTTCACTTTAAGTGTCATTAAAATCACTGCTCCCGAAAAAACTGCCGTTTTTAAAACTTTTATTTGCATTGATACATGTCCCCTGGGGCAGGACCCGGGTCTCCAAACCCTTTTTAGGACAATAACTTGCATATTAGCCGTTATAATTAGCACTTTAGATTTTGAACGTTCGCGTCCATTGTATTTAATAGGGTTCTAAAGTTCGCATGAACTTTCGGTCCGTTCGCAGGTTCTGGTGCGAACCGAACAGGGGGGGTGTTCGGCTCATCCCTACGTCTGATGCAGTTTTGTCATTGAGTCGCCGGTAGTCTACACAGTTCCATCCCGCTTCAGTACCAAGACCACCGGAGAAGCCCAAGGACTATCTGACGGCTCTATGACCCCGAGACGGAGCATCTCTTGTATTTCCTGTCTCATGTGCTCCCTGACAGTCTCAGGTATTCTATAGGGGGTCTGTCTGAGGGGTGGTTGTTCCGAGGTGTCTACTCTGTGCATGGCCAGCCAAGTGCATCCAGGGATGTTGGAGACAGTGGCTCCCTTCGTGACTAGCCTGGATGCGCTCTTGGGGCCTTAACCATTCCCCCAGCTGAACCTCATCTAAAGTGCCCAACGTCTCATCCTCCCCCAGAAGGTCTGGTAAAGGAAGATTCTCTAACTCGTCGAAGGCGGGCGCACATATTGCAGCCACATCCTCTATTCTCTCATAGTAAGGTTTGAGCATGTTCACGTGTAGCATGCGTCTACCCCCATTTCCAGAGCAAGGACCTATCACATAAGTGGTATTGCATCTCTTCTCCACCACTTGGTATGGGCCCTGCCAGGCGGCCTGTAGCCTGTCATGGCGAACAGGTTTTAAAATCAAAACCTTTTGGCCAATCTGAAAGTCAGTTCCTCCAAGCGGTCACGGAACTCCAAAACATAGGGTATAACAGGGGTACCATCCTCCCCTTCAGCCCCTTCCCAGTGTTCCCGGATTAAATCCAGGGGTCCCCGTACTCTTCGTCCGAAAAGTAGTTTGAAGGGGGAGAATCCTGTAGATTGCTGCGGCACCTCCCCGTAAGCAAACAGAAAGTGTGGCAGGAATCTTTCCCAGTCCCGACTCATGTCCGTGAAGGTCCGGAGCATTTGTTTTAACGTGCCATTGAAACTTTCACATAGGCCATTTGTCTGGGGGTGGTAGGGAGAACTAATAATTGACTTTATGCCACACAGTCTCCACAGCTACTGGGTGACTTCCGCAGTGAAATGAGTGCCCCGGTCCGAGACTATCTCTCTGGGAAAGCCCATCCGGGAGCAGACCCGCATCAGCGTCTCAGCCACTGTCTCCACGTGTATATTGGTCAGAGCCACCGCCTCGGGATACCGTGTTGCATAGTCCACTATTGTCAGAATGTACTTTTTGCCGGAGGGGCTGGGTTTGGCGAGGGGTCCTACAATATCTACGGCTACCCATCCGAACAGCTCCTCTATAATGGGTAGGGGTTGTAATTTGGCCTTGTGGCGATCCCCCCCCGTTTCCCTACCCATTGACAGGTGTCACACGTTTGACAGTACGGTCTAACAATTTTGGAGATGCCAGGCCAAAAGAAGGTGTGGGTAAGCCGGTATCTAGTGCGGCTGACCCCTAAGTGGCCGGACAGGGGAATATCGTGGGCTATCTGCAATAATTCTCTCCTGTATTTCCAGCTGTGACTCTCTCTGAGTCACGGTACAATAACCCCTGGTGCCAGGAATATTTCTCTCCCTCTAATCCAGCTTGCGACTGGGTTACTTTGTCCCTATAGACCTGTAACGTGGGGTCGCTACGGGTTTCCTGCCCAAATGCTGCGGGGGTATCCCAGGGAAGGGGGTTAACAGTTTGGGGAAGTGTTCTTACCAGAGCCTCAGAGGGTGCGCTGTTTTCCGTGGTGTTGGCCTGGGACCGGGTGGTAACGGGGTAGATCTCGTTGGTGACCGGGGCTGGTACAAAAGCAGAAGTCAACTGGCCGAGATCATTCCCCAGCAGGATATCAGCGGGAGGTTCCTGGATCAACCCCACCTTAATTAATCCGGAGCTGGCACCCCAGTTCAGGTGTACTCTTGCCGTGGGTAGCCTGTGTACTGCTCCCCCTGCAACCCGCACGGCTACGGAACTCCCGGTGTGGTCGGCCTCTGAAACCAGGTGACGTTTGACCAGTGTGAGGGTGGCGCCGGAATCTCGTAGACCTTGAGCAGTCTTCCCGTTCAGCTGTACTGACTGGCGATGGTGTTGCTGTTGTCGGTAGCTGCCTGTACAGGGTCAGCCTCGTGTAGGATACTCCAGTGTTCCTCCAATTCTTCAGCGCCGTGGTTGTCCGGGGCCGCTCCGTGTGATAGCAATGCGCGGCGGCCCGTGCTGGAGGGGGTGGCCCTGGTCGAATCCATGCAGCTTGGTCCTGGTTCTGAGTGCAGTCTCTCTGATAGTGCCCAAATTGCTTTCACGAATGGCACTGCACTCCCTTGCGCCCGAGGTATCGATTTACAGGGGGGGTTAGAGATTAGCCCAGGTCGTTGTGTAGCTGTTGGCCCTGGGTTATTGTTCAGCGGTCTGGTTCTTGGTCGGAAGCTAGTCAGTGATGGCCTGCGGGCATCTTGATATTCATCAGCTTGCCTGGCTGCGTCCGAGAGAGTGGTAGGTTTGCGGTCCCTTACCCACTCCTGCACCTCTGGATTTAGTCCATTAAAGAATTGCTCCAGTAAAATAAGCTGGGTGATCACGTCTGCTGTGGTTGTCTGACTGGCTTGTAGCCAAGCTAGGGCTGCCCTCTGCATTCGGCAAGCCCATTCGGTGTGGGAGTCCTTCTCCTGTTTCTTTGTGTCCCTGAAGCATCTCCTGTATGCTTCTGGGGTGATGGCATATCTTGCCAAAATAACTTCCTTTACCCGGCTATAGCTTGCGATTTCCTCCTCTGGTGCGGCTCTGTAGGCTTCTGCTGCACGGCCTGACAGCTTCCCAGCTACGATCCATACCCAGTCTGTCTGGGGTACTTGGTACAGCTTGCATTGCCGTTCAAAATCTTGCAGGAAGCTATCGATCTCTTCCTCTGCTTCCACAAACTTTTTAAAGGCATCATGGGGTACTTTTAGTTGGGTCTCCCGTTCTTCTCTCGCTGTGATAAAGGCATCCACTTGGGCTAATGTTGCCTGTACCAGCTCGGTTGAGGGGTTTTCTTCATAAAACGCTAGCCTGTGTTTCACTTTTTGGTGTAGCGGTACCCTATCTGAGCTGTCCCTTCTCTACACTAATGTATCTATGAAATGACACGGTCTCACTACACTACAGTGAAACTATCTGAGCTGTCCCTACTCCACACTAATGTATGTAGGAATGACACGGTCTCACTACACTACAGTGAAACTATCTGAGCTGTCCCTCTTCTAGCTGCACACTATGCAAAGCTGAATGATGATCCTCCTCACTACACTCACACTATCCCTAGACTGACACTAAACTAATATTCTACACTGACAATTGAAGCAAAAAAGAAAAGTATAGCAGTAGCACACTAACAAAGAGCACTGAACAGAGCCCTGTTCTATCTCTCTCCACGCTGAAATCACACTGAAAATGGCTGCCATTGAAAGAATACTTTTATACTGTGGGGCAGGAATGAGCCATGATTGGATAAAGTCATGATGACAGTGTCCAATCATGACTCTGACAGTGCTCTGTGCCCTGATTGGCTGAAGCTTTCACTGCTTCAGCCAAACTTTCGAACGACCCGAAAGTTTGGCCGTTTCCCAAACAACGAAAGTTTGGCCCGAACTTATGCTCGGGCGGAACCGTTCGCCCATCCCTACTTTACAGTCCCTTTTGAAATGTCCAGGATTTTCACAGTTGAAACAGGTTGGTGGTGGCCTCGGTGTGTATGGGAGGGATGGGCTCCACAACCATAAGTGGTGTGGTTTTCTTGGTGGTCTGAGAGGATTCCAGATCCTTTGCTACCAAAAGGAGGATGTCTAGGGGCAGCACAAGATACTCTGGCCGGGCCATGGTGAGGCCTTTTCGTATGGACTCCTTGGGGCCTGCCATGAAGGCTGAAGACAGCACCTGGCTGTGTGCCTTGTTATGGGTGGTGAATCCCAAATTTGAGAAAACTTGTGTCAGCCTAGTATAAAACTTCTCCACTGACTCTGTTTTGTCTTGGGTGACATCTTGGATACTAGTGGCTTGGTCGGCCAGCCTTTCCCTCACCCATCTGAGCTATGAGTAAGCATCTTACGATGTGAAACATGTTAGCCATTTTTTTGTACTAGTGTTCACTCTCTATTTTTGACTGCACTGTTTTGGATCATGTTTTGATTTGATTTTATCCAATAAAGACGTTGTTTAAAGGAGTGCGGCAGTCCAGGATTTCTTTCCAATCCCATTTGCGCAATTGTTCACAGAACTCCACACCTGAAGTAAAAGTATTGTCATTGACAATCATTGACAATCCTTGCATCCTGGAAACACCTTTCCATGATTGGCCAGTAAGCGTCTCCTGCCTTTATCTTACACAAGCTAACTAGGTCTCCACGCTGCTGAGTAGGTTTTTTGGATCTGGGCCAACCTTCGGTAGAAAGGCATGGGTTGTTTTTCTGGGTCTGGTAGGGTGGTTACTAAAGCGGATGCCTGGGATGGGGTAAATGTAATATACATAACAGGTGCATCGGCTACTTGCCTAGGAACCACCGTTGATGCCCGTGGCATTGGGTGGGCCAATGGTCTATTGTTCCAGGTAATCAACTCCCCCTCATAAGAAAGGGGGGAAAGGACTCCGATAGGGATGCTGGAGGGCTCTGATATGAATGCAGGCTCCTGTCTGGTCTCGCTGCTGTGTCAGCGAGCGCCAGGACTCCCCCGGCTGGGGAGGTGGCACCCATTACAATAGGCATGATGGGGGTTTGGGTCATTGGTAAGTAAGTACCGTTCGCTGTCAGGACTGGGTAGAGAGGGGTTAGGGCCTGTAGGCCTTCCGGAGATCTGACTAGGTATACTAAGATGGCCGCCACTGGAAGGAGTCATACGGAGTCTTCCGCCATCTTTACTGGGTGTACTAAGATGGCCGCCGGAAGGAGTGTGTTGGGCTGGGGACGGGAGTACGGGCAGCAACGGGGTGTTTTATGGCAGGCGGGGCTCAATGGAGTGACAAGTGTTACAGTCATGATAAGGAGGCGGCTGATTATTTTCAGTCAACACACATAACAGTTCACTCTTATCAATGCATTGATGGTACACATACACCGTCTGTTTCCCCTGTTGCACTTCCTGCTCTATCCATTGTTCTCTGTGGACGGCCTTTGCCACATTATACCAGGCTTCTGCTGTTTTCAGTAAGTTGTTATCTGACATAACGCCTCGTTTGTCTTTTATTATCTTCCGCCATTCTTCCGGCTGTAGCCGGCCTCCACTCGGTCATCTGACATACTTTTGCCAGTTTTCCCAATCTCTTCACATACTCCACCCCTGAAGACTTCAGGTTTTTCGGGCAGCAGAGGGTGGCTTCCTAGTAATTCCTGACTATATCCTGACTCCTTAACTCTTAGTAAACCCCAAACACCCTCATGGATGCCAAATATTAATCCACAAACACACTTAAGACATGACATATCAACCAGTCGCAAAGAGAGAGAGAGAGATATGTTCCGAGAAGAGGGGCCCCCACAGAGTCTCCACGCCTTCACTACCCGTGACGCGCACCCATCACCTCCTCTCACGACGCGCACACCGCGCTGCTGTGAATGAGCTCCCGTGTCAATTCAATACCCTCTGCACAGCACTCCCCCTCAGGTTCTCCCTCTCTCAGAGACCAGATGGCACATTTACACAAAACCGGGCAGCAGATACTCAGGTACAGGTTCGATACAAATTAAACCCCGGGCAAGCAATTACCTGTCTCTGGTGAACGCCGGCAGCCACAGAGATAGACCAACAACGGAGATTAGTCACGTACTGGTAAGGTACTGAAAGTAATCTTACCGTACTCTGGAGGTGATCAATCTCCAGCCCATCCGCGTTGGTCCACCTCGGCGCCTTCGCGATCGGCTGTCCGTTGGTTCACAAACCGGGGCCCCACGTTAGGGCGCCAGCTGATATGGATCAGACTAATCGTCTGGTGAGTATCTGCCCCGTCCAGATTAGGCCTATATGATGTAGTGCATGCACGAAAAAAGGACCACACTGAGACTGTGCTCAGATTGATGATACTCTTTATTGGTTCCGGATACATGGGGTTTTATAGGTGAGCGACTAATGCTGTAAGCAAATGTATCATTAGCATAACGTTATGTAGATACTCGTAGCTTCTGATTGGTTGTATCCATGCAAGGTGAACTTCCTCCACGATCTGAGCGTCATCAGATAGGGTGTAGTCCTGGGCAGAGACGCCATCTTTTAGTTACATTCTTCACTCGATGGGAGGGGGTGCTACTAGTGGCCATTTTGAGCAAGGAATATAAATGCAGTTTATATACAGGAAAAATATAGACTTTATAGTATAGAAAAGGGGCATTTTACCTAATCCATCACAGTATTATCACTGATCTCTGTATTAGTGTCACTGCTGATGTCAGTGTCAGTTCCCTGCCGGTATCATTAGTACAGTAACAGTATATAGTATTATCACTGATCTCTGTATTGGTGTCACTGGTGATGTCAGTGAGTTTCAGTTCCCTCCCAGCGTCAGTTAGTGTCAGATTGTTCGTCACACTTTGGCAGTCCCAGTAGAAGTCGCTGATCACCACCATTAGTAGTATAAACAAATAAAATAAATAAAAATTCCAATACATTCCAAAGTTTGTAGACATTATAACTTTCACACAAATATACACTTATTGGGATTTCTTTTACCAAAGACATGGAGCAGAATACAACCCTAAGTAAAAATATTGTTTTTGTTTTTAAATTTTAGTTTTCTTTGTTTATATAATAAAAAATAAAATGCAGAGGTGATCAAAAACCACCAAAAGAAATCTCTATTCATGTGAAACAATAATATACGGTAAATTTCATTTGTGTACAGCGTCACATGACTGAGCAATTACCAGTTAAAGTAGCGCAGTGTTAAATAGCAAACAATGGCCTGGACTGGTCATGAAGGGAGGGGGTAAAACCTTCCCAAGGCTGAACTGGGTAAAGAATATATAAGTCCAACATTTCTTCTTCCTGATATGTGTCTGCTGTCCCATGTACTGGTATGAAGAAGTCTCCTGTTCTTTGTTTTGCTTCCTTTGTGTGAAATCCCTGGTGATCCTGCCAATCCCTTTACTTTCAGGTTAAGAACTGACCACACTAGGCAGGAGAGCACAACATGGTCAGTTTTTGCTGGCTGTGCTGAGCTTGGAAGTCAACCTGCTCTCCTCCAATGATCAGACTTGTGGTCACAACCTCCCCCCTGCACAGCCATTCACTGGGAAGACCGGTGTGTTGCGGTTTCTCCTATCCCAACTCTTATGCAGCTGAGAACAGAGGGAATGTGATCATTTATAAATAAGGGGAGAAAAGTATTTATAATATATTTTATATCTATACACAAATGTTTTGCCTTTCATTTCTATTTTAAACTGAATGGGTTGTATTACAAGGTGAGGCTTATATACACTTTACCTTCTATCCCGCAATATCTGCTGTACTGATAAGTGTCTGACAAAGAAAACTGAGGGGTCTACTTATAGGAAATTCATTCAGCTGTTACAAATGCTATAATTTAACAAAGTGATTTCCTATGATTGTCGGCTCCATCTTGTGGCCATAAAACTGTATTTCTTTCTCGTACATCACGGGACACAGAGCGACATAGTCATTACTAATGGGTTATATAGATACCGTCAGGTGCTGGCACTGGCAACTTCCAAAACCGGAAGTACCCTCCCCTATATAAGCCCCTCCCATCCGGGAGCACCTCAGTTTTTTGCCAGTGTCTAAGGTGTTGGCCAAGAAGAAACATGTGTTTTTCACTGAGCTTGCGTACAGGTTCTTTTGGGCCTCAGTAAGCTATTCCGGATCCGACCAAAAAAGCTTCATAGCTAAACGGTCGGTACCCGGGCCTTGCAGAGAAGAGCAAGGTTTTGCCTGTAATGCTTCTCTTAGGAGAGCTGGACCCTGGGATCCAGAGCTCTGGTCATACCCACGACCAAGATGTTTTCTGTGCAGGGTGCTATACAGGTCCAGGGGAGTGGAATCCTTGGGAACCCGGTCCCTGAAGGTTTGATTACAATGCCTGCCGTGATAGGTGAAGTTTGGGCTTTTGTGGACCAAACAAAGTCCTGCGGCGGGGAACAGGTAAGTGGGGGCCCCCAGGAACTTGGTTCTATTGGGGGACCCCCAAGCCTAATTTGTCTTTCTGTCTGTTACCTAATGGTATTCCCGCAAAATTCTGTGCATGCCTGTAACTACTAAAAAAATGTAATAATTTTTAATGGTGGTCAAGAAAAAAAAAAATAAATTTTTTTTTATATATATATTTAATATATTAGACTGCGGTACCTGTGTTTGTCCACTAGAGGCCGCTGTGGAATGTTTTCTTGTCATGTGGACTAGCTTCTTCTCAGCAGAGCAAAGTCCAGGCAGATGGTGAGTTCTCTTATAGGAAACTGCTTCCTCTGCCATGTTGCAGTGCTCGTCCATCCCCCGGCCTGCGGCAAAGAGGGGCCCTGGCTCCTGTCCCTTGTTACCATATTTGAAATTAGCGCCGAAGGCGCACGTGCCCGCGCGCGTGCGCGTACACGCGCCTCTATATATAGAGGTGAGCCGGGAAAGGGGGCGGAGCCTGGGGGATGACGCTCTGTGCGCGCCGCAGCGCTTCTGCGCATGTGCGGGCGTCCCAGCAGTTTTAAAAAAACCACAATATTGTAGTGAGCTGGCTATGAAGTACAGAGACAGAGCTGGCAACATTTAAAGGCATACAGCAAGCGGTTGATACAGGCATCCCCTAGAAAGGCACATTAGTAGACACCAACTGTGATATAGCAGCAATTGTGCTAGACTATTCTCAGTAAAAGTGGTGTATTACGGCTGGAATACCTCAGCTTTAGGCTTAGGAATATGCCGTCCAGAAGCTCCGGAACTGAATCTTCCAGGAAGCGAAGGGGGTCTCATCGGGCTCGGAGGATCTTGGGCATACTCCTGCTGCACCAGTCTCCCCTGAAGTTCAGAGGTAAGTGACCGTAGAGACCCCGCAGGGTACTTGGTACTGTGGCTGTCCTCAGTTCACCTGCTCCTGTGTATGTAACAGAGGAGGTTTTTTCCTCAGCTCTGGGAGGATTAGAGAGAGATTGTCAACATTTATCGCTGCCTCCCTGTCAGGGAAAGCACGCCCGATCTCCGTCTCCTCCTTCAGAGTACCTGTTAGCAGAGCAACAGTCCCATACAGGGATCGACCTGCCTGAAGGGGATCAGGATGAGGTTGATTCTGTTATAGAGGAATCAACAGTGGGGGAACCTTTTCTCAGCATCTTAAGCTGAAAGATTATGGGTTCAGTCTCTGACTAACATGGTCCGATCAGCATTTAAAAATGCACCTTGCGGAACCATCAACCACTACTGTATCCTCGTTGGGGTCGCTAGAAGCCCCCAGACTGTTTGTTCTTTTCCACTTCACCCTTTACTGAAAGGGCTCATTTACCAGGATTGGGAACGTCCTGAGAAAATATTTATTCCCCCAAGAGATTTCCGGTGGTCTATCCCATGGAGGATAAGTTCATCAAAAAAAATGGAAGGTCCCTACAGTGGACGCAGCCATCTCTTGTATGTATAAATCACTGACATGTCCAGTGGATAATGCCCAAATGTTCAAGAACCCAATAGATAAAAGATTGGAGTCCTTATGAAAATCTGCTTGGTGATACAACCAGCAGTAGCAGCTATTGGGGTCTGCTAAGCAGTGAAGGATCAGTTGAAACAGGTCTTGAGGGACTTGACAGATCAGTAGGCTTTGCCCTAGCTGATCTACCTAGAGCCTTAGGCTTTGCGGTTGACGCCATAGAGGATTCAGTCCATCAGGCCTCCCGCCTTACGCTGTCTATAGTACATATGCGTAGGCTCCTATGGCTCAAAAACTGGTCTGCTGAAGCTCCCTGTAAAGAATGGCTGGTTAGCGTCCCATTTCATGGTGAACGCTTATTCAGGGAAAACCTGGACAAATATATCCAGAAAATTTCCAGCGGTAAAAATACGCTTTTGCCGGTTAAAAGCAGAGTTAGAGGTCCCTCTTTAAGAGGCCTGCTTCTCCAGTCCCTGGGGCATCGGCTGTGTAACAGTTCCGACGGTCTCCTCGGTTAAATCCCGGGGGTAAAAAACAGGGACAGTAGCAGGGTAATGAGAAACCCTGGGTCAGGGGAGGTACAAAACCTCCCCCAAAGTTAAATTCATTGAAGCCCCCACTCAGTTGGGTGGGGGGAGGACTCCAGTTGTTCGCAAGAGACCTGGCGGGACACGATCAAGACAGATAGGTGCTCTCCGCAGTAGGTTTGGGATACAGTTTGGAGTTAAAAGACTCTCCTCCTTCCCATTTTGAGGTCAAACGTGCCAAGGGATCCCCGGAAGAGAGAGTCCCTCCTGTTGGCACTAGAACAACTATTGCTCCAAGGAGTAATTATGGAGGTTCCCCTGGAAGAATGAGGGTTCGGGTTTTACTCAAACCTCTTTACAGTCCCGAAGCAAACGCGGACGGGAGGCCCATATTAATTCTAAAAGGGCTATACAAATTCCTGTATATCAGGACTTTCCGATGGAGTCGATCCGATCGGTGGCCACTGCCCTACAAGGGGAGGATTGGTTAGCCACGATCAACATCAAAGATGCTTATTTGCACATTCCCATCTTTCCAGTCCACCAAAAATTTCTACGCTTTGCAGTAGAAGGGCGCCATTTTCAGAGCCTTACCCTTCGGTTTGGCCACAGCACCACGAGTGTTTACAAAAATTCTGGCCCTTTATTGGCCAATCTAAGAACACAAGGTGTAATGATAATGGCATATCTGGATGACTTGTTGCTGATAGACCACTCAGTGAAAAAACTAGACGTGGTCGTTCACAAGACGATCAAGTATCTGGAATCTCACGGTTGGATTATCAACCGAGACAAGTCAGCCCTAAAAACCAGTCAAAAGTCTGGAATACTTGGGGCTAAGGTTGGATTCAGGCCAGAGAAAAATATTCTTGCCTCGAGGAAAGGTGTTGTCTTTGAAAGATTTGATCCACTTAGTGGGTACAAAAAAGACAGCCGTCCATACGCCTGTATATGAGGCTGCTGGGAAAAATGGTGGCATCATTCGAAGCAGTACCCTACGGTCAATTCCATTCAAGGAATTTGCAAGGGGCCATACTGTCAGCCTGGAACAAAAAAGTTCAGGCCCTAGACTTACAATGTCCTTGTCCCCTTCCGTTCGCAAGAGCCTCCGTTGGTGGTTGGTTCTCCAGAATCTGGAAAAAAGGAAATCCTTCAGTCCGATTTCTTGGAAGGTGGTCACTACAGATGCCAGCCTTATAGGCTGGGGAGCAGTACTGGAGCAATAGTCTCTCCAGGGCAGATGGTCGGATGCAGAAAAGGCCCTGCCCATCAATCTCTTAGAGATACGAGCAGCCCGGTATGCCCTAGTAGCATGGACATCCAAACTCCAAGGGTCCCCTGTCAGAATTCAATCAGACAATGCCACAGCAGTGGCATATATCAATCATCAGGGGGGCACCAGGAGTCGTGCAGCCCAGAGGGAAGTAAATTACATCCTGAAATGGGCAGGAAAAATATGTCCCAGCCATATCTGCGGTATTCATTCCAGGAGTGGAGAATTGGAAGGCGGACTTTCTAAGTCGCCAGCAATTAGGCCCAGAGGAAGGGTCCCTTCACCCCGAGGTTTTCTGGACAATATGTCAGCGGTGGGGAACATCGGATGTAGATCTTCTAGCATCCAGATTCAATGCAAAGGGGGACAGGTTTGTCTCTCGGACAAGGGATCCCCTAGCTTGCGGCTCGGATGCCCTAGTGTTCCCTGGGGATCAGTTCAAGCTGATATATGCATTCACACCGCCACAATGGTTACCTCGATTACTCCGCAGAATCAGGGTAGAAAAGAAACCGGTGATTCCGGTGGCTCCAGCGTGGCCCTGAAGAGCGTGGTACGCGGAGATTGTAAAATTTCAGTGGGGAGTCCTTGGACTCTCCCACGTCGTCCGGCTTTCGCAAGGACCGATATACCACCCTTCCTTACCAGCCCTAGGTTTGACGGCCTGGCTATTGAAGCCCACATTCTAAAAAAGAGAGGGCTCTCTAATGCTGTGGTATCTACCATGATCAATGCCAGGAAGCCGGTATCCAGGCAGATCTACTATAGAATCTGGAAGGCGTACATCGCCTGGTGTGAGGCCAAGAAATGGCATCCACATAAGTACGTAATAGGTAGGATTCTGGGCTGTAGATAGGAAGCTTGCCTTGAGTACTATCAAGGGTCAGATTTCGGCCTTGTCAATATTTTTTCAAAGGCCCTTGGCTTCGCATTCACTAGTCAAAGCCTTTATACAAGGAGTGATGCGTATTAGTCCTCCGGTTAATATTCCCATATGTCCATGGGATCTAAACTTGGTTCTGTCGGTTCTACAGAAACAACCATTACAGCATATTTCCTTGGTGCTTCTCACCAGGAAATTGATTTTTCTAGTAGCCATTTGTTCGGCTAAAAGAGTGTCGGAATTAGCCGCCTTGTCCTGTAAGGAGCCATATCTGGTTATCCATAAGGATAGAGTAGTGTTACGTCCTCATCCAGCCTTTCTTCCTAGGGTGGTATCGAGGTTTCATTTGAACCAAGATGTGGTTCTTCCTTCTTTTTTCCCCAAACCTACTTCGGTAGAGGAAAAGTTATTGCATTCTTTGGATGTAGTAAGAGCAGTTAAAGCTTATCTAAAGGCCACTGCTCAGATTCGCAGAACGGATACTTTGTTTATTCTGCCGGAAGGCCCCAGAAAGGGTCAGGCAGCGTCAAAATCTACTTTAGCCAAGTGGATTCGACAGGTCATTATGCAAGCCTATGGCTTGAGAAGGAGACCGCCTCCGTTCAAAGTTAGAGCGCACTCCACGAGAGCAGTTGGAACTTCATGGGCAGTGCATCACCAGGCCTCCCTGGCTCAAATCTGTAAGGCCGCAACATGGTCTTCGGTACACACGTTTACTAGGTCCTACCAGGTGGACGTTAGAAGTCAAGAGGATGTCGCCTTTGGGCGCAGTGTGTTGCAGGCCGCAAAAGATCCTCATGTCTGATAGCGCTCAGCTTATATATGGTGTATCCCCCCCCCTCATTTGGCATTGCTTTAGGACATCCCATTAGTAATGACTATGTCGCTCTGTGTCCCGTGATGTACGAGAAAGAAAATAGGATTTTTATAACAGCTTACCTGTAAAATCCTTTTCTTGGAGTACATCACGGGACACAGAGCTCCCGCCCCTCTTTAGGGACACTTATTGCTTTGCTACAAAACTGAGGTGCTCCCGGATGGGAGGGGCTTATATAGGGGAGGGTACTTCCGGTTTTGGAAGTTGCCAGTGCCAGCACCTGACGGTATCTATATAACCCATTAGTAATGACTATGTCGCTCTGTGTCCCGTGATGTACTCCAAGAAAAGGATTTTACAGGTAAGCTGTTATAAAAATCCTATTTTTTCATTAAATACCTCAATCAGTAAAAATAGCACAATAACGCTTTATGGCCACTAGATGGAGCCAAAGAAATCAGAGTATGAAATAAAATACATCCAATATTCATCATGGCCGCTCACATTCATTCAACTATTTTTATTTTAAACAGACCTCTAAGTGTTTGTGAAATCATCACCCCAAAATGTACTCAGCCAATTAATGGTAATGACTCCATTTTTATTTTTCTACTGCTATCAATGGCCAACACAGATCTCTGATCTCCTTATCAACTGTTTCTTACATGATGAAGATCAGCCATGGAGTATATCTGAGGTGTATATCAGGGTGTGCTTCTTCCCCACATGAGACCTGTGATGTCCAGCAAGATTCATATAGAACACATTTCCCACACTCAAGGCACTAATACATCTCAAGGGTTTTGTGGGATCCCTGATGTACAGGAAGACAGGACTTCAGTGAGGAACATTTCCCTCACTCAGGACAGGAAAGTGGCTTCTCCTCCGTGTGAGATCTCTGATGTCTGGAAAGATGGGACTTATCTGAAAAACATTTCCCACATTTAGGACAGGAATGCGGCTTCTCCCCCGTGAGATCTCTGATGTCTGGAAAGACTGGACTTCAGTGAAAAACATTTTTCGCACTCAGGACAGGAATACGGCTTCTCTCCCGTGTGAGAACTCTGATGTCTGTAAAGAATGGACTTCTGTGAAAAACATTTCCCGCACTCAGGACAGGAATACGGCTTCTCCCCTGTGTGAGATCTCTGATGTGTGTAAAGATTGGACTTATGTGAAAAACATTTCCCGCACTCTGGACAGGAATATGGCTTCTCCCCCGTGTGAGATCTCTGATGTTTGGAAAGACTGGACTTATCTGAAAAACATTTCCCGCACTCTGGACAGGAATATGGCTTCTCCCCCGTGTGAGATCTCTGATGTGTGTAAAGATCAGACTTATCTGAAAAACATTTCCCGCACTCAGGACAGAAATACGGCTTCTCCCCTGTGTGAGATCTCTGATGTGCGTAAAGATTGGACTTATTTGAAAAACATTTCTCGCACTCGGGACAGGAATACGGCTTCTCCCCTGTGTGAGATCTCTGATGTGCGTAAAGATGGGACTTCTGTGAAAAACATTTTCCGCACTCAGGACAGGAATACGGCTTCTCCCTTGTGTGAGATTTCTGATGTGTGTAAAGATGGGACTTATCTGAAAAACATTTCCCACACTCAGGACAGGAATATGGCTTCTCCCCTGTGTGAGATCTCTGATGTGCGTAAAGATGGGACTTCTTTGAAAAACATTTTCCGCACTCAGGACAGGAATACGGCTTCTCCCCTGTGTGAGATCTCAGATGTTTGCAAAGATTGGACTTATCTGAAAAACATTTCCCGCACTCAGAACAGGAATATGGCTTCTCCCCTGTGTGAGATCTTTTATGCAAATTAAGATGGGATTTAGAACGGAAACCCTTCCCGCACTCAGAACAGGAAAACCTCTTATCTGTTAGAAGGACGGCACCATCCCTCACAGTCTGAGGTTCCTCAGGATAAGAGGAATACGATGGTCCGGCACCGTCCCGCACAGTCTGAGGTTCCTCAGGATAAGAGGAATACAATGGTCCATCTACGCTGTGTGGTGCCGGATGGACATTTGAGGTAGTCGGGTTTTCTCCTGGACTATACTGTGTGATGTCCTCATCTTCTACTTTACAGTCTGGAGACAAAGTGAGACAATCCTCTGAGGTTTTCCTCATCTCCCGTCCATCTACTAAAATAGAAATACAAAGATTATTACTAGACATGAGCAGATTGGTTCCCCTAAACCAGGACTCCGCCCACATCAGGCAGCTTTGTCTCTGAGGATCTTACAATTCCCCCCTCCAGGTAACTAGTAAATGGGTCCTCTGATCTCCTACCAGTTCATTTCTTTATTCATGGACCTTAGTCAGAGAGTGAGGAAACAACGAGAACTGTCTCTTATAGGAGTGACAGTGATGAGGGGATTATAGGACGAGTGTCCCCACCCCCTCTATCACTCATTGCCATCTTCCCAACACAAGAAGTACTGCACTTCCTTATTTAGTCCATGATTTAGTCATGAATAACAGCGGGGCTGAGCCCCACCAGAGGTCAGAGAGTGAGGATGGGGGGAGAACAACCAAGATGAAGACTGGACTGATCCTGAAGACCACCATCATTGGGATATTGACTCCTCCCCTCATTATCACTTTATCTTTAAGGTTCCAAAGTTTGAGTATGTTCTCACATTATTATCACCATGTAAAAGTCTGTGCTCCAATCAAATCATCAGATATAAAATGTCCAGCTGGTAGGAAATGGGTGTAACAAAAGAGAATACATATTATGTGTATATATAGCAGTGGGTAGAGGGGAGAGAGCAGAAGTCAGGACAATGTAATATACAACATATTGTATAAGATACAACAGATAACAGTGTTATTACCTGATAACTACTTTTTCCAGGAATCTTCCAGGACGGCTTACAGAGAGAGATAGGCTCCTCCCACCTAGCACAGGAAACACATGATCCACATCATAAAAAGCACTGCACCTGCATCAGCTCCTCAGTATTTAACAAATAACCAAAGGCTTCAGAATAAGTATCATTAAACCCTCATTAGCGTAGCTTTATTCTTACTCTATGTTCTACATTGACACTCACCAACACATAAGGGAGGGAACTGACGCCGTCCTGGAAGATTCCTGGAAAAAGTAGTTATCAGGTAATAACACTGTTTTTCCTCAGTCATCTTCCAGGACAGCTTACAGAGAGGACAAAATAGGACTATTCGATCAGGGCGGGACCCCAGCTTTAAGCACTTACTTCCCAACAGCCTGTTTCTGGTTAGAGAAGAGGCTCGGTAGGTAATGTCTATGAAGTTTTGAAAACTGGACCCGGATGCGGTCTTAAAGAACTTGGAAAGAGAAGCGCTAACCTTTCCAGCTCAGGAAATGGCCCCTGCTCTGTGTGAATGAGCTTCGATGTTTTCCATCGGAAACAGCAATGCCTGGTAGGCTTCCATCATTGCATATTTCAATCACCCTGTGACAGTATTAATTTGACGTCAATAATTTTACTTCTATTTGCCTTTATCTGGGCTACAGAACAAGCAAGGCTAGAGGTTGATCTCCAAACTATGGATCTCATCCTACACAATGTTCATTCAATGGGATGTCTACCCATGGAAATTTAGATAATAGTAAGGTGACCAGATTTTTTAAAAGAAATCCGGGGACATAATTTTACTAGAAATGGCAGCAATAGGCAACTCTCTGCCCGTCACCGCCGCCGCCCGCCTCACAACTTGTCAAGTCTTAATCTCCGGGCCCCGGCTACTACTGGGTGGGGAACGGAGGAAGATCACTCTGCCAGGGAAGGCAAGGAGATAATCTGGCAGGCGGCTGGCTGGGACTTGAGCCAAGGCAGAAAAGACATGCGAGCGGAGCTGAATGGGCATGTACCCGAAACTGAAGAAATATTCCCCCCACTCCGACCAGCACATGATCATCAGAAAGAGGCACAGATAATGGAAAAAAATACACCCCCTAAGCTAGTGGGAGCGGGGGTGTGCAATTCAGATTTTTATTCTGCACTGACCGTCTTTGAAATTTACCCAACCCCTGTTCAAATCCAATCCAGGGACAAAACCAGGGACAGACTTGGTCTGGGGAAAGTGTCCTGATTTCGGGGACTGTCCCCGGAAACCGGGGATGTGTGGTCACCCTAGATAATAGGCCCTATTAATTATCCAGGAAGATTTCTACCCTTATGCTAGATATATCGATATCTCCATCCATAGCAAAAATGCATATGCCCATACTGATGACCTTTCTACCCTCTGAATGCTGGAATGTCAGCTATCAGTGTCTGGAAAGAAACTGGGTAAAAATGAACCTGGCAACTTTATAAATGACAGGAGCTCTGCCCAAAGTTGGAAGTTTGAGTTCATAAGGCACCTTGTGATGCTGGTGGTAGGTTATGCAGATCACTACTCCAGAAGATTGAGCCTGTAGTAGTAACAGAACATTTACTTTGACTTGCTACAGCTGTTCTGAAAGGAAGGCTGTAAAAGATGCAATGATGTTTTTAACATATACAAAGTACTGAACCTAAGCCATACCCAGTCAGGCATAGGAATCAGAGATGTAGCAAGACGTGAACCCACATCTACAGGCCATATTCCTGCCCCTTGGTGCTGCTGCAAACACCCACAGCAACCAGTACCCGAAGAGGACATGCTCCTAAGGGTAACCACCTTGTGGCCATCTATAAAAATTAAAGCAGGTGTCATGGTGGAACCAGAGTACATGGTGTAGCTTTGTAAATCAGAAGAAGTCTGCTGTAATACTCCTGGGAAGTTTGAGGTCGGTGAACTGCTTCCCTGAACCTGCTCCCTCCCTGGTGTCAGTTGATGATGGCACCAGAGAATAATTCACAAATAATAATTCACAAAATGACCCTATAGCTGTCCATTCAGTGGGGTCTGAAGCATAGCAGGCTGCATACTGTCCTGGTTACCAACCTAGTTTACCTGCTTCGGCAGACATTCCCCCGTCTGGGAGGTAGTCAGGGATGCTGGATGCCTCTGCTCCAGCCATGCAATACTCCCTTCAAAAGATTTGGGGAAGCTAGCAGCCATGCTCCATCTTTTAAAGTGATTTGGCCAAGGTCATAAGCCGACGCTAGGATAACATCCAACGTCTTCCAGGAAGTTTCCCATGGCTAAACTGACCTTCAGAGTACTTAACCTGCGAGTTGTTAACCTGTAGGCTATGGCTGCTACACCTCATAATAATCAGCAGAAAATATTGCATGCTGGACGAAAGGGATTTGATCCTCTCCGAATGAAGGCTCGGCAGCAAAAAAACTAGAACACGAGCCTTCGCTGTATATATGCAAAAGACATTTGCACACCTGCTGTCTATGAGCATCTAAGACAATCTATTGAAGATTGTCTCGTACAAGGTAAAGGTCAGGTAAAAGCCTCCCGATTCCTACAGCCACATAGACAAATAAGGGCAAGACCCTAAGCAGGTCATTAGAACTATTAGGTTCAGTTTCCAGTGCGACATGCCGTGCGACCGATTGATTTCAATGGCACCTGTTCCAATCTATACGACTCAGAGTTGCAACAACCTAGAAAAAGTTCCCAGCACAACCCCGATGTGACCTTTGATGCAACCCCGATCCTGAGGCTGTAAAGTTGGATTAAAGCTGCACTCCAAAGTCGCCACAGCGGAAACGTAGCCTCGGAGTGTCCAAACATTGGATCACATATGAGACATGAATTACAAATGGTACCAAAAGAATATAACTCAAATAACACAAACATAAGCTCCAATGTCTGTGTATTTTAAAAACATAGATATATAACATACTTGCAAAAGTGTGAGGTCCGAAACCTAGAGTATTAATCTAATACCACACACACACACACACACACAATTCATGCGCAAATAATACGAACCGTTCGTATAAACATGTGTCATAGATATAGCCTAACCTCTGACTACCAATCTATTATACATCTATTCAGTGGAGGAACCCAGGGAGCTCCAGGTGATAGAAGTCTAGGCACACAAACTGGAGTGCATAGGAGATACTGTTACCCCATAATAGGTGCAGCTTCAGCTCCTAGACATAACCAAATATTTGATCTGGAACAGAAGTAAAAAGTGAGTCTCCTTAAACTACATATTTAACCCCTTCCAGGGACATCCCCCCTCCCGCCGGCATCTGGTGCTTCTCCGGGCTCTCCCGTGCGATCGGGGACCCGGAGAGAATCGTCGGCGCCATTGGTGGGTCACGTGATGAGCATAGAGATGACTGGTGACCAGATGGTCACCAGTCATCTCTATGATCGTCGGAGGACCCGGGCGCGATGTGATGACGTCACGCCCGGGTCCTCAAATGTAAACAAAGCCGCCACTGCGGCTAGTAAGTATGAGATCGGTGAAAAAAATTTCACTGATCTCATGCTTTCCAGCCTGGAAGAGAGATGACCCCGCATCTCTCCATAAAGAGGACCTGTCACACACATTCCTATTACAAGGGATGTTTACATTCCTTGTAATAGGAATAAAAGTGATCAAAAAAAAAAAGTGTAAAAAAAAAAAAATTGTAAAAATGAAAAAAAAATAAGTAAAATAAAATAAAAAAGTAAAATAAAATAAAAAAAAACGCCTGTCCCCAATAGCTCGCGCTTAGAAGCGAACACACACGCAAGTCCCGCCCGCATATGTAAACGCCGTTCAAACCACACATGTGAGGTATCGCCGCGTGCGTTAGAGCTCGTGCAACAATTCTAGCACTAGACCTCCTCTGTAACTCTAACCTGGTAACCTGTAAAAATTTTCAAAGCGTCGCCTATGGAGATTTTTAAGTAACGAAGTTTGGCGCCATTCCATGAGTGTGCGCAATTTTAAAGCGTGACATGTTAGGTATCTTTTTACTCGGCGTAACATAAGCTTTCATATTTTACAAAAAAATTGGGCTAACTTTACTGTTTTTTAATTTTTTAATTCATGAAACCATTTTTTTCCCTCAAAAAAGGCGTTTGAAAAATTATTGTGCAAATACCATGCAAGATAAAAAGTTGCAACGACCGTCATTTTATTCCCTAGGGTGTGTGCTAAAAAAAACATATATAATGTTTCGGGGTTCCCAGTAATTTTCTAGCAAAAGAATGATGATTTGTACATGTAGGAGAGAAGTGCCAGAATAGGCCCGGTATGGAAGTGGTATAAAAAGCCCTGTATGGAAAGGGTTAAACAATGTATGTAACAGAGATCGCTGTACACTTATCTTTGCTTTATATAGCCCACACTTAGGTTGGAGACAGACATGTCCAAATCTTAGTGTAGCGGGTACTTGAATTTAGGGGAAGCATCTGGGTGGTAGTGTAACCCAGATGCACTGATTGCTAGGGAGTCCGAGACCCTTTTATGGTTCTTGGAGGACTCTGGTGGTGTGAGGTTCCCTGCGGTCCACAGGTGGCGTTGTTGCCCTGGGCCGGAGTTGGACTCACACCGCAAGACTGTGCCTTTTTGTCCTTCCCTGGCGCTGGTACAGCGGGGCGGGGAACCCGCTGTGACGCAAAGGAAGAGGGGATAAAAGGGGCGGACGCCCTTACCACAGGGTTCTGAGTTCAGGAGTTCGGAGTTGGAGTCGGAAGGCTCGGCCGCACCCAGGCACCTTCAGCTTGGGTGCTGGCGTTCCGGGCCCAGGTGCCCTTCTCAGGCGGAGAGGGAGTCCATCTCAGGCACCTTTAGCCTGGGGTGAGGTACTATGGCGGATGCCTGGGGCTCAGTACCTTCGACTGAGTTCCGCGAGGGTGGAGGAATCCGAGGGGACCCTAACTCCTTGGGTGCTCGTGTCTGAGTTCATGAGGTCTGGTGAGCAGAACTTCTCTGGAGAGTCCGGCGCAGCATCGCTGGTGACAGAGAGGCCTCCGGTATCTCCCTTAGACGGATATCCTTCCCCTGACAGGGGCCTTGCTAGCGAAGGTAATCCACGTTCTACTTTACATAGTCAGTGGCAGTTGTGCCTCGACCTATTCCCATTACTACTAAGTTGTTGCAAAAGAATCCAACTTAACCGGGCTTTATGTTTATTCGCTGGAAAGAATAAAACTGAGTTGGCCCTATTCACTGTGTGGAACTCTGGTTACTAGGAGCAAAGGAGGCAAGGACGAAGTACAGGACTTGACTCTAGGACACCTACACAAAGCCCGATCTTTCTGGCCTTCACCACGTCACTATGGAGGATATGGGCCGTGGTTTATCTCATCACTCCCACCAGCACTGATACCCCTAGACAAAGAAAGACAAGCCGAGAATGAGAAGGGGAGAGAGGGGTGAGGCCGCTACACGTGGGGGCATCTCGTCCGGGATGTGTATGGTGTCTGAATTTGAACTTTGCTGCCCGGAGGAGTTCCGAGTAGGTCGGCCATATTGGCCAACGCGCCACGAGGCAAACCACAGCTGCGGAGTTCGTGGGCGGGGAAAAAGGGAAAGCCCGCGAACAAGTGCAGAGTGTGGGAGGAGTCTGGCCATGTGGACGTACGCACGTGGAGATTCCGGCGCGGGTGGGTCAGTGCGCATTGGAGCAGCGAACAGGGAAGATGACTTCAAATATTCCATGGGTTCCAGTTCCTTCTGTCACGGCCATGACTCCCTTTGCTGCTTCCATAACGGATACGGGAATAAGACTAAAGGCCCCGGGGCGATTGGCTCTGTACACCTGCAGAGACATAGAGGCCCTCGGTGTGATCTGTCCCGGCTGTTCGGGACCGGTGGTTCAGTTGAAGCCATTCGGGCGATGTGAGGTCTGCAAGGAGTTGGAGTCGTGGAGGCCGTAAAGGGGGATGATTACCGTGACGGGGAATTATCTGCCCGCTGAGTGTTACAACACCTCTGACCTGGATTCATTGTCTGACAATGGCGATGATGGGGAGATAGACGAAATCTTCCACCGAAAGGGATGGGACAAGATGAAGCCACCCTCGTCCCGTGTCACAAGGGACCCACCTTTGTCCATTGGGGATAGTACACCCCGGGTGGAGGCCTCGGTGCCTAGGGAAGAATCTGGTCCACTGTCTGAAATCCCTCTTCTGGATTCAACTTCCATTTCACCTGTTCCTGTTGCGGGAGTGCAGCGTCAGTCACTGCGGGCTCCTAGGCCCAGATCTACCGAGGTGGTGAACGCACCTCGCCATCCAGAAGCAATTGTTCCGCCGGGAGAAGGAGACCGTGCTACGATGCCACCTTTATCAAGGCTGCAGCGTCTCTTTGGCCAGAAGGTTGCCCAAGAGTATGGGTGGGAATATCCATACCTGCCTCAAGAATTGCTCTACGAGGTGGAAGTTTTTCGCCAGAGGTGGTACAATACCTTTGTGTGGGACAAACTCAAGGTGCCTCAAGCACGGCGATACCTTTCTTGTTCACCAACAGTCACCAAGAAGTTTCAGGACTGTAAAGCTAAGAGGATGCTGGGAAGGCATATCCATGCGGACAGAGTGGTGATTTGTCGCAAGGATGGAGGAAAATGTTGAGTATAACATGGAGGCGTTTGACAAGCATTTGAAGCCTGTGTTCCTGCCGCATCCAAAGTTTTACCTTTAGGAGAAAAAGACTCCTGTGTGTTCTTTTTGCTACTCATTGCTGGACTTTCCGGAGTGCTTTTGCCGGAACACAAGGACTGTGCCCTAGTTTTTTTTTGTATTTGGGTGTTCTACTTTTTGGAGAAATGGGAGCTGTTACTGTTTGGTTCTCCCTCCTTCTCCTTGCACTTCAGAGAAATCATTGGCTTTGGGGTCTTAGTCAGTGTAGGGTCACAGAGAAGAAAGATCAAGAGAGAAAAGTTCATCTGGAAGTAATAGGTGTCTTTACCGCGGCATTGTCACCAGGTGGCAGTGTTGCGCAATGATTGTTTTTTTTTTTTTACATTATGCAGCACTTATTGGGGCGAGTGGGTTTCTTCTCGGACAGACACATTCATTCCAAGCAAACACATATATGATGTTAGGATGTGTGTTGTTCTTGTTTTTTTTCCCCTCTGCAGGAGATTCGTCTGTCAAGGCTGCTGAGAATGGGGTGGTCCTTAGACAGCAAAGTGGGGTGGAATTAGTGATAAATTAAAGCTTCTGACACCTTTGGATAAGCCCTGACGTGTGCAATAGGAGCAATCAGAAGGCAAGCACCTGCAGGTATTAACGATCAATCATTAAACACGGGTTTGTCCATGCAAGCCTTGCATGGAGGTTACACCCAGGAGAGCTTTACACTTAACCCTTTAGGGACTCTGCCTCCAAATGACCACATTAATAGTGGACAGGAACACAAAGCACATTCACCCTGCGTTTGTAGGAGGTACAGGATTTCAGCCAGTAACAACGAATAAGGTGTTTTACCAAACGTGAGTAAGGGAGGGCGCCCCTTGAGCCTCAGTACTCATGAGGATAGCTGCTTCTCCGGCGGAGAAGGAGCCTTTGTGAAAAAATCAGGAAAAAAAGGTTTGTCATATATTTTTCCCCCAATGCTCTTTAAGAATCCCTTAACCTTCCAAAAGCATTGCAGCACTGGAGCTGGTATCCAGGTAGTAGATAACTTGTACTTGCAGGCTGTGCATCTGTCCCTTAGGTGGCTCCCCTTTTGCTCCCATCCTCTGTCCTAGAGGGAGAAGACACAAGGCAGAATGAGCCTTATACCAAGAGAGACAAGGTGCAGCTGATCACCCAGCACCCATCCACCTAGGGAGACCCAAATGGAGCCCCACAACTAGTAGGGAAAAATTGGGGATACACACACAGCCAGACTCCCCAGACCAGCCCTGTCGGTCTGTGGATAGTACAGAGAATAATCTCAAAAGCCTCAGTGACCCCTTCACCAGGGAGCAAGAAAAGAGGAACCCCCATTTGCCTCTTTCCTACCCTAGGACCAGAGTCTGCAGGTGTCCCAGACCTGCTTTCCTGCTTGCATATCCTTCCTGGTGACTTACCAGCGCAGGAAAAAATTACTTCCACCATCTTCTCTGTGTGGAACAGTGCATGGAGCTTGTAGCCCTGACCACCTGGTCAGTGTCTGCTACCAAACTATACAGTTCTGACATGCACATTTCTTCCACCCATGAGGCATTTTCTTGGTGCACATCGGGCACCTTTTTCTGGGTGTCTCTGTTTTGTTATCTTTGGGCTTGTGGGCTTTGTTCAGTAATGAATCAAAAGACAAGTGTCAGCCCATTACTTCCACTGAAGTAAATACCTGTTAACAGAAAAACACCCTGTGGATAACAAAATTCTAATCTAGGATTTTTTTTAAAAGTACCCACCACCAGAGCCTATGCTAGTATGTCCACCCTAAGCATACACAATAAACCGGCTCTGTAAAAAACATAACGCCCCCTGTGCCCCCACCACAGGAGGATAAGAAAAGGGAGAGAGCAGTCTGCCCCCTATTTTCTTACCTTAGGGCCTGCATCAACAGATGGCGCTGCTTCCATGGATTGGTATCTCCATGTTGCTTGGAAGCCTGTTATTAAGGCCCCTATTTCGGGAGGTGTGGAGAATCCAGGGCGGCGCTGTGGATCCGACGCTGCCCTATGGCACAGCGTGCCTGTTTATCCTCGGATACCCTAGCTAGGGCTTCAGTTCCTGGCGTCTGGGTGTCCAAGATGGCCGCCGTCCTTTCTGGAGCCAGCAGCTACCTCTTCACTCTGCACCACCAGCACAGCCACATGCTGGGGATAGGTAACATGGGGGTCTCTTGAAACTGCAGAAAAAAAAAGGAATCCTGACCATGCGGCGGCCTATGGCTCCACTAGGAGACCACCCTGCTGTGCCATTCTGGATGGACCCACTGGATCACCTCCTCCACTCCTCAAAGGCAACCTCACTGAGGATACAGCCATAAATTGGGAGAGGGGGTCTCCCCGCTTGCTTCAGGTCTCTGGGTGGCCCAAACTGACTCATACCCCAGGAGAACTACCCCTGTTGCACTGGGTATGGACGTCGGGAGGCCCCTGCCATCTAGCACGAAGGCCCGGGAAAATAACAAACATCCGTTTGGTTTTAGTTCCTGTCTGGCCTGAGGAAACAAAAATACTGAGGAGCTGATGCATGTGCAGTGCTTTTTATAATGTGGATCATGTGTTTCCTGTTCTAGGTGGGAGGAGCCTATCTCTCTCTGTAAGCCGTCCTGGAAGATAACTGAGGAAAAGGACTACGTATATAGTATCAAAATGATGTAATATACAACAGAGTATATAGGTCAGGAGTATGTAATGTACAATATAAATTATATAGTGTAATGTTCAGGACTCATAATATTGTTATTCAGTAATCAGTGGAAGCTTAAATGTTTACATGAGACAAGACGAGAGGGGACGTCCCCCCTCCTCCCTCCGGTGCTTCTACCGACTCACCGCTACGATTGAAGCCAGGATCGTTTTTTTTTGTTTGTTTTTTCCAGGCTTCCCAGCCTAGAGGTGAGATGTGGGGTCTTATTGACCCCATATCTCACTGTAAAGAGGACCTGTCATGCCATATTCCTATTACAAGGGATGTTTACATTCCTTGTAATAGGAATAAAAGTGATCAAAAAATTAGTTTTTAGCCGATGAGGATTTTTGAGTAGCGAAGTTTGGCGCCATTCCACGAGCGTGTGCAATTTTGAAGGGTGACATGTTGGGTATCTATTTATGCGGCGTAACTTCATCTTTTCACATTATGCAAAAACATTGGGCTAACTTTACTGTTTTGTTTTTTAAAGCACAAAACAGTTTTTTTCCCCAAAAAAAAAACGCGTTTGAAAAATCGCTGCGCAAATACCGTGCAAGATAAAAAGTTGTAACGACCGCCATTGTATTCTCTAGGGTCTTTGCAAAAAAAAAAAAACACATAATGTTTTGGGGTTCTATGTCATTTTCTAGCAAATAAATTATGATTTTTACATGTAGGAGAGAAATGTCAGAATTTGCCTGGGTGCTCCAAGACGCCTGAAGGTGCTCCCTGCATGTTGGGCCTCTGTATGTGGCCACGCTGTGTAAAAGTCTCACACATGTGGTATCACCATACTCGGGAGTAATAGCAGAATGTGTTTTGGGGTGTAATTTGTGGTATGCATATGCTGTGTGTGTGTGAAATAACCTGCTAATATGACAATTTTGTTATAAAAATCCTATTTTTTTTTTAACAGCTTACCTGTAAAATCCTTTTTTTGGAGTACCCCATGGGACACAGAGCCTCTATTCATTACATAGTGGGTTGTATAGCTCACCAGAGGTGATTGGACACTGGCACAACCAATGAAGACAAGTTCCCCTCTATATAACCCCTCCCCTAAGGGAAGTACCTCCGTTTTGTAGCAAAGCAGTAAGGATCCCATAAGAAGGGGGGGGGGGACTTCTGTGTCCTGTGGTGTACTCCAAGAAAAGGATTTTACAGGTAAGCTGTTATAAAAATCCTATTTTCTTTATAGTACACCATGGGAAACATTACATAGTGGGACGTCCCAGAGCAATGCTCAATGAGGGGTGGGAGACACAGATCAAGCAGGCCGCTAACGGGCAAGAAGCCCTATACTGCTGCCTGCAGCACACTACGCCCAAAGGCGGAATCCTCATGTCCTTTTCACATCTATTTGATAGAATTTGGTAAATGTATGGACTGAAGATCAAGTTTCAGCTTTACAGATCTGAGCCATCTAAGCCTGGTAATGCACTGCCCATGAAGCACTTATTGCCCTGGTCGAGTGCGCCTTAACAGAAAAAGGAGGAATCTTGTTCCTTAAACCATAAGCTTGAACAATTACTTGTCTAATCCACCTAGCAATGGTGGATTTTGATGCCGCCTGGCCCTTCTTGGGACCATCTGGCACAATAGAAAAAACATCTGTTTTACGTATCTGAGCCGTTGCCTGCAGATAAACTTTTACTGCTCTCACTAAGCACCCAAGGTCTTCCTATCGCCATCTTTATGATCTCGGCGTACCAGGGCCTCTTGGGCCAATTTGGGGCCACTAGGAGTACTGGTATTCCCTCCTCCTTGATTCTGCCCAGTAATCTCTGTAAGAGAGGGATAGGGGGGAATGCATGGATCAGTGAAAACTGATTCCAAGGAATTATCAGAGCATCCGTTCCGTAGGCTAGAGGATCTCTCATCCTGGACACAAAGTTTTCGAACTTCCTGTTGAGCCTGGAAGCTAGCAAATCTACATACGGGGTCCCCCATCTCTGGCACATAGGCTGAAAGACATCGGGGTGGAGAGACCATTCTCCTGGCGACAGCTGCTGGCGACTCAGGTAGTCCGCTTGCCAGTTCTCTACCCCTGGAATGAAGATTGCAGAAAGACAAGGAACATGATCTTGTGCCCATGCCAAAATCCGATTCACCTCCTTCTGAGCATCCCGACCCTGGGTGCCTCCTTGGTGATTGATATAAGCTACTGCAGTAGCATTGTCGGATTGAACCCGAACAGGGTGGCCCTGTAACCTGTGTGTCCAGGTTCTGAGGGCTAAATATACTGTTCGAATCTCCAGTATGTTGATGGGCAGGCTCTCTTCGGTCTTGGCCCAAGTTCCCTGGGCTGAAGCTTCTTCTTACACTGCTCCCCAGCCCAACATCCATAGACACCACCTTCCAGGTGACTGGGAGAAAGGATCTTCCTTTCCGCAAGTTCTCGGTCTTTAACCACCAACTGAAGCTTTGGCGCACCTGTGGAGACAGGCGCATGGGTAAATCCAGAGCTTTAATTCTCCCGTTTCAGGTAGCTACAATACTGCCTTGAAGTAGTCTCGAATGAAACTGGGCTTAAGGAACAGCCTCGAAAGAGGCCACCATCTTCCCGAATAGCCTCATGCAAAGGCAAATAGATGGTCCCTTCTTCGCCCTGACCTTGTGGATCAATTCTCTTAGAGACTTGATCTTTGGCTCTGGCAGTAATACTCTGCTTTGGGCTGTATCTATGATCATGCCCAAATACTCTATCCTTGTTAGGGCTTGTAGAGAGGATTTCTGTAGGTTTATGATCCATCCTAAATGCTCCAGGTATTCTACTGTCCTTATCACAGCTTGATTTAATCCTGCCACTGACTGATCCATCACAAGTAGATCGTCTAGATAGGCCGTCACCGCTATGCCCCGTGCCCTCAGCTTTGCCAACAGAGGGGCCAGAACCTTTGTAAATACCCGGGGGGCGGTTACCAAACCAAAGGGCAGAGCCACAAACTGGAAGTGGCAATGTTCTACCGAGAACCTTAAAGAACTTTTGGTAAGCGGGATGGATAGGCACATGTAAATATGCGTCCTTGATGTCTATAGAGGCCAAGAATTCTCCGCCTTGTAGGGTGGCAACCACGGATCAAATAGCCTCCATTCGGAAATGGCGAATGTTCAGAAACTGATTTAGAGATCTTAGATCCAGGATGGGCCCGACGTCTCCATTTGGTTTTGGAACCACAAAGAGGTTTGAGTAAAAACCTAAACCTTGCTCCTTTAGGGGTACTTTCATGATTACCCCTTGAGACAGCAAGTGATCCAATCCTTTGAAGAAGGATTTTCTTTTTATATTGCAATATTTTTTATTGGAGTAAATACAAAAAAGGAGAGGAGAAGAATACAATAAGGAAGAGGAAAGAAAAAAAAAAAAAAAAAAAACAAGAAGAAAAAATAATGGACAAATAGCCAGGTTACATTCGGCCAAACATTTGAACGTTTTGACAATATATTTTTGCCTCGTCTCGAGCCTGTCAAGAGGCAGGAGGCATATGCATAGTATCGTCGTACAGGTCATTCAAGCCCTCAGGTAGGGCATAGTATGTGTGCAAGTGCCCAGGCTAGCAACATTAGAATAAACCAGTACTAGGGAGAGGGATAGTAGGGGTCCAGGGCTTCGGTAGACCCCGATTAAAAAAAAAATTCGGGGTTAGCCGTGGATCCCCACCATGATAAGGTTTCCTGTCTTATTAGTAACGTCATAGCACGGTATATCGGTAACCAAGATAAACAGAAAAGTCTATCACCAAGAATAAAAAGAGAGAGCAAAGGAAAGAGGAAAGGAGCAGAGAAGAGAAAGTGAAAGGAGAAAAGGGAGAGAGAGAGGGGAGAGAGAGAGGGGAAAGAGAGAGAGGGTCACCTGGATTTCCCTGTTAAGTAGAAATATATTCGATCCATGGATCCCAGATCTTGTTGAACATTTCTGCTTTATTATGAAGAGTGTAAGTGAGCCTGTCATTAATCATAATCCAATTGAGTTTGTCCTTAACTTGTTCTAGGGGTATTCTTGAGCGTTTCCAGTTCCTTGCAATTGTTATTCTCGCTGCTAACAACATATAAGTTATGAGGCGTATTGATTTTCTGGGAATCCCGTCGGGGAGTTTATGAAAAAGCGCACTCTCTGGGGACCGACGGATGTTAATACATGTCACTGAATTTATCAGATTAAAGATCCTTATCCAAAACCTGATCACTAGTGGACATTGCCACCAAATATGATGCATGGTGCCCATCTGTCCGCATTGTCGGAAACAATGAGGTGAGGAGGAAGGATGCATTTTAGCTATTCTCGTGGGGACTAAATACCAACGTAACAGCGTTTTGTAATTGGCTTCAATAAGGGTAGTGTTAATAGAGATTTTTGAGAGTTGATAGGCGATATCTTGCCAGTCTGACAGCTCAAGGGTGAGGTTCAAGTCCCTCTCCCATTGAGTCATATAGGCAAGTTTAGTATCTGGTTCAGTTATAGAAGAGTATATGGTAGAGATTCGGCCCCTCTGTGTGCCTCTGGTTTGGCAAGTTAGTTCAAATACGGTTAGTGTTATGGGGCCCCCCACCTGTTTAATTTTGGAGTTAATAAATGAGGAAATTTGGTTATATCGAAATATCTCAATAGGAGGTATTGAGAAGTTGTCTTTGAAGTGTGTTATTGTATGCATTCGGTTTCCACTAAGGAAGTCCCCAATTCTCATTAGTCCTTTATTAAGCCACCATTGGAATTGTTGTGGATCAAGGCCAGGAGGAAACTCCGGATTGCAAAAGATGGGCGCTAGAGGTGTGTGGTGTGACATAAGGGATGCTCGGTGTCTTGTTCTGTCCCATATCGCTAGAGAATGTGATAATGTAGGGCACAGAATAGGTGGGCGTTTACGATTCGGAAGCCACATCAAGGCTCCTATTGCCAGTGGGTGGCACGCAAGTGCTTCTATGTAAACCCAAAGAGGGACCGAACCCCCAGCTGTCGTGTGAGTTAGTTGGGCTATCTGAGCCGATTGATAGTAAGCCTGTAAATTGGGAAGACCAAGTCCCCCCATGGGCCTAGGTGTGTAAAGTGTTTTTTTTTGTATCCGTGACTTCTTATTACCCCATATGAAGCGTAAAACTTCATTTTGTATATGTTGCATGTCTCCCCTCGGAATTGCTATCGGTAGTGTCCGGAAATAATATAGGAGTCTGGGCAAAAAAGTCATTTTTATCGAATTGATTCTGCCAAACCAAGAGAGAGAGAGTATTCCGCCCAAGAGCGAAGATCTTCTTTGAGTTTTTTAAATAAAGGAGGATAATTTGCTTTATATAACGTATCTATCGAAGGGGTCAAATGGACTCCCAAATATGGGAGGGAGTGGGAAGCCCACTTGAAGCTGTATGTGTTTTGGAGGAGCTGCATCTCCGCGGGAGGTAGTGAGATATTAAGTGCCAGGGTTTTTTGCGAATTTAGGGTCAAACCCGAAACCAGCGAGAAACGATCTAGCAAGGACAAGAGTTCGGGGATTGAGATTTGGGGTTTGGTGACATACATAAGGACATCGTCGGCAAATAGTGCACATTTGTGTTCTTGTTGTCCACAATGGACACCATGGATGTTGGGATGGGAGCGGATGGCCATTGCAAGGGGTTCTATTGCTAGAGCAAATAATAGGGGAGAGAGCGGGCATCCTTGTCTAGTACCTCGCTGGACTGGGAACATGGATGATTTATGTCCTCTGATAGAAATTTGAGCCGTCGGGGAGCTATAAAGTGTTTTCATCAATGAGAGAAACGTGGAGCCGAATCCCATAGTTTCAAGAGTAATAAAAAGATAGTCCCAGTTCAGGCTATCGAAAGCTTTGTTAAGGTCTAATGATAAGAGCAAGAGTTCCTGAGTCGGGAGGTTATCCCAATTGGAGCGTACCGCTGAGATCAGAGCGATAGATCTGCGAATTTGATCTAAGGTCTGACGTCCTGCAATAAACCCCGATTGGTCTTTGTGTATGTAATGTTCCAGAAAGGAGTTGAGTCGAAGGGCCAGAATTTTAGTTAGGATCTTCAGGTCGCAATTAATTAGGGAGATTGGGCGATAATTGTGTACATCAGTGGAATCTCTGCCGGGTTTGGGGATAACGCTAATATAAGCTTTGTTGTCATCAGATGGGACCACCCCCCCGTCCCCCAGGGAATTAAAGTAAAGAGTCAGGTGTGGGGCCAGGTGCATAGCAAATTTTTTATAGTAGATGTTAGGAAGCCCGTCCGGGCCCGGAGATTTATGAAGTGAAAGAGATTTGATAGCATCAGTAACCTCTTCAGTTGTGAATGGTTGGTCCACTAATTCCCTATGATCATTAGTTATGGTTGGGAGGGGGAGGGCCCCCAGAAATTCCCTGATGGACGGGGAAGCCACCCCCTGGGGTTTCTTGTATAGTTCTGCGTAAAAGCTATGGAATTCATCAAGGATCTTATGGGGGTCCTGTGTGAGATGGCCCCCGGATAATTTTATTTTAGGGAGTGCACGAGGGGAATGTCTAGGAGTGAGTTTGTGCGCCAGTAGGGATCCTGGGCGGTCCCGCCAAGTGAAGAATTTATGATTCGTCCACCTTAATTGTTTCTCGGCCCTTGTAGTGAGACAGATGTTCAATTCTAATCGGGATTGTTCCAGCTTCTTATATAAATTGGGAGAAGGGGAATGTTTATGTTGTTTGGTTAAAGACTCAAATTCCCTGGTCTTGGCAGAAATTAACTCGGCGCGAGCCTTTTTTAGTCTGGAGGCTAGCTGAATAAAGGAGCCCCTGATAGTGGCTTTGTGCGCTGCCCAGTTAATGGCAGGGGATGTGTCCCCGGGGATATTATTTTCAAAGTAGGTTTGTATATGGCTGGAAATCTCTATGCAGTGAGATTCATCACTAAGGAGAGATTCGTTTAGTCGCCAATGGAAACCCACAGTTTTGTTAGTGAGATCAGTTAGTTGAATCATAACAGGATCATGGTCTGACCAAGGTGTTGACAAGATTTTTGCTGATCTCAATTTCGGTGTCACCCCCGAGGGGAGAAATACGTGGTCTATGCGGGAGTAGTGCCCATGTGCCCTTGAATAGTGAGAGTAGTCCCTAGCAGTGGGATTGGACTCTCGCCAAGCATCTACCAAATCATATTTATGTAGCAGTTGTGCGAATTTATGACTTTGCCTGGGGGGAAACCGAAGTCCTGAAGTGTGTGATTTATCTTTAGTTAGATCTAGAGCTAGGTTAGAATCACCCGCCAAGATTACAACACCCTCAAGTTCGGGTTCTAAGAGTGTTAGAATGGCATGAAAAAAGGCAGTTTGATTAGTATTGGGGGCATAATAGACAAGTACGGTGATTAAGGTTTCACCCAGGTGGCCCTTCACTAGAAGATAGCGGCCCTCTTTATCTTTAATGGTTTTAGTTTCTGTAAACGATATATGTTTGGAGAAGCAGAGGGCTACACCCCTCTTCTTCTCTGAAGCGTTCACGTAGAAACAAAGAGGATAATCTCTGTGGAGATAGCGGGGGATAAATGAGGAAATAAAATGTGTTTCCTGAAGAGCCACAATGTCCGCCCCCAACGAACTGTAATGCGTGAGGGCCTTGATTCGCTTGGCAGGCGATCCAAAGCCCTGGACATTATGTGAGAGCAGGCGGACATTTCGGGGTGTCTGTGTTATGGAAGACATGAGATACAATTATGAACAGCGATAAGCAGACTCACCCACCGGTCCGTAGGATCCAGAGGCCAAAAGCGCCAAGGAACTTTCCAGGTGACCCTCAGGAAAGAACAGTTTTGGAAAAAATTTAAATTGGAGTTAAGAAAGAGGGAGAGAAAGAAGAAAAGAACAGAATCAGAGATAACAAAGACAATAGCAATAGTAGAAAAAAATAAAATGAGGCTGTCGGACCAGGGAACTCCCGGTACCGAGTGACATAGTTTAAACATGTTACCAAACAAAATTTACAAACAGTGAACAGTTAAAGTGTCCTAGAGCAAAGCCCCAGGTGTGAAGGAGTCTCCACCGCACCCAAGTAGTGGGGAGAGTCCCTCAAATAAGGAGTGCGCATGACCACCCCCCAGCAACAAAAAATATATCGAAAAAAATAAAAAAATAAAAAAAAAAGTCTTTGGGCCCAGTGTTTCGCCCTAAAACATTGGTAGGGTTATTTAACCTAGTGTGCATTGTGGGTTTTATGAAAATGAGAGGGGAGAGGGAAAAAGGGGGGGAGAGGAGGGAAAGGAGGAGGGGGGAAAGGAAAGGAGGAGAAAGGAGAAGGGGAGGGGGGAAGGGGGGGAGGGGAGGAGGGGGAAGGGAGGAGGGGGAAGGGAAGAGGGGGAAGGGAAGAGGGGGAGGAGGACCCGTACAGTGCTAAAAATGTAAGATTTCAAAAAGTGTAAAGAGTTAGAGGCCAGCTCGACCGTTTCAAACAAAAATAACAAGAGAACAAGAACATCTTGTTCCAACCAATTTCAGTCGCCCTGTGTGGCGTCCAATGTCCCTTTAAGAGACCGCTGAGAAGACACCACTGCGGGTTTGGACCCGTTCAGAAACATAAAGCCCATTCTTCAGGTAGTACGGGATGTCTGGGTATTTTTCCTGGTTGATTTTGATGACCATATGGGGGAGAGTGGAGGAGGAGGGGAGCCTCTGGATCCAGGTTGATTCCGTGAAGATGGGTTGTGGGATATAAATCCCAATTTCAGCAGGATCGATTCGCCTTCAGTAAAAGATGAAAAAGAGTAAGATTTGTTGTTGAAGGAAAATTGGAGTTTAAAGGGGTAGTTCCATCTGTATCGAATATTACGTTGGGTCAGTGGTGTTAGTAAAGGTTTAAGCGATCGTCTCTTTTGGATTGTGGCCTGGGATATATCAGCGAATATTTGAATCTTGATGCCATCTATTTCCAGGTCTGGGTTCTCTCGGGCATGTCGCATCACTGCTTCTTTAATCTTGAAGAAATGTGGCTTAACAATCACATCCCTGGGGGGGCCATCAGGTTTAGGGGCAGTCAGAGCTCTATGTAGTCGATCAATCTCCATATGGATCTCATCAATACCGGGCACGGCAGCTTGCATCAGAGATTGTGTGATAGATGTAATATCTTTTACACTTTCCGGTATACCACGAATGCGAAAATTATAGCGCCTGGCGCGATTTTCAAGGTCACCGATCTTTGAGTAAGCGTCCTCAAGTCGATCCTGTAAATCAGTAATCATATTTGAATTTTGGGAAACTCTGTGGATTGTATCGTCCATCTTGGATTCAATACTGTCCAATCTATGTCCCATTGCCTGGAAGTCTCGTTTTATGTCCAGAGCTAGTTTATCATTAGCTTTGGCTAATTCTCTTTGAAGCAGGTCAGCAAAGCGTGCTATTAGGATCGGGTCTCCTGAGTATTGTCCCTGCGCAGGGGGTACAGCAGGAGAGTCAGCATTACAATTTGATGCAGAATCTTGGCTGCTGGGCTGGCTGTATATGGTTTCTGCCATCTCCCTATCCAGGAGGGAGGATGCGTGTGAGTCCATGCTGGGTGATTTAGCTGCAGTCTGAGAGGGAGATAATGCAGGGGGGCTAGGTGATAGGCAGTCTATGTTTGTCAGCTCACCTTTTTCTGATGGAGACCTTGAGGAGCATAGTGTTGGGTAGTCAGCATCATCTGTCCTTGGGACTTGTGCCTGATTAGGAGGTGGAAGTTTTCCCTTTCCTGCGGCCTGCGTGCCTCGTGTGATATAGCCGGTCGCCATCTTGGATCCGTACTGTGTAGCACGGCTCGAGCTCCGGGGGCCGTTTTTTGGCTTGTTACGCGGCTTTTTAACCATCCGGCGTGTGCCCGGATCGTTCTCCCAGAGGGTCGGGTTAATTATTTCTGCGGGCGAGGTGTGGGACCGCTGTTTGAAGCTGAAGTTGCCGGGGGGGTGAGCGGAGCAGGTCAGATGGTCATCTGCTCCGTCCGGCCGCGCACACGCACTTCAGGATTTTCTTTTTAATGGATCTTTGGAGAGCCTTGGACTTCGGAACCGATAAGATGGGATCTCTTGAAATTCCAGTTTGTACCCTAGGGATACTGTGGAAACTACCCACTTGTCCTGAATCTCTGTCTGCCATGGCACTGAAAACTGCCGAAGCTGTCCCCCCACTCGGCCGAGCGGGGGCGCCTCTTCATAAAGAGGCTTTGGGGTTTTGCTTGTTAGCTCTTGAACCCCATGGCTTCTTGTTCTTCTGGGCCTGGTTTTATTTAACCTTTGTGGCTGGCTGAAAATGCCGTTGCCACTGGCTGGAGGCAGACCGTCGGGGAGAGAGAATGTTTAAAACAAGGACGCTTGTTCTTCTTCTTCTCTGGCAATAGGGTAGTTTTACCGCTCGACATCTTCTGGATATATTTTTTCAAATCATCCCCAAAGAGGCGCTCGCCATGGAAGTGAAAACGGCAAAAGCTTTTTGCACAGAGCTTCCGCTGACCAATGCTTTAGCCAAAGAATTCTGCGCATATGCACCAGCCGGAGTGTGAGGCGAGATGCTTGCTGAACAGAATCTCTGATGACATCCACTGTAAAACATAAGGCTTTAGGCAAACTCTCCCAAAGTTTGACCTGCTCCGGAGGCAGATCCTTCAGCCCCTGTCTTACTTGTTTCTTGAGGACCTGACACATACCAACTGCCGCCACAGCAGGTTGGGCCACTGCACCGGCCAAAAGAAAGGAAGATTTCAGTAAAGATTCCAATTTCTTTTCAGAAGGATCTTTAAATACCTGAGCAATGTCCACCGGACAAGTCAGGTTCTTATTTACACAAGAAATAGCTGCATCTACAGAGGGCAGACTCCACTTCTTGGTAAACTTCTCCTCTATAGGATAAAGAACTTCAAATCTCCTAGGAGGTGAAAAACGCTTATCTGGATGTAGCCAGTCTGCGTAAATCAGATTCTCCAGTAAAGGATGAACCGGAAAAGAGCATGCAGCCTGCAGGGATTTTAATGAACCCAGGGAGGAGACAGGTGATTTAGTTAATTCCGAAGAGGGTAACTTGAATGTAGAGCGTACTGCTTCAGCATAACATTGCACCTGTGATTTCAGAACCTGGGAAGCAGAAAAAGGTTCTTCTGATATCCCTGATCCCTCCGACTCCTCATCCTTATCCCCTGAAGGTGTTACATCATCCTCATCAGATTTTTCTGATGGTAATGACGCGTCCCGCGTCAGGGCGCCAGAGCTGACGTCACTTGCGGGGCACAGAGTATGGCGTTGATGCGCTGAGGATCCCGCCCACTCCCCCAAAAAGATCTAAAACAACAGGAGATCTGCTTCGCTTTTTGTCCTTTGAGGACTTTGCGATTAACGTAGCGATTCTTCCTTCTAAGTTGTTCAGGGCTGCCGCCAAAGTGTCCTCAGTGACATATGCAGGCACAGGCACCAAAGGAGAGGTTGCTACTCCTGATAGAGTCAATGGCTCATCTTGTATATGTGCTTCAGATATTACAGGAGAGGAAGGTACCGAGCAGGCACGGCTAGAGCCTCCTATCTCAGACGGCGCTGCTTTTTTAGTCCCTGAATTTCTCCTTTGGGAAGACATATTACTAAGCAAAAGCCGAGGTACCAAAACGCATATACTACTGTGCTAGTTCAGCAATCTACATAAAGTATGCAACTAATAACACACAGTTTCATGCTTTAAGTAGGTGTCTTATTTGGGAGTGGTCAGCCAACCACATAGAGTCTTACGTGCCCTCAAGCTACTGCGTCACCGTCAAAGGAGGGTGCTCCAGGCTTGTGAGGCTCCCCTTGTAGCTTCCTGCCTATTCTGGTCGCTGGAGAATAGCGTGCCCACACATGCATGCTCCCGACCCCGCCCCCCTTCGCTGTGCACATAAAGCGCGCCCCTTGTGCGCACGTGTGTGACCTAGGGGTAATGGCAGCGATTTTGAAGCAAGGGAAAGTCCTCCTGAGCCTTAAGGGGCAGCCGATTATGGCAGAGCTCTGCAGCGGAGGAGTGTGCTGTCCTGATGGAGCTGACACTGTAATGGAGCCTGGTGAGTGAACACTCAACTCTTTCCTCCGTCTAGTGGCGGTAAAAGAGAAGACACCCAATATAGGAAAGGTCCTTAAGATTAATGCTTAGGACTTTTTCCTGGCTTACCTTATCCCCGCCGCAGGTCTGCTGAACACCAGACAGAACCAATCTTCACCCATGACGGCAGGTATGTGTGCCAACCTTCAGGGATATGGGTTCCTACTTAAAAGAGACCTCTTTCCTGGGCCTTGTAAAAGACTCTGTCAGGACTTTTAGCATATAGTTTAGCAAAAGTGCTGGACCCTAGAGCCCAGTCCTCCGAAGAGAGACATTACAGACGACTCCTCAACCATGAGGCCCTGATACCATCCAGTTTTGGTGTAATAATTTAGGTGTCTTATTGGACCCGAAAGTGTAGCTCTTTTACCCCCAGAGGGCTTCTTTGGCAGAGCTTCCTTAAGCACATCCTAATCGCGTCCAACAGCTTAGACACTGGCGAAAAAACTGAGGCACTTTCCTTAGGGGAGGGGTTATATAGAGGGGAACTTGTCTTCATTGGTTGTGCCAGTGTCCAATCACCTCTGGTGATCTATACAACCCACTATGTAATGAATAGAGGCTCTGTGTCCCGTGGTGTACGATAAAGAAAAATCTTGATTTTGCAAAGAATTGTGGGAAAAAATTACAACTTCAAAAAACTCACCATGCCTCTTTCTAAATACCTTGGAATGTCTTATTTCCAAAAAGGGGTCATTTGGGGGTATTTGTACTTTTCTGGCATGTTAAGGTCGTCAGTACTTGTGGTGTGATCACATTTCAGATATTGGCACCATAGCTTGTGGACTCGATAACTTTCACAAAGACCAAATAATATACACCAATTTGTACTTATTTTTACCAAAGAAATGTAGCAGTATAAATTTTGGCCAAAAATTTTTAAGAAAAATTACTAATTTGCTACATTTTATAACAGAATCTAAGAAAAATTCATTTTTTTACAGATCTTTCAGTCATTTTTCTTTTAAAGCGCAAAAAATAAAAAAACCCAACAGTGATTAAATACCACCAAAACAAATCTCTATTTGTGTGAAAAAAAGGACAAAAATTTCATATGGGTACAGTGTTGTATGACTAAGTAATTGTCATTCAAAATGTGAGAGCACCGAAAGCTGAAAATTGGTCTGGTTAGGAAGGGGGTTTAAGTGCCCAGTGGTCAAGTGGTTAATGACCCACCTGTGCTGATCTCTGTAAGAGTGTCCTCCTCTATAAATGTCCCCGTTATTCCATCCTCCTCCATAGACTGCTGATCATCCCTCACATACCTCTCTTCTTCTTCTGATTTAACCTCAAATTCTATATCGATTGGATCTCCACTCTAAATCAAGAAAATTAAAGTGAATATCATCCGTAAACAATAGGAATTATTATTGTGACATCACATAAAAAAAATTCACACATCATCTCTAGGAGTCCATGTCCTAGATGCTCCATCCCACCAACCTTGCAAAAGGGAGGGATGGTGTGATCTTCCTGTGTGGAGTCCCGGGAATACGGAGGATGGGGACATCTCTCTGGTGGATTCCTGGTATTAGGTGGCTCCATCATATCCTTGTGTCCTTCTGAAAACTCCTCCATCACTCCATACTCCTCATCCTCCTCTTTATACTCTTCTTTAACAACAATATTATCATCCCCAAGGTTTCCACTCTGGATATATAATAAAACATTCATTGTAACAAACATGCTTGTGTATAAATCAGAACTATCAATAATTGTCAATCATCTACCTGATGATGGTGAGGGATGGTGTGACCTTCCTGTGTGGAATCCCGGGAATACAGAGAACGGGGACATCTCTCTGGTGGGTTCCTGGTATTAGGTGGCTCCATCATATCCTTGTGTCCTTCTGAAAACTCCTCCATCACTCCATACTCCTCATCTTCCTCTTTATACTCTTCTTTAACATCAATATTATCATCCCAGAGGTTTCCACTCTGGATATATAATAAAACATTCATTGTAACAAACATGCTTGTGTATAAATAAGAACTACCAATAATTGTCAATCTTGTAAAAATGGAAAAAATCTATGCTAACCGTGATTGAACTTTGGATTGGTGAATTAATTAGTAAATAAAAAAAAACATTATATATATATATATATATATATAAATAATAATGGTTAAATAAATATGGTGAATTGGTGGGTGCTGCAAAAAAATTATAATAGCTGGAATAACCGCTACACAAATATATGCAAGAAAATATAAAAATGCGCTACCCTTCAAAACAAGCAATCATAGTGCTAATAATTCATATGTGTTCACACACACCAAGAAACAAAACAGAAACAAAGTCCTGTGCTGAAAAACGGCAATATATCTGTGGTATCACCTGTGCACAAAGAAATGAATGAATAAAAATAAAAATAAAAATGTAAAAATAAAAATGTGAAAGAGAGAAGTTCCAAATGAAGTTCATAAACAAAACAAGAAACCACATCTGCTGATGTATATGTAATAAACTCTTCAAGGCAGCTGTAGGCGAAAAATCCACATCCAACTTGCTCAGACAAATTATAGAAGAAATAGCAGCTTACCGGATCTAATAGATCTCTGTCACGGAGATCTATAGGGGCTCAGATTCATATGATGATCCCACCGGACATTCAGCCACGAAACACTGGAATCGGACGATATCTCCCTACTCCTGGATGTTTGTTCCAAGAAAAAAGCTCTCCTTCCAGGTATCAGCTGATGTGATTAGCTCATGCAGCACAATGGATGTTTGATAATAAGGAAGAAAAATAAATAAAACCTCATGGTGCAGTATTCTTTATAAAATAGGATACCCTTTATTTATCCTGGGTAAAAATGACATCAAACAGGTTTTCAAATCAGGAGCGGCAAACTCCAAAAAACGACATGGAAGGAGAGCTTTTTTCTTGGAACAAACATCCAGGAGGAGGGAGATATCGTCCGATTCCAGTGTTTCGTGGCCGAATGTCCGGTGGGATCATCATATGAATCTGAGCCCCTATAGATCTCCGTGACAGATATCTATTAGATCCGGTAAGCTGCTATTTCTTCTATAATTTGTCTGAGCAAGTTGGATGTGGATTTTTCGCCTACAGCTGCCTTGAAGAGTTTATTACATATACATCAGCAGATGTGGTTTCTTGTTTTGTTTATGAACTTCATTTGGAACTTCTCTCTTTCACATTTTTATTTTTATTCATTCATTTATTTGTGCACAGGTGATACCACAGATATATTGCCGTTTTTCAGCACAGGACTTTGTTTCTGTTTTGTTTCTTGGTGTGTGTGAACACATATGAATTATTAGCACTATGATTGCTTGTTTTGAAGGGTAGCGCATTTTTATTTTTTCTTGCAAATAATTGTCAATCGTCTACCCGATGATGGTGAGGGATGGTGTGACCTTCCTGTGTGGAGTCCCGGGAATACAGAGGACGGGGACATCTCTCTGGTGGGTTTCTGTAGCTGGATGACTCCACCATGGTGTCCTGGTACAGATCTTTGTGTTCTTTTAGAGACTCTGACTCCTCCATCACCCCATACTTATCATCCTCTTCTTTAACCTCAACTTTAGAATCTCTCAGGTCTCCACTCTGAATATAGAATAAAAATGACATCAATTGTAACAATGCAGATAATGTACAGATCCTAATGATACTATCAGTGATTGTTCCTCATCTACCTGATGATGATGAGGGATGGTGTGACCTTCCTGTGTGGAATCCCGGGAATACAGAGGACGGGGACATCTCTCTGGTGGGTTCCCATTACTGGATCCATCTGTAGGAAACACACACACTGACTGAATACATTGTTTCTATGTGTTTATCAGATGATGAGGGATCTAGGTGGAGCCTCTGTACTGCTCTCTCCTTTACAATAAAGTCTCCTCTTACCCGGTGATGTGAGGGGCGGCTGATTGTCCATCATGACGTCCTTGTAGAGATCCTTGTGTCCTTCTAAATACTCCCACTCCTCCATGGAGAAATAGACAGTGACATCCTGACACCTTATAGGAACCTGACACACACAATGATACAGTCACCATCCAGACACATCCCTTGTCTGTTACTGGATAATGTCCCAGAATTCCCGGCACCGCTCACCTCTCCTCCATCATATCTCTGGTGACTTCTAGAATCTTCTTTGTATTTCTCTATTCTATCAGGGAGGGTGGTGGAGGCAATGTGATGGTCATATGATCTCCAGACTTCACAGGAGGAAAACTCTAGATCTAAACACAAATAGCAAAAATCAATGTTCCCAGAATCCTCCTCACCCCACCATTCAGGTTTCCATTTTATTAAAGCCCCACTTCAGACTGAGGTATTATTTACCCACACAGAACCCCCACACTATGCAGGTTAAAATCTTGTTGCAGACATTCTGATGTCATTACATACAACGCAGGACCAACAGTCCCACTTTGCTAGTGAGGATGCCAAGGGTCCGCCCACATCCTAAGAGCATCAGAAAAATAGGATTTTTATAACAGCTTACCTGTAAAATCATTTTCTTGGAGTACATCACGGGACACAGAGCGGCATAGTAATTACTATGTAGGTTATAGAGCCTACCTTCAGGTGATGGGCACTGGCACACCCAAGACAGGAAGTCCCCTCCCCTATATAACCCCTCCCATACCGGGAGTACCTCAGTTTTGTAGCAAAGCAATAAGTGTCCCCAAAGAGGGGCGGGAGCTCTGTGTCCCGTGATGTACTCCAAGAAAAGGATTTTACAGGTAAGCTGTTATAAAAATCCTATTTTCTTTCTTTTTCGTACATCACGGGACACAGAGAGGCATAGTAATTACTATGTGGGACGTCCTAAAGCAATGCCAAATGAGGGGAGGGAGACACCATAAATAAGCCGGGCGCAATCAGACGTGAGGACCTATACTGCAGCCTGCAGCACACTGCGCCCAAAGGCGATATCCTCATGTCCCCTTACATCTAACTGATAGAATTTAGTGAATGTGTTGACTGAAGACCAAGTCTCGGCCTTACAGATTTGAGCCATGGAGGCCTGGTGATGCACTGCCCAAGAAGCACTAACTGCTCTAGTAGAGTGTGCTTTAACCTTAAACGGAGGAACCTTCCTTTTCAAACCATAGGCTTGAATAATGACCTGTCGAATCCACTTTGAAATAGTAGATTTTGACGCTGCCTGACCCTTTCTGGGCCCTTCCGACAGAATAAACAAAACACCAGTTTTTCGAATCTGAGCAGTAGCCTTAAGATAGACTTTAACTGCTCTCACTACATCCAAGGAATGTAATGATTTTTCCTCCGCAGAACTAGGTTTAGGAAAAAAAGAAGGGCGAACCACATCTTGGTTCAAATGAAAACTTGACACGACCTTGGGAAGAAAGGCCGCATGAGGACGTAAAACCACTCTGTCCTTATGAACAATCAAATATGGCTCCTTACAAGAAAGAGCCGCCAATTCCGATACCCTCCTGGCTGAGGATATGGCTACCAAGAAAACAAACTTCCTGGTCAGAAGGACGAAGGGAATGTGGAGCAAAGGTTCAAAGGGCTGTCTTTGCAGCGCTGATAGAACCAAGTTCAAGTCCCATGGGCACAAGGGGGATTTAACAGGAGGGTTGATCCGAGTCACACCCTGCAAAAACTATCTAACTAGCGAATGCGTGGCTAGTGGCCTTTGAAAGAATATCGATAAGGCCATACATTCTAATAATTTCTGCTTACCAGAACCTTCGGGGCCATGCCGGAGCTACAAGAATCACCGGCTTCCTCTCTAACCTGACTCTGCGAAGGAGTCGTGGCAACAGCTGCAACGGGGGAAACGCATAAATCAGTGAGAACTGATCCCACGGAAACACCAGCGCATCCGTCCCGCAAGCGAGCGGGTCCCTCGTCCGGGACACAAAATTGTCCACCTTCATGTTGAATCTGGATGCCAAGAGATCCACGTCTGGCTTCCCCCATCTCTGACATATGGCCAGGAAGATGTTGGGGTGAAGAGACCATTCTCCTGGGAATAACTGTTGGTGACTTAGGAAGTCTGCCTGCCAATTCTCTATTCCTGGAATGAATATTGCGGATATGCATGGAACATGACTTTCTGCCCAAATCAGGATATGATCTACCTCCTTTTGGGCAGCACGACTTCTGGTGCCCCCCCTGGTGATTGATGTAAGCCACAGCAGTGGCATTGTCGGATTGTATTCTGACAGGGGAACTGTGTAACTCAAATGTCTATGTCCTTAGGGCCCAGCGTGCCGCTCGAATCTCCAGAAGGTTGATGGGCCGGGACCTTTCGGAAGCCGACCACTTCCCCAGGGGAGACAGTTTCCCCATGACTGCCCCCCAGCCCACACCAGGGAGCGATTAAAATCAGCCTGCCCTCAGACTGACTCAGCTTCTGCACTATCTTTGGGATCAGAGCCAATTGGGAAAAGCATAGGCCAAGTGGAAGTCCCAGTCTTGGGCCACACGTCCACCCCCTCGGATCCTTTCTCCCTGGACAGTGAAAAGAACCTCTTTATCTTCCTGTTCCCTCTGTGCGCAAAGAGATCTATCTCCGGTCTGCCAAAGCGTCGACACACGAGTACACTTCCGGGTTTAATTTCCCACTCTCCCTGGTGAATCGGTTGTCGAAAGAGGTAGTCCGCTTCGACATTGCAGACCCCCTTTATATGCACTGCTGAAATTGAAGGGATCCTCTGTCCTGCCCACTCCAGGAGTTCCTGAGTCAGGCCCAAGAGAGCGCAGGACCTGGTGCCCCCCGGTGATTCAGGAAGGCTATCGTGGTTGAATTGTCGAAAAGGATCTGAACCTCTTTCCCCCGGATTCTTTCTTCGAAAGCCTTTAAAGCTTCCCTGACCACCATTAGCTCCCGGAAGTTGGAGGAAGAGCCCCTCTGAACTTGGTTCCAGACACCCTGGGCCCGCAGTTCTTCCAGATGGGCCCCCCAACCCCAGGCATCGGTCGTCACCCTGAGGGGTTGGAGCTGAGCCCAGAGGGGACCCTCCCCCAACCTCTCTGAGGGTTGAGTCACCACTGCAAAGACTCCTTTACCCCTCCTGGAATGGAGACCTTTTTGTCTAAGTTTCCCCTTTTTCCTTCCCAGGAGGATAGGAGGAACTGTTGCAGATTCCTAGAGTGGAGCCCATAGCACCACAGGAATAAAAGCTGTCATTAACCCAAAAACTCTCATAACTCCTCTGAAGGAGACCTTCTCTGCCTCTAGGAGGGATGAGACTGCAGCTATCAGGCCCTTTACTTTCCCCAGGGGCAACACAAGCTTCTGTGCCCTGGAATCTACCAGAAATCCTAGGTAAACCTTGGTCTGTGTCGGAATCAGAGAGGATTTTTCCTGGCTGATTACTCACCCCAGGGACTCTAAAAGGTACTTACTACTTTGTCCAGGTCGGACAGTAGAAGATCGCGACTCTGGTTGTAAACCAAAAGGCCATCCAGATAGGGAATTAGCGCTATCCCTTGGAGATGGAGTTACAAAACCACCTCTGCAAGGATCTTTGTGAAAACTCTTGGGCTGGCTGCCAGCCCAAAGGGTGGGGCACAAAACTGCCAATGCTCCACACCCTGACCCGAGAGAATCGCAAACCAAAGAAATTCCTGGTGCCCTGGGAAAATGGGACGTGAAGATAGGCGTCTTTTAGGTCTATTGTGACCATAAACACCTCCTTCAGAAGATGCTTCCTAAATTCTTGTACCGTAGGAACCTGTTTAGCCTTCTTAAATTTATTATAAGGCGGTACTTTCCCAAGGACTTTGGGACCACAAAGATGTGGGAATAAAACCCTCGACCACCTTGCTCTACTGGGACAGGTACCATAACACCCTGCTCTGCCAGAAGACCTACCGCTTTCTGCTGATCCCTGGGTAGGCGGTTTAGAAGGAAGCTTGGGGGAGGTGAAGAGAGTAGTTCCAACCTGTAGCCCTCTCTTATTATCCATAGGATGTGGGGGCTTTGAGTGATCCTTTCCCACTGAGTGAGAAAGTGAGAGAGCCTTCCCCCCACCCTGACGTCACTTGGTATCTTTGTCAGTGAATTTTGGGCCGGAAAAGAGGAGGCCTCCTTTTTGCTTGCCCTTACCAACTCCCCATTTCTTCTTGGAAGACAGGCAAGGATAATGACCAGCTGAGCCTGAGAACCGGCGCCCCGCATTGTACCTGTATCGTACCTGTCGCTCCCAACTTACGGAGGTCCGGATAGCCGTATCCATAGAACGGCTCGCTGTACATCGTAGCTCCACAGCTCGCGGCTTGCAGCTTGTGGCATGAGATACCTCTAGCGAGAGAAGCCCGTGTTGCGGTCCTAGGCTGAAGCAGTGTGGGATCCCGAGGGAGAGCCTAGAGTCTGGAGTTCAGAGACCGCCGACAGCCGATCAACGGGAGCCGCGACACGAAGCCAGCAAATCCAAAAGGAAAAGACACTGGCGCCCCCCACTGGCTCTGGCTCCTGCTAACCCCCTTCAATCTGCCAGACTGTAACGATCACTCCTCCCCATGAAGACAGCAGCGGTGAGTACGGCAAATATGAGTGATAAACAGCTGCCTGCACCTTTTGGGAAACATATATCAGCATATGATCTGTAACCAGAGTAAAAGCATAGAAAACTGGCAAAAAAGAAAAAAATTATACCTTCTTGCAAAGACTTAATTAAAGAGGGGTGTGCTGAGAATAGTGAGCTTTGAATGTGAAGGAAGAATATCCCCCCTGTTGTCCTATTTACTATCTCGCACCCCCTTGTGAACTATCAAAGCTAAATTTTGAACTGGCGTCAAGTATAATAAAAGAACAGATAACTGAACTTTGCAAGAGCAGTAAGGCACTGAACTGAACCTGAACTATAGACCTCCGGGAACTAGCAGCAGTAGACGGGTGCCGTCCGCACACAGAGGATCGTCTCGTGGGAGCTCCGGGTTTCTTTTCGCCCACAGCGCTGGGCTGCAGGGATACGGCGCCATCTTGAGGCCTGCTGACCCTCCGAGGCTCCCCGCTCTCTAATCCCGCGATCCGGAACGACTGCCCGGTTCTAACCTACCAGCTGCCGCAGCTCCGGAGGGCACGGGACGAACGCTACATCGTTCAAACACCTGTGGATCCCGGCCGCTAGCTACATCCATCTAGCCGCCTGACGCCATCTTGCGGCCTGCCGTCCCGGACTTCCCAGCCTGTGGAGCACAGTGAGTAACAGGGCGGCAGCCCTATCTAGCCATAACGGGACACCCCTAGAGAGACTATTCACGGGCGCACCGGAGGGGCTCTGAGTGGGGAATCTGTAGGCCTAATCTGAGTGGAACACCTAAGGTCGGCCTACTCTCCCAGGAAAGACCGCGGCTTGGGCCTACCCTCGGTAGTCGGAGGCCATCTTGCTACTCCGGGCACCCCAGCCTTATTCCATCTCACCCCCCCGAACAGCTCCCTTTGGCCCAGTTTCAGTGCCTCATTGGGATCATTATCTTCCCTACTTGGTTGCTAAGGCACTAGTTAGACACCCAGAGCCATATAGCAGCAGCTCGGAGGGAGTGGCACGCTCACTAGGCCTTAGCTTGCTACACCCTTGGCCTAGTAGCAGCAAGGGCCCAGTCATCCCTGTCCTCTCCAGCTCAACCCCTATTCAGCAGATGAAGCTCAGCATAGGCCTGAATAACCATATGTCCCATACTACGCTGTACACATGTTAAGCGAATGAGACTGAGGGGCGCTCCACTTAGCATTCAGTTCTGAAGCACCAACTATGCCAGCAAAGATACACAAAATCCGCTCTACAACCCCCAAGACACATAGTAAAGGAACGGCGTCTAACCAAACCACCTCTAGTTCCATACAGCGATTCCTGGTTGCCAGTGGAACCGGCCCTGGCGCATGTAGCAGTCAAGCTAGACGCACGAGACGCAACGCATCTCTCGCTTCACTAGCAACCTCTGTAAGAGAAAGTTCGCCTGTATCATCTTACTGCTCAGATCTCATGGAAGAACCTGAGTCTCCTACAGGCTCAGATATGGCGTCTCTGCTGAGCGGCATCAGAAAAGAGTTAGCCGGGATGTTCCATGGACTCGAAAAATCTATAAAAAAGGAAATCACAGGGGTAAGAACAGATATGGTGCATATTCTCGATAGGGTGGAGGGCACAGAGCAGAGACAAGATACTCATGAAACAGCTATAAGAGAACTACAAAAGACTGTCACACAGCTAGACCTTGCTCAACGTGCCTCACTATATAAGTTAGAGGACCTCGAGAATAGAAATCGCAGAAACAACCTACGAATCAGAGGTCTGCCCGAAGTGACTGGAGATAAAGATTTGGAGTCGCAGATTAGAGGTATATTTAATTCAGTGTTGGGGAATGAACCCAATGATCCGTTGCGCTTTGATCGGGTTCATCGGGCTCTTAGGTCTCGTACCGTTGCTCCTGAGCAACCCAGAGACGTAATATGCCGTCTACATTATTTCACAGATAAGAACGCCATTATGGTCAAGTTGAGGAGCATCCCCAACATTGACTTTGATGGAGCAACTCTCAATATTTTCTCGGATTTATCTAAAGAAACTTTAGACCGCCGCAGAGCCCTTAAACCACTTTTGGAACATTTACGTTCTAAGGAGATTACCTATAGATGGGGTTTCCCGGCGTGCCTTATTGCTACCAAAAATGGTCGCTCCCACACCCTCCGGTTCCCAGAGGAATTGTTACAATTTTTAAAGGACCTTAATCTGCCCTCAGTGGACCTCCCGGGCTGGCATGATCCGGTCCCTAAGTTTTCGCATATTCAGGACTCCCATTGGCAAAAATCTCCTACTACTAAAAAAGGGCGCTCTTCAGCGTCAGGTCCTGTATAATAACATAGACGAGTAAAGGGTGATTATGCCTATGTACTTTCCTTTTTTTCTTTGGTTGAGTATGCCTGTAAGTTATGAGATGTGACTTGGCCGCTAAAGTATATTTGTTATAAAAAGGTTTATTGTTTACTGTTGGAGCAAAAAGTATTTCTCTGCACATTATCTGACGCAAGCTGAATGCGGGTGGAGCACAATGCTCCTATGTGTCTTTTATACGACACGTTCCCCTCCCCTTCTTTCCTTTTGGGGTTGTGGAGAGCGGGTAGCCTTCGAGTTTTCTTATCCGTTCTCCTACGGGAGTTCTGGACGGCTGCCCGTGCTCTCTCCCCCCATAGGGACCACCGCAGAAATCTGCGTGATAAATTAAGGTTTCCCACATGCGTCCAGATGGACGTTTTTGTTGTTTATGTAAATTTGTCTTTTTGTTTTTCTCAATACTTACCCGTTTCTTTTTTGTTTTATTTTTCCTATCAAGGCTGGCATGCATGGCTAAGTAGGTTCAAGGGTTATGCTCTACTGTGATAAATGGCCACACTTAAAGTTACTTCTTATAATGTTAGGGGTTTAAATGCTGCGGCAAAACGGCATCAGGTTATCCGTGAATTACGGAAACTTGCCTCTTCTATTGTGTTTCTTCAGGAAACACATTTAACCCATACTACGCAGGTCAAATTGACCTCGCTTTATTTTCCTCAGTGGTATTATAGCCTTTCAGATACGAATAAAGCTAAGGGGGTGGCTATTGGTTTTAGTAGTAGCGTACCCTTCCGTTTTTTTTGATATGCAAGTGGATGACCATGGTCGTTTTCTTTTTTTAAAGGGCTTTTTAGGTACTACCCAATGTACTCTAGCAAACATATACTGCCCGAATCAAAATCAACCTACCTTTTTTTCTCAAATTCTTACTGATTTATCACAATTTGCTGAGGGTCTAATCATACTGGCAGGAGACATAAATATGTCTCTAGATCCTGTTTTGGATACATCCCACGGTCGCTCTAACATCTCTTTTAAGCGCCTGTCCTTTGTTAAAAAGAGACTAATAGACCGACAATTGATAGACGTATGGCGTATTTTACATCCAAAATAAAAAGATTTTTCCCATTTTTCGAAGACTCATCAGTCTTATTCCCGAATAGATAATATCTTTCTAGACCATTATCACCTCCCATTATTACAATCAGCGAATATAGGTACTGCGACACTGTCAGATCATGCACCTGTGTCGATGAGTATGACTATGCCCACTTTGACTCAGCGCTCCAATAATTGGAGACTCAATGATTCTCTTCTTTCTAACCCAACAGAAGTTTCTGTGTTTGCCTCTCATATATCGCAATATTTTAAAGACAATAAACCTTCTGAGACATCCCCTGCTATTGTATGGGAAGCTCACAAGGCAACTATGAGAGGCCGACTCATAGAACTTGGGGCAAGGAAAAAAAGAGAGCGTGGTCAACAACTTGAACACGTCCTGCACCAAATAACAGAACTTGATAAACAACATAAACTCACTTTGCACACATCCCAGCTAGAAGCTCTCACATTGAAACGAGAGGAATTAAAAAATCTTCTTAACCTCGATACAGCTCAGAAATTCCAACGATATTCACAAAAATTCTATGAGTGGGGGGACAAACCTAGCAGACAATTAGCAAGATCCCTCAAAGAAAAACAGACTAGATCGTTTATTCCTAAAATAAAGTTATCAAACGGAAATTTAGTCCATGCGACTCCTCACATTGCTAAAGCTTTCAGGGACTATTATGCAGATTTGTACAAAGTGCAGTGTGACTCCCCGTCTCTGACTGTGAAGGAGAGACGTAACCTTATGCTTAAATATCTAAAAGAAGCAAATCTGCCCAAACTTTCAAATTTGACTCTCAGGGAACTTGAATCTGAACTTTCGGTTGAGGAATTTCAGGCGGCTCTGAAATCTTCACCGACAGGTAAAGCCCCGGGACCGGATGGTTATACTATCCGGTACTATAAAACATTCAGTGATATCCTTCTGCCCCGCCTTACGGCTTATGCCAATTCAATCTCACAGACCTCGGGACTACGCCCGGAATCTCTTACAGCCCATATTTCAGTTATCCTTAAAGCAGATAAGGACTCTACTCAATGCAGTAGCTATAGGCCAATTTCCCTATTAAATGTTGATATCAAATTATATTCTAAGGTAATGGCCAACAGACTACTCCCTCTTATACCTAGTTGGGTTTCTACGGATCAGACGGGCTTTATGCCACACAGAGAAGCCAAGGATAATTCTCTCCGGGCGATATCTCTTATACAATACGCTCAAAGGTCTTCCCAGTCCACCCTATTCGTATCTACAGATGCTGAAAAAGCATTCGATAGGGTGGACTGGGATTACTTAAAACTGACCCTGCGACATTTTGGGCTGGGACCCAAGATGTTTTACCGCATTACTTCCCTCTATTTTAACCCCACGGCACAAATTCGCATAAATGGCACTTTGAGTGACTCATTCCAACTATTTAATGGGACCAGACAGGGCTGCCCTCTTTCTCCCCTTTTATTTGCCCTTACCCTCGAACCCTTTTTGGCAACCATAAGATGTAATTTAAATATACATGGGATTCAAGTAGGTAATAAAACGCACAAATATGCGGCATATGCGGACGATATTTTATTTTTTATCCAGCAGCCTCGTATCTCGCTTCCTAATTTAATGTCAGCGTTTTCTACTTTTCAGACACTCTCCAACTTTAAAATTAACCTATCTAAGTCTGAAATTCTAAATATTAATCTACCTGGAAGAGAGGTGGAAAATTTAAAACCCCTCTTCCCTTTTAGATGGGTTCAACGAAGTATGAAATATCTGGGAGTGAATCTTGTGCCTCACATTCAGTCCCTCTTTAAATATAATTACATCCCATTATTGAATAATATTAGAAGGGATCTACAAAAGTGGAACACGCTGACACACTCATGGTTGGGTAAAGTGAGTATAATTAAAATGAACATTCTGCCTAGAGTTCTTTTTTTCTTTCAAATGATCCCATTGGGTGTGCCTATAGGATTTTTTTCCCTATTACAGACCATGGTCTCCCGCTTTATTTGGAGGAACAGTCACCCCAGAGTATCTAAGGAAGTATTATTTCGCTCCAAGGAAGCTGGGGGACTGGCCCTTCCAAATTTTAAGGCTTATTATAATGCTGTGATTCTGTCTAGAATATCCGAATGGAAATATGCTGCTAATTCCAAACTTTGGGTGAGTTTGGAATATGCTCTTAGTAACACAGACCTAGCAATTACACCCTGGTTGCCACGCTTACATAGACGCCTTGCTCCAAGTACCTCCACTTTAACCACTTCCACCCTTGATGTATGGGATGCCTTACATAGGAAGTTCTCGTGGTCATATGCTTCTCCTCTGTTACCGCTTTTGGACCACGATTATTTCTTACCTGGCCTATTAGATCCTGGCTATAGGACCTGGTTGCCAGAAGAACCTCTTCTACTACATCATGTTCTTCGAGCAAATGCGCTTAAGCCTCTTAAGGAAATTCTCGGCCTCAAGCCCATTATGTTTCTTGATAAATGGAGATATAATCAATTGCAAGGTTTCCTTAGAACTCTGCCTCAGCCGCTTAGAGGGATACAGGACTTAAACAGTATTGAGGAAGTTTTTAATTCAACGGACCCACCTGAACATTGTATCTCGATATTCTACAAATTACTCATCAAGCTCCAAGGTGATACTTATCCTCCCTTTCTCGCTAAGTGGGAGGCAGACTTGGAATCCTGCCTCTCAGACAGCCAAAAGGATAAAGTCCTACAGCTGACTCATATCTCTTCAATTGCATCAAGGATGGCTGAGGTCAAAAACAAACTACTAACCAGATGGCACTACACCCCATCAAAGCTTCATCAGATGCTCCCCGACAACTCCCCGTTGTGTTGGAGGAATTGTGGGAACAGAGCAACCCACGCTCATATATGGTGGTCGTGCCCACTCATCCGCCCCTTCTGGTCTAGCATTATTCGAATTATCCAACAAATATCCAATATTAATCTCTCTGCTGATGCATGGACCATTCTTTTCCATGCTACCAAGGAACCAGTCAGAAAATACAAATGTTCTTTAGTTACACATCTGCTTAATACGGCTAAAGCACTTATACCTACCCTTTGGGGTCAGCCTGAGACTCCATCCGTGAAAAAGTGGTTTAAAAAAATTTCAGAGGTCCATCTCATGGAAGATATCACTCATTAACAAGGACACTTTTCAACGACACACTTTAACTTGGACTCAGTGGATGGAGTTCAAGGACACCACAACCTATAGAGAGATACTTGCACAATCCCACTGAGACCCGTTTACTTCTATTGAATAAGCTATCTATATCTTAAGGATGATTCCCTGTGGTTATTCTTTGGCTTATCCCTTAAGAGACTAAAATGTAATGTGACAAACATTTTATTGGATACCATGCATGCCGGCCTTCCCTTTCCTCCCTTTTCTTTCCTTTTTTACACCTCTATTTTTGTTTTCTTCCTTTTCTTGGAGAGAGCGAGAGAGGGGGATTAGATTTGTTCTTCCCTGAGGCTTTCCCTACTCCCCCCCCCCCTTTTTAATTTTTTAATTTTTTTTGGGCACAGGTGACGATAATTTTATCTGTTATTTTTCTCTCTACATATATGTTTTGTCACTTCATCAGTGTAGTCACTCGTAAATTCATCCCTTAGTCCTCTATACAGTCCACTTTTAGATTTTAACACTTGTTTTTCAGTTTGTAGTAGTTTTTGAAATCACTTTTTTTTTTTTTCACTCTTTATTAATTAATTTTACGTTAGAAGACATCAACACTAGAGTGATAGCACATAATATATCTGGGGGAGAGTATGGGGGATCGTATTCCCCCATCCCCCCTTTCTAAAATCATCCTCACTCCCCTCCCCCCCTTTTTTTTTCTCTCCCTCATTCTCCCCCTCTCCTTTTCCCCATCTCTCTTTCTTTTCCTTTTTTTTTTGGCACAGGTGACGATAACTTTACCTCTCACTTTTCTCTTTATATACATGGTTTGTCACTCTATCAGTACAGTCATTCATAAATTCATCCCCCAGTCCTTTATACTGTCTACTTTTAGACTTTAACACTTGTTTTTAGTTTGTAGTAGTTTTTGAAACCACCTTTTTTCTCTCTTTATTATTTAATTTCACTTTAGAAGACATCAACACTAGAGTGATAGCACATAATATATTTGGGGGAGAGTATGGGGGACTGTATTCCCCCATCCCCCCCTTCTAAAATCATCCCCACCCACTCCCTCCCCCCCCCTTTTTTTTCTCTCTCTCTCTCTCTCTCTCTCTCTCTCTCCCTCCATTTCCTCATCTCTCCCTCCTTTTTTTCCCCTTTTTTTTTTTTTTTTTTCTTTTTATTTGTAATGGGAAATATTGAGACGGTAAAATGTGTTTCATGTATTGTAATGTGTGTTATATATGTTTTTGGAAAATTAATAAAAAAAGATAATAAAAAAAAAATTAAAAAAAAATAAAACTCCCCATTTCTTGTCTTCCTTCTTATCCCTGAACTGGTTCTCAACCTGGGGGACTCAATAAAATCTTCCCCTATCTTTCTTAGGCTTTATCGGAAACTTCTTGCCCTTCTCTGTAGACCTAGAAAGGGCCTGGTCCAACCCAGAACCAAAGAGTAGGGAACCCCCAAAAGGTAGACCACACAAACGTGTCTTAGATGTGTTGTCCACATCCCAGGTCTTAACCCACAAGGCCCTCCTTGCGGAATTCAGAAGAGCCTCTGGCTTAGCGGTCATACGTATTGTTTCAACCACTGCGTCTGCCAAGTGGGCCACGGCTCTACCAATCACCTCCAAGGAGTCCAAGACCTGTTTGCACTTGTAAGTTCGTGACACGTGGTCCATCAACTTTGTGACCCACATGTCTGCGTTCCTGGCCACACAGGCCTATGCCAAGGCTAGACTCATGGCCGCAGCATTGTCCTCCCAGGCCCCTGCGCAGAAGAGTCTCAGACCGTCGGTCCATTTGATATTGCCTGCATCCTCGAAGGAGAGGTCAGATTGTTTGGACACCTGTGCTAGGGAAGCATCTAGTCTGGGTGTCATAAAAAATCTTTCCTCCTATTCCTCCTTCAAGGGGCACCTGTGGTTCCAGGTCTTACATTTTAAGAGCTTCCCCTCTGGCTCTTTCCATTCTCTCAGAATGATGTCTTTGAGGGCCTGGTGGATTGGGAGAACCCTGTATTGGGGTTTAACCAGGCCTCTATACATCCTGTCCTGGGCAGAAAACTGAGCTGTAGGCTCTTGGATCTCTTCTGACGCATTCACACCGCTAAGGAGACCCTCCATATCATCTGCTGAACAGATATGTCTGCCTGGTCTGGAGTCCTCTTCCTTCTCCTGGCTGTCCTCTATTTCCTCCCCCTCATCAGAAATGCTCAGATCGTAGACCTCTGCCTCCTCCTCCGAGTCCTGAGAGGGCAGTGACCGCAAGGGTTCAGGGTGTCTAAATTTGCCACCTGGATCCTGAGTTTCTGCTCTATTCCCTCATTACCCCCGCCAGCTAGGTAGACTCACCCCCTGTGGTCTCCTCCACTGCTGTTATTGCTGCTGGCCCCTCCTCTTGCTCCATCTCTACACCACAGCTTGTCCTGCTGAGTGGTGCTTGATGCTGACCAGAGCAGGCTGTGGATGCCTGTCTCCGCTGATGGCCAGACCTCTGCTCCTGGTGTCCTAGGATGCCACCATTTTGCCAAAGTCTCAAAGACCTGAAAGTAACCTGCCCTCGTGGGACACGCGGCTGCATCATTTCCGGTGCAAGGGAGGAAGCTGCGTCATTCCTGCCGCTGGCAAGATTGCGCTCGAGCGCTGGCCGGCGCCATCTCCTCTCCCCTGCAAGCCACACCGCACGACCCAGATGCCCAGGAGAAGGGGGTTTATTACCGCTCCAAGGTTTTTGGACTGCGGCTGTCCATACTTTTATTTTCTCCCTTCCAGATGCCCAGGAGTCGGCCCACCGCAACGGCGTACCTCACGGGAAATCCGGCCGCCAGCTCACCCCGCTAAACCGACACCCGCCAGGTAAGGGGGAGGAAGCAGGAAACAATGGTCCCTGAAGTTCTGGGTACCCCATTGTACCCAGGGTCCTTCAGCACTCAGGGGGGCTCTTCTAAGCTCTGATGCCCCCCTGAGGAAGATAGGGAAACCCCCCACCAAGAAGGGCAAGCCCTACCAGACCCAAAGGCTTCACAAGCCCGCGGTCTGGCTTCCAGGGGGAGACCACCAGCCCCCTGCTTCAGGTCTATTAGAAAAAAAAAGAAAAAGTTTCACTGTGGGGAAACTCAATCAAAAAACTGAGGAGCACAGGGAGGGGCGGGGGTTTTTGACCTCTTCTTTAATTGTGTTTCCTGTCAGGTGGGACCAGTCATCTCTCAGGGTGCTGTCCTGGAAGACGACGTGAGAAAATTCCCTTTTTTATGCATGCCAATATTTTGCTGGCTCTGGTAGCTGCAGCTTGACATTGTATGCTATTGCTCAGTCTGTCTTCTACTAGGACCCCCAGATCTTTCTCCATTATTGACTCCTCCAGTGGTTCTCCCCCCATGGGATGCAGGGTACCAGAGAAAAGTGTAGGTCACCACAGCACATGGGATGCAGAATGCAGGACATGGGGTGCAGGGGAAGGGTGCAGAACATGGGGTTCAGGGTGCAGAATGCAGGATATGGGGTGCAGAACACAGCACATGGGGTGCAGGACAGTAATACAACCCCCCCTCCCCTGTGTCCTCCTGCATGTCCTGTACATCTCCCCCAGCAGTGTGTGAGAGCAGAGTGGATGGAGAGGACATCTTGTGTACATAAAGCAGCATGTCCCACCCTGGTTAGTCTCTTAGCTGGCTGCTTTGCAGGCCTGTCCTGGTTACTACTGTAAGGACTCTGTAGTCCTGTTTCTCAGCACCTTGTTGGGATCTTTGTGGCAGTGCCGAGGTGGCGCCATGTTTGAAATTCAGTCCCGCTCCTTCCTGTCTGTTCTGCCGGAGGGCTCTGCAGGGACACAGGCAGCTGTGGGTGGAAGCAGGAGCCGATGGTGACAGTAATGCGGCCGCAGAAAGGAGAAAGATCGGCAGCGGGAGATCAGTGAGATGAGTCCTCTCATGCCACTGTCCTGCCCAGTCTACCCCTGACTGCACAGATTGGGTGCTGCTGCTAGCTTCTTCTGTCTGAATAATGTGTCCGGGTTTCAGGCAGAAACATTATTCAGACCAACAGTGAGAATGGGCTGACAAGAGCCCAGGATACCATTTCTAGTCACCATGGTGACCTGGGATTTGACCATATATACATGGAAATTCAGCTGGTTCAGCAGGGATCGGTCATAATTCCATCCATGTGTGGTTACTGCCGGATAAAAGTCACTCGATCAGCGGCTACAGCCAATAGCTTCATCACTGATCTGTGTATTCTGAGAGCGGAGGAGCGCCCCCCATTGTCAGAATACAATAGTGCAGCGGGGAGAATTCCCCCATCCCACTCCTATGTGTAGATGGGGGAATCATCAACTAATTCCCCCCTGAAGGGGTTAATGAAGGTTTTCATAATATATATATTTATACACGATTTATATAGCGCCAACAGTTTACGCAGCGCTTTACAATCTAGAGGGGGGACAACACAATTACAGTACAGTACAATACAGAAGATACAGGAGGGCCCGGCTCGTAAAGCTTACATTCTAGGGGAAGCCAGTGAAAGGATTGGCAGAGAGGAGCAGCAGTCATGGATCGGTTAGTGAGGTGTAAGAGTCTAGCAGCAGAATTCATAATAGACTGAAGGGGGATAGCCTGCTTTGAGGTAGGCCATTAAGGAGAGAGTTGCAGTAGTCAAGACGGGACATAATCAAGGAGTGAATAAGTTGCTGTGTGGTGTCGTTGGTCAGGAAGGGTCAAATTCTGGGAATGTAGTGGAGATTAAGGCGGCAGGATTTAGCCAGAGATTGAATATGGGGGCTGAAGGAGAGGTCAGAGTCAAAGATTACACCCAGGACCTTGGCATATGTGGAGGGACCAATGGTTGTGTTGTTTATATTAATGGTGAGGAAATATAACAAGCTCAGTTTTAGAAAGATTGAGTTTGAGAAAGTGGTGCGACATCCATACCAATATGTCACTCAGTAAGTTTGATATCCATGAGGAGATCGAGGGGGTGAGTTGAGGAGTAAGGATGAGCTCCGGCGTGTTCGCATTGAACATGTGCAGAGCCCGTGTCACATACCTGGTGGAGATCGAGCTGTAGAGGGGGCTTCTCTTGCACCTCCTGTCCAACACCCCTGATAGTGGTGACAGGGAGTGGAGGACACAGAGTGGCACGAGGGCCGATGTAGCAGATGGCTCTGGCTGAGAATTGGCAGGAACCAGGTAGCTGGAGAGCGCTGGGCCGGAACTGAGAATAGGAGCTCCGTGTCGCTGGATCAGCAGCTGGAAGCGTAGCTGGGACGTAAGCCAGTGGGTCATCAACAGCCGGACAGGGCAGGTACCGAGACATGAGGCAGAGGCAAAGACAGGACACAGGCCAGGTTCGGTACACAGTCGGGCAATGAGGCACAGGAATATCAGGCAGAGGCGGAGTTAAGCACAAGCCGGGGTCACAAGTAGGCAGGCGGAGGTCAAGAGGAAGGTTAAGGCAAGCCGGGTCAGGTTTACAGGAAACAGGTACAAATCAGGTAAGTCAGACACTAGCTGAAAGACCACTCAGCAAAGTGTGCATGTCACTGGCAGGTTTAAATAGGCAAACTGGCGCCAACGCGCGCGCGGTTGCGCGCATGCGCCAAAACATGTCTTTTTTTGTGCACTTCTTGGAATGTGCACGGCTGCGTGCTTGGTCTCTGGGTTTCTCTTACAGCCCGCCAGGAAGTCGGCACTGCGCTGAGCTAATCACCGGCAGGGAGACATTGTCCCGATGCTCGGCTGCAGAGATCGGGAAATGTCTCCCTGCCTGTGATTAGCGCAGTGCGGTGCCGGCTTCCTGGCGGGCTCTGCACGTGTTCAATGCGAACATGCCGGAGCTCATCCTTATTGAGGAGTGGAGAGATAGTTCTGGGTGTCGTCGGCATAGAAGTGGTATTGGAAGCCATGGGAGGTTAACAACTGGCCCAGGGAAGAGGTATAGAGTGAGAATAGGAGGGGCCCAAGGACGGAGCCTTGGGGTACCCCAACAGGAAGAGGAGCGGAGGAGATGGAGTTGTAAGTGACACTGAAAGTGCGCTGAGATAGGCAGGATGAGAACCAGGATAAAGCAGAATCACGGAGGCCAAGGGAGTGTAATTTGCTGAGGAGGAGCAGGTGGTCAATGGTGTCAAAGGCAGCAGAGAGGTCTAAGAGTATGAGTATGGAGTAATGGCCATTGGTTTTAGCAGTTAGGTCATAGGTGAGATTTAGTAGGGCAGTTTCAGTAGAATGTTGTGGGCGGAAGCCGGACTGTAGAGGGTCGAGTAGGTTGTTGTCCGTGAGGTAGCGACTCATTTGGTCATGGACAAGGCGTTTGATGAGCTTGGAGGCAAACGGAAGCAGGGAGATTGGTCTTAAGTTATTCAAGCAGGTGGGGGTCTAGTGAGGGTTTTTTTAAGTATGGGGGTAACCAGTGCATGTTTGAGCGGGGAAGGAAAGGTGCCGGAGGAGAGGGAGAGGTTGAAGATGTGGGTTAGGGAGTTGAGGAGAGAGCAGGAAGGTGGTCACAGTAATTGAGAGGGGACAGGTAGTGAGGTGGGCCATGGAGAGGAGTTTATCAACTTCCTCTGTGGTAACTGGGCAAAAGGAGGAGAGTATTGAGTGTGGTGTTGGACCCGATGTGTTGGGTAGGGGAGGAATTTGAATGCTGGATATCTCCTTGCGAATTATGTCTATTTTGCCTTTGAAATGGTTGGCAATCTGTTGAGCGGTAAGCAAGTTGGTGGGTGGGGGCAGTGAGGGTGAATATATGTGTGTAACATCATCTACTGGAGATAAAAGACATCACAGTGACTATGGAGGAAGAGGACGGACATGACAGTTGTTACTGGGTGTAAATAGACATCAAAATCTTATTACCTCCTCTGCTGCCACTTCGAGCAACATCTCCTCTCTACTTCCACCCGACTCACCTCTCAGCCGGAACTTCCTGTCTGTACCTGACATCACTTCCTATCTTCCATAGAGACTTCTTGTTTGTCTTCCATAGAGACTTCCTGTCTGCCACCTTGTGGAGTTCAGAGGAACTTCAGCCCAGAGAAACATCTCGTAGTGTGATCACGGCCATGTGCTGTGTGTATGTACTGTATATTCTTATAGATGGGGTCATCTCCACTTCCACCAAGGGGGATAGAAATATATTACTGCTCGGGGGGAGACATTTTGGCACCTTTGATTTTGCAGAAAAATTGATGTCAGATTTAGTCATGTAGAACATCTGTTATATGGATACAAAGACCCCCAGCCGAGAGTAAAGGGTGGAAATGACTCCTGATCCCCAGATTTGGGCAATTATGTCACCAATATAAATAGACAAAAACCTGCACTATGTGTAACAACTCAAATACCTACAAAAATAACTTATACCGGACTGCTGCTGTAACAAAGGTAAGTATTCCCTTTATCAACTAGAAGAACATTACGTGTCACAGTGCTGTCCCATTGTGTGTGCACATAAATTATCACAAATACACTAAAATATTATGGGGCGTAGCAAAGCTTCTGAGGTGAGTGGACACTGAGCTCTGTGCTACTGCCGATTATCAGCATATAATCAGCTTTACAGCTCTCCCTCAGCATCCAGCAATGGTGTGGGGGCTTCCCTGCAGTCTGCTCCTCCACCCGATCAACACTGCAGTGGCGCCCGACAACTAGAACAATAACCCGGCAGAATGAAGAAGAGGCCGGGGCACCAGCCAGAGGCAGCCAAGATGGCCAATCCTCTCCCCAAAGATCTCTTTTTTTACTTATTTCTCGGTGGAGGTCCAGAAGCTGAGGGCCCAATACGATGATGTGAAATGCAGGCTGCGCACATTACAAATTCCCCATGCCATGCTGTACCCCGCTAAATTGCAAGTGGTGGTGAAAGGGGAAACCCACTTTTTTTCTCCATGGACACTCCTGCGGTAATCGTTATTTGTGCTTGTTTATACGTTCATGTTTTTTTCCTCTTTCAAGTTTTTATGACTGTTTTGCCAATCCTACTGCAATTTATTGTACATGATTTCTCTGCATATGTTGTGCCAATACCACCTGATTACTCACAAGTAGGGATGAGCTTCGAGTTCGAGTCGAACATGAGTTTGACTCGAACATCGGCTGTTCGCTCGTTCGTCGAAGATCGAACTTTATGGGCCGTTCGCGCCAAATTCGAGTTGCGTGTCACAGCCCATAATGCACTGCGTCATCGCAGTGCATTCCTAGCTGATGATTGGCCAAGCATGCACTATGACCCGCATGCTTTGGCCAATCACAGCGCCGTCAGCACAAAGAGCCATAATTGGCCAAAGGCAGGGTGCCTTTGGCCAATCATGGCTCAGGGGATTAAGTACACGCCCCACATTATATAAGGCCATCTGCACGTCGGCCTTATGTAGTGTGTTCCAGCGGTGTACTTAGAGACACAGAGAGAGAGAGAGATTGTTGTTTTATTTCAGTTAGCAATAGCTAGATTGAGCAGGCAGTTGATTGAGCTAGTTAGATCCAGTATTCCAGTATATTTAGTATATATATGCATTGCACGCTTTGTATATATATATATATATATTGTGAGGGGGTTAGCTCGGTAGCGGGTGTGTGTGACCCCCTGGATGGGCTCCCCACACAAAAACAGGCCCAGCAGACGGAGGTTGTGGTTTTCAAGATCAAAAGGTGCGGTTTATTTCTCTATTTACAGTGACAAAAACACAGCAAAGCAAAAAGAAACATAAACAAAATAAACCCTGGTCAGCTTGACCTCTGACTAAACATGCAGGTTTCCTAAACTAACAACTGGGATCAGCCTGGTGCTGTCCTAGTCCCTAAGTCCCTGGTTTAGTAAATGTCCAAACAAATAGCCACACAGGCTTTGTCTCACCGCACAGGGGTTCACTCTCCCTAGACAGTCCACACAGGTCTGGTTCCAGGCATGAGCAAACACCTAATGAAGCTGGGAGTTTTTATAGAGGCCTTAAACGAGCTGACAAGCTTCAGCTGGTCTCATCAACTCCCTGCCTGCACGACGCCCAGCACTCTCCCTAGAGGTATGAATCATCCATGAGCCCACTAGCCTCAGCTGGGCTTCATCAACTCTCTCCCTAGTTGCATAAGTCGGCATAAAGCCTGAATCTGGGAGAAATATACCTACCCCCCTGGATGCAACCAGGTGACTTTACCTTCCTGCTGTCACATACCCCCCCCTCTTGTTTTAACCTTGGGGTTGGAACACCAGCAATCAGGCATTCATGTACTCGAGACAAAGCATCCACATTCCCCATTTGAACGCCAGGGCGATGCTTTACTGTGAAGTTGAATTCCTGTAGGGCCAGGAACCACCTATTCACTCTTCTATTTGTCTCCTTGTTTTGAGCCATCCACTTTAACGGAGCGTGATCCGTAACCATGTCAAAGTGCCTACCTAGCAGATAGTACCGAAGGGAATCTAGAGCCCACTTCACCGCTAAACACTCCTTTTCAACCGTGGCGTAATTTACCTCATGGGACTTCAACTTCCTGCTGAGGTAAATGACTGGGTGCTCTTCCCCGTTCCAGACCTGGGACAATACTGCTCCTAACCCCACATCTGACGCATCACTTTGTACGACAAAGTCTTTAGAGAAGTCGGGTGAGTACAACACTGGCTGGCTACATAAGGCTTGTTTCAAGAATTGGAATGCTGCCTCAGCCTCGGGGGTCCATTTAATCATGACCGACCCTTTCCCTTTCGTCAGGTTGGTTAGGGGCACAGCCTTAGAAGCAAAGTGGGGAATGAAGCGCCGATAATAACCCGCGATTCCCAGAACGGCTCGTACCTGCTTCTTGCTGTTGGGACGTGGCCAACTCTGGATGGCCTCGACTTTGTTGAGTTGGGGTTTTATTACTCCCCTGCCAATGGTGTACCCAAGATATTTGGCCTCCTCCTGCCCAATGGTACACTTCTTGGGGTTAGCCGTAAACCCCGCTTCCCGGATAGAGTCTAGGACTGCTTGCACTTTTGGCAGATGTGAGGCCCAATCTGTGCTATGGACAATTACGTCATCCAGGTAAGCCGCAGCATACTTCCGATGGGGCCTCAGTATCTGGTCCATTTTCCGCTGGAATGTGGCCGGCGCATTCTGTAACCCGAACGGCATTCTCTTATATTGGAACGCCCCGTCTGGGGTTACAAATGCGGTTTTCTCTTTGGCCGACTTGGCCAGGGGAATTTGCCAATACCCTTTTGTGAGGTCAAGAGTCGTCATGTATCGGGCTGTTCCCAGCCGGTCGATCAACTCATCTATACGTGGCATGGGGTAGGTGTCAAATTTTGTAACTTTGTTCAACTGACGAAAATCGTTACAAAATCGCCAGCTCCCATCCGGTTTAGGCACCAACACAATGGGACTAGACCAATCACTTTGGGACTCCTCTATCACCCCTAAGTTCAGCATTTTCTGTACTTCCTCCCGTATTGCCTCCCGTCGGGCCTCTGGGATCCGATAGGGTTTTAACTTCACCCTTTCACCGAGCGGGGTAATAATATCATGCTCTACCCCAGATGTTTGTCCCGGCAGCTCATAGAACACCTCCTTGTTGCGAAGCACAAACTCCTTAACCTCCTGTTGTTGGGGTTGTGACAAGGTGGCTGCTATTCCAACCTCCGGAATCACGCAACCAGTTTGAGCTGGTGACCAAGTTTCTGCGACTAGGGACTCTCTATCCCTCCAGGCTTTCAACAGATTAACGTGATAGATCTGTTCGGGCTTTCGCCTTCCTGGTTGTCTGACCTTGTAATTCACTTCGCTCACTTTTTACATTATCTCGTAGGGGCCTTGCCATTTGGCAAGGAATTTACTTTCAACCGTAGGGACAAGTACCAATATCCTATCCCCCGGGGAAAAGGTACGGGTCTTGGCTCCACGGTTGTACACTCTCTGCTGTGCCAACTGCGCTTGGGCCAAATGTTCCTTCACGATGGGCATTACCTGTGCAATTCGATCTTGCATCAGGGCGACATGCTCAATCACACTCCTGTGGGGAGAACTCTCACTTTCCCAAGTTTCCTTGGCAATATCCAACAGCCCTCTTGGGTGTCTCCCATACAGTAACTCAAAGGGGGAGAATCCCGTAGAGGATTGGGGCACCTCCCTAATAGCAAACATCAAATAAGGAAGTAGACAGTCCCAATCCTTTCCATCTCTATCCACCACTTTCTTCAACATTTGTTTTAGGGTTTTGTTGAATCTTTCAACCAGCCCATCGGTTTGGGGGTGATACACAGACGTACGCAATTGCGTCACTTTGAACAATTTACACAGCTCTTTCATAACCCGGGACATAAAGGGTGTACCTTGGTCCGTAAGCAGTTCTTTACAAATACCCACCCGGCTAAAAACAAGAGATAGCTCTTTGGCTATGGTTTTGGCCGAGGTATTTCTGAGAGGGATCGCTTCTGGATAACGGGTGGCATAGTCCATTATAACTAATATGTACTGGTGCCCCCTAGCGGACTGGATTATAGGACCTACCAAATCCATTGCGATCCTCTCAAACGGGACCTCAATGATGGGTAGAGGGACCAGCGGGCTACGGAAATGTGGCATCGGGGCCGACCTCTGACACACAGGGCAGGAGGAACAATAATTTTCTATGTCCTTCATCACCCCAGGCCAATAGAATCTCTGTAATACCCTCTCTCGGGTTTTCTCTGTCCCCAGATGACCTCCAAGAATGTGCCCATGGGCCAACTCCAACACCAACTTCCTGTAAGGTTTGGGCACCACAAGCTGCTCAACGGTTTCTTCTGCCCTTTTTGCCACCCGATACAGTAGGTCCTTCTCTACGCTGAAGTATGGGTAAGTGCAGGTATTATCTGGGTTCACTAACTCGCCATCTATTTCCACTACGTTTTCCCGTGCCTTTATTAGGGTGGGGTCTTTTAACTGTTCTGTGGCAAAATTTTCCCTGTGAACCTCAAGATCAGAAAACTCCACAGACGGTAGGTTTTCGTCTGAGGAGGTGGGCTCCTCTCCAGTTTCTTGAGTCTCGCCTGCCAATACTGACAAGGGAAATTCTGGAGAGTCCTCACCACTCTCAGAGGAGTTCTGGCTATCACCTTCCTGGTACATAGGGGCACCAGTGGGGGGCTCAGGATCATCCCACAGTTCCCAGAACTTCGGAAAATCCCTTCCCACAATGGCATTATGCGGTAATTGAGATACTAACCCCACTGGATGAGAGAGGGTACCTTTGGGGGTCTTGAAACACACTGTAGTCACTGGATACTCTCGGGTGTCCCCATGCACACAAATAACAGCTACCTTGCTATTCCCAGAGACCTCTGTTTTAACTAATTCAGCCTTTATCAGGGTCACAAGGCTACCTGAATCCAGTAATACCACAACATTTCTACCATTAATACACATTTTGCATAAATGTTTCTCAGTTCCCCGAATGGCAGTGCATGCGACTGTCGCACACAGCGACTGACGTCTGTCCGTCAGAAAGTCACATTGCATGGGTTCCTCCACAACCGGGCAATTTGCTGCAATATGTCCCGCTTGCCGGCAGCGGTAGCAAACAATCCTTTTGGCTGCCTCTTGAGCCCCCGACTTCCCAGGCTGTTCTCGCCAAACCCTGGGCAGAGCTCCCACCCTCTCACTCTCTCCACCCTCACCCCTTGGAATCATCTTATCCGCCCCTGGGGATGGTCTGGTCTTAGGGTGGAAAGTCCGAGAGTCTCTGGAAGAGGCCGTCAGGTTCTCTGCAGCCAAGTATCTCTCTACACGATCCACAAGTTTACCGGCCGTTTCTGGGTCTCCATGGCTTACCCACTTTTGAATGGCGGTAGGAAGAGCTCTCAAGAAACGATCCATCACAACACGTTCCACAATCTCCGGTGCGGACAAAGTCTCTGGCTGTAGCCACTTCCTGCTCAGGTGAATGAGATCATACATTTGAGACCTGGGGGGTTTTCCAAGCTGGAAAGTCCAGTTATGCACACGCTGAGCCCGGACAGCCAGGGTGACACCCAGCCTTGCCAATATTTCAGCTTTTAGCATCACATAGTCTTTTGCTTGGTCAGGCTCTAGGTCATAGTAAGCTTTCTGCGATTCACCAGTTAACAGAGGAGCCAGCAGTCCAGCCCACTGATCCTTAGGCCACTTTTCCCTTTCAGCAGTCCTTTCAAATGTGGTCAAAAACACCTCTGGATCATCTTCTCCAGTCATTTTTGTCAATAAACGACTCACCCCAAATGACGCGGTATTAGTGGGACGGCTTTCCTCACTGGTCTGCGGACGTTGCTGCATTACTGCTTCCATCTGTTGTTGTAGTCTCTGCTCTTGCTTCTGCAACAGGTCTATGAAGCGGGCCTCAGATTGCTGCTGGGCTTGTTGCTGAGCTGCGAAGCTCTGTTGTTGAGCTGCAAGGCTCTTTTGCAAACCTGCATTTGTCTGCTGTTGATTGGCATTTGCTAGAGCCAGCTGTTTCAGTATCTCCTCCATGCTGGCTTAAAAAAAACTGCCACTGGTTCTCCACCAACTGTGAGGGGGTTAGCTCGGTAGCGGGTGTGTGTGACCCCCTGGATGGGCTCCCCACACAAAAACAGGCCCAGCAGACGGAGGTTGTGGTTTTCAAGATCAAAAGGTGCGGTTTATTTCTCTATTTACAGTGACAAAAACACAGCAAAGCAAAAAGAAACATAAACAAAATAAACCCTGGTCAGCTTGACCTCTGACTAAACATGCAGGTTTCCTAAACTAACAACTGGGATCAGCCTGGTGCTGTCCTAGTCCCTAAGTCCCTGGTTTAGTAAATGTCCAAACAAATAGCCACACAGGCTTTGTCTCACCGCACAGGGGTTCACTCTCCCTAGACAGTCCACACAGGTCTGGTTCCAGGCATGAGCAAACACCTAATGAAGCTGGGAGTTTTTATAGAGGCCTTAAACGAGCTGACAAGCTTCAGCTGGTCTCATCAACTCCCTGCCTGCACGACGCCCAGCACTCTCCCTAGAGGTATGAATCATCCATGAGCCCACTAGCCTCAGCTGGGCTTCATCAACTCTCTCCCTAGTTGTATAAGTCGGCATAAAGCCTGAATCTGGGAGAAATATACCTACCCCCCTGGATGCAACCAGGTGACTTTACCTTCCTGCTGTCACAATATATATATATATATTGTGAGGGGGTTAGCTTGGCAGCGGGTGTGTGTGACCCCCGGGATGGGCTCCCCACACAAAAACAGGCCCAGCAAACGGAGGTTGTGGTTTTCAAAATCAAAAAAAAGGTGCGGTTTATTTTCTATTTACAGTGACAAAACACAGCAAAGCCAAAAGAAACATAAACAAATTAAATCCTGGTCAACTTGACCTCTGACTAAACATACATGTTTCCTAACTAACAACTGGGATCAGCCTAGTGCTGTCCTAGTCCCTAAGTCCCTGGTTTTAAATGTCCAAGCAAATAGCCACACAGGCTTTGTCTCACCGGACAAGGGTTCACTCTCTCCAGGAAGTCCACACAGGTCTGCTTCCAGGCATGAGCTAACATCTAATGAAGCTGGGAGTTCTTATAGAGGCCTAAATGAGCTGACAAGTTTCAGCTGGTCTCATCAACTCCCTGTCTGTACGACGCCCCACACTCTCCCTAGAGGTATGAGTCATCCATGAGCCCACTAGCCTTAGCTGGGCTTATACAACTCTCCACCTAGTTGTATAAGTCGGCGTAAAGCCTGAATCTGGGCGAAATATATCTACCCCCCTGGATGCAACCAGGTGACTTTACCTTCCTGCTGTCACATACCCCCCCCTCTTGTTTTAACCTCGGGGTTGGAACACCAGCAATCAGGCATTCATGTACTCGAGACAAAGCATCCACATTCCCCATTTGAACGCCAGGGCGATGCTTTACTGTGAAGTTGAATTCCTGGAGGGCCAGGAACCACCTATTCACTCTTCTATTTGTTTCCTTGTTTTGAGCCATCCACTTTAACGGAGCGTGATCCGTAACCATGTCAAAGTGCCTACCTAGCAGGTAGTACCGAAGGGAATCTAGAGCCCACTTCACCGCTAAACACTCCTTTTCAACGGTGGCGTAATTTACCTCATGGGACTTCAACTTCCTGCTGAGGTAAATGACTGGGTGCTCTTCCCCGTTCCAGACCTGGGACAATACTGCTCCTAACCCCACATCTGACGCATCACTTTGTACGACAAAGTCTTTAGAGAAGTCGGGTGAGTACAACACTGGCTGGCTACATAAGGCTTGTTTCAAGAATTGGAATGCTGCCTCAGCCTCGGGGGTCCATTTAATCATGACCGACCCTTTCCCCTTCGTTAGGTTGGTTAGGGGCACAGCCTTAGAGGCAAAGTGGGGAATGAATCGCCGATAATACCCAGCGATTCCCAGAAAGGCTCGTACCTGCTTCTTGCTGTTGGGACGTGGCCAACTCTGGAGGGCCTCGACTTTGTTGAGTTGGGGTTTTATTACTCCCCTCCCAATGGTGTACCCAAGATATTTGGCCTCCTCCTGCCCAATGGTACACTTCTTGGGGTTAGCCGTAAACCCCGCTTCCCGAACAGAGTCCAGGACTGCTTGCACTTTTGGCAGATGTGAGGCCCAATCTGTGCTATGGACAATTACGTCATCCAGGTAAGCCGCAGCATACTTCCGATGGGGCCTCAGCATCTGGTCCATTTTCCGCTGGAATGTGGCCGGCGCATTCTGTAACCCGAACGGCATTCTTTTATATTGGAACGCCCCGTCTGGGGTTACAAATGCGGTTTTCTCTTTGGCCAATTTGGCCAGGGGGATTTGCCAATACCCTTTTGTGAGGTCAAGAGTCGTCATGTATCGGGCTGTTCCCAGCCGGTCGATCAACTCATCTATACATGGCATGGGGTAGGTGTCAAATTTTGTAACTTTGTTCAACTGACGAAAATCGTTACAAAATCGCCAGCTCCCATCCGGTTTAGGCACCAACACAATGGGACTAGACCAATCACTTTGGGACTCCTCTATCACCCCTAAGTTCAGCATTTTCTGTACTTCCTCCCGTATTGCCTCCCGTCGGGCCTCTGGGATCCGATAGGGTTTTAACTTCACCCTTTCACCGGGCGGGGTAATGATGTCATGCTCTACCCCAGATGTTTGTCCCGGCAGCTCAGAGAATACCTCCTTGTTGCGAAGCACAAACTCCTTAACCTCCTGTTGTTGGGGTTGTGACAAGGTGGCTGCTATTCCAACCTCAGGAATCACGCAACCAGTTTGAGCTGGTGACCAAGTGTCTGCGACTAGGGACTCTCTATCCCTCCAGGCTTTCAACAGATTAACGTGATAGATCTGTTCGGGCTTTCGCCTTCCTGGTTGTCTGACCTTGTAATTCACTTCGCTCACTTTTTCCATTATCTCGTAGGGGCCCTGCCATTTGGCAAGGAATTTACTTTCAACCGTAGGGACAAGTACCAGTATCCTATCCCCCGGGGAAAAGGTACGGGTCTTGGCTCCACGGTTGTACACTCTCTGCTGTGCTAACTGCGCTTGGGCCAAATGTTCCTTCACGATGGGCATTACCTGTGCAATTCGGTCTTGCATCAGGGCGACATGCTCAATCACACTCCTGTGGGGAGAACTCTCACTTTCCCAAGTTTCCTTGGCAATATCCAACAGCCCTCTTGGGTGTCTCCCATACAGTAACTCAAAGGGGGAGAATCCCGTAGAGGATTGGGGCACCTCCCTAATAGCAAACATCAGATAAGGAAGTAGACAGTCCCAATCCTTTCCATCTCTATCCACCACTTTCTTCAACATTTGCTTTAGGGTTTTGTTGAATCTTTCAACCAGCCCATCGGTTTGGGGGTGATACACAGATGTACGTAATTGCGTCACTTTGAACAATTTACACAGCTCCTTCATAACCCGGGACATAAAGGGTGTACCTTGGTCCGTAAGCAGTTCTCTACAAATACCCACCCGGCTAAACACAAGAGATAGCTCTTTGGCTATGGTTTTGGCCGAGGTATTTCGGAGAGGGATCGCTTCTGGATAACGGGTGGCATAGTCCATTATAACTAATATGTACTGGTGCCCCCTAGCGGACTTGATTATAGGACCTACCAAATCCATGGCGATCCTCTCAAACGGGACCTCAATGATGGGTAGAGGGACCAGCGGGCTACGGAAATGTGGCATCGGAGCCGACCTCTGACACACAGGGCAGGAGGAACAATAATTTTCTATGTCCTTTATCACCCCCGGCCAATAGAATCTCTGTAATACCCTCTCTCGGGTTTTCTCTGTCCCCAGATGACCTCCAAGAATGTGCCCATGGGCCAACTCCAACACCAACTTCCTGTAAGGTTTGGGCACCACAAGCTGCTCAACGGTTTCTTCTGCCCTTTTTGCCACCCGATACAGTAGGTCCTTCTCTACGCTGAAGTATGGGTAAGTGCAGGTATTATCTGGGTTCACTAACTCGCCATCTATTTTCACTACGTTTTCCCGTGCCTTTATTAGGGCGGGGTCTTTCAACTGTTCTGTGGCAAAGTTTTCCCTGTGAACCTCAAGATCAGAAAACTCCACAGACGGTAGGTTTTCGTCTGAGGAGGTGGGCTCCTCTCCAGTTTCTTGAGTCTCCCCTGCCAATACTGATAAGGGAAATTCCGGAGAGTCCTCACCACTCTCAGGGGAGTTCTGGCTATCCCATTCCTGGTACATAGGGGCACCAGTGGGGGGCTCAGGATCATCCCACAGTTCCCAGAACTTCGGAAAATCCCTTCCCACAATGGCGTCATGCGGTAACTGAGATACTAAGCCCACTGGATGAGAGAGGGTACCTTTGGGGGTCTCGAAACACACTGTAGTCACTGGATACTCTCGGGTGTCCCCATGCACACAAATAACAGCTACCTTGCTATTCCCAGAGACCTCTGTTTTAACTAACTCAGCCTTTATCAGGGTCACAAGGCTACCTGAATCCAGCAATACCACAACATTTCTACCATTAACACACATTTTGCATAAATGTTTCTCAGTTCCTCGAATGGCAGTGCATGCGACTGTCGCACACAGCGACTGACGTCTGCCCATCAGAAAGTCACACTGCATGGGTTCCTCCACAAACGGGCAATTGGCTGCAATATGTCCCGCTTGCCGGCAGCGGTAGCAAACGATCCTTCTTGCCGCCTCTTGAGCCGCTGATTTCCCAGGCTGTTCTCGCCAAACTTGGGGTAGAGCTCCCACCCTCTCACTCTCTCCACCCTCACCCCTTGGAATCCTCTTATCCGCCCCTGGGGATGGTCTGGTCTTAGGGTGGAAAGTCCGAGTGTCTCTGGAAGAGGCCGTCAGGTTCTCTGTAGCCAAGTATTTCTCCACACGATCCACAAGACCATCGGCCGTCTCTGGGTCTCCATGGCTTACCCACTTTTGGATGGCAGTAGGAAGAGCTCTCAAAAACCGATCCATTACAACACGTTCCACAATCTTTGGTGCGGACAAAGTCTCTGGCTGTAGCCACTTTCTGCTCAGGTGAATGAGATCATACATTTGAGACCTGGGGGGTTTTCCAAGCTGGAAAGTCCAGTTATGCACACGCTGAGCCCGGACAGCCTGGGTGACACCCAGCCTTGCCAATATTTCAGCTTTTAGCATCACATAGTCTTTTGCTTGGTCAGGCTCTAGGTCATAGTAAGCCTTCTGCGATTCACCAGTTAACAGAGGAGCCACCAGTCCAGCCCACTGCTCCTCAGGCCACTTTTCTCTTTCAGCAGTCCTTTCAAATGTGGTCAAAAATACCTCTGGATCATCCTCTCCAGTCATTTTTGTCAATAAACGACTCACCCCAAAGGACGCGGTATTAGTGGGACGGCTTTCCTCACTGGTCTGCGGACGTTGCTGCATTACTGCTTCCATTTGTTGTAGTCTCTGCTCTTGCTTCTGTAACAGGTCTATGAAGCGGGCCTCAGATTGCTGCTGGGCTTGTTGCTGAGCTTCCAGACTCTGTTGGTGAGCTTGCTGCTGGGCTGCAAGGCTCTGTTGATGAGCTTGCTGCTGGGCTGCGAAGTTCTGTTGTTGAGCTGCAAGGCTCTTTTGCAAACCTGCATTTGTCTGCTGTTGATTGGCATTTGCTAGAGCCAGCTGCTTCAGTATCTCCTCCATGCTGGCTTAAAAAAAACTGCCACTGGTTCTCCACCAACTGTGAGGGGGTTAGCTTGGCAGCGGGTGTGTGTGACCCCCGGGATGGGCTCCCCACACAAAAACAGGCCCAGCAAACGGAGGTTGTGGTTTTCAAAATCAAAAAAAAGGTGCGGTTTATTTTCTATTTACAGTGACAAAACACAGCAAAGCCAAAAGAAACATAAACAAATTAAATCCTGGTCAACTTGACCTCTGACTAAACATACAGGTTTCCTAACTAACAACTGGGATCAGCCTAGTGCTGTCCTAGTCCCTAAGTCCCTGGTTTTAAATGTCCAAGCAAATAGCCACACAGGCTTTGTCTCACCGGACAAGGGTTCACTCTCTCCAGGAAGTCCACACAGGTCTGCTTCCAGGCATGAGCTAACATCTAATGAAGCTGGGAGTTCTTATAGAGGCCTAAATGAGCTGACAAGTTTCAGCTGGTCTCATCAACTCCCTGTCTGTACGACGCCCCACACTCTCCCTAGAGGTATGAGTCATCCATGAGCCCACTAGCCTTAGCTGGGCTTATACAACTCTCCACCTAGTTGTATAAGTCGGCGTAAAGCCTGAATCTGGGCGAAATATATCTACCCCCCTGGATGCAACCAGGTGACTTTACCTTCCTGCTGTCACAATATATATATATATACTGTATACAGTTTAGCTAGATCTCACTGCAGAGCGTTCCTGTTATTCTCTTCCTAATAATACTACAGGCAGGCAGTTGATTCAGCTAAGCTGCAGTATATTAAGTCAGTGTACTGTATACTGGGCACAGTGTGCAGCTAAAGCTCACTGCAGACAATTCCTGTTCTCTTCCTAATAATACAGGCAGGCAGTTGATTCAGCTAAGCTGCAGTATAATAAGTCAGTCTACTGTATACTGGGCACAGTGTGCAGCTAAAGCTCACTGCAGACAATTCCTGTTCTTCTCTTTGATTCAGCTAGCTGCAGTATATTAAGTCAGTATACTGTATACTGGGCACAGTGTGCAGGTGAAGCTCACTGCAGACAATTCCTGTTCTCTTCCTAATAATACAGGCAGGCAGTTGATTCAACTAGCTGCAGTATATTAAGTCAGTGTACTGTATACTGGGCACAGTGTTCAGCTAGATCTCACTGCAGACCATTACTGTTGTTCTCTTGCTAATATACTACAGGAAGGCAGTTGATTCAAGTAGCTGCAGTATAATCAGTATATATATACATCCAAGCTTTGTGCAGCTATATCTCACTGCAGGCCATTCCTTGTGTACCTATTCCAATACATCAAATACAGTATGTCTCGAAGGCTAACAAGGAAAGGCAGACACTGACAGCCCATTAAAAGAGGGCAAGCAGGCTCTGTGACTAGGGGCAACAGTGCTGGTCATGGACACGGTGCATCCTCATCAGCACGTGGCCGTGGGGCACGCTTCTCCTTTTTTTCGGCAGCTGGCCGTGTTGAGCCGCAACATGCAGAAGAGTTGGTAGAGTGGATGACCAAGCCGTCCTCATCCTCCTCATCCTCTGTCACCCAGGCTACCTTGGCTGCCAATTCAGGTGCCAAAGCAGCCTACTCCATCGGCTCAAGGTCATCAGTTACTCCTTCCCTAGCCCCACCATCATGCACAGAGGAGTCCCCCGAACTGTTCGATCACAGTGTTGGGTACATGCTGCAGGAGGATGCGCAGCATTTTGAAGGCTCAGATGATGGTACCCAGCTTGAGGAAGGCAGTAACGTGAGCCCAGAGAGAGGGTGTGCCCAAGAAGGACAGCAAACTGGCAGTCATGTACCCCCAGCGGCAGCATACTGCCAGGTTTGCTCCAGTGATGAGGAGGGAGGGGATGATGAGGTCCCTGACTCTACGTGGGTGCGTGATAGGAGAGAGGAGGAGGAGGCACATCTCCAACAAGGCAGGATGCCCTCCAGGAGCCAGCTTAAGGGCAGCCAACTGACTGCATCACACCGTAGAGCTTCGCATGTGCAGGGCGCTGCTGACTATGCGCGTTTTTCCAAAAGTTCTTTGGTGTGGGCCTTTTTTGACACTGCTGCCTTTTCAGTTGGTAGGCTCTGCCCCCTTCCGTGAATTTCTGGAATGTGCGGTACCTCAGTGGCAGGTTCCCAAACGCCACTTTTTCTCACGAAAGGCGATTCCGGCTCTCTACCAGCATGTGGAAGGCAATGTCTTGGCCTCGCTGGACAGGGCGGTCAGAGGTAAGGTGCATATTACCGCTCATGGTCCAGCAGGCATGGACAGGGATGTTACCTATCTTTCACGGTGCACTGGGTGACTCTGCTGGCAGCTGGGAAGGATGCAAGACAGGGTGCAGTAGGAGGTTGTTCCGCCACCATGCCTCCAAAATGCTACTAGTGGCGATTCTGACACACCTCTCTCCTCCACCCCCTCCTCTTCTTCTTCCTCCATGGCCTCTTCCTCTGCTGATTTGTCCTCGGAACCAGTGGTGCTACGTAGGCGTTCAAGGGGCTACGCAAGTACACAGGCAAAAAGATGTCATGCGGTGCTTGAGCTGGTGTGCTTGGGGGACAGGAGCCACACTGGGGCAGAGATTCTGTCAGCTCTGCAGGGGCAGGCTCAGAGGTGGTTGATGCCGCGCCAGCTTAAGCCAGGAATGGTGGTTTGTGACAATGGCAGCAACCTCCTCTCCGCCCCTCCGACAGGGACACCTGACCCATGTGCCCTGTTTGGCTCACATCCTTAACTTGGTTGTGCAACTGTTCTTGGGCAGGTACCCGGGCTTACAGGATCTCTTGAGGCAGGCCAGGAAAGCATGTGTTTATTTCTGCTGGTCATATAATGCCAGTACTCGGCTGACTGACCTCCAAAAGGAATTTAACCTGCCCAAGAACCGCTTAATCTGTGACATGCCCACCAGATGGAACTCAACGTTGGCCATGCTGCAGTGGCTTCACATGCAGCAGAGGGCCATCAAAGAGTACCTGTGAGACTATGGCACCAGGACAGGGTCGGGGGAGCTTGTTTTTTTTTTGCCACGCCAGTGGGTCATAATCAGGGATGCATGTACTCTCCTGTCACCATTTGAGGAGGCCACGAGGATGGTGAGCAGTGACAGTGCATGCATCAGTGATACTGTCCCTCTTGTCCACCTGTTGGAGGACACGCTGCATGGAATAATGGACAGGGCACCTGAGGCAGAACAGAGGGAGGAAGAGGAGGACTTCCTTACCTCTCAAGGCCCCCTTTATCCAGACAGTGTTCCTGCGGGCCTGCCGATCACACAGGAAGAGGACGAGGAGGAGGGGGAGGAGGAGGATTGTGTTAGCATGGAGGTGGAGCCTAGCACTCAGCAGCAGTCTTCAAGGGATCATTTACAGTCCCAAGAAACCCATGGACTTGAACGTGGCTGGGAGGAGGTAGCTGTGGATCATGTCATCCTTAGTGACCCAGAGGACTCCAGACCGAATGCCTCAGCAAACCTACGCTGCATGGCTTCCCTGATCCCGCAAAGCCTGCGAAAGGATCCTCGGATTCGTGGTATCAACGAGAGGGATCATTACTGGCTGGCAACCCTCCTTGATCCACGTTACAAGGGTAAGGTTGCGGACCTTATCCAGCTATCGCAGAGGGAGCAGAGGATGAAACATCTTCGGGAGGCCTTGCAGAAAGGTTTGTGCAATGCGTTTCCAGAGCCTGGGAGGTTACAAATTCCTGGTCCTGGACAACGTGTTGCTGAGGCTTTGGTCAGTCACAGAAGGAGCGGTGGAGAAGGTGGCCATCTGACCGATGCGTTCAGACAATTTTTTAGTCCGCAGCCCTAAGGTGTGATCAGTTTCAGCAACCATCGCCAGCGTCTGATTTACATGGTGCAGGAATACCTAGGGGCAAGATCAGACTTGGACACCTTTCCCACCGAAAATCCTCTGGGTTACTGGGTCTTGAGGATGGATCACTGGCCAGAGCTTGCACAGTATACAATTGAGCTACTGGCCTGTCCTGCATCCAGCATTCTTTTGGAACGCACATTCAGTGCTGCTGGAGGCTTTGTAGGCACCTGTCCACCGACTCGGTCGATCGGCTGACCTTCATAAAGATGAATCAGTCTTGGATCACCAGCTACGAAGCATTTTGGAATGTGAGATCCCTTCAAGACTGCCTATGCTGATGCTGAGTGACTATCCTGTTATGCTAAATGACTATCCTCTTCCTCCTCAATGTTCATGTTGATAGCTTGTAAGAACATTTTTGGTTCTGGGCACCACCACTAGTGGCTAAGGCCCAATTTTTGTGCCCCTGTTTAACAGGGGCGTGTAATTACAATTCTTGATCTAATATTTCACAGCAGGGCCCATTCCTGCGCCCACCAAGAGTAACTGAGGCTTTACAGTGTTGTGGCAACACCACCACACCGTCCACCACCAAAGGCCCAATTTTTCTGACCCTGTTCAACTGTGATGGAGTTGATAAAATGACTATATTATATGAATGATCATTCTCTCTATTATCCACTCAAACATTGGTATTTTATCCTTTATTATTTTTTATTATTTCTTTCATTATGTTTTATTACATTGGTTTAGAAATTTAGTGTAGGTTAAATTACTCTTATATTCAGCTGCTCACATGGTTCACTGCCCACCCTTCAGGAATTTTAGAGTAATTAACATCCTTCTGAGAATGTGTTTGCAAGAAACAAGACAAAGACACACCAAGATATATTTATACAATAAGAAGCTTATTGATGTTCATACTGGAAACCAGAAAGTTTATGTATGCTAATTAAGGATATAAGTTAGAGTATTATCATGTGTGTGTTATAAGTAATCTTATAACCAGCCAGCAGTGAGTTTCCTTAAATGACGAAACAGATAAAATGAGGAACAGATGTCCTGTCCACTCTTCAACTTACTTCTTCAATGCCCCCCCCATCGTCAAAGAAATATGGCGCTGAGCTAAAAAATGTAAAGACACGTGGAAGAAATAGACTCGAGAGGAAGACGACCATATATGGAATCAGCCAATCATATGTACATATTTTTGATGACGATTGCTTATGTCACTTTGTCTATAAAGGGGCTGAGACCCAGAATAAACTTTCTGTTGTGATGAAGAGGTCATGCTGATCACAGTATTCCAGCGTGATTTGTTCTTGCAAAGCATGCAGGCATATTAACTTCAGCACAGATTTGAACCAGCGGCAGAATAAGGAATAGTATTCTGGTATTGGACCAGAACCGATCCATTACAATTGGCGCATCAACGTGGACTTTTTTGGACTGTGAGCTGTTGTAGCGGACCTAGATGTGACTGCCAGCAAATTGAGGCGTGCTTGGCGGATCGGAGCCTGCACAACTTCGTAATACACGGTAAGAGGAGACTGTTATATTCCTTACCTTTGTTTTTCCGCCTCGTCACCCTCGATTTTGCTTACGGTCCGTTGTCTGCTTTAGGCCACGATAAGACGGGTAATTTCTTGTCCAAAAGTCGATTTAATAAGAACCTGTCGACCTATTCTGCCGGCTGTTATTTATGTTGTGTTTTGTTCTGTGTTGACTTGAATGTGGCTATTTCAGCGGACTGTCTGTATGTGAAGGGGAGACACAATAATTCCTTACCAGGGCGAGCCTCTGGTTTTCAAGAGAGAGGTGTCATAAGGATATAGGTTTAGACACAGAATTTCCTTGTCCATTTTCTTTACTAAGACTCGGATTGAAGAGAGGGTGTCATTACATAAATAAATATAGGCACAGGGATTCCTTGTCATTTATGATTAAGAGAGGGTGCCGGGAATATATATGTGTGTATGAAGTCACTGGATTCCTTGCTAAGTCCCCATAATTTAGGGGTATAGTTGAAGTGAGGCTGGCTTCTTACTGTGAGGGGGTTAGCTCGGCAGCGGGTGTGTGTGACCCCCGGGATGGGCTCCCCACACAAAACAGGCCCAGCAAACGGAGGTTGTGGTTTTCAAAATCAAAAAAAAGGTGCGGTTTATTTTCTATTTACAGTGACAAAACACAGCAAAGCAAAAGAAACATAACCAAAATAAATCCTGGTCAAGTTGACCTCTGACTAAACATACAGGTTTCCTAACTAACAACTGGGATCAGCCTAGTGCTGTCCTAGTCCCTAAGTCCCTGGTTTAGTTAAAGTCCAAACAAATAGCCACACAGGCTTTGCCTCACCGCACAGGGGTTCACTCTCCCTAGACAGTCCACACAGGTCTGGTTCCAGGCATGAGCTAACATCTAATGAAGCTGGGAGTTCTTATAGAGGCCTAAATGAGCTGACAAGCTTCAGCTGGCCTCATCAACTCCCTGTCTGTACGACGCCCCACACTCTCCCTAGAGGTATGAGTCATCCATGAGCCCACTAGCCTTATACAACTCTCCACCTAGTTGTATAAGTCGGCGTAAAGCCTGAATCTGGGCGAAATATATCTACCCCCCTGGATGCAACCAGGTGACTTTACCTTCCTGCTGTCACATACCCCCCCCTCTTGTTTTAACCTCGGGGTTGGAACACCAGCAATCAGGCATTCATGTACTCGAGACAAAGCATCCACATTCCCCATTTGAACGCCAGGGCGATGCTTTACTGTGAAGTTGAATTCCTGGAGGGCCAGGAACCACCTATTCACTCTTCTATTTGTTTCCTTGTTTTGAGCCATCCACTTTAACGGAGCGTGATCCGTAACCATGTCAAAGTGCCTACCTAGCAGGTAGTACCGAAGGGAATCTAGAGCCCACTTCACCGCTAAACACTCCTTTTCAACGGTGGCGTAATTTACCTCATGGGACTTCAACTTCCTGCTGAGGTAAATGACTGGGTGCTCTTCCCCGTTCCAGACCTGGGACAATACTGCTCCTAACCCCACATCTGACGCATCACTTTGTACGACAAAGTCTTTAGAGAAGTCGGGTGAGTACAACACTGGCTGGCTACATAAGGCTTGTTTCAAGAATTGGAATGCTGCCTCAGCCTCGGGGGTCCATTTAATCATGACCGACCCTTTCCCCTTCGTCAGGTTGGTTAGGGGCACAGCCTTAGAAGCAAAGTGGGGAATGAATCGCCGATAATACCCAGCGATTCCCAGAAAGGCTCGTACCTGCTTCTTGCTGTTGGGACGTGGCCAACTCTGGATGGCCTCGACTTTGTTGAGTTGGGGTTTTATTACTCCCCTCCCAATGGTGTACCCAAGATATTTGGCCTCCTCCTGCCCAATGGTACACTTCTTGGGGTTAGCCGTAAACCCCGCTTCCCGAACAGAGTCCAGGACTGCTTGCACTTTTGGCAGATGTGAGGCCCAATCTGTGCTATGGACAATTACGTCATCCAGGTAAGCCGCAGCATACTTCCGATGGGGCCTCAGCATCTGGTCCATTTTCCGCTGGAATGTGGCCGGCGCATTCTGTAACCCGAACGGCATTCTTTTATATTGGAACGCCCCGTCTGGGGTTACAAATGCGGTTTTCTCTTTGGCCGACTTGGCCAGGGGGATTTGCCAATACCCTTTTGTGAGGTCAAGAGTCGTCATGTATCGGGCTGTTCCCAGCCGGTCGATCAACTCATCTATACGTGGCATGGGGTAGGTGTCAAATTTTGTAACTTTGTTCAACTGACGAAAATCGTTACAAAATCGCCAGCTCCCATCCGGTTTAGGCACCAACACGATGGGACTAGACCAATCACTTTGGGACTCCTCTATCACCCCTAAGTTCAGCATTTTCTGTACTTCCTCCCGTATTGCCTCCCGTCGAGCCTCTGGGATCCGATAGGGTTTTAACTTCACCCTTTCACCGGGCGGGGTAATGATGTCATGCTCTACCCCAGATGTTTGTCCCGGCAGCTCAGAGAATACCTCCTTGTTGCGAAGCACAAACTCCTTAACCTCCTGTTGTTGGGGTTGTGACAAGGTGGCTGCTATTCCAACCTCAGGAATCACGCAACCAGTTTGAGCTGGTGACCAAGTGTCTGCGACTAGGGACTCTCTATCCCTCCAGGCTTTCAACAGATTAACGTGATAGATCTGTTCGGGCTTTCGCCTTCCTGGTTGCCTGACCTTGTAATTCACTTCGCTCACTTTTTCCATTATCTCGTAGGGGCCTTGCCATTTGGCAAGGAATTTACTTTCAACCGTAGGGACAAGTACCAATATCCTATCCCCCGGGGAAAAGGTACGGGTCTTGGCTCCACGGTTGTACACTCTCTGCTGTGCCAACTGCGCTTGGGCCAAATGTTCCTTCACGATGGGCATTACCTGTGCAATTCGATCTTGCATCAGGGCGACATGCTCAATCACACTCCTGTGGGGAGAACTCTCACTTTCCCAAGTTTCCTTGGCAATATCCAACAGCCCTCTTGGGTGTCTCCCATACAGTAACTCAAAGGGGGAGAATCCCGTAGAGGATTGGGGCACCTCCCTAATAGCAAACATCAAATAAGGAAGTAAACAGTCCCAATCCTTTCCATCTCTATCCACCACTTTCTTCAACATTTGTTTTAGGGTTTTGTTGAATCTTTCAACCAGCCCATCGGTTTGGGGGTGATACACAGACGTACGCAATTGCGTCACTTTGAACAATTTACACAGCTCTTTCATAACCCGGGACATAAAGGGTGTACCTTGGTCCGTAAGCAGTTCTTTACAAATACCCACCCGGCTAAAAACAAGAGATAGCTCTTTGGCTATGGTTTTGGCCGAGGTATTTCGGAGAGGGATCGCTTCTGGATAACGGGTGGCATAGTCCATTATAACTAATATGTACTGGTGCCCCCTAGCGGACTTGATTATAGGACCTACCAAATCCATGGCGATCCTCTCAAACGGGACCTCAATGATGGGTAGAGGGACCAGCGGGCTACAGAAATGTGGCATCGGGGCCAACCTCTGACACACAGGGCAGGAGGAACAATAATTTTCTACGTCCTTCATCACCCCCGGCCAATAGAATCTCTGTAATACCCTCTCTCGGGTTTTCTCTGTCCCCAGATGACCTCCAAGAATGTGCCCATGGGCCAACTCCAACACCAACTTCCTGTAAGGTTTGGGCACCACAAGCTGCTCAACGGTTTCTTCTGCCCTTTTTGCCACCCGATACAGTAGGTCCTTCTCTACGCTGAAGTATGGGTAAGTGCAGGTATTATCTGGGTTCACTAACTCGCCATCTATTTTCACTACGTTTTCCCGTGCCTTTATTAGGGCGGGGTCTTTCAACTGTTCTGTGGCAAAGTTTTCCCTGTGAACCTCAAGATCAGAAAACTCCACAGACGGTAGGTTTTCGTCTGAGGAGGTGGGCTCCTCTCCACTCTCAGGGGAGTTCTGGCTATCACATTCCTGGTACATAGGGGCACCAGTGAGGGGCTCAGGATCATCCCACAGTTCCCAGAACTTCGGAAAATCCCTTCCCACAATGGCGTCATGCGGTAACTGAGATACTAAGCCCACTGGATGAGAGAGGGTACCTTTGGGGGTCTCGAAACACACTGTAGTCACTGGATACTCTCGGGTGTCCCCATGCACACAAATAACAGCTACCTTGCTATTCCCAGAGACCTCTGTTTTAACTAACTCAGCCTTTATCAGGGTCACAAGGCTACCTGAATCCAGCAATACCACAACATTTCTACCATTAACACACATTTTGCATAAATGTTTCTCAGTTCCTCGAATGGCAGTGCATGCGACTGTCGCACACAGCGACTGACGTCTGCCCGTCAGAAAGTCACACTGCATGGGTTCCTCCACAACCGGGCAATTGGCTGCAATATGTCCCGCTTGCCGGCAGCGGTAGCAAACGATCCTTCTTGCCGCCTCTTGAGCCGCTGATTTCCCAGGCTGTTCTCGCCAAACTTGGGGTAGAGCTCCCACCCTCTCACTCTCTCCACCCTCACCCCTTGGAATCCTCTTATCCGCCCCTGGGGATGGTCTGGTCTTAGGGTGGAAAGTCCGAGTGTCTCTGGAAGAGGCCGTCAGGTTCTCTGTAGCCAAGTATTTCTCCACACGATCCACAAGACCATCGGCCGTCTCTGGGTCTCCATGGCTTACCCACTTTTGGATGGCAGTAGGAAGAGCTCTCAAAAACCGATCCATTACAACACGTTCCACAATCTTTGGTGCGGACAAAGTCTCTGGCTGTAGCCACTTTCTGCTCAGGTGAATGAGATCATACATTTGAGACCTGGGGGGTTTTCCAAGCTGGAAAGTCCAGTTATGCACACGCTGAGCCCGGACAGCCTGGGTGACACCCAGCCTTGCCAATATTTCAGCTTTTAGCATCACATAGTCTTTTGCTTGGTTAGGCTCTAGGTCATAGTAAGCTTTCTGCGATTCACCAGTTAACAGAGGAGCCACCAGTCCAGCCCACTGCTCCTCAGGCCACTTTTCTCTTTCAGCGGTCCTTTCAAATGTGGTCAAAAATACCTCTGGATCATCCTCTCCAGTCATTTTTGTCAATAAACGACTCACCCCAAAGGACGCGGTATTAGTGGGACGGCTTTCCTCACTGGTCTGCGGACGTTGCTGCATTACTGCTTCCATCTGTTGTTGTAGTCTCTGCTCTTGCTTCTGCAACAGGTCTATGAAGCGGGCCTCAGATTGCTGCTGGGCTCGTTGCTGAGCCTCCAGACTCTGTTGCAAAGTTGCGTTTGTCTGCTGCTGGGCTGCAAGGCTCCTTTGCAAACCTGCATTTGTCTGCTGTTGATTGGCATTTGCTAGAGCCAGCTGCTTCAGTATCTCCTCCATGCTGGCTTAAAAAAACTGCCACTGGTTCTCCACCAACTGTGAGGGGGTTAGCTCGGCAGCGGGTGTGTGTGACCCCCGGGATGGGCTCCCCACACAAAACAGGCCCAGCAAACGGAGGTTGTGGTTTTCAAAATCAAAAAAAAGGTGCGGTTTATTTTCTATTTACAGTGACAAAACACAGCAAAGCAAAAGAAACATAACCAAAATAAATCCTGGTCAAGTTGACCTCTGACTAAACATACAGGTTTCCTAACTAACAACTGGGATCAGCCTAGTGCTGTCCTAGTCCCTAAGTCCCTGGTTTAGTTAAAGTCCAAACAAATAGCCACACAGGCTTTGCCTCACCGCACAGGGGTTCACTCTCCCTAGACAGTCCACACAGGTCTGGTTCCAGGCATGAGCTAACATCTAATGAAGCTGGGAGTTCTTATAGAGGCCTAAATGAGCTGACAAGCTTCAGCTGGCCTCATCAACTCCCTGTCTGTACGACGCCCCACACTCTCCCTAGAGGTATGAGTCATCCATGAGCCCACTAGCCTTATACAACTCTCCACCTAGTTGTATAAGTCGGCGTAAAGCCTGAATCTGGGCGAAATATATCTACCCCCCTGGATGCAACCAGGTGACTTTACCTTCCTGCTGTCACATTACATTTAGATATATATAACACGACCCAGGTAGGGTCAGGGTTTGCATTTTACCTCCATACAGACAGCAGGGCTGAAATAGTGTGTCATATTCTAATCCTGTGTATGTGGTTTATTGTTTGTTTATGTCCTACCTGTGTTTGTGGATTCATGTTTGTGCGTGAAGGTGGTTGGGGTTTTAGTTAAGTTGATCCAGGTATATGATATCCGGGAGGTATATTGGGCCTTATTACCCCTGTTGCCTGTTGCACGAGCTTGCCAGTCAGTTAATTTTGGGAGAGAAGCTGAGACGCAGGCTGAGCCAGCCCCCACCTTTGTGTTTCACAGAATTGAGAGCGCTGTGTGGAGGGAGTCAAATTTCCCTCCTTCTTCTCTCCTGGGGGGGGGGGGGGGCTTGCTACTTCTTCTGTGAAAGGGTAAAAAAATAAAAAAAGAGGAATGGTTTTTTTAACCACTTCCCGACCGCGCCATGTACAAAAGACGTCCACAGCGCGGTCGAGTTATCCTGAGTGGACGTCCCAGGGACGTCCTCACAGAATCTTGCTCCCGCGCGCCCCCTGGGGCGCGCTCCAGGATATGTCCGTGACCGCCGGGTCCGGAAGACCCGGCGCATCACGGATCACGGTAGATGGCCGCAAATCGCGGCCGTTTACCACGTGATCGCTCCGTCCAATGACGGAGCGATCACTTGTAAACAGACCGGCGTCATGTCATGACGCCGGTTCCTCCCTCCCCTCTCTGTACCGATCGGTACAGTGTGAGAGGAGAGGGGAGGGAGCGGATCATGTCCGCTCCCTCCCCCATGTCAGCTGTGGGCTGGATCTGTGACAATTGCAGTCACAGATCCAGCCATCCCTGCTCAGCCATCCCTGTGCAATACTCTGCCAATACTCTGCAATACACCCTGCCAATACTCTGCAAACCAATACTCTGCAATACTCTGCAATACCCTGTGCAATACTCTGCAATACCCTGTGCAATACTCTGCAATACCCTGTGCAATACTCTGCAATACACCCTGCCAATACTCTGCAATACACCCTGCCAATACTCTGCAATACCCTGTGCAATACTCTGAAATACCCTGTGCAATACTCTGCAATACCCTGCCCATACTCTGCCCATACTCTGCAATACCCTGTGCAATACCCTGTCCATACTGTGCAATACCCTGCCCATACTCTGCCCATACTGTGCAATACTCTGCCATATTCCGCAATACCCTGCCATACTCTGCAATACTCCTCAATACCCTGCAATACTCCACAATACCCGGCAATACTCCACAATACCCGGCAATACTCCACAATACCCAGCAATACTCCTCAATACCCGGCAATACTCCACAAATACCCAGCAATACTCCACAATACCCTGCAATACTCCACAATACCCGGCAATACTCCACAATACCCGGCAATACTCCACAATACCCGGCAATACTCCACAATACCCTGCAATACTCCTCAATACCCTGCAATACTCCGCAATACCCTGCAATACTCCTCAATACCCGGCAATACTCCTCAATACTCCGCAATACCCGGCAATACCCCGCAATACTCGGCAATACCCGACAATACTCCCCAATACCCGGCAATACTCCTCAATACCCAGCAATACTCCTCAATACCCGGCAATACTCCGCAATACTCTGCAATAATCACTTCCCGCCCGCCGGCCGTCATATGACGTCCTTGACTTTGTGCGGAGATATCTGAATGATGGGAGCAGCTACAGGCATCATTCAGATATTCGCTTTTTCAGCTGGCGATTCCCTGCACCATAAGAATGATCATAGCGGCTGTTCCACCGCTTGATCGCTCTTACGGAAGGTGAGAGGGGATGCCCCCCCTCCCGCTGCCCTCCGGTGCTTCTACCGACTCACCGCTACGATCAAAGCCAGGATTGTTTTGTTTTTTTTTCAGGCTTCCCAGCCTAGAGGTGAGATGTGGGGTCTTATTGACCCCATATCTCACTGTAAAGAGGACCTGTCATGCCATATTCCTATTACAAGGGATGTTTACATTCCTTGTAATAGGAATAAAAGTGATAAAAAAAAAATTTGGGGCGGAAAAACATGTCAAACTAAAATAAATAAAGTAAAATGAACAATAAAATATATATATATTTTTTAAAGCGCCCCTGGCCCCGCGAGCTCGCATGCAGAAGTGAACGCATACGTAAGCCCCGCCCACATATGAAAACGGTGTTCAAACCACACATGTGAGGTATCGTTGCGAACGTTAGAGCGAGAGCAATAATTTTGGCCCTAGACCTCCTCTGTAACTCAAAACATGTAACCAGTAAAAATATTTAAAGCGTTGCCTATGGGGATTTTTAAGTAGCGAAGTTTGGCGCCATTCCACGAGCGTGTGCAATTTTGAAGGGTGACATGTTAGGTATCTATTTATTCGGCGTAACTTCATCTTTCACATTATGCAAAAACATTGGGCTAACTTTACTGTTTTTTTTTCTTTTAGGCACAAAACAGTTTTTTTCCGTAAAAAACGCGTTAGAAAAATTTCTGCGCAAATACCGTGCAAGATAAAAAGTTGCAATGACCACCATTATATTCTTTAAGGTCTTTGCTAAAAAAACATATATAATGTTTTGGGGTTCTATGTAATTTTCTAGCAAACAAATTATGATTTTTACATGTAGGAGAGAAATGTCAGAATTGGCCTGGGTTCTCCAGAACGCCTGATGGTGCTCCCTGCATGTTGTATGTGGCCACGCTGTGTAAAAGTCTCACACATGTGGTATCGCCATACTCGGGAGGAATAGCAGAATGTGTTTTGGGGTGTAATTTGTGGTATGCATATGCTGTGTGTGAGAAATAACCTGCTAATATGACAATTTTGTGGGAAAAAAAAAGAAAAAATAATCTTGATTTTTGCAAAGAATTGTGGGAAAAAATGACAACTTCAAAAAACTCACAATGACTCTTTCTAAATACCTTGGAATGTCTTCTTTCCAAAAAGGGGTCATTTGGGGGGTATTTGTACTTTTCTGGCATGTTAGGGTCTCAAGAAATGAGATAGGCCGTCAGTACTTCAGGTGTGATCAATTTTCAGATATTGGCACCATAGCTTGTGGACTCTATAACTTTCACAAAGACCAAAAAATATGCACCAATTTGTACTTATTTTTACCAAAGATATGTAGCAGTATAAATTTTGGCCAAAATGTATGAAGAAAAAATACTAATTTGCAAAATTTTATAACGGAAACAAAGAAAAATTCATTTTTTTACAAAATTTTCAGTCTTTTTTCTCTTATAGCGCAAAAAATAAAAAACCCAACAGTGATTTAATACCACCAAAAGAAAGCTCTATTTGTGTGAAAAAAAGGACAAAAATTTCATATGGGTACAGTGTTGTATGACTGAGTAATTGTCATTCAAAATGTGAGAGCACCGAAAGCTGAAAATTCGTCTGGTTAGGAAGGGGGTTTAAGTGTCCAGTTGTCAAGTGGTTAAACTTGCTGCTGTTGTTCTTTTTCCACGCCGTTTAAACCTTTCACATCCCTTCTAGGCTATGGCTGATTTTTGACCCTGAGTGTACTTTTACATTATAAGGTCAGGAGTTTTTACATTTGCTGTTTATTTTTAGGTTGAGCCTTTGCTCCGTAGCTATTTGAAACTATTCACAGGATATAGTTACATAGTGGGGAGGGCGGATCCTGCCATACAGCAGTAACTGAACTGTAATAGGGGTAGGCAGAACTCTTAACTGCTGCTATATTATAATTTTTTAGTTTTCCCATTTCGCTAATTGAGGTGTGGTTGAACATATGCTTGCTCATCCAATCCAGCTCTGCTTTGGAACGATATTGATGCTAACTGCAGTATGTGTTGATTATCTTCTAAAGCACGGGTGAGATATCTTTTGTCATATCTCCTGACATTGCCTTTAAGTCTTGGAATTGGATTGATTATAAGGTATGTTAAACCATTGATTCATTCCAAATTTAACATGAGTGATTCATCACACTTTTTGTTTATGCCTTTTTAAGAAGATAAAGAGATCTGTTTGTCTTGAGAAAGATGACATAGTGCCATATTAATAAAGAATACTTACCTTCCGTGCAGTAACGGTAAGACGTTTTACAAGGGTTACCAAGTTTTAAATGTTCTAGTTTCATTTAAGTATTGAACTTTGCATAGAGCTTGCATAGAACTGTATATACATATTATCTGACCGTGGAGAAAGCCTGCCTCTGCCCTTTCATGCTAGCTATCACTGGGTGTGTGAGGAATGTGGGAGGTCTGAACCCCCACACTCTGACCGCCCAAAGATCTGCCCCTAATGCAGTTGTAAGTTGGAGGATCTCCTACAGAAGTCCCCCTCCACCCTCATCCCAGCAATCCCTACACCTATACCCCCTGTGCCCAGTATTGAATGCAGTTGGCAGCTTTTACTGCCCACCGGTCATTGCCCTGTGATGCCTTCAATACCAGGTTACCATACAAAGCGCATTATCGCATGCTATCAAGTGCTTTCGTAGCGGGTTCGAAAGACCCAATACGGATTGGGCTGATAGTGGCCCGACCAGAGTAGTATAGGCCCTTGGAGGAGTGAGCGAGGCCTCCATTTTGGAGACACGCATTCTTCTGTCGGGGGTGCCCCTGTCTGCAAAGTTTTTCGCTGTCACAGATTTAGCGTGTGCTGAAGCTATACAGGCCATTCCGCCCCCCCCGGTAATGCTAAGGCCCTACATGCATTTTTGGGACTGATCTCTTACTGCAGAGCCTGGATACCTGTGGTTCCCTTCTCATGCAACCCCTGTATGACAACCTGCAATGTGCCCCCTTTGCGCTGTCCGAAGAAGCGTTCACTGACTTTGACCTTTTGAAACAGGCGATCAACGCTGCTCCTGCTCTCAGTCTCCCTGATTATGGAAAGCCCTTTAGCCTGTTCATATCTGAGATACAGGGCCACACCTCTGGGGTGTTGACACAAAGTCATGGACTCCGTAACCGCCCTATCGGTTACTATTCAACCCACCTGGACCCAGTTGCCAGAGGTGGCCCATCTTGTCTCTGAGCAGTTTTTGCTGCCCAGGCCCTGCTGGACAAAACTTCAGATATTGTTCTGGACCATCCCCTTATGCTGCTAGCCCCTCACGATATCTCTGCCATTCTGAATCAGGTGCAACCCGAACATTTATTACTCATGCCTGACAATGTGACTCTACTTCAATGTCAGTTACTCATCCCTGCTACTCTCCTTCCTCTTGTCCAAGGGGGGTATCATGACATGTCTCTGGACGAACAGGAAGAAGAGAACGCAGACCTACCTGCTCCTACCTTAGATGAAGATGAACATGATTGCTTTGAACTCATGAAGGCATAAACCACCCATCTACCCTCTGCCCTGGATGCCCCGATCCCATTGCCTCAACTCACCTTGTATGTTGATGGCTCAAGATTCTCAGATTTATCTGGCAATTTCCACACAGGATATGCAGTTACCACAGAGACTACAGATGCTGCAGACCAAGAGAAAACAACATGGAACAAGATGGGAGCAGTACGGGTGGATGATCTTTGGACTGTAGGAACCCGCCCATGTCTCCCCAGAGCTTTGTACCCAGCTGTGGTGCAATGGGCCCATGGAGCAACCCATCTCTCAAAGACTTTGATGAACTCACTTATAAACAAACATTATGTAGCTCCAGGAATAACTACTTTGACTAATCAATACTGCAAGTCCTGCCACACTTGCCTAGCATGCAACCCCGGAAGGCTAGAGAAACCACCCCCGAAACACTCAGCTAGACCGCTCTACCCCTTCCAGAGGATGCAGATTGATCACATACAAATGCCAAAGAGTGGTAGATTTTAGTAAGCCCTGGTGGTGGCAGACATGTTCTCAGGATGGCCCGAGGCTTATCCAGTCGCAAATCAGACAGCGAATACCACGGCTAAGAAGTTGCTCTTGGAGATGGTTTGCAGATATGGGGTACCTGAGGTGATAGAGAGTGATCAAGGTCCTGCGTTCACTGCTACAGTCACAAAAGAAATATGGTTGGCCCTAGGTACCACATTAGCGTTTCACAAACCTTATCACCCTGTTAGGTTGTTATTATCCACAACAGTTGCAATCACAGTCTGATACTTTGATAGATTATGTGACCGCTCTTGCAAAAGAATGAACTAACATCCATGCACGAGTATTTTCTTCCATTCCAGATCCTGATCTAGATACCGGTGCTTACAGTATACTTCCTGGTGATTGGGTGATGGTTAAGAAGTTCCTCTGAAAGCATTCCCTGGAGCCAAGATATGCAACAAGGCTCCAGTTCCTGAGGACCATGCACCACCCGCATCAAAATTAAACTATATATTTTTTTTCTTATAACAACTGTACACACACAGGAGGTGGCGATCAAACAAATAGATGGTGTAAAACAATTTTGGTATAATTCATCAGACACACATGTAGCTACCTTCATATTTGATTTCTGTACTATAATCTTCCCCCCTCCATTTAACTGGCAGTGTAACTTGTTCCGGACGCAGATCACCTCCGGAAATATATATATATGTGACCACTGGGAATCTGTGGGTTGGAATACAGGGGGTGACTGGGGATATAAGCCACAGAGTGCCCTGAACAGGAAAGACAAACTCACCCTGACCATAAGGAATCCCAGTCCTACGGATGCAGGCACATATGTAATGGGGGCACGGTATGATGGAGGGAATAGTGGACCAAGTGGACAGTTTCAACTTAAAGACATGTATAATTCATCTGAATGGGAGGTGCTTCAAACAGCAATTGATCTCCTTAAACCACATGTACATATGCGCACCCTAGAAGATATGGTGGCCATAGCTGATCCCACATTTGAAGACACAATGGCAGCAGAGATTGGTTTCTCGGATGTCAATCTGTGGCTCGAATGGATGAGGTATAGTGTAGGGAAACATAACAGGTCCAACTGTTATGTGTGTGGTGGAGCTAGACCCCATTTGGGAACAGTGCCATTAAACATACCTCCCACTCAAGAGGAGTGCTTTCTGAGCTTGTTTACCAATACTTCCACTGATTCCTTCCAGTGCGAAACATGGAAAAGAGAATATCCCATAGTAACTAAGATATCCAAGCCCGGGGAGGGTATTACTATATATCCCGGTAATTATACATGTTATGGGAATTACAAGGGAACAGGGAAGTTCTTAGGGAACTTCTCTATGGGATACTGTGCCTCCTACAGTAGTGTATCCACGGATCTGGTGCAGACTCAAACTCAGTCTTTGGGAGACGTGTATTGGATCTGTGGGGACATGAAGATTAGGACTAGGTTAACAGGCCGATGGACAGGGGAATGTGCACTTGCTAAAGTCATAATGCCCCTGCACATCTTTTTGGGAGGTGACCTAGTAGTAAATGGGGAGCACTCATCTAAATCCATCAGGAAGCGTAGAAGTGCCCCAGCTGGTAGTTTTGACCCCCATGTATATATACAGTAGGTGCCATAGGAGTCCCAAGGGGGGTCCCAGATAAATTCAAAGCAAGAGACCAAGTAGCTGCAGGTTTTGAGTCCCTGATTCCCATAATCAATAAATGTAAATAAGAATGTAGATTGGATTAATAATATCTACTATAACCAACAGAGGTTCGTTAACTATACCAGGGATGCACTCCAGGGTTTAGCTGAACAACTAGAGGCCACTTCACAAATTACTTTCCAAAATCGTATGGCCTTAGACATGATTTTAGCTGAGAAGGGGGGTGTGTGTAAAATGTTGCCTGGGACAAGTACATGTTGTACGTACATTCCGGACAATACAGGCCCAAATGGTAAGGTAACCTTGGCCATTAAGAAATTAGAGGATCTCTCAAAAGAGTTAAAAAGAAATTCGGGACTGACAGATCCCTGGGATCAGTATTTTGGGTGGATGAGTGGATGGCAACGTATTTGTACTCAAATAGGCATAGCAATTTTGATGCTGCTTACATTAGCTGCGATAGTGGTTTACTGTATTATGCCCTGTATGAAGAAGCTGTTAGGAAAGGCAGCTGAAGAGGGGACTCCTACTTTTTGGAATTTAGGTGATATTAGAGATCCAATAAAGGAGGAGGAAGGGGGACCGTATGCTCCATTGCAGTCCTTGCCTGTTAATAATACATACAACATTCTCAAATGATAAGGGAAAGAATAGTGTCCTATGTTTATCCTTGTCTGCTGGTTACCCCGACCTTTGGCTTATTCTTTTACTGTCCTACTGTAGCCTACTAAGAGCGCAAGCTGGGTGACTCTGGGGACCGCGACCTGGAGCTAGCTGCAGCCCAAGCCATCCTCACCACTAGAGGCTTTGGTGAACACCTGCTAGCTCTTAGACTCCGCGCCCTGGGGAATCTTATGCTCTAGCTCCCTGTGGGATCTGTGTTGGTTCTTTGGTGGACCTGCCTTTCTTAACCACCCAGAGTTCCATTTACAGTAGTAAAAAGTAAATATTCTGATGTTGAGGGGCCGAGTAAGGTTATATAGCATAGGGACAGTACTGATAAAATAGTCATTTTAAGGGGGGACTGTGATGGAGTTGATAAAATGACTATATTATATGAATGATCTTTCTCTCCATTATCCACTCAAACATTGGAATTTTATTTTATCCTTTATTATTTTTTATTATTTCTTTCATTATGTTTTATTATATTGGTTTAGAAATTTAGTGTAGGTTAAATGACTCTTATATTCAGCTGCTCACATGGTTCACTGCCCACCCTTCAGGAATTTTAGAGTAATTAACATCCTTCTGAGAATGTGTTTGCAAGAAACAAGACAAAGACACACCAAGATATATTTATACAATAAGAAGCTTATTGATGTTCATACTGGAAACCAGAAAGTTTATGTATGCTAATTAAGGATATAAGTTAGAGTATTATCATGTGTGTGTTATAAGTAATCTTATAACCAGCCAGCAGTGAGTTTCCTTAAATGACGAAACAGATAAAATGAGGAACAGATGTCCTGTCCACTCTTCAACTTACTCCTTCAATGCCCCCTCCCATCGTCAAACAAATGTGGCGCTGAGCTAAAGAATGTGAAGACACGTGGAAAAAATAGACTCGAGAGGAAGACGACCATATATGGAATCAGCCAATCATATGTACATATTTGTGATAACGATTGCTTATGTCACTTTGTCTATAAAGGGGCTGAGACCCAGAATAAACGTTCTGTTGTGATGAAGAGGTCATGCTGATCACAGTATTCCAGTGTAATTTGTTCTTGCAAAACATGCATGCATATTCACTTCAGCACAGATTTGAACCAGCGGCAGAATAAGGAACAGTATTCTGGTATTGGACCAGAACCGATCCATTACACAACAGGGGCATGTAATTACAATTCTTGATCTAATATTTCACAGCAAGGCCTATTCCAGCGCCCACCAAGAGTAACTGTGAGGGCTTACAGTGTTGTGGTACCACCAACACCTAAGGCCCAATTTTCTGCAGCGTATAAAGGGCAGGCCGTATAGTATATACAGGCGGTTCCCTACTTTGAAACATCTGACTTACAAACAACTCTACTACGCAGATTAGCGGTGGTTCTATATTGTGGGAGAGTGTGGGAAAAAATAAACAAAATGGGAGGAGGATGTAGGCCCTATAACAACTGAACAATGGGAACGGATATTGGAGCTAGGGACATCGGTGTCACTCTCCCCGTCTGTGGTGGATATTTTGAACATTTCATATTCTAAATAAAGCACCATGCCCCAATGGATGTATATGAAGGGGGATAGGTGTAACCGTATATGATATTACAGGAATATATATATTTTGTGATATAATGCCAAGTTATATTCTTAAAGGACAGTTTTTACTGGCTACTGAGAATATAAATTAGGTTTCAGGTGATACTTAGATATCCTTTGTCTCAAAAGGGCCAGTACACCGCAGGGGCCCTTAGCACGCTAATGGGGGCTGAAGGTAGATCTGATAAAGCAACCAGTATTTCAGGTTTAGATTTGGAAGGCTAAGCGAAAATGGCTTGAGATTTCAACCAATCAGGTGGTCAGCATTAAACCAATGAGACCACAGGATTTTGGATTCTGGTTGGCATAGGGGGTATAAAAGTCAGGTACACTCATGGCTAGGCCTTGCGAATGATGTCTTGACGCAGACGACATGGTGACGTAGTAAGCTCTCTCTGTCTCGCTCTCTCTGTCTCTCTCTCTCTCTCCCTCTCTCTCCCTCTATCTCTGCCTCTCTCTCTCTGTCTCTCTGTCTCTCTCTCTCCCGGTCTCTCTCTCTCTCCCATTTTTAAGAAGATTAATCTTACTTCTCTTTTGCTCTCTTGTTCTTATTGGTATTATTGTGTATCATTTGTGTCATAGCAATATTCCTATTATGTATCGTGTAACATTGGTATCACCTTGCTATTAGGTGGTATAGTTTCTGTATAAATAAATGTCATTGTTTTCTCTTTTCCCACCGCTATCGTTTGATTTCATTTGATATAGACAAAAGGTTTTAATCACTTATTTTAAGCATTTAAGCGAGGTTAGGAATATCGCCAAAACACGTCACAGAGAGTATCCCATCTATTTTTAGTGCACAGAGCTTACTACACCCCAAAGAGATTACATATGTTTGGAAGGAAACCAGATGACAAAGGCCCTAGGTGTCAAAGTACAGGAGACCTTATACACATGATGTGGAAATGCCCGAAGTTACATAGATACTGGGTTAAGTAATACAACCTTTGGGATTGCTCTGGAACCGGAGGCCAGAGTGTGCTTATTAGGTTGTATAGAGGAGAGGCATGAGCAAATGGGCATCACAGTAGCGGTATTAAGGTGCCTGTTTCAAGCCAGAAAATTTATAGCACAAAACTGGCAATCACAGAAAGCACCTACATCGATGGAATGGATTAATGTAATAAACACGACAGTGTGGAAGGAAAAAGTAGTTCTAAATAGACGTGGTAATTTTAACAAATTCAAAACGCTGTGGGAGCCCTGGTTGAGTAGAATGGGTTGCCCACCCTAGAGAGGGGAGAAGAATCTAGATCAGCAACTAGAGATTAGCCCGATGAGAGAGAGAGAGAGAGCAAATAGAGAAAGAGAGCTGTACTTTATAGATAAAGAGGATAAACTCATTTTTTTTGTATTCAAGAAAACAATAAAGAATATATAATAAAAAAAAAAAACGACTCCTAAATCTACCCCTAGGAAGGGAAATTCTCTCCTGTAAGGGTTAATATGGTAAAAAGGTGTCTCTTCTCCACTGATGCTCTATTACCAATCCTTGTTTCCCTAAAAACCCCAAATGTTCAAAATCCAATTGTCATTGGGACAGAAAGTGAGGTGAAATCTTCTGAACAGGTGCACAGATAGCAAAACAAATGTTACAGGGGCGATAACCCTTCCCTATGTTTTCCAAGAAGCTTAAAAATAGTTTTTTTGGCTGGAGCTACACTTATAAAATGTACCTGTTCCAAATTACAAACAGATTCTACTTAAGAACAAACCTACAGTCCCTGTCTTGTTTGCACTGCCTGTATACTGCTGTTCAGAGTATATAGGGCCTGGGGGCCCCACGCCTTTCCTTTTTTTAACTTGGTTGCAGGGTTCCCCTTAATATCCATACAAGACTCAAAGGGGCTGGTAATGGGCTGGGGGGGGGTATCCATGTCGTTTTTCTCAATGATTTTCATCCATATTGCCGGGACCAGACATTACATTAAAGCCGCAAGCAGTTTTAAATTACTTTTATTCCTTTAGAAATGTCATTTTCTACAGGGACAGTTCTAAACACGGGAAACACGTGCCACTTCACAGGCATACTATAGACACCCCCCAGGTACGATATTTAAAGGAATATTTCACTTTTATTTTTTCACTTTAAGCCTCATTAACCACTTAACGACCGCCCCATGTACATATACGTCGGCAGAATGGCACGGACAGGCACAATCACGTACCTGTACATGCCTGCCTTCGCGCGGGTGGGGGGTCCGATCGGACCCCCTCCCGATACATGGGGTGGTCGGTATAGCTTCAGGAGCCATTGGTTTCTGGCCACCCCCTCGCGATCGCTCCCGGCGAGATGCTTCCCCTGCCTGTGTAATGTAAACACAGGCAGGAGGAAGTGATGTCATCTCTCCATGCGGCGCTCTATTCATCCGAAGCGCAGAGGAGAGAAGACATCAAGTAAGTGCACCAACAGCCCACTGACACCAGTACACATAGGCACATAAATCACCCCCCCGATCACCACCCAGCCCCCATTCACAGTGTCACTGATTGCAGTGATCATATATTTACTGATCACTGCAATCAGTGACATTTGTGATAGTAAAAGTGTCAGGGCAGTTAGTGTTAGGTCCCTTTAGGTCCGGGGTAGCCCCCTAATAAAGGTTTAACCCCTTGATTGCCCCCCAGGTAACCCTTTCACCCCCTATTGCCAGTGTCACTAAGCAATTGTTTTTCTGATCGCTGTATTAGTGTCGGTGGTGCCGCTAGGTAGCCAGTTATTTTTTTAGGTTCGCTGCCAGGTTTTTATAGCGTCAGGTACCCCCATATATTATCTAATAAAGGTTTAACTCCTTGATCGCCCCCCCAGGTAACCCCTTCACCCCCTATCGCCAGTGTCACTAAGCAATCGTTTTTCTGATCGCTGTATTAGTGTCGCTGGTGCCGCTAGAAAGCCAGTTATATTTTTAGGTTCGCCGCCAGGTTTTTATAGCATCAGGTACCCCCATATATTATCTAATAAAGGTTTTATCCCCCTGATTGCCCCTAGACTTAACCCTTTCACCAGTGATCACCGTATAAATGTCACTGGAGACACTGGTTAGCCAGTTCGTTATTTCGTTATTTAGGTTCCCCGTCTGGTTTTTATATAGTGCCAGGTACGCCCATATATTACCCTATAAAGGTTTAACCCCTTGATCGCCCCCAGGTAACCCTTTCACCCCCTATCACCAGTGTCACTAAGCGATCGTTTTTCTGATCGCTGTATTAGTGTCGCTGGTGCCGCTAGGTAGCCAGTTATTTTTTTAGGTTCGCCGCCAGGTTTTTATAGCATCAGGTACCCCCATATATTATCTAATAAAGGTTTAACTCCTTGATCGCCCCCCCAGGTAACCCTTTCACCCCCTATCGCCAGTGTCACTAAGCAATCGTTTTTCTGATCGCTGTATTAGTGTCGCTGGTGCCGCTAGAAAGCCAGTTATATTTTTAGGTTCGCCGCCAGGTTTTTATAGCATCAGGTACCCCCATATATTATCTAATAAAGGTTTAACCCCTTGATCGCCCACCCAGGTAACCCTTTCACCCCCTATCACCAGTGTCACTAAGCGATAATTTTTCTGATCGCTGTATTAGTGTCGCTGGTGCCGCTAGGTAGCCAGTTATTTTTTTAGGTTCGCCGCCAGGTTTTTATAGCATCAGGTACCCCCATTTACAACCTAATAAAGGTTGTAACCCCCTGATTGCCCCTAGAGTTAACCATTTCACCAGTGATCACCGTATAAGTGTCAAAAAAAATAATGGAAGGAACAGTTTAAAAAATAAATAAAAAAGCAAAAAAAAAAAAAAAAAAGAAAAGCACCCCTTTCCCGCCCTGCTCTTGCGCAAAGGCAAACGCAAGCGTCGGTCTGGTGTCATATGTAAACAGCAATTGCACCATGCATGTGAGGTATCACCGCGAAGGTCAGATTGAGGGCAGTAATTTTAGCAGTAGACCTTCTCTGTAAATCTAATGTGGTAACCTGTAAAGGCTTTTAAGGATGTATGTAGTTTGTCGCCACTGCGCGTTTGTGCGAAATTTTAAAGCATGTCGTGTTTGGTATCCATGTGCTCGGCCCAAGATCATCTATTTTATTTCATCAAACATTTGGGCAATATAGTGTGTTTTAGTGCATTAAAATTCAAAAAAGTGTATTTTTTCCCCAAAAAATGCGTTTGAAAAATCGCTGCGCAAATATTGTGTGGAAAAAAATGCAACACCCACCATTTTAATCTGTAGGGCCTTTGCTTTAAAAAAATATATAATGTTTGCAAAAAAAATTTTTTTCATGTAAACAAAAGTGTCAGAAAGGGCTTTGTTTTCAAGTGGTTAGAAGAGTGGATGATGTGTGACATAAGCTACCTAATGTTGTGCATAAAATGCCAGGACAGTTCAAAACCCCCCCAAATGACCCTATTTTGGAAAGTAGACACCCCAAGCTATATACTGAGAGGCATGTCGAGTCCATAGAATATTTTATATTTTGACACAAGTTGCGGGAAAGACAATTTTTTTATTATTTTTTGCACAAAGTTGTCACTAAATTATATATTGCTCAAACATGCCATGGGCATATGTGGAATTACACCCCAAAATACATTCTGTTGCTTCTCCTGAGTACGGGGATACCACATGTATGAGACTTTTTGGAGCCTAGCCGCGTACGGGACCCCAAAAACCAAGCACCGCCTTCAGGCTTTCTAAGGGTGTAAATTTTTTATTTCAATCCTCACTGCCTATCACAGTTTCGGAGGCCATGGAATGCCCAGATGGCACAAAACCCTCCCAAATGACCCCATTTTGGAAAGTAGACACCCCAAGCTATTTGCTGAGAGGTATGGTGAGTATTTTGCAGATCTCGCTTTTTGTCACAAATTTTTTGAAAATTGAAAAAAAATAAAAAAATTATTTTCTTTCTTAATTTTCAAAAACAAATGAGAGCTGTAAAATACTCACCATGCCTCTCAGCAAATAGCTTGGGATGTCTACTTTCCAAAATGGGGTCATTTGGGGGGGGGGTTTGTGATATTTTGGCAATTTATGGCCTTCAAAACTGTGATGGGTAGTGAGGAGTGAAATCAAAAATTTGCGCCCTTAGAAATCCTGAAGGTGGTGATTGGTTTTTGGGGGCCCGTACGCGGCTAGGCTCCCAAAAAGTCCCACACATGTGGTATCCCCATACTCATGTAGTGATACCCCCAAACTAAGAGAGACGCTGGTTTTGTTTCGGGCCCTGTACACAACACCGCCAACCCCCGGCAATCTACTCGACCCTTCTCTGGCACAGCTAGTCTAGGGGTGGTATATATGTATGGCTCTATACCAGTTCATGAACAATCCCACAATAATCCAAACCGTTGTGAAATATAGTAATGGACGCCAATACCAAAATGATTAACTGTAATAGATTTACTTGTATATAAAGGTTAACGATCAATACCATATAACACATACATGCAGAGCCCTGCAGTAATAATAACACTAGTCAACTATAGTGCACATATGGTTCTATCACACACTGACATATAGCTATTCTCCCTGTGAGCAATATGGTGCCCAGCAATGCTATAAACTCCCAGTCAGGCCTGACTCAGTTAAAGCTCAGTCTTTAAGTGAGGAATCTTCGCATGCAAGATGATCGGTGGTGCACATACAGGAACAATAATTTGTAATCCAATAATGGTCTATGGCAATAGAAGCAACTCCCCGGAGACTATATAACTCAGTTCTGCAACTAGTCTCCTGTTGGGAAAACAAGTATAACACGATGGGCCAAGGCAGTCAATAGGCCTAACAAAGTACTTGGTTATAGCTGTGAGCAGATGCTCTCTCACCCCTCCGGACTCGATCCTAGTCCGGGACTCCCACCGCTGTGTCTCCACACACAGGATCTGCCACAGCCGGATCTGTGGTCCAACTGATGTCCGCGAAGCAGGTAGATGTCAGATGCCGCACAGGTTCCGCAGCAAGGTAGAAGGCTCTCTGGAAGTGCGCAAGGACCAGGCCTCGGGCCTTGCACTCGCAGCAGGTCCGCACAGGAAGTCCTCTTGCCAGCCGCACGGTGTCCAAAGAGGGTGGGCTTAGCCTCGCCCTCCCCTTTTATACCCCACCCATGAGTCTCTGCGGCGGCCCAATGCACCCTGGGTGCCAAACGGGGTTCTGGGTAACGTAGTCCATGGGGCCTCAACGGAGACCCCGCTACACACTCCCCCCACTTAAACTCTTTGGTCCCCAAAGATAATTGTCAACATACACTACACACAACATTAGACAAAGTTGCGTATGATATCGGCAGAGGAAGTTCCCACCAAAAATGAGAGGGTGAACTTCCTTGCCCACAGGTCACACTGTCATAAGTGGCCTGTCTAACTGTACCAGGGGGTGAGTTGGGGTTGCCCTCCATCAAATGAACAGTGGAGGGATCAGGGCTTTCTGCACTCCTCCTGGCAGTTACCACAGTGTCCTCCGAGCTCTTCCCCATTTGTGGGTAAGTCAACTTTCGAGGAGGCCTTATGGCCCTTACCACCCTCCGCTCTCTTGGGATTTCTGGCTTGGGCACTGTAGGTTCCTCTTCTGTAATGGACATGGCAGCTTTCACTGTTTCTGAAACATTTAACTCAGAAGCAGGAAGATACACGGAACATCTTGGATCCTCCTCTGGGAGTGAGTCGAGGGCATCTTCCCATGAGTCTGATAGAGGGCTGGACGGGATGAATTCAGTAGCTTCTGCATTCAGTTTACTGTCTATGGTATCTTCCAAAGGTGGAAGATCTATAGAAGAAGTCACTGGGGCCTGGGAAGGCCATAGCCATTCTAGCTCTTCCCTCTCATCCTCACTAGGTTCAGAGACATCTGTTTCCTCAGACCGAGATGCCTGGGACCAGGTATTCGGCCTAGGAGTATCCAGGATGGAAGTTGGCTCAGGGAAATCTTTTGCAGGGGGTATCCGAACTGCTTCAGCAAGTGGGAGTATATGATTCCGGTGCCAAGTCTTCAATGGCCCCACCTTCCCCTCTGGCTTCAGTTGGTAGACTTGCAGGCCGGGCAGCTTCCTGCAAATAACATACGGCTCAGGTCTCCATCTATCTGCAAGTTTGTGCTTCCCTGGGACTCCTAAGTTCCGTAGCAGCACTCTGTCCCCAGGCTGCAGATCCTGAATCCGGACCTTCAGGTCAAAGTTTCTCTTGTTGTGGGCTCCTCTCTGATCCGAAGCTGCTTGGGCCTGTGCATAGGCCAACTTTAAACTGTGCCTCAGCCTGTCCACATATCCTTTGTGGGAAGTGGCTGAGGAATGGTCTATGGAGGTGCCAAAGGCCAGGTTTATGGGTAGTCTTGCTTCTCTCCCAAACATGAGTCGGTAGGGAGAGTACCCTGTAGCATCACTTGTTGTACTGTTGTAAGCATGCACAATTGCTGCTATGTGCCTGCTCCAGTGCTGCTTCTTTTCACTATCTAAAGTTCCTAGCATGTTAAGTAAGGTTTGGTTGAACCTCTCCGGCTGGGCATCCCCTTGTGGGTGGTAGGGAGTGGTTCGGGTCTTCTTGATCCCTAAGGAGTCCAAGAGCTTCCGGATCAGCCGACTTTCAAAGTCCCTCCCTTGATCCGAGTGGAGAGGCTGTGGTAGCCCTTAGTGCACAAAGTATTTTTCCATGAGTACTTTGGCCACTGTGGAAGCCTTCTGGCCTTTGGTTGGGAAGGCCTGGGCATACCGGGTGAAATGGTCGGTTATCACCAGAACATTTCCTAGTCCACTCAAGTCGGATTCGAGGCAGAGGAAATCAATGCATATCAAATCCAATGGGCCTTGACTTTGCAGGTGACCCATTGGGGCAGCTTGATGGGGTAGAGTTTTCCGCTGGATGCAGCGTGCGCATGAATGGCAGTATTACTCTACTTCAGCCCTCATGCAGGGCCAATAGAACCGACTTCTGACAAGTTGAAAGGTCCTTTCAGCTCCTAAATGACCATGGTGGTCATGTAAGGTGACCAAGACAGTCTCTCTGTGTTTCTCGGGTAGAAACAGTTGCCATTTGTCTTCCAGGTCATCAGAAGGGCCCCTTCGGTAGACCACCCCTTGATGCACCTGCAACCTGTCCCACTCCTTCCGCAACAGGCGAGCTTCCCTTGAAGGGTGATGCAAGAGTCTATCTGGATCCTGATTTTTCAGGGCCTCTAGGACCAATTTCCCCAAAGGGTCTTCCAATTGGTCACATCTCAATTCCTTTTTGGACAGCTTTGATAAGTCATCTTCCTCTATCTGAGTTACTCCACAGTATTGCTTGGGGACCCCCACTACTGTGACCCCTATCTCTTCCGCTCTGGACCCCCCACTGGCTTGGAGTTCAGCCCCTTGACAGAGGGCCCGCACCCCGTCCGGTGCCACTTGGGTCCAGTCTTCTGTGTGGCTAGTGGGAGCATGAGACCTTCTGGACAGGGCATCCGCATCTCGATTTCCAGCCCCAGGTCTGTATTTCAGGCTGAAGTTGAATCCAGACAGTGCAGCCAGCCATCAATGGCCTGTGGCATCCAGCTTTGCTGTGGTGAAAAGATAAGTAAGGGGGTTGTTGTCAGTTTTCACAGTGAATTCTGCCCCATACAGATAGTCTTTAAGTTTATCAACTACAGCCCACTTGAGGGCCAGGAACTCCAACTTGTGAGTGGGATAGTTTTTTTCAGAGGGGGTCAAACTTCTGCTCACATATGCGACGGGTCGCAGTTGCCCTTCATGCTCCTGGTAGAGCACTCCTCCCAGACCGTCATGACTGGCATCTACATGGAGTTCATAGGGTTTCTTTGGGTCTGCATAGGCCAAGACAGGGGCAGTGGTTAAGCTCTTCTTCAGCATGTGGAAGGCCTCTTCACACTTCCCATTTCACTGGTCTTCGACTGACTCCCCCGGCTTCCTGGGACCTGAGTCATCCTCTTCTCCTTCTGTCTTTAACAGTTAATTCAGGGGTCTGGCAATCCGTGCGAACCCCTCTACGAACCTCCTATAGTAGGAGCAGAACCCCAAAAAGGACCTGAGTTCTGTCACAGTGGTGGGCCGTGGCCAGGAGGTGACTGCCTCCAGCTTCCCAGGGTCTGTGGCTACCCCTTCTTCGGACACTATGTGTCCCAGATAGTTGACTGATGACTGGTAGAACTGGCATTTCTCTGGCGAAAACTTGAGTCCCTCTTCGCTGAGCCTTCTCAAGACTTTCTCCAGTCTTTCCTCATGTTCCTCTAGAGTCTTCCCAAAGACGATGATGTCATCTAAGTACACGAGAACTTTGATGAGGTTCATGTCTCCTACGGTTTTCTCCATGAGGCGTTGAAAGGTGGCAGGGGCTCCAGACAGACCTTGGGGCATCCGGTCAAATTCAAAGAATCCCACAGGGGTTATGAAGGCTGTCTTCTCCTTATCCTCCAGATGCATAGGGATCTGGTAGTATCCACTCTTTAGGTCCATGACACTGAACCACCTGGCTCCAGACAAACTCTGTAGGGCATCCTCTATCCTCGAAGTGGTATACTGGTTGGGTATCGTTCTCCTGTTGAGAGTCCTGTAGTCTATACACAACCTCAACGACCCATTCTTCTTCCTGACCACCACTATTGGGGAGGCATAGGGGCTTCTAGATTCCCGGATAACACCGGTTCGCTTGAGCTCAGCGAGCTGTTCTCTCAGGTCTTCAAGGTCGGCTAGAGGAACTCGCCTGACTCTCTCCCTGAAAGGCTTGTCTTCCTGGAGGCGGATTCGATTAGTGGCACTCTTCGCACACCCTACATCGAACTCATCTTTGGAAAAAATCTTCCTCCATCTGGTCAACTGGGCCTTTGCTCTCTCTTTCCAGGCCCTTGGCAGGTTCGGATTCTCCATGCAGAGCTTCTCCCAGATAGTCTTTTCTCCCTCTGTCTTCTCCACATCTGATAAGACAATTGGGGCAGCAGGGCTCACCTGGCCCAACAACATCCTGGCGGTGATCCCGTTGGGGATGGCAGAGGTGACTCCGTCTTCACGGTCATTGCGTGTGCCAAACCATAAGTTTTGTTATCTGGCGTCTGCACACTTCGGCCTTTAAAGTTCCCCGGCACTCCATCCCACCACTTTATCAGTGCATACTGAAACAAGGTGTCTGGGTCTGATTTCATGTCCATCACCCATGGTGTATTATTTGGGGATAACGACACTACGAGTCGCTCCTCCGCAACTATTGACCATTCTTCTCCTGGGAGACTGATGACCACAGACATGTCTGGGTTTGTTTTGGCTGCTTCGCACCACGCTTTCACTTCTAGCGGGTCCATGCCGGTACTTTTGGCGTGTTTGCTTGCCATATACAGGATCCCGGAAGACGCCCCCACGTGTAGCGATACCCCCAAACTAAGAGAGCCGCTGGTTTTGTTTCGGGCCCTGTACACAACACAGCCAACCTCCGGCAATCTACTTGACCCTTCTCTGGCACAGCTAGTCTAGGGGTGGTATATATGTATGGCTCTATACCAGTTCATGAACAATCCCACAATAATCCAAACCGTTGTGAAATATAGTAATGGACGCCAATACCAAAATGATTAACTGTAATAGATTTACTTGTATATAAAGGTTAACGATCAATACCATATAACACATACATGCAGAGCCCTGCAGTAATAATAACACTAGTCAACTATAGTGCACATATGGTTCTATCACACACTGACATATAGCTATTCTCCCTGTGAGCAATATGGCGCCCAGCAATGCTATAAACTCCCAGTCAGGCCTGACTCAGTTAAAGCTCAGTCTTTAAGTGAGGAATCTTCGCATGCAAGATGATCGGTGGTGCACATACAGGAACAATAATTTGTAATCCAATAATGGTCTATGGCAATAGAAGCAACTCCCCGGAGACTATATAACTCAGTTCTGCAACTAGTCTCCTGTTGGGAAAAAAAGTATAACACGATGGGCCAAGGCAGTCAATAAGCCTAACAAAGTACTCGGTTATAGCTGTGAGCAGGTGCTCTCTCACCCCTCTGGACTCGATCCTAGTCCGGGACTCCCACCGCTGTGTCTCCACACACAGGATCTGCCACAGCCGGATCTCTGGTCCAACTGACGTCCGCGAAGCAGGTAGATGTCAGATGCCGCACAGGTTCTGCAGCGAGGTAGAAGGCTCTCTGGAAGTGCGCAAGGCCCAGGCCTCGGGCCTTGCACTCGCAGCAGGTCTGCACAGGAAGTCCTCTTGCAAGTCGCGCGGTGTCCAAAGAGGCCGGGCTTAGCCTCGCCCTCCCCTTTTATACCCCACCCATGAGTCTCTGCGGCGGCCAAATGCACCCTGGGTGCCAAACGGGGTTCTGGGTAATGTAGTCTATAGGGCATCAACGGAGACCCCGATACACTCAGGAGAAGCAGCAAAATGTATTTTGGGGTGTAATTCCACATATGCCCATGGCATGTGTGAGCAATATATCATTTAGTGACAACTTTTTTTTTTTTTATGTCATTATTAAATCACTTGGGACAAAAAAAAATATTCAATGGGCTCAGCATGCCTCTCAGCAATTTCCTTGGGGTGTCTACTTTCCAAAATGGGGTCATTTGGGGGGGTTTTATACTGCCCTACCATTTTAGCACCTCAAGAAATTAGATAGGCAGACATAAATTAAAAGCTGTGTAAATTCCAGAAAATGTACCCTAGTTTGTAGACGCTATAAACTTTTGCGCAAACCAATAAATATACGCTTATTGACATTTTTTTTACTAAAGACATGTGGCTGAATACATTTTGGCCTAAATGTATGACTAAAATTGAGTTTATTAGATTTTTCTTATAACAAAAAGTAGAAAATAGAATTTATTTTCAAAATTTTTCCGTTTATATTGCAAAAAATAAAAATAGCAGAGACAATCAAATAACATTAAAAGAATGCTCTATTTGTGGGAAGAAAAGGACGCAAATTTCGTTTGGGTACAACATTGCATGACCGCGTGTAGCGACCTTACTCCTCTCCCTTGCTCTATCGGTTATATGGCTGTTGTCTAGGGGTACCTGGGAGAGAGAGATAAAACACACCACGGCCCATGTCCTCCGTAATTGGGAGGTGAAGGCCAGAAGATTGGGCTTTTGTGTAGGTGTCCTAGAGTCAAGTCCAGTCCTTCGTCCCTGACTCCTTTGCTTTAGTAACCCAAGTTCCACACAGTGAATAGGTACAACTCAGTTTTATTCTTCTTGCCAAGCAATAAAACAATCCTTCTCCTTTTGAAAATGGGGACAGATCGAGACACAATCCTTTCCCTTCTTGCTGCTGCCCACTGTGCTGTCACCAGTGGTGAATAGTCACTGCCACTGACTAGGTAATATAGAATGTGAATTACCTTCGCTCACTTTGCCCCTGTCAGAGGAAGAAATCCGTCCAAGGGAGAAGTGGAGGCCTCTCCGTCACCAGCGATGCTGCGCCGGGCTCTTCAGAGAAGTTACTGCACACCAGTCCTCACGAACTCAGACACGGGCACCCAAGGAGTTAGAGCCCCCTCGGATTCCACCACCCTTGCGGAACTCAGTCGAAGGTACCGAGCCCCAGGCATCCGCCATAGCACCTCACCCCAGGCTAAAGGCGCCTGAGATGGACTCCATCCCCGCTCCAGCTAGGCCAAGGGCGCCTAGGCCTGAAACACCGGAACGCCAGCACCCAAGCTGAAGGTGCCTGGGTGCGGCCGCGTCCTCCAACTCTCTGCCCCAAAATCAGGGCGTCCGCCCCTTTTATGACCTCTCCCTTTGCGTCACAGCGGGTTCCCCGCCCCGCTGTACCAGCTCCAGGGGAGGACAAAAAGGCATAGTTTGCGGTGCGAGTTCAGCTCCGGCCCAAGGCAACAACGCCACCTGTAGGCCCCAAGGAACCCCACACCACCAGAGTCCTCACATAAATTCAAACACCCGCTACACTCTCCCCCTGGTGATTTGACACTGGTCCCCAGTGTCTGGTACAAACTCACATCCCACAAGGGTGATGACATAAGTTCAGCCCAGAAACCAAACTACACAATTTAACCCTGAATTGTGCCAAGACCTGAATGGGAAAGGGAAAACTTAAAGCAATATAACTATAAAACTTTCCAATAAAACACTTTAAATATCTCACACATTTACATTCCTCCCTCCCTCTGGCTATCTAAGAACCACCCATTCTCAGTAGTCTTGACAGACGAGTCTCCTGCAGAGGAAAAGAAAAGAAACATACATCCTACCAACATGTGTGTTTGCTTGGAATGAATGGGTCTATCCTAGAAGAAACCCACTCACTCCAATAAGTGCTGCATAATGTAAAAAAAAAAACAACAATCGTTGCGCAACACTGCCACCTGGTGACAGTGCCGCGGTCAAGACACTCATCACTTCCAGACGAACTTTCCCCTTGAACATTTTCTCTGTGACCCTACACTATCTAAAACCCAAAGTCACTGATTTCTTTTTAAGTGCCAGGAGAAGGAGGGAGAACAAACAAAAAACAGCTCCCATATCTCCAACGAGTAGAACTGCCCAAATACAAAAAAAAACTAGGGCACAGTCCCTGTGTTCAAGAGAAAGCACTCCGGAAAGTTCAGCCAGGAATAGAAAAGAAAAGCACACGGGAGTCTCTTTTTCCCTTACAGGTAAAACCTTGGATGAGGCAGTGATATAGGCTTCAAACGATCATCAAAAGCCTCCACATGGTACTCAATACTTTTTCCTTCTTTGCGGCAGATCACCACTTTGTCCGCATGAATGTGTCTTCCCAGCATCCATTTAGCTTTACAGTCCTGAAACTTCTTGGTGACCGTTGGTGAACAGGAAAGGTACCGCCGTGCTTGCTGTACTTTCAGTTTGTCCCATACAAAGGTATCATACCATCTTTGCCGAAAGTCCTCCACCTCATAGAGCAGTTCCCGAGGCAGATACGGGTATTCCCACCCATATTCCTGAGCAACCTTCTGGCCAAAGAGACGCTGCAGCCTTGACAAAGGTGGCATAATAGCTCGGTCTCCTTCTCCAGGTGGAACAATCGCTTCTGGGTGGCGAGGTGCGTTCACCACCTCGGTAGACCTGGGCCTAGGAGCCCGCAGTGATTGACGTTGCACTCCCGCAACAGGAGCAGGTGAAATGAATGTTGAATCCAGAAGGGGAACTTCAGACAGAGGACCAGCTTCTTCCCTTGGCACCGAAGCCTCTACCCAAGGTGTACTATCTCCAGTAGACATGGGCAGGTCCCTTGTGACACGGGCCGAGGGTAGCTTCATTTTGTCCCATCCCTTCTGTTGGAAGATTTCGTCTATCTCCCCATCATCGCCATTGTCAGACAATGAATCCAGGTCAGAGGTGTCGTAGCACTCAGCGGGCAGATAATTCCCAGTCACGGAACTATCCCCCTTGACGGCCTCTACCGACTGTGGGCTACCGCCACTTTCTACCACACAGACAGTCCCAACCCCTGGCTCACCTGGACCTTTAAACGAGCAGGGATGTCCAGGACGTTGTCTACCGAATCCATCCAGGTCAGGCAAGCAGTGGGGCGAAGCTCTTCCACGGCCACACGAGGCCATCACTAGGCCGACTTTTCTCTTCGGCGGCCGGAGCAGGGAGCTGCTGGTGACCGAGGCAGCATTTTCGGATTTCTCTCTTTTCACTTCCGCTTGGGCAGTCCCTTCGCCCGGATCAGTGCGCACGGGGAACGCACCAGCATCGATCTCTTCCCCTGGAGTGGCAGTCCCTGTGAGGTAGTTGAGGTGGAAAGCCCGAGGCTTTTCTGTTGATGGTTCCACCTCGAAGAGAAATTCTTTGCAGACCTCACAGCGCCCGAACGGCTTCAGCTGGACCACCAGTCCCGAACAGCCGGGACAGATCACACCGAGGGCTTCCATGTCTCTACAGGTAAAGAGAGCCAATCGCCCCCGGGGCCTTAGTCTTATCCCCGTATCCATAATCGGAGCAGCCAGAGAAGACATATCCGCGAAGGAAGGATCAGAAATCCACGGAGCACTTGAAGCCATCCTCTCTCTTTGCTGCTCCATTGCACACTGACCCACCTGCGCCGGAATCTCCACGTGCGTACCTCCACGTGGCCAGACTCCTCCCACCTTCTGCACTTGTTTGCGGGCTTCTCACTTGTTCGCAGGCTTCTCACTTGCCCCGCCCACGAACTACACAGTTATAGGTTGCCTCGTGGCGCGTTGGCCAATATGTCCGACCTACTCGGAACTCCTCTGGGCAGCAAAGTTCAATTTCAGACACCATACACATATCCCGGATACGATGCCCCCATGTGTAGCGGCCTTACCTCTCTCTTTTGCTCTATCGGTTATATGGCTGTTGTCTAGGGGTACCTGGGAGAGAGAGATAAAACACACCACGGCCCATGTCCTCCGTAACTGGGAGGTGAAGGCCAGAAGATTGGGCTTTTGTGTAGGTGTCCTAGAGTCAAGTCCAGTCCTTCGTTCCTGACTCCTTTGCTTTAGTAACTCAAGTTCCACACAGTGAATAGGTACAACTCAGTTTTATTCTTCTTGCCAAGCAATAAAACAATCCTTCTCTTTTTGAAAATGGGGACAGATCGAGGCACAATCCTTTCCCTTCTTGCTGCTGCCCACTGTGCTGTCACCAGTGGTGAATAGTCACTGCCACTGACTAGGTAATATAGAACGTGAATTACCTTTGCTCACTTTGCCCCTGTCAGAGGAAGAAATCCGTCCAAGGGAGAAGTGGAGGCCTCTCCGTCACCAGCGATGCTGCGCCGGGCTCTTCAGAGAAGTTACTGCACACCAGTCCTCACGAACTCAGACACGGGCACCCAAGGAGTTAGAGCCCCCTTGGATTCCACCACCCTCGCGGAACTCAGTCGAAGGTACCGAGCCCCAGGCATCCGCCATAGCACCTCACACCAGGCTAAAGGTGCCTGAGATGGACTCCATCCCTGCTCCAGCTAGGCCAAAGGCGCCTAGGTCTGAAACACCGGAACGCCAGCACCCAAGCTGAAGGTGCCTAGGTGCGGCCGCGTCCTCCAACTCTCTGCCCCAAAATCAGGGCGTCCACCCCTTTTATGACCTCTCCCTTTGCATCACAGCGGGTTCCCCGCCCCGCTGTACTAGCTCCAGGGGAGGACAAAAAGGCACAGTTTGAGGTGCGAGTTCAGCCTGGCCCAAGGCAACAACGCCACCTGTAAGCACAAAGGAACCCCACACCACCAGAGTCCTCACATAAATTCAAACACCCGCTACACGCGCAATTACCAGTTAAAGCAGCACAGTGCCAAATTGTAAAAACACCTCTGGTCTTTATGCTGCGTATTGGTCCGGGGCTTAAGTGGTTAAAATCACTGCTCCCGAAAAAACTTCTGTTTTTAAAACTTTTTTTGCATTGATGCATGTACCCTGGGGCAGGACCCTGGTCCCCAAATCCTTTTTAGGACAATAACTTGCATATTAGCCTTTAAAATTTGCACTTTTAATTTCTCACGTTCGAGTCCCATAGACTTTAACGGTGTTCGAAAGTTCACGCAAACTTTCGGTCCGTTCGCGTGTTCTGGAAGCGAACCGAACCGGGGGGTGTTCGGCTCATCCCTAGTTGCAACAAACGAATGTCAAACCACGACAAAATGGGCAACGAAAGCCAGACCACGACCACATGGTAGATGAAATCTGGACTACAGCAAAATGGCTGACGAAAGCTACAGCTCAGCCACATGGTAACAATCAACAAAAGAAATTGGCAGCCAAATGCAGTTGTTGTTCCCACCAAAACCAGCACAGACAGACCCACCCACCAGCCAAAACTTCTCCCCACAAAAACTGACAAACATGGGACATCAAAATGAACACTTAACGCGTAGACAAACACTTTAGGCTAATTACTAGGAACCTTGGCCAGCCAAACAACACATTCAAAAATGGTAGTTACATGAAACACGACATAACACAACTTTAAAACATACACTCTTGTCCCAACCTTAAGTTCATATTCTCACCCTGAAAGGTCACCACACACACACAGGACAATGTTGCATGCATGTTTACTCAGAACATTAGAGCTCCCTTCTCACAGGGCGTAGCCCTTTCAACACAAAACATTTTCTATCGTAACAACCATGGAACAGCCATCCTGGCTGCCCTCCCCCGCTTCATTCATGTGGTGGTTTAAACAAGCTGCTCAATACATCACACATCACACTTTTCCATACAACTTCAATGTAGTCAGTTAAACACCGTACACAACTCACACATCTCTCATATGCATTACAAACATATTACACATAACTTTGTTCTGAAAGTTGGAAAGTCAACAGACACACAGGACCATCAACAATACTGGTTGCCCCTCCCCCGTTCAGCCACATGGTCAATTACATATGCAGCAGCTATTTTTCAGCCAAAAGGTTTTCTAAAGGACAATCAAAGGACAATCAGTCCTTTGTCAGTGCGGTATAAGCAACGGTATAGTCAGTATAAGCAACGTTCTTGTATTACCTTCGGGTCAGTGCTGTGCACAGGGATCCTCCCTGCAAGAGTCACCTTGAACAATGTCTGTCAGGAAATGAGCCCCACACCATTAAAGTTCAACACTCCTTTATTCTTCTCGAATGAACACAATCAGTTGAACTCCCTTGGTAGAAACAGAACAGAAAAGGGAGTGTGGATGCGAATAGGCCCAGACACAATGTGTTCTCCACTTTCCTTCCTGAAAGTGGGTTACGGTCTCCGCACGAGGGGGGATTTCCTTCCAGGCGGTCTCTGATGAGAGGCTCACCTGTCACCGGCAATATGCTGCACCGGGTCTTCAAGTGAGGAGCTCCCCCCGGTCCATTGCGCCTTCACGGATTCGGCTACCCACTCCCGGGGTTCCCTAGGATCTCCTTCCCTCGCGGAACTCAGTGTTGAGCACTGAGCTCCGGACCTCCATCCGAGTACCTCACCCCAGGCTAAAGGTGCCTGGGATGGAACACGACCTCCGGCTGTCCTCTAGGCCTAGGCCACCCAGAGGACCGACACGAACCACCGTCCGCAAGCTGAAGGTGCCTGGGACTTTGACCCCGTGACAAAGATGGCCGGCCCCTTTATACCCTCTCCCAGCAAGCACGGCGGGTTCCCCGCCCCACCATACCGCTGCCGAGGGAGGACAAAAAGGAGGCACAGCACACAGCAATGATTCAACCCCAGCCCAGGGCAACAGCGCCACCTACTGGGCTGCAGGGAATTACACATCACTAATGTCTCTGTCAAATTCAAATTTACACCCGGGAAAGTACATACCCGCTACACTTACATAGGTAATAATCACAATCCATGCTGACAAATCACACACACACACACACTACAGACATACGACCAAACTCCCAATCCATGCGAACAAATCACACACACACAACAGACATACAACACAAATACAATCAAAATCCTGAGTACCATTATTTCAAAAAGACAAAAAATGTGTTCTTTTGCAAAGCAGAGCCTCCCCAACGCATCGGAACGTAGATCCATTCGCTCCCTCATCTCGATCCGATGCTAAAGGAGGCCCTGTTCACTCATACCTCTGGCTCGCCTCGATGCTAGGGAAATTTATCTGTACACCATGCACACAACAAATCTCCTGTGCTAATAAGCACACATTTCGTCTAATGATATAATGCATCTTACCTACAACTCTATTTCCCGTATATCCAAAACTCAGCAATCCAAGTAAACAGACACGACCATCCTTACGTCCTCACCTCAGCATCATTCCTCCAGGGAGCAGTGTGCCTGGCTTTTTTATTCGTAAAAGACAAAAAAGCTCTGAAAAACAGCAAGTGATTGCCACAATAGCCAATCGCTTCCTCAATACAAGATGACAGCACAGAAAATTACCAACAGTAAAGGGGAGGGCACTCACAGGAAGGGAAAGGGGGGAAGTGCACACAACAGCCTTCCAACAGGATGAGTTAATACAAACAACCAATGAATAATGGCTGAAGGATTTAACAACCCAAAAGCTCCTGTATGACCGCTGATAGGAATCCTTATTGTGCGCTGTTCCAGAGAACAACACATACCCGGATTATACTATCGTTCCTTGTGGATGGGAGGCTATCTGCAGGTGTACGCTACGAATATCGACATATGCTGATCAGACACAGCAGAGACAAGAGCGTGCATCTGTCTATAACATATAATTTCCTTGCAGAGCGAACATATCCCCTCAGACGATTGTCTGTGCTAATGCACAGGGGCCCTTTCGCTGGTGGACACATCCCCACTCTGCAAACAACTCTCTCCAATCCCAGGAAGTTTTCCAATACCAGACGGGATTCAACCAGCGTCAGTCTGCCCCAGTCAGCTCTTAAGAGCGGGCTGGGGGAGTATTAACACTGGGCGACACTATGACAGTACATATTAAATACATCTTCATAAAATGTCCACAACAGTAACGCACGCAAAACTATTCGGCGTTAAACTGGCAGTAACGCACGCAAAACTATATGGCGTTAAACTGGCAGTAACGCGCGCAAAACTATATGGCGTTAAACTGGCAGTAACACACACAGAAGTAAATGGCGTTAAACTGGCAGTAACGCAATCAAATAGACACTGTTCAACCGTCACTACACAGACGCTATCTGAACTGTCCCTACTCTAGCTATACACTAATGTCAAGATTACTGACACGGTCTCACTACACTACACTGAAACTATATGAGCTGTACCTACTCCACACTAATGTATGTATGAATGACACGGTCTCACTACACTACACTGAAACTATCTGAGCTGTCCCTACTCCACATTAATGTATGTAAGAATGCCACGGTCTCACTACGCTACAGTGAAACTATCTGAGCTTTCCCTACTCTAGCTGCACACTATGCAAAGCTGAATGATGGTCCTACTCACTACACTCACACTATCCCTAAACTGACACGAAACTAATATTCTACACTGACAATTGAAGCAAAATAGCACAGTATAGCAGGAGCACACTAACTGTCATGGACGTATGCCTCTCAGACCCGCAACAGGGCTCGGGTGCATCCCCGCTAGCAGGTTTCCAGCAGTAAACAGATGTGCGCCAATGCGCATGTGCGTGCGCCGATCATGGAGATCGTGCACGCGTGCACAGTGACGCTGCCTTGCGGCCCAGTAGCCTTTAAAAGGGGCTTCCACTGTCCAGATCTTTGCTGTTTTATCTGCAGCTTATCCTGTGACCTGATCCTGAACCTGCACCTGTTGTTACTCTGACCCGGCTCCCTGTCCTTGCTGCTATCTCTAGTCCTGACCTTTGGCTTCCTTGACCTTGTCTGCTCATCTGTCTGCCTGATCCTCCGTTGCTGATCCTGCCTGAACACTGACCATCCGCTGCCTACCACTTCTGCCTGTATCTGATCTGCTGTGCATTACCTTGCTTGTCTGACCCTCCTTCTGCCTGCTGCTTGCACCTGCATGCGCCTGTTGCTCCTTGGCGCACCTGCATCCGCTGACCTGCATATTTTGACCTGCATCCTCAGCTTCCAGGCCGGTTCCTGTCTGCACCTGCTGTGTGCACCTGCTCCTGCGCACACCTGTTGCTCCCTGACGCGCCTGCATCCGCTGACCTGCATCTTCAGCTTCCAAGCCTGTTCCTGCCTTCACAGTGGCCGTCAGATCCAGTCCAAGAGAACCCAGCAGGCGCTCATACCCCACTGTGCTCCTCCGGTCACTGTCCCAACTCCAGTGACCCAGGAACCAGGGCTGTACGAGAGGTCTCCCTCTGCACGTCAGGCTTACCTCCAAGGTACGTGTCACTAACTACAGTCAGGTCCATAAATATTGGGACATTGACACAATTCTAATCGTTTTGGCTCTATACACCACCACAATGGATTTGAAATGAAACTAATAATTTGAGGGTATTTACATCCAAATCAGGTGAACGGTGTAGGAATTACAACAGTTTGTACATGTGCCTCCCACTTTTTAAGGGACCAAAAGTAATGGGACAATTGGCTGCTCAGCTGTTCCATGGCCAGGTGTGTGTTATTCCCTCATTATCCTACTTACAAGTGTAGCGGGGGTCCCAAATTTAGGAATGGCTATACTAAATTTAGGGGTGATTCGAGTGGTAGTTGGCTCGAATCTTTCAATTTACTGGAGTCTGCCTTGCTGCTGTTTTCACCTGGCGTGCAGTTCCCCTTTGAAGTATGGGTGGCGCTGTCACTTGTACTCGGGGTTGAACCACAGGTGATGGAGTGGCGATTGGGTGTCCCCTCTCGGCAGCCGTGCAGTGGGCGTGGTCTACCCGCTGTGCATGCCGGGAGAGGGTACAAGAGGGGCAGACGCCATGAGAGGATAGGACTGTACCCAGGGTGATACCCAGGGGACCTGTACCCTGGGGAATCGACTGTCTGGAGTCCAAGTTCATGTTCATGGCCCTTCAGGTCATGGGGCCATGTGTGCCTCAGTCCCAGGCACCTTTTGTCCTGAGACTGCAACTTCAGCCCTGGTCCCAGCACCTTTAGCTGGAGCCCACATCGGAAGGAAGAATCCCAGGGTGCCGCCTTGCGAGGGGACCCACTACTGGAAGAGGAGGCTGGGGAGGACCGTTCCGAAGGACTGGTGAGAGATCACAGTGAAGGAAGGGGCCCAGTAACTCTCTGGAGGGATGTCATCCATCCGAAAAGGGGCCTAACATCTTAACCATTAGGAGGTTTGGGACACTGTAGAGGATCTCCTAAACGCATCTATTAGGGAATTTGATTGACTGTTCGAGCTACACGCCGGCTGCTATACCCACTCGGGATCGAGTGGCGAAGAAGCCAGGAGTGCCAGAATTGATCTGTCTTCCTAACACCTTTCTCTCTTCTCAACTTTGTGGATTTTCATGCATAAGGAAAATAAACTCTACGTTGGAGTGGCTATTGGTGTGGACCTTGGAGTTACATGGGGTATAGAGACTTTGTCCTTACATTCTAGGGACAGAAACCAACTTTGAGGAGAACCTTGCTGCAAGACCCGTAAGTTAAAACAAGTGTGCTTAACCTCTGCAAACCAGGGGGTAGGGCATGGTGGGCATGGTGTGCCTTATCCTCCTGTAAGTGAGCCAAGGACAGTGGAGGATAAGGGCAGCGTGTGGCTACACAAGGAACAGATAAAAGGTCCAGAGTTCATTTCAAGTGTGCTATTTGCATTTGGAATCTGTTGCTGTCAACTCTCAATATGAGATCCCAAGAGCAGTCTCTATCAGTGAAGCAAGCCAGCATTAGGCTGAGAAAACAAAACAAACCCACCAGAGAGATAGCAAAAACATTAGGTGTGGCCAAATCAACTGTTTGGAACATCCTTAAAAAGAAAGAACGCACCGGTGAGCTCAGCAACACCAAAAGACACGGAAGACCACGGGAAACAACTGTGGTGGATGACCGAAGAATTCTTTCCCTTGTAAAGAAAACACCCTTCACAACAGTTGGCCAGATCAAGAATACTCTCCAGGAGGTAGGTGTATGTGTGTCAAAGTCAACAATCAAGAGAAGACTTCACCAGAGTGAATACAGAGGGTTCACCACAAGATGTAAACCATTGGTGAGCCTCAAAAACAGGAAGGCCAGAATAGAGTTTGCCAAACAACATCTAAAAAAACCTTCACAGTTCTGGAACAACATCCTATGGACAGATGAGACCAAGATCAACTTGTACCAGAGTGATGGGAAGAGAAAAGTATGGAGAAGGAAAGGAACTGCTCATGATCAAAAGCATACCACCTCATCAGTGAAGCATGGTGGTGGTAGTGTCATGGCGTGGGCATGTATGGCTGCCAATGGAACTGGTTCTCTTGTATTCATTGATGATGTGACTGCTGACAAAAGCAGCAGGATGAATTCTGAAGTGTTTTGGGCAATATTATCTGCTCATATTCAGCCAAATGCTTCAGAACTCATTGGACAGCGCTTCACAGTGCAGATGGACAATGACCCGAAGCATACTGCAAAAGCAACCAGAGAGTTTTTTAAGGGAAATAAGTGGAATGTTATGCAATGGCCAAGTCAATCACCTGACCTGAATCCCATTGAGCATGCATTTCACTTGCCGAAGACAAAACTGAAGGGAAAATGCCCCAAGAACAAGCAGGAACTGAAGACAGTTGCAGTAGAGGCCTGGCAGAGCAGCACCAGGGATGAAACCCAGAGTCTGGTGATGTCTATGCATTCCAGACTTCAGGCTGTAATTGACAGCAAAGGATTTGCAACCAAATTTATTACATTTATTATATTATTTTATTATTATATTAAAAAGTAAAAGTTTGATTTATGATTGGTAATCTGTCCCATTACTTTTGGTCCCTTAAAAAGTGGGAGGCACTGTCGTGGCAAAAATTGGTTGTTTGCAGAGCACACAGCCATTTTTGCCTTGTGCTAAATAAGCACACATTTCATCTTAATGTAATAATGTATCTTAGGCTAAAATTCACTCACCATTCATTCGATTTGCCATTCATTCAAAGAAGGAAGCATCACCACACAGCTATGTCATCATCATCAAGGCATCCCAGCATCAACTGCCATGCCAACGCCCTCAAAAGGCTTTTTATTAAACTCCAAAGCATGTGACCTCCATGGGAGTGGTCATCACAGAATGTGACCTCCTCCATAGAAAGTGAGGACACAGCATCTGACCTCCATGGGAGTGGTCATCACAGGATCTCCTCTTCACACAGCAAATGTCCATATAAAGATATCCCTTCCAACAGGGTTAATTAAATACATACAATATAATACCAATACAAAATAACACAATAATACAACAACATATTCAACAACATGATGGCTAAAGTCTTATGGGCGTGTCCGGGCAGGAAAAGCGTGTATGCTCCCAGCAAACAAAGCCGTATTGCTTTAAAACATGGACGCTTTCCCTGACTCTGAAAACGCTAGCAAGCTCTCATATTACCGCTGATAGGAATCCTTATTCTACGCTATTCAATAGAATAACGCATATTCAGATTATACTATTATTGCTTGTGGGAGGCTATCTGCAGGCGCGCGCTACGAATCCGGACCAATTCTGATCAACACACCTTGGGAGTACCTTGGGAGTACCTTGGGAGTATAATACAGAAGGCTGCACAGAACCTGTTTCAAGGTAAAATAAGAATACACGGATAAGTATTTAGACCTTTCTATTAAGAACTTTCTAACAAAATACCAATTGGGCTAATAACTAAGATCAACCCTGTACAAATTCTCTTCAATTCCCCCCAACCAAGCATAGTATAAAATGCTGCACAGAACCTGTAAGAAGGTATTTTCAAGAATACATGGCTAAGTAACCAGAGCATCTTACTAAGATACTAATTAGGTTACTAATTAAGATTGATCCTGCATAAATCCCCTTCAACCCCCTCCGCTAAGTAGGGATATAGGCAGAGAGAAGGGGGTGAGGGGTATGTGAAATAAAATACTCCCACAGTTACCGCCACGGCTACACTCTAAGTAAGAGACTAAAGAAAAGAACAGAGAAGTAAAGGAAAAAAAAATTGGAAAATTAAATAAAAGAACTGAAGGAACGGATGGAAGGGATGTACCGGGAACAAAGACATATGCTGTATAAAATTGAAAACCAGGAAAATAGGAACAGGAGAAAAAACATTAGGATTAGGGGTATACCGGAGACGCAAGGAGAAAGTGAGGACTTACAAGAGCTCATGGACAAAACATTCGGCCATATGCTGGAAATAACAGAGGTGGAAAAAAAATTAAATTTGAACGGATACACAGGATTAGAAAACCTACTGGAAATGCTGGAGATCTCCCAAGAGATGTGATAGCAAGATTCCATAATTTTCAAGAAAAGGAACAAATTAGGGCCTACATGAGAACTAATCAACCAGTTAAATACGGAGACGCAACTTTACAGGTATTCCCAGATTTGGCTACTGAAACATCATCCAGGAGGAGAATTCTTAAACCACTACTGGAACAACTCAAAACACAGAACATTCAATATACGTGGGGATTCCCAGCATGCCTAACTGGACGGAAAGATGGTAGATCAGCAACTCTTAGATTTCCAGAAGATACCCCGACTTTTTGCAACAGATTGAACATCCCATTAGTAGATATTCCGGGCTGGTGGGAAGAACAAGAACCCATAGAGAGCCCTGAAGAACAACTACCCGCACACCCAGCATGGAATAAGAAACAAGCAGGAACAAAAAAGAAATGAGGACAAGGAAAAGGAAGGAATAGAAAGGAAAAAAGAAAAAAGGGAGAAAGGAGGGTGGGGAGGGTTGGGGTGGGGGATGGGAGGGGGGGTGAGTAGGGGGGCCTCTCTGAAAATCAGCGAAATAAATAATCCTTCTCCCGAAGCAGGGCCCTTCATTACATTACAGTGTCTAAAATCAACTTAATCTCATATAATGTGCACGGATTGAATGCCCCCATTAAATGTGCAAACATAATGCAAGAAATGCTCTCAATGAAGTCCGATGTGGTTCTACTACAGGAGACCCAACTTTATGCGGGAACAAATAGTCGTATTATCTCAAAGGACTATCCTCTTTGGTACTATGGGGACTCACCAATAAGTCGAGCCAAAGGAGTCGCTATAGGGTTTGCCAGAGGAACCCGGTTCATACTTGAGGAGAGGAAAGTGGATCCAGGAGGGGCGATACCTGTTTTTAAGGGGGAAATTGAATTGAGCTGAGGTCTCTCTGGCAAATGTTTATGGAACAAACAAGAAGTCTACTCAATATTTAATAAGGGTTATGGATGAGTACATGGAATTTAAGAAAGGGAAGGCTATTATGGCAGGAGACTTTAACATCGGTCTGGACCCAAAGATGGATAGTACGTCACATGCAAGGGGGACCGGAATGGCCCTGAGGAATAAGCTAAAAAAGAAAATGTATCAACATCAGGTAGTGGATGTATGGAGAACACAACACATAAACCAACGGGATTATACATTCCACTCCCCAGTGCATGGGACGTATTCAAGAATTGATTTTTTTCTAGTTGAACATCAGTTATTGGAGATGGTGGAAGGTACAAATATTGGAATAACAACATTTTCTGACCATGCACCAATAACACTCCAAATGAATATAGGAGAGGTACAAAACAAGTTTAACAGCTGGAGGTTGAATGACTTTTACAGGACAAAAAAATAGTGCAGAGAATAAGGTTAGAATTAGAACGGTTCTTCAGCGAGAATAGTACAGGAGGTGTGTCAGAGGAAACGGTTTGGGAAACCCATAAGGCATACATTAGGGGTATATTAATTAGGGAGGGGTGGAAAAAAAGAGAAGAACTAAGGAGAAAAAAATTATATTAACAAAAGAAATATTCGAACTAGAACAGCAAGATAAGATAACTGGAAGTAAAGAACTATTACTGAATCTGTGTATTAAAATAGAGGAGATGAGAGAGGTAATTGAACTAGAATCTCATATGGTCTTTAATCAAATCAAGAAAGAGAGATATCAATGGGGAAATAAATCGGGGAAGCACTTAGCGAAAATTCTAAAAAAGAAAAAATCTCTGAATTATATAGAGAAAATACAAACAAATACCGGGGAACTAAGACACAAACATCAGAAATAGTTAAAATTTTCCATGATTTCTACAGTAAATTATATTCAATTAATATAAATGATACACAGGAAGAGGTAAAACAAAAAGGTGAGAAAATCAAAGCCTTCTTGAAGGAGATTGACTTAGATAAAATCCCGGAGGACAAAATTAGCCATCTAGAGGACCCTATCACGGAGGAGGAATTAAAAAAAATCATACATGACTTGCCAAATGGGAAGAGCCCCGGACCAGATGGCCTGACGATATTGTACTACAAAAAATGTATAGATGTTTTAACGCCGAAACTGTGCTCTTACATGAACGGGATAAGCACGAAATGGGAGATGCGGAAAGAGGCATTAGAAGCCATAATAACAATAATCCCAAAAGACGGTAAAGATAACACACTCTGCTCTAGCTTTAGACCGATTTCACTTTTGAATATTGATACAATTTTTTTTTCAAAAATTCTCGCTAATAGGATGAAAACAATAATGAAAGATGTGGTCCATGTAGATCAGGTCGGATTTATCCCAGGAAGGGAGGGGAGGGATAACGGAATCAGAACTCTCCTAGCCATACAGAAAAATAAAGAAAGTGGGGCCCCAGGTCTACTCCTGTCAATAGATGCCGAGAAAGCATTTGACAGGGTAGACTGGGGCTTCATGCAGAGTACACTTGAGGCGGTGGGTGTAGGATCAAGAATGACCAAGTGGATAGGATCCCTTTACATTAGACCTACGGCGAGAAATAAAATAAATGGGACACTCTCAATGCCATTCGAGATGAAAAACGGTACCCGACAAGGGTGCCCTTTGTCACCGTTATTGTTCGTGCTGGCATTGGAACCTCTGTTAAGGGGGATAAGGCGGAATGTAGATATAAGGGGGATTGAAGTTGGGGAAGAAGACCACAAACTTGCTGCATACGCGGACGACATCCTATGTTTTATAACTAACCCGAAAATAACTTTACCCAATTTAATGAAATCTTTCAGTGAATTTGGAAAACTGTCTGATTTCAAAATAAATTCAGCAAAATCTGAAATACTGAGCTTCAACATTCCCAAAATAGAAAAGATCATATACAAAGCAGAGTTCCCATTTAGCTGGAGAAAATAATTAAATTACCTCGGAATTAAATTAACTACCACTACCGAGACATTATACAAAGCCAATTTTATTCCATTATTAAACGACATTAAATCAGAACTGAATAGAATTACATTGGGGCAAAGTTCATGGAGTGGCCGTATAAACATTTTTAAAATGGTGATTTTACCTAAGATAGTATATAAAATACAAATGCTCCCAATCCCACTACCACAGGCATACTTTAAAAAACTACAAACACTATTCTCAACATTCATCTGGCGAGATAAAAAAAACACTGAAAAACCACTGAAAAGAGATGGGTAAAAATGGAATCTATAAGTAGTAAAACTTCACTGGGGAGGGTAATTTGGATCCCGGCACAACATTGCGAACTGGGCACCGACACACACTGCATCACTAGGAATGCATTAATAATTTGGGACAAGATTCATAAAAAGGAGAATTGGGATTTCAATTCACCCCTAATACCGTTAACGGACACAAAATACTTTATACCAGGACGGGAAAAAATGTTCGTAAAATGGATTATAAAAGATAACGCCCAATTAAAAGATGTAATGGAGCAAAATAAACTTCTCACATATCAGGAATTAAAAAAAAGGAGTGGACTGATGCTGATTGACGAATGGCGGTATGCCCAGTTAAAACTTTTCTTTGAAAGGTTGCTGCAGCCGATTAGAACAGTAGAAAATCTGCGGCCCTTTGAGAAATTATGTGAGGATAATGGCAGGAAGGGCGTAATTTCGAAAATTTATAAGATATTAAATGATGTAAAAAAACGCGATTCGTCAAGAAGTGGGAGGAGGAATTGGGGACACGGGTTAATGACTCAGAGATTAAACAATTAATAAAAAGGGCACATTCAACCTCAGTCAATTCTAATATAATGGAATTAAATTACAAATGTCTTGTCAGATTGTACCTAACCCCCGACAGGGTATATAAATGCTCCACGCAAACATCCCAGCATTGCTGGCGGGGATGTCAGGAAATTGGGACTATGGGTCACATCTGGTGGACATGCCCCAAAATTTAAAAATATTGGAGTGAGATGCGAAATAAGATTACAGAAATAACTAAAATGGAAGTACCCGACGACCCGTGGGTATGTTTATTACATAGTACTCGTATGCCAGACAAACACTATTTGAGAACATTGCTCCCACAACTCTTAAATGCCGTGAAGAGCATAATTCCCACTTACTGGCAAAACCCGGAACGGCCAACACTGAGGGGTTGGTGTAATAAAATAGATGAAATGCACGGCTTGGAATATCTCAGGTTTTGTGACGGGGAGGGAATGGAAGAATTTGAAAAAAAATGGAATGAATGGATAGTCTATAAACACACATTGGGATACGCAGAAATCATGGGGGCATAACGTATAATACATAATACTTAACATATAATACACAACATAAAACAAAATATAAACTGAACCACAATAAGATAATACAAAACTAATAACATTGAAATAAGAAATTACTAGAGGTGAAGAGGAGGGGAAAAATATACCAAGTGCATAAACAAAGAGTGAGTAAGGAAACTGAGAGATTTCTAATGGGAGAGGTCGGGGAAAGGGGTACTTTAAAGTCCCTTTTGAAATGTCCAGGATTTCCACAGTTGAAACAGGTTGGTGGTGGCCTCGGTGTGTATGGGGTGGTCTCCGCAACCATAAGTGGTGTGGTTTTCTTGGTGGTCTGAGAGGATTCCAGACCCTTTGCTACCAAAAGGAGGGTGTCTAGGGGCAGCACACGATACTCCGGCCGGGCCATGGTGAGGCCTTTTCGTATGGACTCCTTGAGGCGTGCCACGAAGGCTGAAGACAGCATCTGTCTGTGTGCCTTGTTATGGGTGGTGAATCCCAAATCTGAGAAAACTTGTGTCAGCCTAGTATAAAACTTCTGCACTGACTCTGTTTTGTCTTGGGTGACATCTTGGATACTAGTGGCTTGGTCAGCCAGCCTTTCCCTCACCCATCCGCGCAATTGTTCACAGAACTTCACACCTGAAGTAAAGGTATTGTCATTGACAATCCTTGCATCCTGGAAACACCTTTCCATGATTGACCAGTAAGCGTCTTCTGCCTTTATCTCACATAAGCTAACTAGGTCCCTCCATGCTGCTGAGTAGGTTTTTTGGATCTGGGCCAACCTTCGGTAGAAAGGCATGGGTTGTTTTTCTGGGTCTGGTAGGGTGGTTACTAAAGCGGATGCCTGGGATGGGGTTAATGTGACATACATAACAGGTGCATCGGCTACTGGCCTAGGAACCGCCGTTGATGCCCGTGGCATTGGGTGGGCCAATGGTCCATTGTTCCAGGTAATCAACTCCCCCTAATAGGAAAGGGGCAGAAAGGAGTCTGATAGGGATGCTGGAGGGTTCTGATATGAATGCAGGCTCCCATCTGGTCTCGATGCTGCGTCAGTGAGCGCTGGGGACTCCCCCGGCTGGGGCAGTGGAACCCATTACAATAGGCATGATGGGGGTTTGGGTCATTGGGGGAGGTATGTAGTAAGTACAGTTCGCTGACCGGTTAGAGGAGGGTTACAGGGCCTGTAGGCCTTCCGGTGCTCTGACTAGGTGCACCAAGATGGCTGACCACTGGAAGGAGTCATAGGGAGTCTTCCGGCATCTTTACTGGGTGTACTAAGATGGCCGCTGGAAGGAGTGTGTTGGGCTGGGAGTGGGAGTACGGGCAGCAACGGGGTGTTTGATGGCAGGCGGGGCTCAATGGAGTGACAAGTGTTACAGTCATCATAGGGAGGCGGCTGATTATTTTCAGTCAGCACGCATAATGGTTTACTCTTATCAATGCATTGGTGACACACATACACCGTCTGTATTGTTCTCTGTGGACGGCCTTTGCCACATTATACCAGGCTTCTGCTGTTTTCAGTAAGTTGTTATCTGACAAAATGCCTTGTTTGTCTTTCATTATCTTCTGCCATTCTTCCGGCTGTAGCCAGCATCCCACATACTTTTGCCAGCTTTCCCAATCTCTTCACATACTCCACCCCCTCCCTTTCTGCCACAAGGTCAGATGCTGAAACTCCCTTTCTGGTTTAACTGTTTTCTGTCCCATCTTCTCTTCTCTGCCGGGGCCCTCCCAACAAGAATCCAAGGTTTCTTACTCGCTCTTTCTCTGTCCCCTCACACTCTTCTGCCTGTTCCTGATGACAGGGACACCTCTCGATACCGTGCCCCTCCTGCTCAGCCTCTACTTCTATCTGCTGTATCGACTTTCCTATTTTCCCTTTGACCAGATAGCGAACGTTCAGGCGGAAGACTAAGACTTCAGGTTTTTCGGGCAGCAGAGGGTGGCGTCCTAGTAGTTCCTGACTATATCCTGACTCCTTAACTCTTAGTAAACCCCAAACACCCTCATGGATGCCAAACATTAATCCAGCCTTTCTCAACCTTTTCAACACAGAGGAACCCTTGAAATAGTTCTCCGGTCTTGGGGAACCCCTGCTAAAAATTTGAAATCTACAATTCGTGATACCTTTTGTGTGATGGTCAGTGGGAAGAATGGTCCTTACACTTGTGGTCATTAGGAATAATTACCTCCTTACAGATAGCTAAAAAGATCAATGGTGTCAGTAGGAAATTATCTGACAGGCAGAAATTGCCCAATGCTGAAGGAACCCCTAGCAACCTCTGGAGGAACCCTAGGGTTCCACGGAACCCTGGTTGAGAATCACTGCATTAATCCATAAACACACTTAGGACATGACATATCAACCGGCTGCAAAGAGAGAGAGAGATATGTTCCGAGAAGAGGGGCCCCCACAGAGTCTCCGCGCCGTCACCACCCATGACGCGAACCCGACACCTCCTCTCACGACGTGCACACCGCGCTGCCGTGATCGAGGCGTTCCTGTGTCAATTCAATACCCTCTGCAAAGCACTCCCCCTCAGGTTCTCCCTCTCTCCAAGACCAGATGGCACATTTACACAAACACAAAACCGGGCAGCAGATAATCAGGTACAGGTTCGATACAAATTAGACCCAGGGCAAGCAATTACCTGTCTCTGGCTATGCTGTGATGAATTTTGGTGTAATTTTTCCATCTTTTTACAATAAAGGCGACCGTCAAAGGTTTTTTGGAGTGCGGCTGTCCATATTTTTTATTTTTTCCTCTTCATATGTCTCTGGTGACCGCTGGTAGCCACATCAGACACAGAGATGAACCAACAACGGAGATGGGTCACGTACTGGTAAGGTACTGAAAGGTATGTCTTACCGTACTCTGGAGGTGATCAGTCTCCAGCCCATCGGCGTTGGTCCACCTCGGCGCCTTCACGATCGGCTGTCCGTTGGTTCACAACCCGGGGCCCCACGTTAGGGTGCCAGCTTATATGGATCAGACTAATCGTCTGGTGAGTATCTGCCCCGTCCTGATTAGGCCTATATTATGTAGTGCATGCACGAGAAAAGGACCACACTGAGACCGTGCTCAGATTGATGATACTCTCTTTATTGGTTCCGGATACATGGGGTTTATAGGTGAGCGACTAATACCGTTATGCAAATGTATCATTAGCATAACGGTATCTAGATACTTGTAGCTTCTGATTGGTTGTGTCCATGTAAGGTGAACTTCCTCCAGGATCTGAGCGTCATCAGATAGGGTGTAGTCCTGAGCGGAGGCGTCATCTTTTAGTTACATTCTTTACTCAATGGGAGGGGGTTCTACTAGCAGCCATTTTGAGCAAGGAATATTAAAGCAGTTTATATACAGGAAAAATATAGACTTTATAGTATAGAACAAATGCATAGAAAATGGGCATTTTACCTAATTCATCACAGTATTATCACTGATCTCTGTATTGGTATCACTGGTTATGTCAGTTCCCAGCCGGTGTCATTAGTACAGTGACAGTGTATAGTATTATCACTGATCTCTGTATTGGTGTCACTGGTGATGTCAGTTCCCAGCCGGTGTCATTAGTACAGTGACAGTATGTAGTATTATCCCTGATCTCTGTATTGGGGTCACTGGTGATGTCAGTTCTCAGCCGGTGTCATTAGTACAGTGACAGTGTATAGTATTATCACTGATCTCTGTATTGGTATCACTGGTGATGTCAGTTCCCAGCCGGTGTCATTAGTACAGTGACAGTGTATAGTATTATCACTGATCTCTGTATTGGTGTCACTGGTGATGTCAGTGTCAGTTCCTAGCCGGTGTCATTAGTACAGTGACAGTATATAGTATTATCACTGATCTCTGTATTGGTGTCACTGGTGATGTCAGTGAGTGAGTGTCAGTCTCCCCCCCCCCCAGCGTCAGTTAGTGTCAGATTATCCGTCACACTTTGGCAGTCCCAGAAGTCGCTGATCACCACTATTAGTAGTAAAAACAAATAAAATAAATAAAAATTCCAATATATCCCATAGTTTGTAGACATTATAACTTTCACACAAACCAGTCAATATAAAACTTATTGGGATTTTTTTTTACCAAAGACATGGAGCAGAATACATTTTGGTCAAAATGTATGAAGAAATACAATTTTTTTAGTTTTCTGTTGGATGTTTTATGGCGGAAAGTAAAAATATTGTTTTTGTTTTTAAATTTTCGTTTTTTTTTTGTTTATATAATAAAAAATAAAAGAACGCAGAGGTGATCAAAAACACCAAAAGAAATATCTATTGGTGTGAAACAATAATATAAATGTCATTTGTGTATAGCTTCACATGACTGAGCAATTACCAGTTAAAGTAGCACAGTGTTGAAAGCAAACAATGGCCTGGGCTGGTCATGAAGGGAGGGGGGTAAAACCTTCCCAAGGCTAAACTGGGTAAAGAATATATAAGTCCAACATTTCCTCTTCCTGATATGTGTCTGCTGTCCCATGTGCTGGTATGAAGAAGTCTCCTATTCTCTTTGTATTGCTTCCTTTGTGTGAAATCCCTGGTGATCCTGCCAATCCCTCTTCTTTCTGGTTAAGAACTGACCACACTAGGCAGGAGAGCGCAACATGGTCAGTTTGCTGGCTGTGCTGAGCTTGGAAGTCAACCTGCTCTCCTCCAATGATCAGACTTGTGCTTACAACCTCCCCCCTGCACAGCCATTCACTGGGAAGTCCGGTGTGTTGCTGTTTCTCCTATCCCAACTCTTATGCAGCTGAGAACAGAGGGAATGTGATCACTTATAGAAAAGGGGAGAAAATTACTTATAATATATTTTATATCTATGCACAAATGTTTTTCCTTTCATTTCTATTTTGAATATTACAAGGTGAGGCTTACATACACTTTACCTTCTATCCCCCAATATCTGCTGTACTGATAAGTGTATGAGTATGATCTCAGGTATTAGTATGAAATCATGTCTGACAGAGCAAACTGAGGAAATTCATTCAGCTGTTACACATATTACTAGAATTTAAAGTGGAGTTCCACCCTCTTTTTCAACTTTGTTGCATCCTCTCTAGTAAAGTCCCCTTAAGAACAATTGGCATGTTATTTTTTATTTTTTTAAACTCACTGTTTGCTATGAATCTTTTTACATCTCGCGCCACGGCCGCAGCAGCCTCCCCACGTCATCCACTCATCGCTAGGCCTCCTGGGAGATGTTTGTCATCATTCCCAGGAGGCCCAGGGCCGTAGTATTGTGTTATTTCTAAGCAGGAAATTACGCGATGCATGGCGACGCCCGGGGCCATTTTATGCAAGGGAAGCCTGCCTTTGTTTGCCAGTGTTTATCTGCCTGGGCAGTCAGGGTGATCAGTGCGGTGGGAGAGTTACAAGCACTGATCACCCTGTATAGGTTTCAAATTCTGACAGCCGGTGCGTTTCTCCGCTCCCCCCCCCGCGGCTTTCAGATGCTTTAGTGAAACCAGCGGTGATCGGTGCTTGTAACTCCCCCACACACGATCACCGCTGACTGTCCCTGCATCCTCCTCCAGCCCCCCACCGTTCTGCTGCTGTCCCCCTCTGTGTCCCTCTCCATGCTGCTGTTCTCCTCTATGCTGATCCATGGTGTTCCCCTCTCTTCTCCTCCGTGTCCCCCTCCATGCTGGTGTCCCCCTTCGTTCTCCCCCTCCGTGTTGGTGTCCCCCTCCGTTCTCCTCCTCCGTGCTGGTGTCCCCATCTCTTCTCCCCCGCCGCGCTGGTGTCCCCATCTCTTCTCCCCCACCGTGCTGGTGTCCCCTCTCTTCTCTCCCTCCATGCTGGTGTCCCCTCTCTTCTCTCCCTCCATGCTGGTGTCCCCTCTCTTCTCTCCCTCCATGCTGGTGTCCCCATCTCTTCTCCCCCTCTGTGCTGGTGTCCCCATCTCTTCTCCCCCTCCATGCTGGTGTCTCCATCTCTTCTCCCCCTCCGTGCTGGTGTCCCCATCTCTTCTCCCCCTCCATTCTGGTGTCCCCTCTCTTCTCCCCCTCCGTGCTGGTGTCCCCATCTCTTCTCCCCCACTGTGCCACTGTCACATGAGATTAAAAAAATGTATCGGTAATCGGTATCGGCGAGTACTTAAAAAAAAGTATCGGTACTTGTACTCGGTCTTAAAAAAGTGGACAACCCAATTTGGCAGATAATGGGATTGTATTCTTTGGAACAGTAGCCAAATCAGCCCATTGTACAGGACTCAGGAACCATTAAATCATGTCGTATTTCTGATGCAATGTGCTGTAAATTTTGCGATTCGACGTGCTGGGGGTGATGCAATGTGCTGTAAATGATGCGATTTGATGTGCTGGGGGTGATGCAATGTGCTGTAAATGATGCGATTCGACGTGCTGGGGGTGATGCAATATTCTGTGGGCCATGCAATTCGATGTGCTGGGGGTGATGCAATGTTCTGTGGGCCATGCGATTTGATGTGCTGGGGGTGTTGCAATGTGCTGTGGACCATGCGATTCGATGTGCTGGGGTGATGCAATTCGATTTGCTGGGGGTGAGGCAATATGCTGTGATTGATGCAATTCGATGTGCTGGGGGTGATGCAATGTGCTGTGAGTGATGCGATTCGATGTGCTGGGGGTGATGCAATGTGCTGTAAATGATGCGATTCGATGTGCTGGGGGTGATGCAATGTGCTGTAAATGATGCAATTCGATGTACTGGGGTAATGCAATGTGCTGTAAATGATGCAATTCGATGTGCTGGGGGTGATGCAATGTGCTGTAAATGACGCGATTCAACTAGCTGGGGGTGATGCAATGTTCTGTGGGCCATGCGATTCGATGTGCTGGGGGTGTTGCAATGTGCTGTGGGCCATGCGATTCGATGTGCTGGGGTGATGCGATTCGATGTGCTGGTGCAATGTGCTGTGAGTGATGCGATTTGATGTGCTGGGGGTGATGCAATTTGATGTGCTGGGGGTGATGCAATGTGCTGTGGGCCATGCGAATCTAGATGCATAAATTAATTTTGTTGCTAAGATTAGTCTTTTTTTTAAATGAAAAGCTATACAGAAAAAAGTAGCCGCTGTGTGTGTGTATGTATGTATACTGAACATGTAGTTTATTTACTTTTTACAGCAGGGAGGAGAGGTTTGCATAGAAAAGTGTCAACTTCCTCTGACACTGCCGTTGCTATGGAAACCTGACCTGAAACCTATTACACTGCTTGTGCAGCACTGAGCATGTGCGAGATCTGCAATCATGAATTCCAGGAAGTAATACAGTCTGGCTTCAGATGCCCACACATAAGATGGCCACGGTCTATTTCTAGTTTATAAACTTTCAAAATGCTGTAATAACCTAACAAAACGGAGCTCAGTTTACAGACTAACTTTACTAGAATACATTAAGCTTGTTTATTATAGAGGTATTTTTATTTAAAAAGTGTAATTTCGGCCGGAACACCACTTTAACACAGTGATTTCCTATGATTGTCAGCTCAATCTAGTGGCCATAAAATTGTATTTTTCATTAGATTCCTCAATCAGTAAAAATAGCACAATAACGCTTTATAGCCACTAGATGGAGCCAAGGATATCAGTGTATGAAATAAAATACATCCAATATTCATCATGGCCGCTCACATTCATTTAACTATTTTTATTTTAAACAGACCTCTAAGTGTTTGTGAAATCCTACACCACAAAATGTACTCAGCCAATGAGAGGTAATGACTCCATTTTTATTTTTCTACTGCTATCAATGGCCAACACGGTACAACACTTCATCAATGTCTTTGGTGATCTCTGATCTCCTTATGAACTGTTTCTTCCATGATGAAGATCAGCCATGGAGTATATCTGAGGTGTATATCAGGGTGTGCTTCTTCCCCACATGAGAGCTGTGATGTCCAGCAACATTCATATAGAAGACATTTCCCACACTCAAGACACTAATACACCTGGAGGGTTGTGTGGGATCCCTGATGTACAGGAAGACAGGACTTCAGTGAGGAGCAATTCCCTTACTCAGGACAGGAACGTGGCTTCTCCACCGTGTGAGATCTCTGATGTCTGTAAAGACTGGATATCTGTGAAAAAGATTTTCTGCACTCAGGACAGGAATACGGCTTCTCCCCCGTGTGAGATCTCTGATGTCTGTAAAGACTGGATATCTGTGAAAAAGATTTTCTGCACTCAGGACAGAAATACGGCTTCTCCCCCGTGTGAGATCTCTGATGTTTGGAAAGACTGGACCTTTCTGAAAAACATTTCCCGCACTCAGGACAGGAATACGGCTTCTCCCCCGTGTGAGATCTCTGATGTTTGGAAAGACTGGAATTTTCTGAAAAACATTTCCCGCACTCAGCACAGAAATACGGCTTCTCCCCCGTGTGAGATCTCTGATGTATGTAAAGATGGGACTTCTGTGAAAAACATTTCCTGCACTCAGGACAGGAAAGTGGCTTCTCTCCCGTGTGAGATCTCTGATGTCTGTAAAGACTGGACTTATCTGAAAAACATTTCCCGCACTCAGGACAGGAAAACGGCTTCTCCCCCGTGTGAGATCTCTGATGTATGTAAAAAATGGACTTTACTGAAAAACATTTTCCGCACTCAGGACAGGAATATGGCTTCTCCCCCGTATGAGATCTCTGATGTCTGTAAAGATGGGACATATCTGAAAAACATTTCCCGCACTCAGGACAGGAATACGGCTTCTCCCCCGTGTGAGATCTCTGATGTGTGTAAAGATGAGACTTCTCTGAAAAATATTTCCTGCACTCAGGACAGGAATACGGCTTCTCCCCCGTGTGAGATCTCTGATGTCTATTAAGATCAGACTTTTGTGAAAAACATTTCCCACACTCAGGACAGGAATACGGCTTCTCCCCCGTGTGAGATCTCTGATGTATGTAAAGAATAGACTTATCTGAAAAACATTTCCCGCACTCAGGACAGGAATACGGCTTCTCACCCGTGTGAGTTCTTTTATGCCTAATAAGATTGGATTTAGAATTTAAACACTTCCTGCACTCAGTACAGGAAAACCTCTTCTCTGTTGGAAGGATGGCACCGTCCCTCACAGTCTGAGGTTCCTCAGGATAAGAGGAATATGATGGTCCGGCACCGTCCCGCACAGTCTGAGGTTCCTCAGGATAAGAGGAATACGATGGTCCGGCACCGTCCCGCACAGTCTGAGGTTCCTCAGGATAAGAGGAATACGATGGTCCGGCACCGTCCCGCACAGTCTGAGGTTCCTCAGGATAAGAGGAATACGATGGTCCGGCACCGTCCCTCACAGTCTGAGGTTCCTCAGGATAAGAGGAATACGATGGTCCGGCACCATCCCGCACAGTCTGAGGTTCCTCAGGATAAGAGGAATACGATGGTCCGGCACCGTCCCGCACAGTCTGAGGTTCCTCAGGATAAGAGGAATATGATGGTCCGGCACCGTCCCGCACAGTCTGAGGTTCCTCAGGATAAGAGGAATACGATGGTCCGGCACCATCCCACACAGTCTGAGGTTCCTCAGGATAAGAGGAATACGATGGTCCGGCACCGTCCCGCACAGTCTGAGGTTCCTCAGGATAAGAGGAATACGATGGTCCGGCACCGTTCCGCACAGTCTGAGGTTCCTCAGGATAAGAGGAATACGATGGTCCGGCACCGTCCCGCACAGTCTGAGGTTCCTCAGGATAAGAGGAATACGATGGTCCGGCACCGTCCCGTACAGTCTGAGGTTCCTCAGGATAAGAGGAATACGATGGTCCGGCACCGTCCCGCACAGTCTGGGGTTCCTCAGGATAAGAGGAATACGATGGTCCGGCACCGTCCCGCACAGTCTGAGGTTCCTCAGGATAAGAGGAATACGATGGTCCGGCACCGTCCCGCACAGTCTGAGGTTCCTCAGGATAAGAGGAATACGATGGTCCGGCACCGTCCCGCACAGTCTGAGGTTCCTCAGGATAAGAGGAATACGATGGTCCGGCACCGTCCCTCACAGTCTGAGGTTCCTCAGGATAAGAGGAATACGATGGTCCGGCACCGTCCCGCACAGTCTGAGGTTCCTCAGGATAAGAGGAATACGATGGTCCATCTACACTGTGTGGTGCCGGATGGACATTTGAGGTAGTCGGGTTTTCTCCTGGACTATACTGTGTGATGTCCTCATCTTCTACTTTACAGTCTGGAGACAAAGTGAGACAATCCTCTGAGGTTTTCCTCATCTCCCGTCCATCTACTAAAATAGAAATAAAAAGATTATTACTAGACATGAGATGATTGGTTTCCCTAAACCAGGACTCCGCCCACATAAGGCAGCTTTGTCTCTGAGGATCTTACAATTCCCCCCTCAAGGTAACTAGTAAATGGGTCCTCTGATCTCCTACCAGATCATTTCTTTATTCATGGACCTTAGTCAGAGAGTGAAGAAACAACGAGAACTGTCTTTTATAGGAGTGACAGTGATGAGGGGATTATAGGATGAGTGTCCCCACCCCCTCTATCACTCATTGCCATCTTCCCAACACAAGAAGTACTGCACTTCCTTATTTAGTCCATGATTTAGTCATGAATAACAGTGGGGCTGAGCCCCACCAGAGGTCAGAGAGTGAGGATGGGGGAGAACAACCAAGATGAAGACTGGACTGATCCTGAAGACCATCATCATTGGGTTATTGACTCCTCCCTCATTATCACTTTATAGTTTAAGGTTCCAAAGTTTGAGGATGTTATCCCATTATTATCAACATGTAAAAGTCTGTGCTCCAATCAAATCATCAGCTATAAAATGTCCAGCTGGAAGAAAATGGGTGTAACCAAAGAGAATACACATTATGTTTATATATAGCAGTGGGTAGAGGGGAGAGAGCAGAAGTCAGGACTATGTAATGTACAACATATTGTATAAGATAAAACAGATAGGACTATATAGTATCAGGAGTATGTAATGTACAACAGAGTACAGTATATAGTGCAGGCTTCAGGACTATGTAATGTACAACATACGGTAAAGTAACTTATACAGTGTAAGGGTCAGGACTCATAATATTGGTATTCAGTAATCAGTGGAAGCTTAAAGTGGTTGTAAACCCTTGATAAAAAAAAAACCTACAAGACAAAGGCATAATGAGCTAGTATGCATAGCATACTAGCTCATTATGAATTACTTACCTTACATCGAAGCCCCCGCAGGGGTCCTCGTCCCCCCTCCAGCTGCGACATCTCTCTCGGAGGTTACTTCCGGGTATCGCGGCTCCGGCGCTGTGATTGGCCGGAGTCGCAATGACATCACTCCTGCGCGCGGGAGCCACCGGTAACGGCACACTCACTGAAGCAACAGCACATACGTGTCATTGCTTCAGTTTGCCCCAGTGCGCATGTGCCAATGACATCGGCACATGCAGGGGACATCTCCTAAACCGTACAGGTTTAGGAGATATCCTGGGTAGCTACAGGTAAGCCTTATTATAGGCCTACCTGTAGCATAAAGTGGTCTGTAAGGGTTTACAACCACTTTAAATGTTTACATGAGACAAGTTGCAGAGGTCCCACACTGCTGCCTCCCATCTCCTGAGACTGCACTCAGTGACTTGGGTCTGAGACTATACAGACATATCCCTTCACCCAGGACAGCCAGTAAACAACAGAGTAAGTAGCCCTGGGAGAATTGCTCTGTTAGAGATCTATTAGACCCCAGTATGGGACAGGAAACCCAAGGCACATACCCCTGGAGCCTATGTCAAGTAATGCCTATGCTGAAATCTACATTTTGCTGCCAGCTGGACCCCGGAATCCCCATAAATCCAGTCTAGATACATAAATTGTTTCTGCTACACAGAGGAGGAAGATTATCCAAGAACTCTAGGATGGGGAAGATAGGTCAGGAAAGTGACCAGGGTATTACAGGCTGATATCACCCAGTCCCCGCCCTACTCTGGACCAATCAGTGAGCAGTATGGGTGGAGGAATGTATTTAGTGTTAATGACCCACCTGTGCTGATCTCTGTAGGAGTGTCCTCCTCTATAAATGTCCCCGTTATTCCATCCTCCTCCATAGACTGCTGATCATCCCTCACATACGTCTCTTCTTCTGCTTTAACCTCAAATTCTATATCGATTGGATCTCCACTCTAAACCAAGAAAATGAGAATGAATATCATTTGTAAACTATAAGCATACATAAAAAATCCACACATCTCCATGTTCTAGATCAGAGGTCTCCAAACTTTTTAAACAAAGGGCCAGTTTATTGTCCTTTAAGCCTCGTACACACGACCGAGTTTCTCGCCGAAAAACGACAAGAAACTTGCTGGCAGAGCTTTCTTGCCGAGTAAATCGGTCGTGTGTACGCGGCTATCAGGTTTCTCGTCAAGAAAACCGACAAGAATCTCAACGAGAAAAATAGAGAACCTGCTCTCTATTTTCTCGTCGAGATTCTTGTCAGCATGTTTCTCGACGAGAAAAGTGTGTGTGTACACTTACCTGTCCTCCGGGAAGCCCGCGCATGCTCGAAATGACTTTGACGCATGCGCGGTAGCTTCCTAGGCATAGGTAGGGTGTAGCAAGATGGCGGCGATGTCATCGAATGTGACGAGCGCACGCTCATCGTAGTCGATTACGTCACCGCGTTCGCTCCATTCAAAGAACCGCGGGTTCTTTGAAAGGAGCGTCTGTACACTCGGCCGGGACAAGTTTCTTGTCCAAGAATCTCGTCAAGAAAAACAACGTGTTTTTTTTTTGACGAGATTCTCGGTCGTGTGTACGAGGCTTTAGACTTTAGGAGGGCCGGATTGTGGCCAGCAGGGGCAAAAAATGTTGGCATCAGTGAGAATAAATATGGCCTCAGGCTTGGCGGTCAACAGGAGGGTTAGTGCCCCTATTAGTAGGAGGAATAGTATCCCATCATTGGTATCAGTGGAAGAAAGAGTGCCCCATTGTTGGTGTCATTGGGAGGAATAGTGGCCCAAGGGCCGGATAGAAGCTAGCAAAGAGCCACATCTGGCCCTTGGGCCACAGTTTAAAGACCCCTGTTCTAGAAGCTCCATCCCACCAACCTTGTAACAGTGAGGGATGGTGTGACCTTCCTGTGTGGAATCCCGGGAATACAGAGGACGGGGACATCTCTCTGGTGGGTTCCTGTATCTGGATGACTCCCCCATGGTGTCCTGGTACAGATCTTTGTGTTCTTTTAGAGACTCTGACTCCTCCATCACCCCATCCTCATCATCCTTGTCTTTTATCTCTTCTTTAACCTCAACTTTAGACTCTCTCAGGTTTCCACTCTGAATATATAATAAAAATGACATCAATGGTAACAAAGCAGATAATGTACAGATCCTAATGATACTATCAGTGATTGTTCCTCATCTACCTGATGATGGTGAGGGATGGTGTGACCTTCCTGTGTGGAATCCCGGGAATACAGAGGACGGGGACATCTCTCTGGTGGGTTCCCATTACTGGATCCATCTGTTAGAAACACACACACTGACTAAATACATTGTTTCTATGTGTTTATCAGATGATGGGGGATCTAGGTGGAGCCTTCGTACTGCTCTCTCCTTTACAATAAAGTCTCCTCTTACCCGGTGATGTGAGGGGCAGCTGATTGTCCATCATGACGTCCTTGTAGAGATCCTTGTGTCCTTCTAAATACTCCCACTCCTCCATGGAAAAATAGACAGTGACATCCTGACACCTTATAGGAACCTGACACACACAATGATACAGTCACCATCCAGACACATCCCTTGTCTGTTACTGGATAATGTCCCAGAATTCCCGGCACCGCTCACCTCTCCTGTCAGCAGCTCCATCATCTTCTTGGTGACTTCTAGAATCTTCTGCATGTTGTGTCTCTCAGGATTTAGGGAGTCACATGGAGGCACTGTAATGGTCATATGATCACCTGACTTCACAAGAGGAAATCTCTGTATTGGGGAACCAATAGGAATATCATGTTAGAATCCCAGAATACCCCTCACCTCTCCGGTCAGGTCTGTGTTTTATTAATAGAGATAAGAGTGATGTCATGTGACCTCCCAGAATCCTCCTCACCTCTCCGGTCAGGTCTGTGTTTTATTAATAGAGATAAGAGTGATGTCATGTGACCTCCCAGAATCCTCCTCACCTCTCCAGTCAGGTCTGTGTTTTATTAATAGAGATAAGAGTGATGTCATGTGACCTCCCAGAATCCTCCTCACCTCTCCGGTCAGGTCTGTGTTTTATTAATAGAGATAAGAGTGATGTCATGTGACCTCCCAGAATCCTCCTCACCTCTCCGGTCAGCAGGTAGATGATCTCCAGGGTGAGGTTTAGTATCTTCTCAGTCATGTGACTCCGGTCCTCTTCCATCCTCATTGGTGACATCATTTGATCTATACAGGTCTCCCAGATAACTTTGAGAAATGAAAGTAAGAATTATTTGGATGGTATTGGTCACACAATAGTTGGAAAAGGATGTGAGGTGGATAAAAAGAGGGTCGCTGTATATTTAACCGCCTCAATACCGGACACATTTACCCCCTTCCTGCCCAGGCCAATTTTCAGCTTTCAGCGCTCTCACACCTTGAACGACAATTACTCATGCAACACTCATGTTTTTCTTGCCAATACATGAAAAAATACAGAAATTTGGGGGAAAAAAATCTTTCCTGTTATAAAATTGTGCAAATAAATAATCGCCTTTATAAATTTAAGCCAAACTCTATTCTGATACATTTATTTGGTAAAAATAACCCAAATCAGTGTATATTATTAAGCCCAGGGGTAAGCAACCTTCAAGAGATGGAGACCTACTTGAACAACACTGATGAAGTCAAAGATGACTGGGAGAATGTCAATCTTTGACATCGCTGGAATGTGTTTTTTATTTTTTATTTTTAATAAAGGACTTTTCCAAGATGTCTGTGTGTTTTTATTTTTTTTACCTTTGTTTGTGAAATGCTAGGGGTACAATGTACCCCTTACCAATTCACATGGGGGGGGGGGTGGGATCTGGGGGTCCCGTTTGTTAAAGGGGTCTTCCAGATTCCGATAAGCCTCCTGCCCGCAGACCCCCACAACCAACGGGCAAGGGTTGTGGGGATGAGGCCCTTGTCCCCATCAACATGGGGACATCCTCCCCCATGTTGAGGGCATGTGGCCTGGTACGGTTCAGGAGGGGGGGCGCTGTCTCGTCCCCCCTCTTTTCCTGCGGCCTGCCAGGTTGCGTGCTCGGATAAAGGGTCTGGTATGGATTTTTGGGGGAACTCCACGCCATTTTTTTTTAAATTTGGGGTGGAGTTCCCCTTAAAATCCATACTAGACCTGAAGGGTCTAGTATGGATATTTGGGGGGAACCCCATGTCATTTTTTTTTTAATTTGATGCAGGGTTCCCCTTAATATCCATACCAGACCTGAAGGGCCTGGTAATTGAATTTGGGGGGACCCCCACTTTTTGAAAAAAAATTTTTATCAATGACTTTTCTCTGTATTGCCGGGAGCCAACAATTCATTATAGCAGCGAGTGGTTTTAAATGGCTTTTTTTCCTTCAGAAATTACATTTTGTGCAGGGACAGTTCTAAGCACGGGAAACAAGCGCTGCTTTACATGCATACTATACACCCCCCAGGTACGAAATTTAAAGGAATATTTCACTTTTATTGTTTCACTTTAAGCATTATTATAATCACTGCTCCCGAAAAAAATGGCCGTTTTTAAAACTTTTTTTTGCATTGATACATGTCCCCTGGGGCAGGACCCGGGTCCCCAAACACTTTTTATGACAATAACTTGCATATAAGCCTTTAAAATTAGCACTTTAGATTTCTCCTATAGACTTTTCGAATTTGCCGCGAACACCCCAAATTGTTCGCTGTTTGGCGAACGGGCAAACAGGCAATGTTCAAGTCGAACATGAGTTCGAAGCTCATCCCTAGTCTGTTCGCAGGTTCTGGTGCGAACCGAACAGGGGGTGTTCGGCTCATCCCTAGTGTAGAGGTGAACAGGGACAATAACTGGTGTGACGGTGATCAGAGACATAATAACTGGTGTGGAGGTGAACAGGGACACAATAACTGGTGTGAAGGTGATCAGGGACACAATAACTGGTGTGGAGGTGATCAGGGACACAATAACTGGTGTGGAGGTGATCAGGGACACAATAACTGGTGTGGCGGTGATTGGGGACACAATAACTGGTGTGGAGATGATCAGGGACACAATAACTGGTGTGGAGGTGATCGGGGACACAATAACTGGTGTGGAGGTGATCAGGGACACAATAACACATATTACTAGAATTTAACCCCAAAATGAAGATAATGTTCCGGCCCCATAAATGCGTAAATGCAAAGGGGCGTGTCCGGACGTGAAGCAGGGAAGATGTGCTGGTGCTAAGCTCCACACACCCAGCGTTAATCCATTGCCATCCTCTGCCCGTTTTGCTCTGGGGAGGCCCCAGACCATCTGCATCTGTCCCTGGGTGTCCTTTGCTACATCCCCGGCGGTTATTGTGAAGTTTGGTCGGCTGTGCCCGCTCCTGGACTGCGGCTGGCTGCACATTGCAGAGGCCCTCCGCCATCTTGGAGCCTACGGATCCTCCGGTGTTTCCCGCATCTAAGGGCCGCGATCCGTGGGGTAAACGAGCGCCCCATCCTCATCCATCGGCCGCTACACCTCCGGAAGACACAGAGCGGATCTCCAGCTGGGGGGGTCACCGGAGTATCCCTGACAACAGGCTCCGGCATCCCGCGGCCCGCCATCCTATTGCGGCCTGCAGACTCAGTTGCAGCCATCCCTCCAGGGCGCAGTGAGTAACAAACTATTTGTTCATTCCTCCCATAGCCGATACCCCCTGAGGTGACTGTCCATTTCATTATCGGCTGGGATCCGACACCTGTCATGGGTGGGAGGGTTTTGGCCTAAACAGAGTGGAGCTCATCCGTCCAGCAGCCGTTTCTCGGGAAAGACCGCGGCTTCGGCCTGCTCCTGGAAGACGGCAGCCATCTTGCTACTCCGGGATCCCCCTGTCCCATTCCTTTCCACCTCTCCTGATCCTCAGCTAGCCTCCTTCCCACAAGGCTTAGTGAACCACTTGGACTACTACTCACCCCTCACAGCCACTAAAGTGGTTCCCTTCGCAACTGACATGTGTATCCAACAAGTGAATAGCGACCATTAGGGTTGAGCGAACCCGAACTGTAAAGTTCGGGTCCGTACCGAACTTTAGCTTTTTCCCGAACCCGGACTTTGCGCGAAAGTCCGGGTTCAGGTTCGGGTTTGGCAATCTAATGGCGCAGTTAGAAATTCTTCAGGGGCCAGCCAATCACCTTTTGATTAGCTGGTGTGCCCTTAGAAGCCATCATAGCCATGCCTACTAATGGCATGGCTGTGATTGGTCAGTGCAACATGTGACCCAGCTTCTATATAAGCTAGAGGCACACAGCACACACATCACTCTGCTTCAGAATAGATAGGGAGAGGATCTTGTCTGCTGCTGCTGCTTTTAGGGAGAGATTGAAAAATACATGAGTTAGTCCTGATTCTGGAATCTGAGGGAAAAGATAGAGAGACAGTGTAGTGTAGGGCCAGGTTCCTGTTGGTGCTTTCAGGGAGAGAGATATATTATATAGGAATAGGACGGAGTCCAGATTCAGAGATATAACTCAGCGATCTGCATAGGTTTAGCTGTTTGTGTTGCAGTGCAGTCTTTTTACACTGCCATGAGCCCAGTGTCAGAGAAAATCTACCTTTTATCTGCAAGCTCAGTGCACCAGCACTGCATATATTACGTTGAGAGAAACACCGTTTCCATACTGTGGGTGTATTCTGCTCTTGGAAAAAGATCCATTTAGGGCAAAAAAAAGGCACTTTATTGTGCTCTTTTCCAAAAGACCCATTAAGGGCAAAAAAAATTAAAAAATTTGCATTTTATTTTGCTTGTGCAAAAAAAGACCCGTTTAGGGCAAAAAAAACAAAAAAAAAAATTTGCACTTTAATGTACGCTTGCAAAAAAAGCCATTTAGGGCCACAAAAAATATTTTGCAGTGTGTTACACATATGTGGATGCGTGTGAAATAAACCATTTCTATATATTTGTCCTCTACTGTGCTATACTAAAAAAACAACATTTTTTTTGAATAGCATTTTCTTCAGTTCTGTAGCTGTTCAGCGGTTACGTACTGTGGGTGTGTTGTGGTCTTCCAAAAAACGCCATTTAGGGCCACAAAAAATATTTTGCAGTGTGTTATACATAGGTGGAGGTGTGTGAAATAATAGGATTTTTGTACTCACCGTAAAATCCATTTCTCTGACATCCATGGACCGACACGGCGTGTCTTACACTTTATACGTGGGTATATGTCCCTGCTTGCAGGAGAAGACCTAGGCAGAATGTTAAATGTTAAAACATTCCAGAACAAACCAGAGCTGAACAGCCCCGCCCAGGGGGGCGGTCCCTCCGGACATTACCCTCACACCTGCAGCTAGCAGGCCTCAGTTCGTAACAAAGCAGCACAAACTTAAAGGAAGGGTGGGTGCCGTGTCGGTCCATGGATGTCAGAGAAATGGATTTTACGGTGAGTACAAAAATCCCATTTTCTCTTATCATCCATGGACCGACACGGCGTGTCTTACACTTTACACGTGGGATGTCCCAAAGCAGTGTCAAGAGGGATGGGAGCAGTATAAATGGAAAACCAAAAAACTTCACTCCAAACAAGGCAGAGCTCCTCAACGGAGGAGTTGCCACTTTAAACAGCGGCCTGCAACCCCTTGCGGCCGAAGGAAGCATCCGGAGATGCAGCCACATCAACCCTATAAAACTTAGAAAGGGTATGAACAGACGACCAGGCCGCCGCCTTGCACACTTGTGCAACCGACGCTTGATGTTGGAAAACCCAGGAAGCACCAATTGCCCTGGTGGAATGCGCCGTAACCGGGAAGGGAGGCGCCCGCCCCATGAGAGCATAGGCTTGAAAGCCGGTTTGTCCGATAAACCTAGAAAAAGGTGGCAGACGAAGCCGCTTGACCCTGTTTCTGACCAGAGACAGTCAACCAGAGAGTAGACTTCCGAATAGAAGCAGCAGACAGGCACACCAGCAAGGCTCGTACCACATTCAAAGTGTGCCGCTCACACTCTCTGGGATGCGATGGGCGAGGACTCTAGGACGGGAGGACAATGTCCTCATTTTAGGTGAAAGGTCGAGATCACCCTTGACAAAAGAAAAAGTCGCGGATGCAACACCGCCTTATCCTTATGGATGACTAAACATGGCGACTTGCAGTACAAGGTCGCCAATTCAGATACTCGTCTAACAGAAGTAATTGCCACTAAAAGGGCCATCCTCTGAGACAAAGTGAAGAGGGGAATATCCCTGATATTCTCAAAAGGAGGTTCCTGGAGAACCGAGAGTACCAATTCCGATCCCACGGGGGGTGAGGAGACTTGACAGGAGGGAGCCCATGGCGAACCCCCTGCACAAGGGTGCCAACCAAGGAATGACCCGCTAGTGGTCACCGAAAGAAGACGGCCAAGGCCGAACCTGACCCTTAATGATACTCAAAGCGAGCCTTTGGGCCACGCCATGCTGTAGGAAACGCAGGATTCTAAGGACGGAATACGTCCGAGGATGTCAGTCCAGCTCTTCGCACATGGCGATGTAAGCTTTTCCAGGTACAGAGATAGTTCTGGAGGAAGACTTCCGTGTCCTTAATATGGACGAAATGACCAAGTCCGAGAGACCTCGGTCTCTCAACACCTGGCTTTAAACAACCATGCCGTTAAGGCCAGAGACTGTAAAAGCAGGTGAAATATATCACTTTTGAGACAGAAAGTCCTCCCTTATTGACAACCATCAGGGAACGGCCGCGACGAGACGTACGAGATCGGCGTACCAGTGAAGCCGAGGTCAATTCGGAGCAATGAGGATCACCGGAATTCCCTTGGTCGCCACCCTGCGCAGCAGGCGAGGAAGCAACTGCAGCGGAAGATAAACGTGTATCAGGTGACCATGACCCCATGGGCCACTGACGCCTCTGAGGCATCCGCCCAAGGATCCCTGGATCTGGCCACAAATCTCGACAACTTGCAATTGAGTCGAGAGGCCATCGGGTCCACCTCCGGCGTGCCCCACCGTCTGTGTGGCAATGGAGTTGAAATACCTCCGGGTGCAAGGACCACTCTCCCTGGTCCAACATCTGGTGACTCAATAGTCCGCCAGTTCTATGCCCGGAATGTAAGCGGCTGACAGAGCCGGCATGCTTCTTTTAGCCCCCTTCAGGGTACGGGGGACCTCGGAAGCCGCAGCTGAGCTCAGAGTCCCCCCTTGATGGTCGACATACGCCATCACCGTGACTTGTCCGACAGGATCCTAATGGAACGATCCTGCAATCTCTCAGACCACGAGGATAGGCACAGTCTGATGGCCCGTATTTCCAGAACATTGATCGGCAAACGGGCTTCGTCCGGAGTCCAAGCCCTTGGGCCAACAGGACTCCCCAGACTACACCCTAGCCCTTCAGGCTGGCGTCCGTAGTGAACACCGTCCATTGGACGGGGCGGTACGACTTCCCGGACCGAAGGGCCGGGGACCCAAACTCCATGTCAGGGACGCCCTGACCAGGTGGCTCACCTGGATCGGAAAATCCAAAGACAACGCGGATTTGTCCCAAGGGAACAAGATCTCCTTCTGTAATGCCCTGGTGTGTGATTGGGCATACAGAATGGCCTCGAAAGAGATCACCATGAGTCCCAGGACTCCCATGCAAAAACGGATTGACGACCATTCTTTGGGATGTCAGCATCCGCACTGCAGACTGAAGTGTCAGTAGCTTCCCCGGAGGTAGAAATACCTTTTGCCTCCAAGGAGTCCAGAATCAGACCGAGATTCCAGATAGCCCACGACAGCAATGCCTTGCTGTCTCAGCAAGCTAGAACCGGCACAAGCACCTTGGTGAACACCCTCGGTGCCGGGGCTAGGCCGAAAGGAAGAGCCACAAATTGATAGTGGACTTCGCCGATCGCAAGCGCAGATCGGAACATACAAGTAGGCGTCCTTGATTTCCAAGGTCGCCAGAAAATCCCCTTGACGGAGTGCACTGACCACCGTGCGAATGGATTCCATGCGGAACTTTTGCACCTTCACGAAGGCATTCAGGACCTGGAGGTCCAAGATAGGCCGAACCCCGTCCCTTTTTTGGGCCGACAAACAATTCAAGTAGAATCCCTGAAACCTCTCCTGTGACGGAACCGGCACAATCACTCCGGACCTCAAACCTGAATAGGCCCCATAGGGCCACCCGACGGGCAGGAAGGAGAGAAAGATTCGAGGGAAGAATCTGTCTGGAATTAGGAACGGAACCTATCCTGTAACTTGAGGTGATCACCTCGCACACCCACCAGTAGGAGATCCGGGAGGTTCATTGATCCGTGGACCTGCAGAGGCGGGCTAGGGAGCCGGCTTGTTCGGCATACGCACCCAGGGGCGCTCGTGTCCACCAGCCGTACCGCTGTCAGTCTGGGAGGGCCTCCCCGTTGATTGACGAAAAAACCCCCTTTTTTCTGGAAAGGAAGGACCCTGCTTATAGCGGCCTCCTTGCCAGCCTGAGGAAGAACAGTGCTTTTACCTCCCGTGACATCCTTGATGATGTCATCCAGCGCAGCACCAGAAAGCCTACCACCTTTCAATGGTAAACCCTTCGGAGGCTTTTTAGAAGCTAGGTCAGCAGACCAGCATTTCAACCAGATCAGACAATGCAATACCCCGAGTTATAAGGGGCCGCGTCAAACGTGGCGTCGCCACATAAACCAGGCCCTGCACCATTTGTGGGCCAGAGCAATAGTGTCTGGAGGAAGATCATGCTCCTGTATTAGTTGCCCATCCCGCAAGTGTTGGAGACACAAGGGTCGCCGCTACCACAAGCCGTACGGCGGACCCCAACAAGGCAAACATAGCTCTACTCACCACTTCTGACCTCTTGTGAGTGGGGTCCTTTAACCACTTCTCTACTGTGCACGAAAACCCCCTTCCTGCCCAAGCCATTTTTCAGCTTTCAGCGCTGTCACATTTTGAATGACAATTGCGCGGTCGTGCGACGTGGCTCCCAAACGAAATTTGTGTCCTTTTTTTCCCACAAATAGAGCTTTCTTTTGGTGGTATTTGATCACCTCTGCGGTTTTTATTTTTTGCGCTATAAACAAAAGAAGAGCGTCCAGTTTGGAAAAAAAACACTATTTTTAACTTTTTGCTATAATAAATACCCATTGTCAAGGTCACCTGTGGCCAGGTGACAGATGCACACCGTAGGGGGACAGGAGTGCACCGCAAGGTAGTGAACCCTAAGGCTGACTGCTGCGGATAGGAAACTGGGTGGTTGTGGAAAGCGGGACCAGAGGAGCACAACCGGGATCCTAACGGAAGCTAGAGCCAAGATTCCCCAGGGCGCGGAGTCTAAGACCCAGCAGGTCTTCTCCAGGGCCTCTAGTGGTGAGGATGTTATGCTGCAGGCTGGGACCAGGTCGCGGCCCCTGGAGTTTCCTAGCTCACGCCCCGTAGGATAAGGGGAAAAGAGGGGAAGCAGCAGCACAAGATATGAGAGAACCGAATAACAAGCTGAAGGTCAGGGGCCACAAGCAGACAAGGATAACGAAAGAACGAGCCGAAGGTCAAGGGTCACGAGCAGACAGGGATAGTCAGGGACAAGCCAATAACGTAACAGAGAGACAGACGTAGCACACGGCAGGCAGGAACCCAAACACACAATGCCTAACAAACACGTTGATCAGCAAAGCAGGCTTGCAGTGCACAGGTTAATATAGTGTTCTGTGATAGGGCCTGGGGTGGAGTCAGGCTGGGAGGAGATTATAAAGGAAGCCAGGTGAAAGGGTTCTGGCCTCTAAGATGAACACATGGGAAGGAAGGTAAGCTGACAGACAAACACTACTGCATATCCATGACAGTACCCTCCCTCTTATGGGCCCTCCCCCGCCTGGGCCCAGGCTTAAAGGGAAATCTCAGATGAAACCTCCTTAACAGATGAGGTGCAACGACATCAGATGCAGCGATCCAAGACGCCTCCTCAGGACCAAAACCTCTCCAATGCACAAGGTACTGAAGAATACCTCTGCAGAGCCGAGAATCCAGAACTTGTCTAACCTCGTACTTTAGATTATCCTCAGAGACCAGAACCGAGGTAGGGAGATGACAAGATCTATTGAGGACCAAAGGCTCTCTAGGAATAAGCAAGGGCATGAGAGGATCAACAGAAATCTGAGGAGGGTCCCCTAGACCCTTAAAGATGAACTGGTCATCTAGCACAGGACCATCAAACTGGGCAGATGTCAGTGGAACCCTGAAGTCAGGTTGGTTAGAGGGTGACATGTCACAGGAGTCAAGCTGAATAGCTGAAAGACAAGCAGAATGTCCTGAACAAGAAAAAGTAGGCGGCTCACTGGGCATGGGCTGGACTGGCATAACTAGTACAGAGGCCGAGTGAATAGCAGAGTCAGGTGTAGCGACTACCTGAATCGCATCGCAAGACGTAGCGACTGCAGGACTTGTAGACAAGCTAGCCTGGCTGTGCGTCCAAGGGCGATTAGGGACAGAGAAATGAAAATGGTTATGCGACCTGGAATGAATGACCGGCTCAGGTTCACAGGGGGCAACCTTGGGTAGGCAGGACGAGGAACAGGAGGAACCCCAAGCCAGGATCTGTCCAGTAGTCCAGTCCACATGAGGAGAATGGAGCTGTAACCATGGGAGACCCAAAATTATAGGCGTTGAGGCCTTGGGTAAGATAAGGAAGGATATCCACTCCTGGTGGAGTGTCCCTACCGACATCTTAACAGGGAGGGTCTGGAAGCGGATAGGTCCCCCTGGGAGAACAGTACCATCAATCGCCAAGACCACCAATGGCGTGGTGAGGGGCAAAAGAGTAAGTCTCATGGACGACGCGATTTCCCAGTCCATGAAATTACCAGCGGCTCCGGAATCCAGATATGCTGAGACCGAATGAGAAGAAGCACCAACATGAAGGAACACAGAAAGCAGAAGACGAGAAGGGGAAGGTGATATTTCTGGGTCCAATACTCCACTTTCCAGATGAAGTGGACCCAAACGTTTTTCTGGACAAAGAGAGCAAGTGTCACGAAAATGACCTTTGCCCCCACAGTAGAGACACAGGCCTAGAGTTCTGCGCCTAGCACGTTCCTCTGGGGATAGCCTGGTCCTGCCCAGCTGCATGGGTTCCTCAGCTGGCAGGAGATGCTCCACGGGTCGAGGAGAGGGGAGCTCAGGCTGACTAAGGACCAAGGAGTGCTGGCGCCGCTTTTCTAGGGTCCTTTCCTGAAAGCGAATATCGATCTGGTTACACAAGGAGATAACTCCGTCCAGATCAGTGGGGATGGTTCTTCCTGCTAATTCATCCTTCACTCTATCAGACAGGCCATGCAAAAAGGTTACGACTAAGGCCTCATTGTTCCAGCTCAACTCAGCCGACAGTATGCGGAAATTAAGGGCGTACTGTCCCACTGAAGCAGACTCTTGGCGGAGACGTAGAAGGGCGCTGGCCGCTGAAGAGACACGAGCCGGTTCTTCAAAGATATTCCGAAAAAGTTTCAAGACGCCAGACAGGCTAGAAACCACTGGATCATTCAGTTCCCACAGAGGGGCTGCCCAGGCTAAAGCTTCACCGGAGAGGAGGGAAATGATATAGGCTACCTTTGCCCTATCAGACAGAAAGTTTTGAGGCTGAAGCTCAAAATGAATCGTGCATTGGCTAAGGAACCCTCTGCAGGCCTTGGAGTCCCCAGAGAAACGGAACGGAGCTGGCAGTGTTAGTGAGTGTGTGGCTGCGACTGGTGCGATAGGTACAACCGCTGGTTGTACTTGAGGTTGCGGATTCGGAGTTCCCAAGGAGGCCTGAAGCTGCTCGAATCGAGAAGCCAGATCCTGGAGGAATCGCATCACCTGAGTCTGATTCGATTCCTGGGTTTCAAGTCTGTGGACTATGCCCCGCAATGGATCATCCGCGGGGATCGGGATGTCAGCCGGGTCCATGGCTGATCAAACTGTCAATGTCACCTGTGGCCAGGTGACAGATGCACACCGTAGGGGGACAGGAGTGCACCGCAAGGTAGTGAACCCTAAGGCTGACTGCTGCGGATAGGAAACTGGGTGGTTGTGGAAAGCGGGACCAGAGGAGCACAACCGGGATCCTAACGGAAGCTAGAGCCAAGATTCCCCAGGGCGCGGAGTCTAAGACCCAGCAGGTCTTCTCCAGGGCCTCTAGTGGTGAGGATGTTATGCTGCAGGCTGGGACCAGGTCGCGGCCCCTGGAGTTTCCTAGCTCACGCCCCGTAGGATAAGGGGAAAAGAGGGGAAGCAGCAGCACAAGATATGAGAGAACCGAATAACAAGCTGAAGGTCAGGGGCCACAAGCAGACAAGGATAACGAAAGAACGAGCCGAAGGTCAAGGGTCACGAGCAGACAGGGATAGTCGGGGACAAGCCAATAACGTAACAGAGAGACAGACGTAGCACACGGCAGGCAGGAACCCAAACACACAATGCCTAACAAACACGTTGATCAGCAAAGCAGGCTTGCAGTGCACAGGTTAATATAGTGTTCTGTGATAGGGCCTGGGGTGGAGTCAGGCTGGGAGGAGATTATAAAGGAAGCCAGGTGAAAGGGTTCTGGCCTCTAAGATGAACACATGGGAAGGACAAACACAGACAAACACTACTGCATATACAGTGCCCCTGGATGACGACAGGTTTGTCGAAACGACGTAGGGAGGAGCGGCGTGCTGACGTCACCACAATTCGAATCCCGGAAGCAACGGGTAGTGAGAGCCGGCCGGCCTTATACACAACCACTGCTGTTTTTTATTCAACATGCTGTAAGTGCATCTTTTTATTTTAATAAACGTTTTATAATATTGGATTACGCTATGGGGCTTTCTTTTTCACCCTAAATGCGATTCGTGGAGATATCTGGGGACTACAGACTGAAGCCTAGAGGAATATAAGTACAGAGAGAGCCAATTAGAGACCCTGGCGGGGATAATAGCCATCTACTCAGACTGATCTCTCTCAGGGATCAGGATTTCTGGTAAGCAGCCTGAGAAAGATAAGGTGGTGGATTCCTTTCTGTCGTATCAGCACTTCTTCCATGGTGTTTCAGTTTTGAAGTCACAAATTCAATTTTGAAGAGATTGAACCCTTATACACTTTATTCTTTTTCTGGGGACTTTATGCCATTTATGAACTACTATTGAATTCTCTTGTGTTAATACCAAGGAATAGAGTGTAACATCATTTATTACCCAGAGGCTCAAAGTATATCATTCATTGTTACATTTACATGTTATATTGTTCAGTCACGTCACCTTTGAGGTGATATCACATTGTGATTTCACACTTAATAATTTTCGGTTATTTTTATTCCCTTTTTTTACGTAGTTGCGCAGCTTTATTTCCTTATAATATTGTTATTTGTGTGTGTCTCACATTTTTTAGTTGCAGCACAGATATTGAGTTATCACATTCAGTTTTTGCAGACAGCGCAGTATTCCTACACTTTTTACACTACTGCATATCCATGACACCCATTTTTTTTTTTTTAATAAAATTTTCCTCAGTTTAGGCCGATACGTATTCTTCTACATATTTTTGGTAAAAAAAAAAAAAAAAAATCGCAATAAGCGCGTATTGATTGGTTTGCGCAAAAGTTATAGCGTGTACAAAATAGGGGATAGATTTATAGCATTTTTATTTTTTTATTAGTAATGGCGGCAATCTGCGATTTTTTATTGTGACTGCGATATTGCGGCGGACACATCGGACACTTTTGACACATTTTTGGGACCATTCACATTTATACAGTGATCCCTGCTATAAAAATGCATTGATTACTGTATAAATGTGATTGGCAGGGAAGGGGTTAACCACTAGGGGGCGGGAAGGGGTTAAATATGTTTCCTCAAAGTGTTCTTACTGTGGGGGGAGGGGACTGACTGGGGGAGGTGACCGATGGTTGTCCCTATGTACAAGGGACACACCATCGGTCCCCTCTCCCTCACAGGACGTGGATCTCTGTGTTTACACACAGAGATCCACTTTCCTGCTCGTTTCCCAGGCAATCGCGGGTGCCCGGCGGCAATCGCGGCCGCCGGGCACGCGCACCGGGGCCTTGTGAACGCGGCGCGCCTCCTAGCTCGTTTTAAAGGGAGGACGTCATATGACGTCCTCCCAGAACGAGAGTATCCTCCGCCCGCCGTCAATTGACAGTGGGCGGGGGACAAGTGGTTAATGCAGGAGTCCCCTCCACCGAGAGAATGGTGGCCTCGTGCAACCAGGCGACTGGAGGGTCGACCACTGGGGGAGAAGCCCACGTTTTAAGTAGGGCATTTTTAAAAGGGTATCTATAGGCAAACGCTGCAAGACCATAAAAGTCTTCTGCGCCTTTTTCCCCAGACCTTGTCAGTGAGCTGGTCAAAGCAAGGTACATATTGAAAAAAACACTTTTTAGAAGGCCCGGCCCTAAGGAACCAGAGGAGACCGTCCACCTGAGGTTCTGCATCCGCAGCATTTAGCTTGCGAGTGTCCCTCACTGCATCAATGAGTTCACAAAACAAGCACCCTGTCCTTTACTGACACAGAACTGGAGTTTTCCTTGCAAGGAATGTCCTGTTCAAAACCATCAAATATATATTCAGAGCTAGGGTCCTGAGCGGTAGTGGCTAGGCCCATATCTGAATCAGCGCACACCCCCCTTTTTTTTTGTGGAAAAAAAGTGGGGATAGGGGCTTTTTATTTTATTTTTTTGCTCCCTCGCGCTCACACACTGCTTCCTCCCGGTCAGATTAATGATACCAGGACTGCCGACAACTGGTCCCTAAGGACCGCAGGTGCAGGAGCACTGCCAGTTGTCTCTAACAAGTGTGAAGAAACAGGTGAACCAGACTCCAATATTGCCACGCTCTGAGACCTTATTCACCATTACAGTGAATAATACAGCCCACCCACAGGCCGTGCTGGGGCTGAGGAGGGGATACCTGGAGTACTCACCACCCCTAAGGACCGCTCGATACCGCTGTATGAGCCGTGCTGTAGCGCTGTATGAGTCGCGCTGTAGCGCTGTATGAGTCGTGCTGTATGAGTCGCGCTGTAGCGCTGGTGCAGCCTGAGGTGAAGAATCTGTGAGGATGTGTGTATTTCGCGCCATACAGCAGCGCTGCTAGAGGCCGAAAATGAAAGTGAAAGTGCCGCGGCTACAAGAAAATGGCCGCCGGGCACCAGTATAACTATGCATTAAGCCCCAGCCAAAATGGCTGTCAATGGCGCACTTTTTAAAAAAAATAAAACACCGCGAAAATGGCGCACAGAAAACAACACAACCCAGAACACTTCCCAAACCAAATAACAGTCATGGAGCGGCCCCCCCAGGGCAGAGTGACCCCCCAAGCATCCCCACACAGCACAACAGCACAACAGGGTGCAGAGAGCAGCATAACAGGGGGGAGACAGGGAGAACCCCCCACACACAGAAACACAGCCAGCATGTACTCACCTTGCAGCAGGAGAGACTACTTACCCGTCCCGCAAGCACCTCGGAGAACACCCCCGGTGCCCATAGAGGGACTCACTGGCTTGTTTCAGACAGGCCTATCACAGAGTCGTACTGCGTAGCTGTCAGCCCGGTCCACCGCGAAAGATACAGTAGGTACTGTTCGATCTTGAGAGGACCGTGGGAGCATGAAAGCAACCCGGCCACCCCTGGAGCCATGGGGTATGTCGTGAACTGAGTCTCACGCACACAAGGCGAAGATCAGCACGCTCGATGGTCGGACAGGGAAGACTACGAGGATACTAGTGTACCCAACCTGTTGCCCAGCCGACAGTTGATTGAAGGTCTCAAAAATAAAATAATAAAATTCCCAAAGGAATAAAAATTTAAAGTAAAATCTTCCAGGAGACTGGCTCCTGAGAGAGCCACGTCTTCTCCTTCTGCTAGGCAGAAAAAAACTGGGGCCTGCTAGCTGCAGGTGTGAGAGTAATGTCCGGAGGGACCGCCCCCCTGGGCGGGGCTGTTCAGCTCTGGTTTGTTTTAACATTTAACATTCTGCCTAGGTCTTCTCCTGCAAGCAGGGACATATACCCACGTGTAAAGTGTAAGACACGCTGTGTCGGTCCATGGATGATAAGAGAAAAACAATTTCTATATAGTTTTCTCCTACTGTGCTATACTAAAAAAACAACATTTTTTTGAATAGCATTTTCTGCAGTTCTGTAGCTGTGCGATTCAGCGGTTACGTACTGTGGGTGTGTTGCGGTCTTCCAAAAAACGGCATTTAGGGCCACAAAAAATATTTTGCAGTGTGTTATACATATGTGGAGGTGTGTGAAATAAACAATTTCTATATAGTTTTCTCCTACTGTGCTATACTAAAAAAACAACATTTTTTTTTAATAGCATTTTCTGCAGTTCTGTAGCTGTGCGATTCAGCGGTTACGTACTGTGGGTGTGTTGTGGTCTTCCAAAAAACGCCATTTAGGGCCACAAAAAATATTTTGCAGTGTGTTATACATATGTGGAGGTGTGTGAAATAAACAATTTCTATATAGTTTTCTCCTACTGTGCTATACTAAAAAAACAAAAACATTTTTAATAGCATTTTCTGCAGTTCTGTAGCTGTGCGATTCAGCGGTTACGTACTGTGGGTGTGTTCTGCTCTTCCAAAAACACCCATTTAGGGCAAGATCCTAAATTTGAAAAATATGAGGAGAAGGTCAAAGGGACGTGGTGGCCCCGGTCGTGGTGCTGCTGGTGGAGCTCCTGTTGCAGGGAGAGGACGTGGTGGATCTGTGCCAGATACACGCACAAGTAAAACACCTTCCTCAGGTGCGAGTAGGCGACCGAGCCTGCGGCGGTATTTTGTCGCGCCTAATGAGGCTGTACGAATGTTTAGGCCAGGACAAGTACAGGCGATATTAGATTGGGTTGCTGACAGTGCCTCGGGTTCCTTCACATTGTCTCCCACCCACTCTTCTGATGAAAGATCAGAGTTGGCACCTGAAACCCATGTCCATCAGTCTTTCACCTCACCCCCTTGCAAATCAACCAAGCAGTCTGAGCCCCAAATCATGCAGCAGTCTCTTCTGCTTTTCGATGACTCTGTTAGCAGGGTTTCCCAGGGCCATCCACCTAGCCCTGCCCCAGAAGTGGAAGAGATTGAGTGCACCGATGCCCAACCACTTATGTTTCATGATGAGTACATGGGAGGACCATCGCAGTACGTCTCGGATGATGACGAAACACAGGTGCCAACTGCTGCTGCTTTCGCAATTGTGCAGACAGACAAGGAGGGCAGGGGTGAAGACTGGGTGGAAGATGATGTGGAGAACGATGAGGTCCTCGACCCCACATGGAATCAACGTTATGCAGGTGACCAGTGTAGTTTGGAGGAAGAGGCGGTGGTCGCACAGAGCCACCAGTACAGCAGAAGAGGGAGCAGGGTGCAAAAGCGGAGCGTCCATCCCCTAGACAGTATGCAAGGAACCGAGCACACCAAAGCCAGGTCCAAGGAGTTCCCTAGCGTGGCAGTTCTTCACACAATGTGCTGATGACAAGACACGAGTGGTTTGCACGCTGTGCAATCAGAGCCTGAAGCGAGGCATAAACGTTCTCAACCTGAGCACAACCTGCATGACCAGGCATCTAAGTGCAAAGCACGAGCTGCAGTGGAGTAGACACCTCAAAAACCAAGAAAGGTCTCTGGCTCCTCCTGCTTCCTCTTCTGCTGCATTCTTGGCCTCTTCATCCACCTCTGTAGTGACAGTGGCACCTGCCACCCCGCAAACAGAGGATCTGCCAGCAACACTACCACCTGGGTCACCAACCATCTCCACAATGTCCCATGGAAGCGTTCAGCTTTCTATCTCCCAAACATTGGAGCGGAAGAGGAAGTACCCCCCTAGCCACCCGCGATCCCTAGCCCTGAATGCCAGCATTTCAAAACTCCTGGCCTTTGAAATGCTGTCATTCCGTCTGGTGGAGACGCAGAGTTTTAAAAGCCTGATGGCATTGGCTGTCCCACAGTACGTCGTGCCCAGCCGCCACTACTTTTCCAGGCAAGCCATCCCTTCCCTGCACAACCAAGTGGGGGACAAAATCAGGTGTGCACTGCGCAACGCCATCTGTGGCAAGGTCCACCTAACTACGGATGCGTGGACCAGTAAGCACGGTCAGGGACGTTATATCTCACTAACAGCACACTGGGTAAATGCAGTGGCGGCTGGGCCTGAGGCAGATAGCAGTTTGGCGCATGTCCTTCCACCACCGAGGATTGCAGGGCGCTTCAGTTTGCCTCCTGTTGCTAACTCCTCCTACTCCGCTTCCTCATCCTCTACCGCCTCCTCATCCGGTCAGCGTAACACCTTCACCACCAACTTCAGCACAGCCAGGGGTAAACGACAGCAGGCAGTTTTAAAACTTTCCTGTTTGGGGGAAAAACCCCACACCGCGCAGGAGTTGTGGAGGGACATGGAACAACAGACCAATGAGTGGTTGCTGTCAGTGAGCCTCAAGCCCGGCCTGGTGGTGTGCGATAATGGGCGAAATCTCGTAGCAGCTCTGGGCCTAGCCGGTTTGACGCACATCCCTTGCCTGGCGCATGTGCTGAACTTGGTGGTCCAGAGGTTCCTTAAAAATTACCCCATTATGCCAGAGCTGCTGCAGAAAGTGCGGGCTGTGTGCGCACTTTCGGCGTTCTCACCCTGCTGCTGCTCGCCTGTCAGCGCTGCAGCGTAACTTCGGCCTTCCCGCTCACCGCCTCATATGTGACGTGCCCACAAGGTGGAACTCCACCTTGCACATGCTGGCCAGACTGTGCGAGCAGCAGCAGGCGATAGTGGAGTTTCAGCTGCAGCAATCACGCGTGAGTCGCTCTGCGGAACAGCATCACTTCACCACCAATAACTGGGCCTCCATGCGAGACCTGTGTGCCTTGTTGCACTGTTTCGAGTACTCCACCAACATGTCCAGTGCCAATGACGCCGTTCTCAGCGTTACTATCCCAGTTCTATGCCTCCTTGAAAAAACGCTTCGGGCGATGATGGAAGAGGATGTGGCACAGGAGGATGAGGAGGAGGAGGAGGAAGCGGGATCATTTCAAAGGCTTTCAGGGCAGTCTTTTACAAGTGGCTACGAGGGTGGGTTCCTGCACCAACAAACGCCAGGTACACAATTGTCCGGCAGAAAGGGCACAGTTCTGGAGGATGACGAGGTGGAGGAGGAGATGGAGGAGGAGGAGGAGGAGCCATTTTCACAGCAGGGTGGCACCCAGACCAACTCGTGGCCATCACTGGTGCGTGGCTGGGGGGATACAGAGGACACAGACGATACACCTCCCACAGAGGACAGCTTTTCTTTGCCTCTGGGCATCCTGGCACACATGAGCGATTTCATGCTGCAGTGTTTCCGCAATGACCGCCGAGTTGCCCACATTTTAACTGGTGCTGATTACTGGGTGGCCACCCTGCTGGATCCCCGTTACAAGGACAACGTACCGTCCTTAATTCCCTCACTGGAGCGGGATCGTAAGATGCGCGAGTACAAGCGCACGCTGGTAGACGCGCTGCTGGTGGCATTCCCACCTGACAGCGGGCGTACGGTGGAAGCACAAGGCGAAGGCAGAGGAGGAGGAAGAGGTCGCCAACGCAGCCGGGGCACCGGCAGCACCTCAGAAGGCAGGGTTAGCATGGCTGAAATGTGGAAAAGCTTTGTCAGCACGCCACAACAACCAGCACCACCAGCTGAGATGGAACGTCTTAGCAGAAGGCAGCATTTCACCAACATGGTTGAGCAGTATGTGTCCACAGGCCTACACGTACTAGATGACGGGTCTGCCCCCTTTAACTTCTTGGTCTCCAAATTAGGCACATGGCCTGAGCTTGCCCTTTATGCCTTGGAGGTGCTGGCCTGCCCTGCAGCCAGTGAATTATCTGAACGTGTATTTAGCACGGCAGGGGGCGTTATCACAGACAAGCGCAGCCGCCTGTCCAGAGCCAATGTGGACAAGCTCACGTTCATTAAAATGAACCAGGCATGGATCCCACAGGACTTGTCCGTACCTTCTGCAGAATAGACATGTATACCGGTGTTGTGACAAAAACTGTCCAGCCATCGGATTGTGTCCGGCCCATACTGCGAAGGCGCAGCACTTGCGCAGTACAGAGGACAAGGAGATTCACAAAATCTCCGAAGATGAACGGCGCCTGCGCAGTGAGTGCAGGTTCAAGCCCCACCATCCAAGTGGACATACGGTAGCACATAGTAACAGGGCCCCTCACGGGCTCGGTTTGATCGCCACGCTTCGGGCACGGCCTCACTTGGCTCGGCTTGAACCACGGATGGTGTGGCCTTCACCTGAACTCACCACGCAGGCGCCGTTCGTCTTGGGAGATTTTCGAAATCCCCTTGTCCTACATACTGAGCAAGCGCAGTACAGGGTGGACACTATTTGACGGGGGACAGAATTCGACACATCACCGGCCTTACCCAGCCATTGTTGTATTTTTGAACCAGTGTTGGCTACCTCGTCCTCCTCCACCGCCGCTTCCACCTACAAAGCCACATCCACCGCCACCTCAACCTCCTACTCCATATGGACCTCGTCCTCCTAGGTCAAGATTATAATTTTTATTTTATTTTTTTGTAGCGCACAGATCCTTTCCCCCTTACCTGCCTTTATGTTGTTGGCTCCTCGCAGGAGGGAGAAAGGCACACCGCACTACCAGCCCGTACCCTCCTATATAAAGAGGTTGAGCGGTGTACTTGACGGGCCGTGTCCACAGCCGGAGTCAAAACTCCTCCAGAAGATGATTCTCACCTCTACTGTAGGTAGAGGCAAGTCCTTTAATTCCCAGTAAAGTCAATGTCCACACCAGCTGAAATTACAACTCTTATTCTCTCATGGCAAAATAAACTCTACTCGGATAGAAAAGGTTAGAGCAAAGAAACAGGACAGCTTAAGGTGTGGAGGAGGTCCAGGCACAAACGTAGCACATTCACTTCACTGCTTAGGTTTCTCAAACAGTTTTAGGTGCACGGTCTCTGCCACAGACCTTGAGGTTGGTCTCTGCCACAGATCGGGTGTACAAGGCCCCTGCCACGGACCTGGAGAACTTTGGTCTCTGCCACAGACCAGGGTGTATAAGGCCCCTGCCACGGGCCGGGTGAATAAGGCCTCTGATACAGTCAAGATGACCTTGAGCTTCTCCTTCTACGAACCTAGCCCATATCAAGGGGAAGACATCTCTCCAGGGAGTCAACAGACCCTTCCTTCACCGTGACTCCCGCATCGGTCCATCAGAATGATCCTCCCTTCCCTGGAACATGGTCCCCTACACGAGGCGGCACCCTAAGACTCCTCGACCCTTAGCGGACTCCAGACGAAGGCTCTGGACTCCAGGCTTTACTCCCGCACCTAGGCTCCCATACCCAGGGCAGCAGGAACTCCAGGATAGTACCTCACCCCGGGCTAAAGGTACCCGAGATGGAACAGGAACACATGCACCCAGGCCGAAGGCACCTGGGCGTGGACCCCACTGGACATCAGCCCCCAGGCCAAATGTCTGCCCCTTTTATATGCTCTCCCGGCATGCACAGCAGGTTCCCCGCCCCGCTGTACTACTGCCAAGAGGGGACACAAAAGGCACAGCACTGTATCGGCGGTTCAACCCTAGCCTACCATGGCAGCGCCACCTGTAGGCCGCAGGGAACTGCACACCAATACTGTCCCCCGAGAACAAAATGGTCCATGAATCCTACAGAATTAGGGTGTTTGAGCCTATTTACCACTCAAACACTTCCCTTAAATTTAGCACCCCGCTACATTTTTATTTCAAAGTATTTTATTTTCCCACTAGCTTATCCATTAAATTGAATAATTTATTCCAGAAAGGGCGTATTCTGGGGCATTCCCACCATATGTGTGGCATCGTGCCGTTGAGTTTCTGAGGTTCTTAATGACTTCCCGTACCTCTTCTGCTGAAAAGGGGGCCTCCAGCATATTTTTTTATTTTTTTTATGTTATTTTAAGTTATTTCCCTATCCACATTTGTTTGCAGAGCACTTGCCATGCTCTTAACAACATTTTGCTGCCATTTGCAGCCCTCTAGCCCTTTCCATTACTTTTTTAGAGCCTTTTTAGTCCTTAGAAGTCCGGGTCCCCATTGACTTCAATGGGGTTCGGGTTCGGGTTAAAGTTCGGTCCCGAACCCGAACTTTTTTCCGAAGTTCGGCCGAACCCGTCGAACCCGAACATCCAGGTGTCCGCTCAACTCTAGCGACCATCTCTATTAACATGGAGGATGCCGTTTGAGTGAGCTCCGGGCCCTTGCCTGCCCTCCGAGACCTCTGAGATGCTACTTTAGCCACTTATAGCTCTGAGGGTAAGCCTGACCGACCACTATACTCCTTGGGCACCTCATGGGCAAAGTTGGCCAGCAGCAGCGATATTACAAGCCGCTGTTTGGGCCGCATGAAGGATCAATTATGGAACGCTTTGTTACTAGGCCGCAATCCGCAGCCTCGAGTTCTTCCGCTGACCCTTTCGCCGCGATGGATCCATCCCTGGATACGTAGGATGCTGTGAACCCTCCACTAGCTAACACTCAGAGTCCAGATCCCGCTCCACCCTCTCCACATGTGATTCCCACCCTTGACATCTTGGATGCCAAGTTGGATGCTAAACTACAGCTCTTACTTCAACAAATCACATGCAACGTTTCAGCAGAGGTGAGCAAATTGGCTGCAGAACTGAGAGGGGAAATAAATCAAATTGGGGAGCGTACAGATACTCTTGAAAATAAATTTGATGAGATGATAAACTACGTACAGGCTATTGAGGAGGAAAATCATAACCTATGTTTTTTCAGTCTCTCAACTACAACTACAACAGGAGGACATGGAAAACAGGGAAAGAAGGCAGAACTTACGCTTCAGAGGTATCCTGGAAACAGTAGGGGACCCTGACTTACACACCTATCTTTTATTAGTGGTTTTTCTTTATTTTTTTAGGTAATCATACCTCAGTTGACAGTTGTTCCTGTTTATCTGCTGACTTTTTCTTTTCATTATTAACAGGCCTCCTACTGTCGGACTTATTCTAAATGCTACCGAGTTCATAAGGTGAGCAGCCGGCCCTTTCCATCTCTCTACTCAGAGTCTCCTGTTGGACGTCTGTATGTGTCCTTACCTGGCCTTGGACTATGTCCAGGGCTTCCTGAGATGCAGATGCTTCTCAGGTCTTCAAAAACGTAAGTTCTTTTTTTTTCCCCGTTTTTTTTTTTTTTTTCTACTATGTCCATGTTTATAGATCAGGGCCTTAGGCGCAGACGTGGTAATGATCCAGGAAACTCACTTCCGGGCAGGTTCATTTAAATTTGCCTCAAAGTTTTTCCCCACCTCCTTCCTTGCCTCTGATTCCACGGGCAGGGCGGGAGTGGCAATTCTGATTAAGTAATCGTGCCCTTTTAAGGTTAAAAACTCCCATGCTGATCCTCATGGGAGATTCCTCATTCTAGACTGTGATGAGTGTTGTATGTCCACTTCTTTCACCCTTGTCAATCTCTTTGCTCCCAATACAGGTCATATTGACTTTCTCAACAAACTTTTTGATTCCCCTCAATACTGTTCACAACCTTTTATGCTCATTGGTGGGGATTTTAATCTGGTTATGTCACCCACTAGAGACAGACAAACTTTCCTTAGTACTACACCTTCTAAAAAGATTTCATCCCAAGCCAATTCTTTCTGCAAACGTATTGGGTCTCCTCAACTTTTCGACTCATGGAGGATCAAGCATCCCTCCGCTAAGCAGTTCACGTTTTACTCCCCAGCTCATAAAATGTACTCACGTCTTGATCACTTTTTTATTTCAGCCTCACTTATCCCCTATGTTGTCGAGTCTGACATATCACCCATTACATGGTCGGACCATGTTCCCATTATGTTAGACCTTATGCTTTCTCAGGCTTACACCAGATCTTGTCATTGGTGTCTTAATGACCACCTCCTACAATCTGAAGTTTCACGTTCTACTTTAGCAAAAAGTTTAGAAGATTTTTTCCAGCTTAACATGGGGTCGGTTTCCGAATTTTCTACGCTGTGGGAGTTACACAAGGCTGTATTTCATGGTGCCTGCATAGCTGAAAGCTTTCGGTTGAAGAAAGATAGAGATGGACTTATACAGTCCCTAACATCCGCTCTGGTAACCGCGGAGCAGAGGCTGTTGTGTGGCCCCACAGTGATGAAACTGCAAAAGGTCACTTCCCTTAGAGAACAAATCAAATTAATACAGCTTGGCAGGGCAGCCAGATCCTTACTCTGGACGAAACAAAAATTTTACTAATATTCAAATAAACCCCATAGAATGTTAGTCAACAAATTACACCCACGTCCATTCAATTCATTCCCTGACTTCCTTTTACAGGCTGACGGATCTAGAGCACACTGCCCCCGTGAGATGTCAAAAAATTTTGGCAAATTTTACCATAATTTGTATAACTGTCTGACCCCGGAGAATCACTTTAATTTTACTCATAGAAAATTTGAGAAATTTTTCTCCAACATAAAACTTCCCAAATTTTCTTCAGCAGATTTAGCTAGCTTGAATACAGCTATAACGGCTGAGGAGCTTTTGACTATAATTAAGGATCTTCCATTACATAAATCACCTGGCCCTGATGGTCTGCCCTATTTTTACTACAAAACTTTCATTGACACTCTGTCTCCACACATGCTGACCTTATACGATTCCCTGCTTAAGGGTACATCCCCACACACACACAATTCTCCCACTCTTACATTTCAGTCATCCCAAAGCCTGGTAAGGACCCCTCTATCCCAGATAACTACAGGCCCATAGCCCTTTTAAATTCAGATTATAAAATATTTACCAAAATTCTTGCATCCGGATTATCTAGGCTGGTTCCCAAACTGATCCATAGAGACCAGGTGGGCTTTGTCCCTGGCAGGCATGCAGGGGACAACACCCGACATACAACAGAACTCATAGATCTCTTGGACAGGTCTTCCCGTTCGGCATTGATTCTAAGTTTAGATGCACCAAAGGCCTTTGACAGGCTAAGTTAGCCTTATATGTTTGCCACCTTAAAGACATGGGCGTCACCAGGGTGGGGCCTGAGGGGGCCACGTCCCCTCAAATTTTACTGTGTGCCCCCCCCAAGTTAGGTTGTTTGCATTAACAGATTTAACAACAGAAAAAAATGGCCGTCGGCGCGGCTCGGCCAGCGCCGCGGCTATCTGAGTTTCCGTCCGCGGCGCTGAATGACTGAATCTGACTCATTACAGTAACAGACGTAAGCCCAGGGCCGTCGGAACAGGACAGGCAAAACAAGCAATTGCCTGGGGCCCCAGCTGGCCTGGGGCCCCAGCCTAGGATGCCTGCCTGCTGCCTGTCACTGTCCTGGATTTCCAATGCCGCCCTGGGTCGATCTAAATCAAATGCAGGATCGATCTGACAGTGGCTGTGGACCCCCCTAGCCTAGCTAGCTAGCACTGTCTCTGCTGGTTGCTATGTGAAGCCCGCTTGGCTTGTAGCAACCAGTGACGTCACTAGCAGAGCAGGAGAGAGGCAGAGTTGTGCCTATCACAGGCAGCGAAGGAAAGATCTTATAGCTAGCTCCGCCTCCGAGTCCACCCTCCTCCTCCTCCTCCTCCCGCTCTGTCCTCGAGGCACACTGTCCAGCCACTCAGGCAGCGGCATGCTGCTGTGCTGAAGTCTGAAGAACACAGAAAGACGTGACAGAGTGAGACAGATTTCAGCCAGCTGCAGAAAGCAGGCAAGTAAGCATTGCACACTCACCATTGTCAGCACAGCACTGACCAACACATCATAAGGGGTGGGCACTGCACTGGGCAGGACAGGAGCAGTAGTCAGCTCTGAGGGGTTCATGCTGGGACCTGTAGTTCTTCACTTTTGGGGGGGGGGTCACATGATTTCCAGTCCCAGCATGAACCCTCCCTGCCCTGCCAGGATAGGACACACAAACACATCCTAGCAGGGCAGGGAGGGTTCATTGTGGGACTTGAAATCATGTGACCCCCCCCCCCCCAAAAGTGAAGAACTACAGGTCCCAGCTGAACCCCTCAGGACACACAAACACATCCTAGCAGAGCAGGGAGGGTTCATGCTGGGACTTAAAATCATGTGACCCCCCCAAAAATGAAGAACTACAGGTCCCAGCAATGCATGAACCCCTCAGAGCTGACTCCTGCTCCAGTCCTGCCCAGTGACCACCCTGTGTAGCAGTAGTCAGCTCTGAGGGGTTCATGCTGGGACCTGTAGTTCCTCACTTTTGGGGGGGGGGTCACATGATTTTCAGTCCCAGCATTAACCCTCCCTGCCCTGCTAGGATGTGTTTGTGTGTCCTCTCCTGCCAGGATAAACTGTATCCCTATGCTGTGGTTCCTGTAGGCTTTGTGGGGGGGGGGCCTCCAAGTCCATTTTGCTTGGGGCCCCCAAATTCCTTCAAACGGCCCTGCGTAAGCCTGTCAGGTGACGTCGCGTGAGACGGCCGCCGCTATTGATTATGGGAATTGAAGTCCGCGGCGCTGGCTACGTCATGCTCAAGCTCCCTGCTCCCGGGGGGTGGAGTCAGTGAGTCACTCTGAGAAGAGCAGCGCAGCCAGCCTACCGCGTGCTAACTCCCATCGCCGCGGTCGGTTATGAAAAATTTATCATATTTTGCCCGCCAACTCCAGTCCAGTCACAGTGCCTCTGCCACCAGTGCTGCCACAGGAAAGGTAGGTCACTTCTTCTTCATAAAACAGTAAAAATTTGCTTGCATTACCATTTATAAAGCGGAGCTCCACCCTAAAGTGGAACTTCCGCTGATCGGAACCCCCCCCCTCCGGTGTCACAATTGACACCTTTCAGGGGGGAGGGGGGTGCAGATACCTGTCTAAGACAGGTATTTGCACCCACTTCCGTGAGTCTTATCTGCGGGAAATCTGCGGGAAGCATGTCACTTCCTGCAGATTCCCCGTAGTGTTCTGGGAGACACTCAGCTCCCAGAACACAGGGGACCATTCAGAACGGCGCAGCGTGACTCGCGCATGCGCCGCAGGGAACTGGGCATGAAGCCGCGAGGCTTCATTTCCTGGTTCCCTCACCGAGAATGGCGGTGGGGGAAGCAGAGTGACGAGTGATTGCTCGTCCTCTGCTGCGGACGTCGCTGGACTCCAGGACAGATAAGTGTCCATATATTAAAAGTCAGCAGCTGCTGTATTTTAATTTTTTTTTTTTTCCGCGGCACCTCCACTTAATTTCTTTAAATTTGCAGATTTTATTTTATCTTCTATAAGTATCTCACTGCACCAGTAAACTGGGACATATACCAATAACACGATTTACAAAAGCTCAGTAAAAAAAATAAAAAAAATAAAATAAAATAAATATATATATATATTTTTTTATTGAGCTTTTGTAAATCGTGTTATTGGTATATGTCCCAGTTTACTGGTGCAGTGAGATACTTCTAGAAGGTAAAATAAAAATCTGCAAATTTACAGAAATTAAGTTTGTGCATGAATATGAGGCCTATAAATTTAATGGGAGATAGAGCCTGATGAACCTCAATCGTATGTTAGGGCCGGTTCACACTTGTGCCATGCCAGACATTGCATGTAATTCGCAGCGCACTGCTGTTCACATTACATGCGATGTCTGCGCGTTGCCATTTCAGCCATACAGATAGTATGGCTGATATCACAACGCAATCGGTCCAAAGACGTACAAGACCCTGTTCGGACCAGAATCAGATCGCATGTGTGTTCACACCTATGCGATCCGATTTATGTTCGAACTGTCAGTTCGCAGTGCGATACGCGAGCTGAAATGGGGGTGTCGTTAACATTTGACACTCCCCAGCAGTTCGCATATGGCAGTGTGAACTGCCGTGTTTGTCGGGTGCGATGCGGGAACCCGCAGTGGATTTGCAGTGTTCTCGCATCGCACCAGTGTGAACCGGGCCTAAGAAATATTTTTTTCAGTTTACAAAATGCATGCAATGACAGTTGATAAGGATTAAACAATAAATTGGTATTTTACCATGAATGAGTTCAAATTTGCTGACAACGTAGGTGAACCGTGAATTAAGAATTCAAATTTCATATTTGTGCGTTTCGTGTGCATTTTCAGGAATATTTCATATTTCTGCGTTTCGTGTGCATTTTCAGGAATATTTAATGTTTATGCGTTTCATGTACATTATCAGGAATATTTCATGTTAATGCATTTCGTGTGCATTGAATTTGTCAGGAACATTTCATATTTGTGCGTTTCGTGTGCATTGTCATGAATATTTCATATTTGTGCGTTTCATGTGCATTGTCAGGAATATTTCATGTTTTTGCGTTTGATGCTCATTGTCAGACATATTTCAGGTTTGTGTGTTTCGTGTGCATTGTTAGGAATATTTCATGTTTGTGCATTTGATCTCCATTGTCAGGGGTATATACAGTATATATATATATATATATCTGATAAAAACCAAAAGTAAATAGTTAATTGCACACTATCGCAAATCTCTATGCACATTAAAATATCTGGAGGTTTTCTAGTATCACTACACTAACTCACCTAAGAGGTATTGACATGGCAGGTGAGCTTACACTTTACTGGCCACTGGAGCGATACTAAAAAACATTCAGTTATTTAACCCTTTCCATACAGGGCTTTTTATACCACTTCCATACCGGGCCTATTCTGGCACTTCTCTCCTACATGTACAAATCATCATTCTTTTGCTAGAAAATTACTCAGAACCCCTAAACATTATATATATTTTTTAGCAGACACCCTAGGAAATAAAATGACGGTCGTTGCAACTTTTTATCTTGCACGGTATTTGCGCAATAATTTTTCAAATGCCTTTTTTTTGGAAAAAAATGGTTTCATAATTTAAAAAATAACAAAACAGTAAAGTTAGCCCAATTTTTGGGGAAAATATGAATGATGATGTTACGCCGAGTAAATAGATACCTAACATGTCACACTTTAAAATTGCGCACACTCATGGCATGGCGCCAAACTTCGGTACTTAAAAATCTCCATAGGCGACGCTTTATTTTTTTTTACAGGTTACCAGGTTAGAATTACAGAGGAGGTCTAGTGCTGGAATTGTTGCATGCGCTCTAACGCACGCGGCGATACCTCACATATGTGGTTTGAACGGCGTTTACATATGTGGGCGGGACTTATGTGTGCGTTCGCTTCTGATCGCGAGCTACCGGGGACAGGGGCATTTTAATTTTTTTTTAATAATTTTTAATTTTATTTTCCTTTTTTTGGTCACCAGTCATCTCTATGCTCGTCACGTGATCCACCACCGACGCCGGACGATTCTCTCCGGGTCCCTGATGGCACGGGAGAGCCCGGAGAAGCACCGGATGGCGGCGGGAGGATGTCCCCTCCCGCCGCCTATAAGAACGATCAAGCGGCGGAACCGCCACTATGATTGTTCTTATGGTGCACAGAATCGCCGGCACAACAAAAGGATATCTGAATGATGCCTCTAGCTACAGGCATCATTCAGATATCCCCCCACAAAGCCCAGGACGTCATATGACGCCCACCCAGGATGGGAGATCCCATCTGTGGGCGTCATATTACTATGGCTGGGTATTGAAGTGGTTAAATAGGCAGAGGGATTTGGGCTAGTGCACAGGTAACTTTTCCCTTTGATTTTTATTATATGTATTGGGGCATTGTTGCCACCCAAGAGTAGTGGGAGCTTGAGCACAGGGCTCCGGATGGTACGGTCTTGGGAGGTGAGTAATTCACCTGTCGCAGTAATTTCATGGGTGAGGTTTTTTATGTCAGTGACTACCGCTGGGGGTTGTTTGTGTACCGATACACGTCATCAGCATGGGCAGGGAGGTTTTTTGATGATTTGTGAGGTCGGCACACGTTTGGGGTGGTACAACGGGTGATCGCTTGTACTGGCTGGACCGGTGGTTGTTATATTCTTAATATCTAAAATTGAATTTGCCCATAAAAAATATTATTGAGAATATGAATTCCTATAATTGTATGAATGGTTGGGCTTCTGAGTTAATGACTTCCAAATGTGGCATCTGGAATTGAGTTTCAGATTCTAGAAAATGTCAGGGTTGTGATGTATTTTGTAAATATATTCTCTCTCCTAAGGTATTCCTATGTAAACTGATATTTTTCTGAAGCATAGATCTTTTGAGGCTGGTCACCTTCCCCCAATATCCTGTGTTTGTATTTAATTAGACACGCTACTAAGAGCGAGGCACTTCCTATGGAGAAATCATGCATAAGCCGAACCAGATGTTCCTCATATTTCTACTTTAACTCCCTCCTATTCTGGAGAGTGAGAGGGAGGTAATATTGGAAATAATGTGGGAGTGGTTACTTTTCGGCGGCAATTCAAACAAAGATTTCTGAAGTTTATAAAAAGCTTGAGCTGAAAGCAAGGCTCTCTCTTTTCATCCTTCACCCACTTCTAGAAGCACACAGATTTTCTTCACAGACTATTCAGCATACACAGGGTTAATCGGCCATTTTAAGGACATCTTTTGAGGATAAGAAGCACGAGGCATCTCATATATATTGAACTGTCTTTTATATTTGAACTATTACTTGAAGCCTTTTTGAAGCATTTGAATTAATATACTGTAACTGTATTAATTCTTTTATTAGTGTGTATAATAAAACACACAGTTTGATTTCAAGCTGATTCACAAATTTTGTCTCGGGCGAATACATTAAGAAAAAACAATTAACGGGAAAACCGTATTTTAACAGTGGTTAGGGGGACTTACAAGTTGGTCGCGGAGGCGGCAGGGTCTACATGTATGGGGCGTTCTGACAAGGGCAATGGAGTGTGTAATCTTGACCTAGAGCCTGGGTTAAGGTGGGGTGCCTTCGGTACATGGTACTGTGGGAATTGTTTCCGGTGGGCCTGGCAATGTAGCGGTGGGGGGACGTATGTAGGGACTGTAGGGTCGTGTGTAACTGTTATAACAGGGGGGTGGTTCAGGTTATCTAAACAGAATTCGTATCATCACAGTCAGTCTCGGTATGATTGCTGCGCCATTTAGTTTGGCGTGGTTTACGGTGGGGCAATCTTTGGTATGCCGTGCAGCTCCCAAGCAGTGTGGACACGAGGGCTGATGCACGGTCTCGTTTTCAGGGGGACAAGTTTGGGGGGCTGGCGCAGTCAGCAGAGGGGGAAGGATCGGGAGGTGGGTGAGTGGGTCGACAGGGGCTGCTTACTCTACGGTATGGTGGGAGCAGTTGGCTTTCATACGGCTGGCAGGTGCTGAGCTGGGTGGTCCAGGACAGGGTTGTTGAGGGTATATTGCGTATGGACACTTGGAGGGAAGTCCTTTTCGATTCTGGGGGCCATTTGGGTAAATTGGGATTGGTATGTTACATGGGTTATGAGGTACGTTGGTTTACAGTGGCTTTTAAGAGGGTTGGGTTTGGTTAAGGGTGGGCCGTTCTCATTGTGTGGGGACAGGTCCTGTTTTGGTTCTACTTAGGGGTGGTTTTCAGGGAGTACCTTTTGCAGACAGAGCCTGGAGATCACCTATCCTTCTGGCAGTTGTAATGGCCTGCAGGAAGGTTGTCTTAAGGGCAAGTAATTTAAGTGGAATATGAGCCAAGTGCTCGAATAGTGCCTTGGTCAGGGCTCCGAGGACTAGGGTAAGATCCCATGGTGGAAATTTGTTCATTTGCATCGGGGACATCCTCTCCCTAGTCGACAAAAATATTTTAATCAGTGGGTTTAGTGCCAGTCTCCTGTCCAAAAAACTGGACAAGGTTGCCATCTGAACCACGAGTGTCTTAGTAGCTAGACCCTGATCAAGGCCATCCTGGAGGAAATCCAAGATTGCAGGGATCTCCTGCTGGGAAGTCCCCCTCGCCTGACACCAACGCAAGAAGACTCCCCAGAATTTGGCATAAATAGGCCTGGTAACCTGCTTCCTACTCTGTAACAGGCTGTTAATTACTCTCTCTGAACACCCCCTCTGCCGCAAGCTCTCCCTTTCAAGAGCCAAGCCGCTAGCTTGAAGAAACCGGGGTTTGGGTGGCAGACCGGACCCTGTAGGAGAAGGTCCTGCCGCTCCGGAAGATGCTGTGGATGGGACATGGACCAATTTCCCAGGGTAGGGAACCATATCCTCTTGGGCCACCAGGGAGCGATTAAAATCAGTCTGCCCTCAGACTGACTCAGCTTCTAAACTATCTTTGGGATCAGAGCCAAGTGGGAAAGGCATAGGCCAAGTGGAAATCCCAGTCTTGGGCCAACACGTCCACCCCCTCGGATACTTTCTCCCTGGACAGTGAAAATAACCTCTTCATCTTCCTGTTCCCTCTGTGCGTGAAGAGATCTATCTCCGGTCTGCCGAAGCATCGACACACGAGGGAGTACACTTCGGGGTTTAATTCCCACTCTCCCTGGTGAATCGGTTGTCGAAAGAGGTAGTCCGCTTTGACATTGCTGACCCCCTTTATATGCACTGCTGAAATTGAGGGGATCCTCTGTCCTGCCCACTCCAGGAGTTCCTGAGTCAGGCCCAAGAGAGCGCAGGACCTGGAGCCCCCCGGTGATTCAGGAAGGCCACCGTTGTTGAATTGTCGGAAAGGATCTGAACCTCTTTCCCCGGATTTTTTCTTCGAAAGCCTTTAATGCTTCCCTGACCACCAAGAGCTCCCGAAAGTTGGAGGAAGAGCCCCTCTGAGTTCTTCCAGATGGGCCCCCCAACCCCAGGTGCTGGCATCGGTCGTCACCCTGAGGGGTTGGAGCTGAGCCCAGAGGTGACCCTCCCCGACCTCTGAGGGTTGAGCCACCACTGTAAAGACTCCTTTACCCCTCCTGGAATGGAGACCTTTTCGTCTAAGGTTCCCCTTTTTCCGTCCCAGGAGTATAGGAGGAACGGCTGGAGAGTCCTGGAGTGGAGACCACGGCACCGCAGGAATACAAGCTGGAATACAAGCTGTCATTAACCAGAGAACTTTCATAACTCCTCTGAAGGAGACCTCCTCTGCTTCTAGGAGGGACGAGACTGCAGCTATCAGGCCCTCTACTTTCCCCAGGGGCAACACAACTTGTAAGTTCGTGACACGTGGTCCATCAACTTTGTGACCCACATGTCTGCGTTCCTGGCCACACAGGCCTATGCCAAGGCTGGACTCATGGCCGCAGCATTGTCCTCCCAGGCCCTGCGCAGAAGAGTCTCGGACCGTCGGTCCATTTGGTCCCTGATATTGCCTGCATCCTCGAAGGAGAGGTCAGACTGTTTGGACACCTGTGCTAGGGATGCATCTAGTCTGGGTGTCTTAAAAAATCTTTCCTCTTCTTCCTCCTTGTGTTTCAAGGTTTTACATTTTAGGAGCTTCCTCTCAGGCTCCTTCCATTCTCTCAGAATGATGTCTTTGAGGGCCTGGTGGATTGGGAGAACCCTGGATTGGGGTTTAATCCGGCCTCTATACATCCTGTCCTGGGCAGAAAACTGAGCTGTAGGCTCTTGGATCTCTTCTGACGCATACACTGCTCTAAGGAGACCCTCCATATCATCTGTGGAACAGATCTGTCTGCCTGGTCTGGAGTCCTCTTCCTCCTCCTGGCTGTCCTCTATTTCCTCCCCCTCATCAGAAAAGCTCCGATCATAGTCCTCTACCTCCTCCTCAGAGTCCTGAGAGATGCCTGCCTGCACTGACGGCCAGACCTCCACTCCTGGTGTCCTAGGACGCCACCATTTTGCCAAAGTCTCAGAGACCGGAAAGTAACCTGCCCTCGTGGGACACGCGGCCGCGTCATTTCCGGTGCAAGGGAGGAAGCTGCGTCATTCCTGCCGCTGGCAAGATGGCGCTCGAGCACTGGCCGGCGCCATCTCCTCTCCCCTGCAAGCCACACCGCATGACCCAGATGCCCAGGAGTCGGGGCCCACCGCAACGGCGTGCCCCACGGGAAACCCGCCAGGTAAGGGGAGGAAGCAGGAAACAATGGTCCCTGAAGTTCTGGGTACCCCATTGTACCCATGGTCCTTCAGCACTCAGGGGGGCTCTTCCAAGCTCTGCTGCCCCCCCTGAGGAAGATGGGGAAACACCCCACCAAGAAGGGCAAGCCCTACCAGACCCAAAGGCTTCACAAGCCTGCGGTCCAGCTCCCAGGGGGAGACCACCAGCCCCCTGCTTCAGGTCTATTAGAATAAAAAAAGTTTCGCTGTGGGGAAACTCAATCAAAAAAGGAGCACAGGGAGGGAGCGGGGGTTTTTGACCTCTTCTTTATTTGTGTTTCTCGTCAGGTAGGACCAGTCATCTCTCAGGGTGCCGTCCTGGAAGATGACGTGAGAAAATCCCCTTTTTTATGCATGCCAATATTCTGCTGGCTTTGGTAGCTGCAGCTTGACATTGTATGCTATTGCTCAGTCTGTCTTCTACTAGGACGCCCAGCTCTTTCTCCATTATTGACTCCTCCAGTGGTTCTCCCCCCATGGGATGCAGGGTACCAGAGAAAAGTGTACATTGTGCAGACTTCAGGACATGGGGAGCAAGGTGCAGAATGTAGAAAATTGGGGTGCAAAGTGAAGGAAATTTGGTGCAGGGGAAAGGTACAGTGTACAGAATGCAGGACATGGGGTGCAGGGGAAGGGTAGAGGGTGCAGAATGGAGCACATGGGGTACAGGGTGCCAGAAAAGGGTATAGGTCACCTCTGGACCTTCAGGATGCAGGACAAGGGTGCAGAACATGGGGTTCAGGGTGCAGAACACAGGACAGTAATACAATCCCCCTCTCCATGTGTCCTCCTGCATGTCCTGTACATCTCCCCCAGCAGTGTGTGAGAGCAGAGTGGATGCAGAGGACATCTTGTGTACATAAAGCAGCATGTCCCTCCCTGGCTGGTCTCTTAGCTGGCTGCTTTGCAGGCTTGTCCTGGTTACTACTGTAAGGACTCTGTAGTCCTGTTTCTCAGCACCTTGGGGGGTGCCATGTTGGAGATTTTGTCCCTCTCATTCCTCTTTAATCTGCCGGAGGACTCTGCAGTAGACATGGGCTGAAATGTTCTAACCTAAACGGCGAACCCCATTGAGGTCTATGGGAGCTGAACAGGAAAAATCTAAAGTTTAATTTTCAAGGCTTATATGCAAGCAATTGGCAATACAAGGGGTATGGGGGGTCCAGGTACTTCCTTGTGGGACATGCATCAATGCAAAAAAAAAAGACTTTTTTTAAAACATTAATTTTATCAGGAGCAGTGATTTTAATTATGCTGTGGGTGGAAGCAGGAGCCGATGGTGACAGTAATGAAGCCACAGAAAGGAGAAAGATCGGCAGCAGGAGATCAGTGAGATGAGTCCTCTCATGCCGCTGTCCTGCCCAGTCCACCCCTGACTGCACAGATTGGGTGCTGCCGCTGGCTCCTCCTGTCTGAATAATGTGTCCAGGTTTCAGGCAGAAACATTATTGAGACCAACAGTGAAAATGGGGGCCAGGACGCCATTTATATTTACCATGGTGATCTGGGATTTGCCCATAGATACATGGAAATTCAGCTGGTTCAGCAGGGATCGGTCGCATTTCCATCCATGTGTGGTCATTGCCGGATAAAAGTCACTCGATCAGCGACTGCAGCCAATAGCTTCATCACTGATCTGTGTATTCTGAGAGTGGAGGAGCGCCCCCCCCATTGTCAGAATACAATAGTGCAGCGGGGAGGATTGCCCCATCCCCCTCCTATGTGTAGATGGGGGAATCATCAACTTATTCCCCCCTGAAGGGGTTAATGAAGGTTTTCATACTATATATTATTATTATTATACACAATTTATATAGCGCCAACAGTTTACGCAGCGCTTTACAATGTAGAGGGCGGACAACACAATTACAGTACAGTACAGTACAATACAGAATCAACACTAGCACATTTCGTAAGAACACAGCTGCTAACATGCTTTTACAAGCAGACAGTCATCAACCATCATGGCAAAAGAGCGGAATACCCACCGGGCAATTCATGAGAATCAAAAGAAATTGCTCTACATCAGCCAACTTAAACAGAGAAGGGAAGGATTTGTATGCGCGTTTCCGCCAATGCGGATATTCGCACAATCAAATTAGACATGCCAAACGTAAAGCGGCAGGCCGTAGCAGAGATAGCCTACTTCTGCAAACCCAGCCCCTAAGGGACAACAAACAAAAGGATACAGGACCTGTAAGACTCATAACCACGTTTGGGGCACAATGGGGGTCTGTACCTAAGATCTTAGAGAAACACTGGAACATACTAACCAGTAATAAGGAACTAGCTAGTCTAGTGGGTGATGGTCCTAAGATGGTTGCACGTAGAGCAAGGAGCCTGGGAGACATCCTTATGCATTCAGAGTTCGTTCGACAGCCAAACACCACATGGCTGTCTGAGTACCCTCGGAGCAAAGGGATGTTCCCCTGTACAAAATGCCAGATATGCCCCTTTGTGGACAGAACAAATACATTTTTGGATGCAGAGGGGGACAAGGAATACGAAATCAGAGACCTGATCAACTGCTCCACCACCAGGGTGATCTACATGATCACCTGCCCCTGCCCAAAGATATATAGTGGCAAGACAAAGAACTTTAAACGTGAGAATAGGGGAGCAGCTAAGAGACATTAAGAAAGAAAGGGATAGAGACCCAGAGAAAGAACAAGAAAGACCTGTGGCCAAACACTTTGCACAATGCCATCAAGGCAAAACGGATGGCTTTACAGTTAAGGGAATCTATGTTCTCAAATTTCCAGCCAGAAGAGGTGACTTTAACCAAATATTATTACAGAAAGAGAAGTGGTGGATCTATACTTTAAGATCGCTTGCACCACTAGGTATAAACACTGAGTGTAATTTACAATCCTTCCTGGATCAATAGAACGTCTCTAAAAGGAGAGGTCATTCTCGCCTCTCCCACAATATACATAGATACAATGTATCTTTACTATACTGTCTCTGTCTTTGTGTCCCCCATCTCGACCAAACCCCTCTTCCCCCTCTATGTTTCCTTAAGTTGCTGTGTAGGCTTAAATTACTACAGATGTCATATTGTATATTTTAGGGAATGATGTATCAGCGAACCCCTTTTTTGATATGGGAATAGTAGGTGGCTCAGCGTCCTTCGTTCTCTTGCCCCCCCTCCCTTTTCCCTTTCCTCTCCCCCCTATCTCCCCTTTTCCCCCCTTCCCTGTTTCTCTCCCCCGTCCCCCTACCCTCAACCTTGAAAGGGACACTATGGAGTTCAATACACTATGAACAGTAAGATGACTCGCTAATTAGATAGACCATATATGACAATGGAGATGAAAAAATCATTACTACTAAAAAAGGAAAAATAAACACGAAATGAAATAAACCCTAACAGAAAACACAAGGAAGTAGAACTACAATCTTTTTTCTTCCTTTTTCTATTTTTCGGATCGGAAAAATATTTTAATTAGAGGGACGGCTTCACCTAAGATGAATAAAAGGGAGAAGTGTTTGCCGTCCCCCTATTCGTCCAGAAGAAGCTATGTGACACACTGTTGCGAAACATGTTGACGTCACACGGTCCGTAATGCCACTTGTTTGATCCCCCAGCTGAACGGGGTGTGGAATGTTAAGTGTGGAGAGCTTTAGACTGGAAGCCGCAAGTGATCACACTCAAGCTGCTACAGCTGATGCAGGGGTGAGAGAGGAGAAAGATTTCTGCGGGAAGGTGGCTGAACCTCCGGGAACAGACAGCACGAGGGCTTTCCTTATCTGATCCCCCAGAATGTGTGTGCACACATGAAGGAACGACTGGATGAAAATAAAGCCTCCGGTCTTCCTGGAGATATAATCTTGAGCATCGGCGTTATCTACATAAATACGTTGAGACGGTAATTAGGGTTGTCCCGATACCGATACTAGTATCGGTATCGGGACCGATACCAAGCATTTGCGCGAGTACTTGTACTCGCGCAAATGCTCCCGATGCTTCACCCGATACTTTTTTTTTGTGGCCGGAGAGGGCGAGAGGAGTCAGTGGCTGGGGAGGGCGGGGGAGTGCGGGCGGAGTCTGGCTGGAGAGGGCGGACAGAGTCTGTCGACAGAGCTAGTGCAAGCGGAGTTTGGCTGGAGAGGGGGCGGGCTGAGTCTCTGAAGGAAAGTGTGGGCGGAGTCCGGCTGGGGAGGGCGGGCACAGTCGATGGACAGAGTCCGCGGGCGGAGAGCGAGTCCCTCACCTGCAGCTGAACTTGGTAAGCTGGCAGGGGTGCAGGGCGCAGCCGCATCAGGATCGGTGACCGGTGCTGTCACATTCGGTCGCCGTCAGCGGCTGAACGTCCCCACGCCCATCTTGGTACACCCTGCACTTGGCTGCAGTAAGCAGCAGCAGACATCTTGTTACACCCAGCCCGAGCTATATGGGCTGGGTGTAACAAGATGTCTGCTGCTGCTTACTTCAGCCGAGTGCAGGGTGTACCAAGATGGGCGTTGCAGCAGTTTTTTTTTTTTTTTAAATCCTGTGTCATTTTTTTTCCCCACAGCATTTCAGTGCCAGCCACCTATCAGTACCCACAAGTGCTACCTATCAGTGCAATCAGTGCCATCTACCAGTGCCACCTATTAGGTGGCACTGGTAGATGGCACTGACTGCACTGATAGGTGTCACTTATGGGCACTGATTGGTGACACTTGTGGGCACTGATAGATGGCACTGATTGCACAGATAGTGCAATCAGTGCCATCTATCAGTGCCCACAAGTGCCACCTATCACTGCTATCAGTGCCCACAAGTGCCACCTATCACTGCCCACAAGTGCCACCTATCACTGCCCACAAGTGCCACCCATCACTGCCCACAAGTGCCACCTATCACTGCCCATAAGTGCCATCTATAAGTGCCCACAAGTGCCACCTTTCAGTGCAATCAGTGCCATCTATCAGTGCAATCAGTGCCCACAAGTGCCATCAGTGCCCACAAGTGCCACCTATCAGTGCCACCTATCAGTGCCCACAAGTGCCACCTATCAGTGCCCATAAGAGCCATCTATCAGTGCCCATAAGTGACACCTTTCAGTGCCATCTATCAGTGCCCACAAGTGCCACCTATCAGTGCCACCTATCACTGCCCACAAGTGCCACCTATCAGTGCCCATAAGTGCCACCTATCAGTGCAATCAGTGCCATCTATCATTGCCAGCCACCTATTAGTGCCCATCAGCGCCAGTCACCAGTCAGTGCCCATAAGTGCCACCTGTCAGTGCCACCTATCAGTCCCCATCTTTCAAACTGTCACATGACATTGAAAAAAAAGTATCGGTAATCGGTATCGGCGAGTACTTGGAAAAAAGTATCGGTACTTGTACTCGGTCTCAAAAAAGTGGTATCGGGACAACCCTAACGGTAATGTAAAAACCCTCTCTATTCATCTATATATCAGCACTCCAATCTCGCTGTGTGTGGAGAGTATCAATCCCATCTTATGGGTTGTTGAGAATATATCAATCAATGGGAATGCTGAACTATACTTGTGGCAAATAACCAAGCACGGACACGTATGAGGTACTGATTATTATTTATTTCATACCGTTATCTGCAAACATTTAAGGAATTTAACCTTAGTTATGTTTAAGTGTCAGAACGTGCAGCTCATGGAGATAAGGACTACTCTACAGCGTTAAAAGCCATTAAGAGGTTGTTTTCTTAGCAAACCTGATGCACAAAACTCTTATCTTGGTCCAGTAGTGTATTTAGGTTTTGTGCTGCCCTAGGCCTGACTAAAATCGTGCACCCCCTAATTTAAATATGACCCACCCCTTCCTGTCAAGGCCACACCTCTTTCTGTTTAAGACCCACCCTGAAATTTTCGAGTGAGGACACTAGTTCTGAGGGCCTGGGGGGGGGGGGGGCATTGGATTCCCTTAATTTGCATAGGTTTCCTATCACTTCCTGTTTGGCTATGGGGCAGGAAGTGAAGGAAAATCTCTGCAATGGGACAGGGATGGTAAAAAATAAACTGACAGGGGCTATAACCCTCCCTTACTCTATCCAAAATGGAAAAAAGTGTTGCCTATAGTTCTACGTTAAGCACAAATTTCTGATAATTTTATGGAGAGGACTAAGAAGATATAACCATGCCAATGGTACAGCAGAAAACATATAGCACAGTGAGGAAGGTTTGTGGTCCAGGATGATAGGACAGTCAAAATTAGAAGCAGCGCCCCCCCCCCCCCCCCAGTTGCGGAATGCCGGCCGCCCGCATACCGGAAGCAGTGTGGCCGCTTTATGGGGGCACTAGACTCATATTCTTCTCAGCCCAGTCCACCCCATAAGACTGGCGCTACACTAACAGTGTAGCGCAAGCCGGCGGGGACTTTTTTCGTGCTGCCCCCCTGCAAAGTGCTGCCCTAGGCCTGGGCCTTGTTGGCCTAGGCCAGGATACAGCGTTGTCTTGGTCACACCATACATGGAATGCAGTAATTCATCTGGAGAAGCAGCAATGACTTCTCTGCTTTTTCTTGCACTTTGATTACAGCAACTCTATGGGAATTTTCAGCCAGCAAATAAGAAAGACGTTTTATTAAGACTATCACAATTTATTTATCAATTAATGTTTTCACTTTTTTCTATTTAGGTCTTTTTTTCAATCTGCAAATCTAATTTTTTTATGCCGGCATCAATTCCAGTTACATTGCTTTGACCCTATACCCACACCTGCTATTCCCATCTCCACCCCCGGGGGGCCACATATGTTTTGAATGCCCCATTCATATTTAATCTTTTGGTTTAAAATTCATATAGCGGGGTTTTTCCGCTGGACTTTCTAGACAGATGTGGCTTTACAGGTGTCCGGACTATCTTTCTTTATTGTCTGTGTATTCTTTGTATTTGTCCTTGTGTATGTCTGTTGTTGCACCCACTGTAATTGTTTTTCCGCATGGTGCGATGTTGATTGCTATCTAGCTGGACTGGTCTTTACTAGCTCTAGTTCAAAGCAGGATTTTACACTTTGTATGTGACAATAATAATTTTTGATACCTTAATAAAAAATCTTTATTTTACATTTTTTGTTTTTTATTGCCCAACACTGCCAATAGTAGCCGTCTTGTTTTCCCCTGGGGGGACCACTCTGTTCGGTTCAAACAAAAGGGGAAAAAACTTTTTGGTATATGCAGCAATTTTGGCTACGGCAGAAACCCACACTGGGGAGAGGCAGAGAACCAATTGTCACCTATTTTATGACTATCATACAGTGGATGCTATGCACTATTTTTCTTTATGCAGTAAGGTACAGGAGGGCCCTGCTCGTACAGCTTACATTCTAAAGGGAGGGGTGGTGGTACAAAAGGTAATAGCTGCAGAGAATTTGATGGGGGTGGCTTGGGGATAGTTGTTAGGTGGGTGTGGGATAGGCTTCCCTGAAAAAATTAGTTTTCAGGGATCTCCTGAAGGTGGACGAGGTTATGGGCTGATCGTACATACTGGGGCAGGGAGTTCCAGAGGATGGGAGAGGCTCTGGAAAAGTCCTGAAGGCGAGCATGGGAGGAGGTAACAAGGGAGCTAGAGAGCAAGAGGTCCTGGGAGGAGCGGAGGGGACGATTTGGGCGATATCTGCAGATGAGGTTGGTGATGTAGTGGATGGTCTTGTATGTTGTAGTTAGTATTTTGAATTTTACATAGTGGGGTAGGGGAAGCCAGTGAAGGGATTGGCAGAGAGGAGCAGCAGTCACAGATCAGTTAGTGAGGTATATTAGTCTAGCAGCAGAATTCATAATAGACTGAAAGGGGAGGAGCCTGTGTAAGAGTATGCCATTAAGGAGAGTTGCAGTAGTCAAGGCTGGGAAAAAATCAAAAAGTGAATAAGTTGCTTTGTGGTGTCATTAGTCAGGAAGGGTCGAATTCTGGAGATGTTGCGGAGGTTAAGGCGGCAGGATTTAGCCAGAGATTGAATATGGGGGCTGAAGGAGAGGTCTGAGTCAAGGATTACACCCAGGACCCTGGCATGTGTGGAGGGACCAATGATCGTGTTGTTTATATTAATGGTGAGGAAATATAACAAGCTCAGTTTTAGAAAGATTGAGTTTGAGGAAGTGGTGCGACATCTATACCGATATGTCACTCAGTAAGTTTGATATCCGTGAGGAGATGGAGGGGGTGAGCTGAGCAGTGGAGAGATAGATCTGGGTGTCGTCGGCATAAAGGTGGTATTGGAAGCCATGGGAGGTTAACAACTGGCCCAGGGAAGAGGTATAGAGTGAGAATAGGAGAGGCCCAAGGATGGAGCCTTGGGGTACCCCAACAGAAAGAGGAAGAGGAGCGGAGGAGATGGAGTTGTAAGTGACACTGAAAGTGCGCTGAGATATGTAGGAGGAGAACCAGGATAAAGCAGAATCACGGAGGCCAAGGGAGTGTAATTTGCTGAGGAGGAGCAGGTGGTCAACGGTGTCAAAGGCAGCAGAGAGGTCTAAGAATACGAGTATAGAGTAATGGTCATTGGTTTTAGCAGTTAATAGGTCATTGGTGAGTTTTAGTAGGGCAGTTTCAGTAGAATGTTGTGGGCGGAAGCCGGACTGTAGAGGGTCGAGAAGGTTGTTGTCTGTGAGGTAGCGACTCATTCGGTCATGGACAAGGCATTCGATGAGCTTGGAGGCAAACGGGAGCAGGGAGATGGGTCTTAAGTTATTCAAGCAGGTGGGGTCTAGTGAGGGTTTTTTAAGTATGGGGGTAACCAGTGCATGTTTAAGCGGGGGAAGGAAAGGTGCTGGAGGAGAGGGAGAGGTTGAAGATGTGGGTTAGGGAGTTAAGGATAGAGCTGGAAGGTGGTCACAGTAATTAACCCCTTCCTTACTGGGCACATATACCCCCTTCCTGCCCAGGCGAAATTTCAGCTTTCAGCACTGTCACGCTTTGAATGACAATTGCGCGGTCGTGCGACGTGGCTCCCAAAAAAAATTTACATCCTTTTTTTCCCACAAATAGAGCTTTCTTTTGGTGGTATTTGATCACCTCGGCGGTTTTTATTTTTTGCGCTATAAACAAAAATAGAGCGACAATTTTGAAAAAAAAACAATATTTTTTGATTTTTGCTATAATAAATATCCCAATTTTTTTTTATATTTTTTTCCTCAGTTTAGGCCGATACGTATAGCGTTTACAAAATAGGGGACTGTTTTATGGCATTTTTATATATATATATATATATATATATTTTTTTATTAGTAATGGCGGCGATCAGTGATTTTTTTTGTGACTGCGACATTATGGCGGACACATCGGACACTTTTGACACTATTTTGGGACCATTCACATTTATACAGCGAACAGTGCTATAAATATGCACTGATTACTGTATAAATGTGACTGGCAGGGAAGGGGTTAACCACTAGGGGGCGGGAAGGGGTTAAATGTGTTCCCTGGAGTGATTGTTACTGTGGGGGGGAGGGGAGTGACTGGGGGAGGAGACCGATCTGTGTCCCTATGTACAAGGGACACAGCATCAGTCTCCTCTCTCCCTGACAGGACATGGATCTCTGTGTTTACACACAGAGATCCACGTCCTGCCTCTGTAACTGCCGATCGCATGTACCTGGCGGACATCGCGGCCCCCAGGCACGCGCATCGGCATTGCAGTAACGCGCCGGACACGTGCGCGCGCCGCCGGCGGCGCTCGCATGCCCCCCAGTGGCCAAATTAGAGGAGGCCGTATAATAACAGCCTCCCGGCATTTGACAACCACCTTGCGGCCGTATATACTCGTACGGCGGGCGCGAGGTGGTTAATAGGGGACAGGGTCCAGGGGACAGGTAGTGAGGTGGGCCATGGAGAGGAGTTTATAAACTTCATCTGTGGTAACTGGGCAAAAGGAGGAGAGTATTGCGTGTGGTGTTGGACCCGATGTGTTGGGTAGGGGAGGAATTTGAATGCTGGATATCTCCTTGCGAATTGTGTCTTTGAAATGGTTGGCAATCTGTTTCAGCGGTAATTAAGTTGGTGGGTGGGGGGTAAATATGTGTGTATCATCATCTGCTGGAGATAAAAGACGTCACAGTGACTATGGAGGAAGAGGACGGACATGACGGGGTTACTGGGTGTAAATAGAAAATAAGATCTTATTACCTCCTCTGCTGCCACTTCCAGTAACGTCTCCTCTCTACTTCCTCCCGACTCACCTCTCACCCGGAACTTCCTGTCTGTACCTGACATCACTTCCTGTCTTCCACAGAGACTTCTTGTCTGCCACTTTGTGGAGTTCAGAGGAACTACAGCCCAGAGAAACGTCTCGTAGTGTGAACACGGCCTTGTGCTGTGTGTGTATGTACTGTATATCCTTATAGATGGGGCATCTCCACTCCCACCAAGGGGGATAGAAATATATTACTGCTCGGGGGGAGACATTTTGGCTCCTTCCTTTGATTTTGCAGTAAAATTGATTGCAGATTTAGTCATGTAGAAAATCTGTTATATGGATATTTACATAGTTGCCGACAGTCCCGAATTTCCCGGGACAAGCACGATTTTTGGACCCTTGTCCCGAATTGGGCTTGTCCCGATTCGGGACAAGCCCAATTCTTTTTGTCCCGTTTTGTCCCGGTAAATTCGGGAATGTTTAGGGCTTAAAACGGCGGCGGCTACACCAAAATGGCCGCCGCCGCCGCCACAAGTGCTATTTTCTCTGACCTCTAGTGTGAGGAGAGGGGCAGCCAATTGCGGCTCTCTCTCTTTCGGCGGCCCCTCCCTTCCTTCACACAGAGACCAGATTGTGATCCTCATCCGGCCGCTCAGCTGCCGCCGATGCCGCTCTTCCCCTCCCTCTTAATATGCTGCCTTTACCTTGCCGCCTGCAGTGTCGGATGTCCTCAGAGTGGAATGAGCTCAGGTTAGGAGAGGAGGATCCCACTACAAGCACAGCACCACCAGCCTCGTCCACAAAGTAAGTCCAGCAGCAGCTCATCGCACACCAACTAAGTGCTTCTGTGTCCTCCGCACACACACAACATGCGGGAGGCAATGGCTGCAGATCGCTCACTCCAGAGTCCTGCAATGTATGCTGCCTGGGCTCATCTGAAAGGGGGTGGGTGCTGGGAGGCTTTACTTTGCACTCAATCCTATGGCAGGCTCATCATGCTGGAAGGCTGTGGGGTGGTCCTCTGATCTCCAGGTAGGGAGGGGGTGTAACCCATGGAAGTCCCTTCACATGGAGGGGGTCCTTCGCTCCTGCTGGCCCTGGGACCCAGATCAGGTAGATTTTGCAATATCCCCCCCACCTCCCTCTTCCAGACTTTTTTTTAGCAGTGCCCTATGGGGCCAACCCTCCCCATCCTCGGCGATCGTCCATCTTCTGTCACAAAAATCTGTAATATAAGAATAAATAGAAACATCCCATTCAATTTGTATTTAACTACTTGCCCTCTGACTTCTGTGTCCCCATGATGAGCCCCCACCACACTTCTGTCAGAAGTGTGGTGGGGGCTCATCATGGGGACACAGAAGTGTGGTGGGGGCCCTGATGGGGTCACAGAAGTGTGGTGGGGGCCCTGATGGGGTCACAGAAGTGTGGTGGGGGCCCTGATGGGGTCACAGAAGTGTGGTGGGGGCCCTGATGGGGTCACAGAAGTGTGGTGGGGGCTCTGATGGGGTCCCAGAAGTGTGGAGGGGGCTCTGCTGGGGGCACCTGATGTAAGGAGGGACTCTGCTGGGGAGGCCATCTGGTGGCAGGTGACACGCTTCCACTGATTCGGCATTATATTATGGTGTGTTGAATGATTTCATTTTATATTACAATGTAATAATAGGAATAATGCGCTTCAATCATCCTGACGCCATAACAACCATGGTGCCGGGATGATTGAAGCGTCAACATCAGGTGTTTTGGAGTATCTTTATCTGCCGATTTTGTTAAACTTTCTGGAATACACACATTTCTATTGTGGTGTAGGATCTGGCTTCTTCCTTTCTTCCTTCCTTTCTTCCTTCCTTCCTTTCTTCCTTTCTTTCTTCCTCTCGGGCTCAAACCACACCCCTTCTGAGCCACTCCCATTTATGCCACGCCCACTATCACACGTAAACCACGCCCATTTTCCGCCACAACGCACTGCGCGCGCGGCATTTTATGATTCGGGTGTGACACGCCTACAGACGGATGCCCCGCCTCCTAATTATGACAAGGCTCCGCCTCCATGCAAAAAAAAGTGTCCCTGTTTTTTTTTTTGCAATGTTGGCAACTATGTATTTAGCGCCCTTAGGGTTGCAACCTCATCCCTTTAAACTAGGGTTGTCCCGATACCGATACTAGTATCGGTATCGGGACCGATACCAAGCATTTGCGCGAGTACTTGTACTCGCGCAAATGCTCCCGATGCCCAGTCCGATACTTTTTTTTTTTCAGAGGGGGTGGAGAGCGGGGGGCGGAGAGCAGGACGGAGAGCGTGGCGGGGGGGCGGAGACCAGGGCGGAGAGTGGGGCGGGGGGCGGAGACCAAGGCGGAGAGCGGGGCAGAGAGTGGGGCGGGGGGCGGAGACCAAGGCGGAGAGCGGGACGGAGAGTGCGGCAGGGGTCGGAGACCAGGGCCGAGAGCGAGTTCCTCACCTGCAGTTGAAACTGGTAAGCTGGCAGGGGTGCAGGGCGCAGCCGCATCAGGATCGGTGACCGGTGCTGTCGCATTCGGTCGCCGTCAGCGGCTGAACGTCCCCACGCCCATCTTGGTACACCTTGCACTCGGCTGCAGTAAGCAGCAGCAGACATCTTGTTACACCCAGCCTGAGCTATACGGGCTGGGTGTAACAAGATGTCTGCTGCTGCTTACTTCAGCCGAGTGCAGGGTGTACCAAGATGGGCGTTGCACTAGTTTTTTTATTTTAAATCCTGTGTCATTTTTTTTTCCCGCAGAATTTCAGTGCCAGCCACCTATCAGTACCCACAAGTGCTACCTATCAGTGCAATCAGTGCCATCTACCAGTGCCACCTATCAGGTGGCACTGGTAGATGCCACTGATTGCACTGATAGGTAGCACTTGTGGGCACTGATAGGTAGCACTTGGTGGCACTGATTGCACTATCAGTGCTGTCAGTGCCCACAAGTGCCATCTATCAGTGCCACCTTTCAGTGCCACATATCAGTGCCCACAAGTGCCACATATCAGTGCCCACAAGTGCCACCTATCAGTGCCCACAAGTGCCACCTTTCAGTGCAATCAGTGCCATCTATCAGTGCCCATAAGTGCCATCTGACAGTGCCCATAAGTGCCACCTATCAGTGCAATCAGTGCCATCTATCAGTGCCAGCCACCTATTAGTGCCCATCAGAGCCAGTCACCAGTCAGTGCCCATAAGTGCCACCTGTCAGTGCCACCTATCAGTCCCCATCTTTCAAACTGTCACATGACATTGAAAAAAAAGTATCGGTAATCGGTATCGGCGAGTACTTGGAAAAAAGTATCGGTACTTGTACTCGGTCCTAAAAAAGTGGTATCGGGACAACCCTACTTTAAACCCGAACACACATTAATCACACAGGTTCTGTGGCTGATTAAGGTGGTAATTAAACTCACTTGGTGCCTTATCTGCATTAAATTAGCCTCAGAACCCGTGTAATTCATATGTGTTCAGGTTTAAAGGGATGAGGTGGCAACCCTAAGCGCCCTGCTCCCAATGACCAGGCACTATGTTAAATTTAGTGAGTGTCTGAGCCGATAGTTGGCTCAGACTTTATTGATTAATGCTAAATCAGCCTCTGTTCTGGATGTGGCTGTGCCTGAAAGGATTTTCCCACTGTTGCCTGTAGGTGGCGATACCACCACAGGCCAATGTTGGAACGAAGGCAAGCTATGGTGTATTAAGTGTCTTTTACCGGGAACAGCCCAGTGGGAGTGGTCTCCCCACTGGGCATGCTGGGGAAGGATACTTAAGGGGCAGACGCCATTTTTTGGGGTCCTTCGCCTCGTGGCCCTCCTGGCGCGAGGTATGTGTAGTGTGATTTTTAGCCTCGGGGCAACGTTGGCACGAGGCTTCATTTGTACCAAATAGGCCTAGCTATCCTGACTGGGGCCTATGATTTCAAAGGAATCCCAAGCTGTCCGTCTTACTAGAGGGAGCTACTTAATGGAGGAAACCAGGGGAGGACCTGCCCCGGAGGATACCAAGCAGAAGGCTGATGTCTCGGGATAGGCCTGGTGACCCTATTAAGGGAGGATCTACAGCTCGAGTTATCCCACAGTTTCACTGGGTCGGCTTAAAGGTTCTTTAACTGTATCCCTTCCTTCCAACAAGTAAAACTGCATAATGCCTTATTGTCCTTATAATAGTTACGCAACACCGCCACCTAGTGGTAGTGCCAACGTCAGAACACTCATCCCAACAGAAACTTTTCCTCTGTACTGCAGGGTAAAACTTCCTCTTCTTCTTGATCTGTGACCCTAAACTGTCTAAAACCCTAAAGTCCTTGTTATCTTTGCGGTAGGGAGAGAGGGAAGAACAACAAAACGGCAACAGCTCCCGCTACTCCAAAGAGTAGACTACCCTTTAACTTAGGGCAAAAGTTCCTGGGTTTTCAAGAAGAATTTATTTAAAAAAAACAAAGAGTCTTGTCTCTCACAGGTAGCAGTGTAGGTCAGGCAACACCAACGGCTTCCAATGTCTATCAAAGGTGTCTATGTGATACTCAACATCATCCTTGTCTTTCCTACAAATGAGTACCTTGTCTGCATGGATGTGCCGACCCAACATCCAGGCAGCTTTACAGTCCTTAAACCACAGAGTGGCCGCGGGTGAACATGAGAAGTATCTCCTGGCCTGGGGTACTTTGATGTGTGTCCACACAAAGTCCTCGTACCACCGATGTCTACAGGCCTCCACTTCAAATAAAAGTTCCTTTGGTTAGTACGGGTACTCCCACCCATACTCGCTGGCAACTCTTTGTTTGAAAAGTCTCTGCAGCCGGGACAGTGGCGGCATGGTAGCACGGTCTCTCGCGCCAGGCAAGACGATGGCTTCAGGGTGCCGAGGTACTTTAACTACCTCCGGACCAGTTGCAGGGGCCCGCAGCGACACCCGACTCGTCTCGGCTGTTGAAACTGGTGCCTCAAATGATGGAGGAGCAGGCAAGGGGACAGATCCCTCCTCAGGCTCGGAAGCCACCACCCGGGGTGTATTTTCCCCAATGGACATGGGTGAGTCCCTAGCACTACGGGACAAGGACAGGGACATCTTATCCCATCCCTTTCTCTCGAACAATTCATCAATGGCGGTGTCATCACCCGCATCAGAGATGGACTCCAGATCGGAGGTGTCATATTCCTCTGCAGGAAGGTAACTCCTGGCACAGGACAAATCACCCCCTCTAGCTGATTCACTTACATGTGAATCCCCAAAGCTAGGGGCCTTTAACAGAGTCTCTTCCCCCGGCTTACCTCGGCTTAAAGAAGAACCAGGATGTCCGGGACTTTTCCCTTCGGAGGCATCCGTTCCGAGTAAGCCCTGGGGTGTTCCGCCACCACGGCCGCGGGAAGCTTTCATGAACCCGATCTTCCTCTTGGGCGGTGGGAGAAAGGACTCCGTACTAACCGAAGCAGCATCCTCCGGTCTCTCACTCGCTACGAGCTCCTTTGTGACTTCCTCCGAAGTCCCGTAAGTGTGCGCAGGGGTGGCTGTATAAGCTCTGATTCCTCCTTTCAAAATGGTGGCGCCCGTAAGGCAATTGAGGTGGAAGGCCCGAGGCTTTTCCGTAGGTTGCTCGACCTCAAATATAAATTCCTTACAGTTCTCACATCGCCCGAATGGCTTTAGATGAACCACCAGTCCCGAGCAGCCGGGACAAATCACTCCGAGGGCCTCCACATCTTTGCAAACGTAGAGGGCAAATCTTCCCCGGGGCTTGAGCCGAATCCCTGTATCTGTTAAAGTAGCAGCGCATGAAGTCATCTTCATTGTAGTAGTAGCCGGAACCCATGAGGCATGAGACGCCTGTAACGACACCCCCAAATACGAAAGGGGTTAACGCCGTTTTAGATATCTTCCCTCTCCTGGACACAAATTCACTGTCGATCCTCCACAGTCAGACGACCACTTCCCATAGGAATTAATCCTTCTGAAAGAACGAGACGCACTCTGTATCTTTCCAGGATAGACTCAGTTTATTGAAAAAACATTGTAACTTTTATACACATCCAATACTGCATTAACCTAAAATGAACAATGGTCCGGCTCCACCCACAACATAACAAGACCCAATACACATTATTTTGACGTCTGTTAGGAGACAACAGGTCCTAATCCCCTTTTAGTTTAAATGACTAAATGACTATGCATGACCTGTTAGGCTAGCTTTTGTCTCCCAATCAAAAGACTTTACACAATAGAAACATAACGACCTTCAATGCACATCTCCCAATGAAAGGATTTGTAGCCTGTCTGTCTGAGTACAATACACACAAGTATAGAGTTAATTATCCCTATTCACACTAAAAGGGTCTTCGGAAGCCCTTCTAGATTCATTTACATCACAACAGGCAGGTAACACATCTCTCAATTAACCTGTTGAGTTCAGAATAAAACAACCAGTACATATTGTGGACTAATATTACTATTTCAATTTCAAGCAATCCAAGCCATATTCTTAATGTCCATTGTTTCCTGGCTCACCCTGTGTCCAAAGTGACCCCCTTGTCACACATCTCCCTTTTCGGCAGGAGACTAACACAGGAGGAGACCCCAGACGGGTTGATTCCGAAGTTAGTCCGTAGTTCCATTCTTCTAATGTCCGGATAACCCATCAACATTGATCTAGGAGCCCGGGAGGATGTCTGTTTGCCGGGACAACTCATCAGCATTGCCATTTTGCTTACCGGGTCGGTAGCTGATGGTGAAGTTGTAAGGTTGTAGGGCTAAGCTCCACCGCAGCAACCTGCCATTGTCTCCGGAGACCCGGTTAAGCCAGACCAATGGGTTGTGGTCGGTGACAAGTGCAAATTCCTGTCCGTATAAGTAAGGGTTCAACTTTTTAAGGGCCCAGACCAGGGCCAAACACTCCTTCTCCACTGCCGCATAGCTCACTTCCCGGGGTAATAGCTTTCTACTCAGGTATGCAACAGGGTGTTCTCCTCCATCCTCCCCAACTTGGCTCAGTACAGCCCCCAGTCCAAACATGGAAGCATCTGTGTGGACAAGAAAACGTTTGTTAGGTACTGGGGCAGCCAAGACAGGGGCATTTACAAGTGCTTGCTTGAGGGCTAGAAACGCTGTTTCACAAGCTGGAGACCACAGGACCTGCCTAGGTAAATTCTTTTTCGTCAGGTCAGTTAGGGGTTTGGCGATAGCACTATAATTAGGGACAAAACGTCAGTAGTACCCTGCAGTCCCCAAGAAAGCTAATACCTGGGTCTTAGTACAGGGCATGGGCCAGTTAGCTACTGCCTCTACCTTGGCTGGCTCTGGTCTCTGGTTCCCACAATCCACTCGGTGTCCCAGGTACTGCACCTCCGCCATACCTAGATGGCACTTGTCTGGTTTCAAGGTCAGGCCTGCGGCCCGAATTTGGTCCAGAACCACCCCTACGTGAACCAGGTGCTCCTCCCAAGACCCACTGTAGATCGCAATGTCATCCAGGTATGCACATGCAAAATCCTGGAAGCCATCGAGGAGCCTATCCACCATACGTTGGAAGGTGGCCGGGGCATTTTTCATCCCAAATGGCATGACCTTAGACTGGTACAGGCCAAATGGGGTAACAAATGTCGACTTGGGGATAGCATCCTCGGCCAGGGGGATCTGCCAATAACCTTTACACAGGTCTATTGTAGTTAAATAACGTCCCCTGGCTATACGATCTAGCAGTTCGTCTACCCTGGGCATCGGGTAGGCATCGGTGGTGGTCTTCTCATTGAGTCGCCTGTAGTCCACGCAGAACTGGGTAGTTCCGTCTTTCTTAGGCACCAGGACTACAGGCGAGGCCCAAGGGCTGTCAGACGGCTCAATGACTCCTAACTGAATCATCTCCTGTATCTCCTTCCGCATTTCTTCTCGGACTGCTTCAGGGATACGGAAGGGGGGATGTCGAAGGGGTGCTTGTCCAGGGGTCTCTACCTTATGCACAGCCAGGGTCGTATAGCCCGGTTTTGGGGAGAACGTCGCCTGTTTCTCCCACAGAAGCCGCTTAGCCTGTTCCTTCTTTGTGGGGCTTAACCGGTCCCCTAGCTGTACAAGGCTAATGAGGTCAGTCTGGGGCTCTCTCTCTAGTAAGTCAGGGAGGGGTAAACCTTCTGGGTCGTCCGCAGCAGGGGCCGGCCATCTTTGTCACGGGGTCGAGTCCCAGGCACCTTCAGCCTGTGGGCGGTGGTTCGTGTCGGTTCTCTAGGCGGGCCTAGGCCTAGAGGACAGCCGGAGGTCGTGTTCCATCCCAGGTACCTTTAGCCTGGGGTGAGGTACTCGGATGGAGGTCTGGAGCTCAGTGCCCAACACTGAGTTCCGCGAGGGAAGGAGATCCTAGGGAACCCCAGGAGTGGGTACCCGAATCCGGAAGGTGTAATGGACCGGGGGGAGCTCCTCACTCGAAGACCTGGTGCAGCATATTGCCAGTGACGGGTGAGCCTCTCATCGGAGACCGCCTGGAAGGAAATCCCCCCCCCCACTCGGAGACCGCAACTCACTTTCAGGGAGGAAAGTGGAGAACACATTGTGTCTGGGCCTACTCGCATCCACACCTTCTTTTCTGTTCTGTTTCTACAAGAGAGTTCAACTGAGTGTGTTCATTCGAGAAGAATAAAGGAGTGTTGAACTTTAATGGTGTGGGGCTCATTTCCTGACAGACATTGTTCAAGGTAACTCTTGGTGGAGGCTCCAGGTGCACAGCACTGACCCGAAGGTAAAAGAACTTTGCTTATATCACACTGACACCTGTGGTGAAGGCCAGGCGTGGTGTCCCCGCTCCCTTCCCCTCTGAAAGGTACCCCTAGACAAGAGACAGATGAGCTGAAGAACAAGAGGGGAGTGAGGAGGGCGCTACACGTGGGGGCTCGGGTCCGGCATAGTGTTTGTGCACCACAGAATTGAACGTGTCTGCTGGAAGAGTTACGAGTAGGCAGGCCTTCATTGGCCAAAGTGCATCCCTGCTCGAAGTCGTGAACATGACCCAATGAAGGGAAAGGCCCGCGCAGAAGAGTGGAAAAAGGGGGAAGTTCAGCCGTGTGAAGTACTACACGTGGGGGCTTCTATTGCACTGCGCCACCAGGCACACCCCCATCGCTTAGTTCGTGGGCGTGACTCAGAAACAGAAAAGAAGAAAAGCCCGCGAACTGGAGCAAAGGGGAGGAGTCCAATACGTGTGAAGGACTACACGTGGGACGTTGGCGCAAAAACTTTGCAGTGTGCGATGGATCAGCAACAGGTCGCCATGTTCGGACATACATCGTGGATTCCAGTTCACCCTTCCACCACGACATTGACTGCTGCTGCTCCGGTAACAGATACGGGGATCCGGCCAAAGCCAAGGGGTCAATTCGCCCTGTATTCGTGCATGGACGTTGAGGCCCTGTGTGTGATTTGTCCCGGTTGTTCGGGACTGGTGTGCCAACTGAAGCCATTCGGGCGATGCGAGGCCTGTGGGGAGTTCCTGTTCGAAGTGGATCCGGCGGTTGAGAAGCCGAGAACCATCTACCCTGGCCGTGCTACGGGCAACACCACTCAGAGAGGAGGACTCACTGCTTTGACAGCCATCCCTGCGCACACTGCAGCGACCGCGGAGGAGGTTGTAAAAACTCAACGGGAGAAATCCGAGGATGCTGACTCGGTCACCACGATCTCACAGCGTCCACCACTGAAGAGAAAGACCGGCATGGTAGCCCCGACCAGCGGTTGTGGTGGACCGTCTCGCCCGCTTAAGCCCGGCCCGGATGGATCCGTCGACAAGAGTTCCGGACATCCCGTTTCGAGTAAAGGCCGAGGTAAGCCTGGCGGAGAGATTTGGTGTGTGGGAAGAGGTGAAAGCTCAGTCTCCACTACAGGGTACCTGCCTGCGGAGGAGTGTGACACCTCTGACCTGGAGTCGCTCTCGGACATGGGAGACGACGTTGCGATAGACAAACTGTTTGCCGAGAAGGGCTGGGACAAAGTACCTCTCGCTTCATCCCGGAGAACCAGGGATCCACCCATGTCTACAGGGGAAAGTACACCCCGGGTGGAGGCACCAGCGCCTGAAGAGGAGTCCCGTCCCCAGCCTGGCTCTACATCCCCGGTGCCATCTGTACCGAAGACCGGGGAAAAGAGACTGTTACTGCGGGCCCCAATGCCCAGATCAGATGTGATCAAGGTCCCTCGCCACCCGGACTCAATCGTTTTGCCTGGCGAAGGTGACAAAGCTACCATGCCTCCTTTGGCGAGACTACAATGCCTATTTGGCCAGAAGGTTGCTGCGGAGTACGGATGGGAGTATCCATACTTGTCGAAGGAATTGCTCTATGAGGTGGAAGTGTGTCGGGAGCGCTGGTACAATGACTTTGTGTGGACCCACCTTCAGGTTCCCCACGCCCGCAGGTACCTGGCATGCTCTCCAAAGGCCTCTCAACGTTTTAAAGACTGCAAGGCAGAGTGGATGTTGGGACGGCACATCCATGCAGACAAGGTGTTGATCCGGCGCAAGGAAGGAGAAGATGTAGAGTATCATCTGGAGACCATGGATCAACACTTGAAGCCACTTGTTCTGCCGCATCCCCGTTTTTACCTGTAGGAGAGAAAAGACTCTGTTCTTGTTATGCTGCTGAAATTTTTTGGGGCTTGTTGCCTTTGTGCCCAGAGGAATGAAGGACTGTTCCTGTTGTTCTTCACCTTTCCTACAAGAGATCACAGACTCTGCAGTAGATAGGGTCAAAGTAGAAGAGGAAAAGTTCCACGAGTGCAGTTACCGCGGTGCTGTCACCAGGTGGCAGTGTTGTGCAACGTTAAACACTTTTCACGCACTCACTCTTTGGAGAAAAGGGATTTCTTCCAGGAGAAGTTTCTTTTCTCTCACACGAATACATGTGTTAGGGTTATATGTGTTAATCCCTTTTCTTTCCCTCTGCAGGAGAGCATCCCATCAAGACCACTGAGTATGGGGTGGTTCTTAGTCAGGATGGGTGGGAAAAGTAAAATGTGATTCAAAGTTATGGTCTAATGCTGTTGTTTTTCTATTCTTTCTGTATTCCCTTTTTATTACAGGGCTCAGACACAAAGAGAGTCCTGGAGCAGAGACAGAAGAAAATGAGCGGAGGGACGGCATGACAGGTGGGGCAGGCAGCAGCCTAATAGAGCTGTGGTCCCTTTAAGAAAAGGGGAGTGGTCGTGGGGTGAGAGAGGAAGGGAAGCTCAGTCAGGCAGGGAGGAAGTGACGTTTTCTCACTATTCCTCCATTAGTCACGAGGAGAAAAGCTTCCTGACTGGGCCATGGCTGCTGTTTCAGAGCTGGTGGAGCAATTGCGGGCCGTGGTGGCTGCACAAGGGGCAGAGTGGCTGCGGGATCAAGTGGCTGCAGTATTAGATGAGTGGGCGGCGGCGCCCGCCAGGGGGGATCGCTCCAGTGCGCTAGGCGGTCTAGGCCGCCTGAGCGGTACAGTCCGGACGCATCCCCTGAGTATGGCAAGTTCCGTCCGGAGACCCGACAGGGGCCCTCCAGCTGCATCCCCTTGCCGCACGCAGCCGGCGCTGGCAGGGGGGGCCGGGAGGAATCCACGCCGTGGACGGAGTTCGGCGGTGGGGGAGACGAGTGGCCCTCTTGCCCCTCCCCCGCCCGCGCGTCGGAGATGCGGTGACGTCGCGGCCGAGGCTGCGGATGATGCCCGGAGCAGCCGTGCGGCCCAGCGTGGAGGACCCAGTTCGCGGGCCAGTGGCCGGGAGTCGGTGGCGGTCAGGGGTCCGGCAGAGTCAGCGGGACGATCGGTGAGGAGTTTGCGCCAAGGGTGAATGACGGGGGACGAGCGGATGACACTCGTGCCAGGGGGCGGACCCGCAGTCCGTCGGTGGAGGTCGTGAGTGGGTCGGGTGTGCCAGGATCGAGAGGGCGTGATGCACAGCCACGACAGCCCTTACCACACGGGTCGCGTCCGCACGGTGTGCAGTGTGCAGCCAGCGCTTGTGCCGGCAGAATCGGATGACGACAGGTCGGAGGGTGAGCTGTCCGGGTCAGACGGTGGCGAGGACTCGGGACAACGGGCTTCGATGGAGACCAGTTCTGCGGCTCGTGGACCCAGTCCAAGGCAGCCCGGTAAGTCTAACTCTTCTGCTGTTATTTGTTCACTATTACAGGATTTACTGGGTCAAGGTTGTGTTGGGGGGGGTTTAAGCACGGGGGGTCACCCGGGGCGCGTTCTGCCCCGCCGAGGCAGAGGGCAGCAGGGGAGACGCAGGATTTGTGGTCTGGGTTGGAGGATTTGGTCAGGCGTTTTAAGCCAGGCGGGGGCGACACGGTGTCGCCCACGGCAGCGTGGGGGCAAACAGGGGGTTCGTCTCAGGCAGCGGGGCCTTCTGGGACAACGTTAGCTCCGGGCGAAAAAGTGGTGGAGGTGTCAGGGGAGGGGCAGGCCCCATTAGAAGGGGGGGCTGCCACGACAAGTGGGCAGGTGGTTGCGGGGGAGAAGAACAAGGAGGCGGTCAGGCTGGCGGATGCCGCTAAGAACGAGATCTATATTTGTTTTGAGGCACCGTTAGGAGCTCACCTCAAGCCGGAAGTCAGAGAGAAGCTTTGGAAGGGTGAGTATGTGGAGATCTTCACGTTGCTCCCCTTGGACAAATTTAACATGGATAGGGTGAGGCCGGAAGAGAGCAAGAAGGAGGATGAGGAGAAGAGGCGTTATCGTCTTATACCCCGTACATTCACCAATTGGTTGCAAGCATTTGCAATCATGGCCTGTGTGATAGGGGAGAAGGCCCCGGAACATTGTTCTGGGCTGTTCATTTACTTGGAGGCGGTTAGTGAAGCATACAGGACGTATGGTGGCGTAGCTTGGTTGAGGTATGATGAACAGTTCCGGCAAAGGATGGCCATGAGACCGGGAATGCGATGGGATCACAAGGACATCAACTTGTGGATGCGGTTGATGACAGCGTCGCGGCCTCCAATCAGTTTTTTCAGGGGGGGGTCGGAGCTGCTGCGGCCTCAGGACAACCGACCGAAAAAAATGGGGCTACTGCTGGCAGTTCAATGAGGGCACGTGCAAGTACGGGACAAGCTGTCGCTTCAAGCACGTGTGTTCAGGATGTGGGGGTAGCCACGCTTTTTCAAAATGCTTTAAGCGAGGCAAGGGTCGCCTCGGAGATTCTGCGGGAAAAGGGAATGACGCCAATTCAGGTGGAAAGGATGCTTCCTTTTCTCAATAGGTATCCCGACAGGGGTGCCGCTAAGTTGTTAGAGGAGGGTTTCGCCAGTGGTTTCAGGATTCCTTGTGCGCCGTTTGCAGTCCCCCCGGCAGCTAAGAACCTCCGGTCTGCCTTGCTCCAACCCTTGGTGGTTTCTGAGAAGCTGGCTAAGGAAGTACAGTTGGGGCGCATGGCTGGACCGTTTATGGGGGCGCCTATGCCTGATTTGGTGGTTTCTCCCTTGGGGGTTGTCCCCAAGAGGGAACCTCAAAAATTTCGATTAATTCACCACCTTTCCTTTCCTAAGGGTGGGTCGGTTAATGATGCTCTTGCGCCGGAGGACTGCACAGTATCGTACACCTCCTTCGACGCGGCAGTGGCATGGGTCCGCAGGTGTGGGCGAGGAGCGTTGTTAGCAAAGGCTGATGTTCAATCGGCTTTTCGGTTGCTACCGGTACACCCGGACAGTTTTCGCTTCTTGGGCTGCATGTGGGAGGGGGGCTTACTACGTGGACCGTTGTTTGCCCATGGGTTGCTCCATCTCTTGCGCGCTATTTGAGACTTTTAGTTCGTTCCTAGAATGGGTGGTCCGGGACGTGTCGGGGATCAGTTCGATCATCCATTATCTGGATGATTTTTTGTGTGCGGGCCCTCCGGGGTCTAACGTTTGCAATGTCCTGCTTGGGACATTGCAATACGTGGCCGATCGTTTTGGGGTCCCTTTGGCTCCCGAGAAGACGGAGGGCCCCACGTCATCCTTAGTTTTTCTGGGCATAGAGCTGGATTCTGTGAAGATGGAATGCCGACTGCCGGAGGATAAGCTGAAAGCGTTAAAGGCGGAAGTGCGTGGTGTTATTGGCCGGCGGAAGATTCAGCTGCGCCAGATGCAGTCCCTATTGGGTAAGTTGTGTTTCGCCTGCAGGATAATGCCTATGGGCAAGGTCTTTAGCCGCAGGCTGTCGGCTGCGACAGCTGAGGTGCGGGTTCCTACTCATTTTGTAAGCCTAACTAGAGAGCTTCGGGAGGATTTGGAAGTGTGGCATGGATTCTTGGAATCTTTCAACGGGCGGGCTTTGTGGATGGCTGGGCCCGTTAGTAATTTCGATCTGGACTTATTTACGGATGCGGCAGGCTCCACGGGGTATGGGGCGTTCTGTCGGGGCAAATGGAGCGTGGCTCCGTGGCCAAAAGAGTGGGCGGAAGCGGGGTTCTTGAAGAACCTGGTACTACATGGTAGTGGTTCAGGTAGTGAATCGTGTGTCGGCTGCATCACAGCCAGTGGTGCGTTTGCTGAGACATTTGGTTTTGCGCTGCTTGCACTTGAATGTATTTGTTTATGCAGTACATCTTCCTGGCGTGGATAACACTCTGGCTGACGCGTTGTCTCATTTTCAGTGGGACAGGTTCCGGGAGTTGGCACCAGCAGCGGAGCAACGCGGGGTTACCTGTCCCGACTGGATGTGGGACATTGCTTTGACAACGCAGCGCAGTGGATTAAACGGTCGGTGAGTGGGGTCACGTGGAAAGCCTATGCTAAGGTTTGGCAGGAGTGGAGGTCATTTGTTCGGGGGCTGGGAGTTTCCCCGGTGGGGGGTGAAGCAGGAGTGGCCCTGCTTTATTTTCTTACATTAAAAATGGAGCAAGGCGTTTCGGTGTCCGCGGTGGACCGTACACTAGCGGGTTTGGCTTTTCTTTTCAAATGGCATTGTTGCAGGGACTATACGAAAGAATTTTGGGTAAAACAGGCAGTGAAGGGGTACAGGAAAGGCCGGAAGGCGGCTGATAGCCGTAGGCCGGTTTCGTTCGTAATGTTGCAGAAATTGTTCCTGCATTTACATTCCGTGTGCAATTCGGAATATGAGTGTCAGTTGTTCCGGGCAGCATTTGCGCTTGCCTTTTTTGAAGCCCTGAGGGTTGGAGAGCTGGTTAGTTCTTCCAGACGGGCGCCGGGGGGCTTGTTGGCCCAGGATGTGGAGTGTTCGGGAGACTCGGTGGGGATATGGGTGAGCAGGTCCAAAACGGATCAAGTTGGAAAGGGTATGCGGCTTCAGTTGTTTCGCATCCCTGATGCGTCAATCTGTCCTGTACGGGCGGTGGAATCCTTTTGTTCCATGCGTCCGGGACTTGAAGGTTCTTTTCTGATGCATCGGGATGGGTCAGCGCTGTCTAAGTTTCAATTTATAGCGGTGTTTAAAAAATGTTTGGTGGCAGCGGGGTATGATCCGAAGGGTTATGCCTCTCACTCCTTCCGCATTGGGGCAGCTACAGAGGCGGCTCGGGCGGGACTGAAGGCGGACGCGGTGAGGAGGATTGGGAGGTGGGAGTCTGATAGGTTTCGACTTTATATTCGCCCACATCTGATACAGGAGTAAGGTGCATTGGGCAGGGGTTGTGGGAGGGCTGTGTGGTGGACTGACTGTACGTGCCAATAAATCGTTGTTTTTTTTTTTATTATTTTCATGTTTTTCAGGTGGTGAACCCAGGCTAGTTTGGATCCTGGGTCACTCGTACGTGTTCTGGGGGGCAAGACGGGCCGATGCTACATGCAGGAGGTAACGACATGGGGGCCAGATCAATGCACCAGCTTATCCGGGATATCAAATTTGATTTTTTAAGATTGCGCACAGCATTCCCGGGTATGGTTGTTATTTGGTCGGATATGGTGGGCAGAACGTCTTGGCGTTAGGCATGGTCGGTGGAGAAAGTTAACAAGGCCTGGATAAAAGTGAACAAAGAAGTGGGGAGATTTTTTATAAGGAATGGTGGCCTCGTGGTGCGTCACCGGGAGTTGGAAGTTGATACTTGGAGGTACCTAAGGGGAGACGGGGTCCACCTGAATGCCGTGGGCATTGATCTGTGGAACCTGGGTTTGCATGAGGGAATTCAGCGGGCCCTGAGGGTGTTGGGGTGCACGCAAGGGTAAGGCTTTACCCCTTGCGAGCTGTGGCGGTGTTTGGTTGCTGGAGGAGGAGGTAAAAGTGGAAGTTCTGGAGAAAAAGGTGGTACCCATAGGTGGTATGGGGTTATTGAGTACCTTCCGGTCAACAAGGGTTAACCAGGAAGGGGGGAAAATGGTAGGGCACTGCGGCCAGGTGTACCGCCTCCGAGTCGGTGTCTTGCGACTGGAGGCCTAAGGGATGTGTTAGTCCCAGTGCCCAAGTTGGGAGTTGGTGGTCTATAAGACTACCAGGGGTATTGTAAGTGTTAAAATGTTATTTAAACGGTTATTTAAATGGTTATTTATTTCATATAAGAAGTTGTTAAATAAATAGGCCGGAAGGCCAATTTTACTCCACAACCTTGTCAGTCGTTATTTATTAGGATTGGTATAAGGGGTGGGGAAGGTATATAGAGGGTAAGTCAGAGCGGAGGATTGGTCCTTAACATGTCATGTTTTAGTTGGGTAGTTTTTCCTAAAAGTTTTATTTTTGTACAATTGTTAGTCGGTCTCTGGATTGGATTATGTCAGCCGTTGAGGGCATGATTTACTCCAGACACTGGGGACCAGTGTTAAACCACCAGGGGGAGAGTGTAGCGGGTATGTACTTTCCCGGGTGTAATTTGAACTTGGCAGAGACATTAGTGATGTGTAATTCCCTGCAGCCCAGCAGGTGGCGCTGTCGCCCTGGGCTGGGGTTGAATCATTGCTGTGTGCCGTACCTCCTTTTTGTCCTTTCTCGGCAGCAGTATGGTGGGGCAGGGAACCCGCCGTGCTTGCTGAGAGAGGGTATAAAGGGGCCGGCCATCTTTGTCACGGGGTCGAGTCCCAGGCACCTTCAGCCTGTGGGCGGTGGTTCGTGTAGGTTCTCTAGGCGGGCCTAGGCCTAGAGGACAGCCGGAGGTCGTGTTCCATCCCAGGCACCTTTAGCCTGGGGTGAGGTTCTCGGATGGAGGTCTGGAGCTCAGTGCCCAACACTGAGTTCCGCGAGGGAAGGAGATCCTAGGGAACCCCGGGAGTGGGTACCCGAATCCGGAAGGCGTAATGGACTGGGGGGAGCTCCTCACTCGAAGACCTGGTGCAGCATATTGCCAGTGATGGGTGAGCCTCTCATCGGAGACCGCCTGGAAGGAAATCCCTCCACCCCCCCCCCCCGCTAGGAGACCGCAACTCACTTTCAGGGAGGAAAGTGGAGAACACATTGTGTCTGGGCCTACTCGCATCCACACCTTCTTTTCTGTTCTGTTTCTACAAGGGAGTTCAACTGAGTGTGTTCATTCGAGAAGAATAAAGGAGTGTTGAACTTTAATGGTGTGGGGCTCATTTCCTGACAGACATTGTTCAAGGTAACTCTTGGTGGAGGCTCCAGGTGCACAGCACCGACCCGAAGGTAAAAGAACTTTGCTTATGTAGCGGGGTCTTTAAATTTAGTTGGGATGCACCTGGGTAATAGTATGACCCAGGTGTGTAAATCATGAGAGGTTTTGGACCATTTCGTGTTCGTGGAGGACTGGGTGGTATATAATTCTACTTGGCCTGAGGGTGGCACTGTGCCCGCAGGCTCAGGGTGGAATTGCTGCCGCAGTGCTGTCCTTTTTGTCCCTTTTCGGAGATGGTACGGCGAGGGCAGGGAACCTGCCGTGGCGTCAAGGGAGGGGATAAAAGGGGGAGATGCCCTAACCACGAGGTCTTCTGAAGCTTCTTCATCACGCGCCCAGGCACCTTAGGCCTGGGTGCGGGCGGTTCGGAGTTCCGGCCCAGGCGCCCTAGGCCTGACCGGAATGGAGTTGGAGTCCATCCCAGGCACCTTTAGCCTGGGGTGAGGTACTAAACCGGAGGCCTGGGGCCCAGTGACTTCGACTGGGTCCCGCGAGGGTGGAGAAGTCCGAGGGTCCCTGAGGTGGATGGGGCCCATGTCTGAGGCGAGGAGGCCGGGGAGGTTACCCGTCCGGAGAGTCCGGAGCAGCATCAACCCGGTGACGGATGGGCCTCCGGTAACTCCCTTGGAGGGACATCTTCCCCTGACAGGGGCCACAACGCAGCAAAGGTACTCCTATCTACGTTCTCTTGAGTCGCTGGTAGAGACTCTCAAGTTCTAAGTTCTCTCTAGCCAAGGTTATAGTAACCCCTGGTGAAATCACAGTGGTTTAGCATACAATCAGGATAGTGCCTCGACCTGCTCATCCCACCGTATCAAACTGTTATTGGGTCTCAACCAGTTGGCTACTGAAGCACTGTTTATTGTGAGCTATGCAATAATACAAGAGTTGGACTGTGATCGGTGTGTGGAACTCTGGTTAATGGGAGCAAAGGGAAGTGTTGGCACGGCAGGACTTGATCCTTAACTAAAACACACAGGCCCGAGGAAAATAACTGGTACTGGCCTTCACCTCACCCACAGCTATGGGGAGGACATGGGCCGTAGCGCATCTCACCCTGTCGTATGTGATACCCCTAGACAAAAGAGATGGGGTGAGGCCGCTACACTTATATCACACTGACACCTGTGGTGAAGGCCAGGCGTGGTGTCCCCACACCCTTCCCCTCTAAAAGGTACCCCTAGACAAGAGACAGACGAGCTGAAGAACAAGAGGGGAGTGAGGAGGGCGCTACATGTGAATAGGAGGCAGTGACTGTCAAAAAAAGAGAAGTAGGATGGTGAGTGTGAATATGTGTATACATTAAAATGAAAATTCAATTGTTGATCATGGGGAGATGAGATAGGTAGCTGTTGGATGTGTGGAATATTGTAATAGTGTGGGGAGGCAAAGGGATATAAACTATGAGTGGGGCAAAGGCAAACATAAACATGAATTGCTGAAAGCAACCACAAAAAAAAAAAAAAAACGTTTTTTTTTTATATATATCCTGGGGCCCTTTACTACGATCCCACAACGGGCCCTTTCACATGTTCTGCAGTGAGCTCCCTTCCTACTATACTGTGGCCCCCCAGGGTGGCAGAAAACAAGAGATATATGTCACCAGCACATCAAGAAAATATAAGGGTCCAACGCAGTGGGAAAACTATCAGGGTTGCAAAAGTTGTCTTGCCACCGGGCCCTGGTGTTCTGCCACAGTGGGGTTCCCCAGCTGTTCTGTCCATGCTATTTACAACACTGGTTTGGCGGCGGCGGCAGTCTATTAGGACCTAGTGCTGGTGACATTATGGGTGCATGCCGGGGAAGGCTGGCACTATTGGTCATAGAGGGCCGAGCCCCCAGCTGGTCACCTAGCATCAGTAATGCTGTATAACCTTCTCTGTTGACATGCTGATCGTGATGTGATCCAGGTAATTTTCACTCAGTGGGACGAATAGGCACACAGCTAGACGTAAGCAGACAAGCTCGCTGCTCGTAGGAGATAAGTGTTGTGTTTATATGTATTATGTGAGTACCCTTAACTGTTGATATAATAAATACCGCTGTTGGTTTTAAACATACTACACTATTTGGGACCCCATTTCTTTTTTAAATCCTTGCTGCCAATGAGTGACAAAGACTAAAACCCAAGACCCACATCTGGTCCAGGATCAAAAGGGAGGAGCAGCCACCCCTGTGATATATATATATATACACATATATGCGGTTGTCCTTTTACCGCAAGGTAAGAGGCCACTCTCACTGGTGTGTCCTTTGCACGAAGAGGAGACTGTTACACCTCTCCAGCACTTTTGCACATGAAATCTGTTTGCACACTGAAGAAAGAATATCAGATTGCTATGCTCACAATTTGATTGCGATTTTGCACATAGTTTTTGGACTTTGCACTATTTATTACAGATTGGACATTTTTATATTTTGCTTTGCACAGTTGCACCTAGTGTTTGTTTTGCACTTTGCACAGGATTACATATTGGACTTTGCACATTTTTTTTAGCTATTTTGCACAGCCTTTATGGATATTTACGTATATTCCAGATTCTGAGTTTCATATGCACGCAGCACTTTGTTATTATTGTTTTTTGGATTTATGTTTATGCGTTTAGCATTCATGCGTTTAGCAATCTGTTGCACTCCCATTCTGGTGATATCCAGTTATCTAATTTTACTATTTGATTCTATCACTAGTAACAGCGCAACTCTGGTTGTTCCAGCACTGGTCCACACTGGGAACATTCCCCCATCCACCTACCCCTATGTAAGGGACCGGCTGGTTTTGTTGGGTCTGCAAACTACCTCCAAGGCTTCCGTTGTCAGGGTGTGAGAAAAGTCTTTAAAAGGGCAATGTCCACACAATGTAAAACCCAAACAGTCAGGCTTTATTTTACTTTGCTGAAGTAGAAAACTTTAGAGGAAAGTAGGAAACGAGAGAAACACAGGGAAGGTTCAGGCACGCAACACTAAAGTCCCAATCGTCGCCACTCAAGCCTGAGTGGGTATTTCTCACCCGGATAGTCCCGTTTTAGTGGTCCTAGCAGCCGGGATGAAGCACGAATCAATATTTCTAGGGATACGATCAGAAATCCTCTGCCACAGGATTGTTAGGAAAGTCCTGAACCTACCAGCCAAGCAATAGTGAAGAACCTTTAAGCCATGTTGGCGTATTGCAGGGCTTGTAATGATGGATCCCTCCTTAGGTGAGCTTCAGGCCTCCTCCCGAGACAGCAGTACCGTCGTAGTCTCCTCCGGGGCAGATACTCCCCTGGTCTCCTTCCCTAAGCGTGGCTTCCCTCAAGTGGGCAGCTGAGGATCCTTTTTCTTAAGTATAGGCCTCAGCCAGCAGAGCTGGGCCTATCATGCAGTGATGTAGCCTCGTGCCATGAGGGCCACGAGGTGCACACCGACGGGTAGGCTCCCAGGACGAAACCCCAGAACAGGACCCAAATTAAAGGCGTCTGTCCCTTATGTACCCTCTCCCAGCATGCACAGTGGGTAGACCACGCCCACTATACGGCTGCCGAGAAAGGACACTAAAGGTGTTGTGAAACCCCCTATGGTTCAACCTATGCCGGTGATGACAGTGCCACCTACAGGCAGACAGGGAACACTACTGCCAGGCAGTATCACACCCAGAGCAGAAGCAAATCCAGAACAATCAATTGGTCTGAGCCCAATTACTGGCTCAGACTACCCTTAAATTTACTCATAGCGCCCCCAAATATTGGGGGGGGGGCGCTACATGTAGATGGGGGAATTGGATCATTTCTTTTTTTTTTCATTCAACCTAATAGTTGAATGAAAAAAAGTGATCAATGTACCGTATGTGCTGCCTAATGCGGCGTACACACGATCGTTTTTCATGCCTTTAAAAATGCCATTTTTTAAAATGGCCATTAAAACCGATCGTGTGTATGCTCCAGAGCATTTTTAACGGCGTGAAAAACGGCCATTAAAAATTTCGAACATGCTCTATTTTTTCACGTTGTTTTTCATGTCGTTTCTTTTTAATGAGGTGAAAAACGATAGTGTGTATGCTTTTACGAGGGGAAAAAAAATGCGCATGCTCAGAATCAAGTATAAGACGGGAGCGCTCGTTCTGGTAAAACTAGCGTTCGTAATGGAGATAGCACATTCGTCACGCTGTAACGGACTGAAAAGCACAAGGCTGAAAAGCGCGAATCGCCGCTCAACAAAGTTTACTAACATGAAGGGTGGCGCCATTCGAATGGAACTTCCCCTTTATAGTGCCGTCGTACGTGTTGTACGTCACTGTACTTTGCTTGAGCGTTTTTTTTAATGATCGTGTGGATGCAAGACAGGCTTGAGAGGAAACATGAAAAAAAACGATGAGAAAAACGTTGGTTAAAAAAATGGCATGAAAAACGGTGTGTACGCCGCATAAGAGCTAAGACCAGCCATAGACAGTTTAAATGTCAGCTGGTTCAGCAGGAACTGGCTGAAATTTGAACCATTAATGAGCAGATTCTCTTATGATTATCACTAGTGGTTGCTATAGCCACTAGTGATAATCACTGTTTGTCGGGAGAATACAATTGCTGGGCAGGAGGGATATTCCCCTGTCAGCACTGTCTGTGTTGATGGGGGAATTATGCAAGTTTCTTTCCTGCAGTCTGTGGATGCAGGAAAGAAATTTGCACCGTATATTACCTGCCTAACTGAAAGTGAAAGTAAATTGTGAATGTCTTGAAAGAACAGGAGAGGGGGAGGGAGACAGATGGGGGAGAGAAGGGATGGAGATAATGCAGTTCAGTGTTTACAGTGTACTGCAGTCTGCAGTGCACACACTTACCCACGGTCCAGGCTAGAATCTCAGGCATCATTCACACACAGCCAGGAATGCTGCTGATTTTCATATCTCCCGCCCACACATCCCCTCTCTTCAGATACAGCATGCCGGGATAGTGTGGGCGGGACTGGAAGGAGGAGGAGGAGCTGTATTCCTCCCTGCTCGTATGTGAGAAGAGTGAGGGGGTGGCTGGACTCGCTGGGCTGTGAAAGAGTGTCCTAAGGACGGGAGAAATCAGTCTGTTTTTTCAGTAACTGAGATGAAGGCTTGGGCCCCCCTCCCCCCCCCCCCCACAGTGCTCGTAGAGTCCTTCCTGCAACTCGTTCTTCTCCGTGCCAATGAGGATGCAGGGGAAGTAGCAGATCGGACGGCTGTGGTTGTGTGAGCGCTCGCATTATGTAGTGTCAGTGAGCAGAGGGAGGGGGGAGGAATCCCCTGCAGGAGCTGACTTGGGATGCTCTCCCTCTCAGGAGAGACTGTGTTACTCCAGCGGCGGCCCAAGCAAAATACAAAAAAAAATAAGAAAATAAAATGTTTTTTTTTTTTGGGGGGGGCACATGGTGGGGCACAGCATAATGTTGGGGGGGCCAGGGCCCCCTCTGCCCCCCCCTAGGAACGCCATTGAATCTGATCTGCTCTTCTAACACCTTTCTCTCTTCTCAACTTTGTGGTTATTCATGCATAAGAAAAATAAACTCTACGTTGGAGTTGATACTGGTGTGGACCTTGGAGTTACTTGGGGATATAGAGACTTGTCCTTTACATTCTAAGGGACGAGAACCAACTTTGAGGACAACCTTGCTGCAAGACCCGTAAGTTATAAGCAGGGGAGGGCTGGGCCAGGGGGCAGGGTGGCAATTGCCTCCCAGGCTGCCCTAACTTATGTTCTAAATGGCCGGCAGCCGCTTCCCACTACCAATTTCTTTTTTATTCTGGTCTAGGAAGTTGGGCCGGGGGCATGGCCATGGTGGCCGACCACTAGCTGTTGCATTCCGGGAGTTGTAGTCCGCACTCAAGCTTCTGGTGGGTGGAAAACACAGCAGCGCAGAGTAAACTACAACTCCCTGGGACTGGATTCTTGGAAGCAGGCAGAGGCAGGGCGTGCCAGAGAGTCGGGACGCAGGGCTGCAGGGCTGGGCGCTGGCTGCAACTTGATCCCAGGATCAGGAGCGTTACCCCCCCAGGAGACCGTGGCGTGCAAGGACCTACTGAGCTGAGATCGCTGAGGTGAGAGACCCTGACACCCCTAGCTGACCCCCCATCTCCCCCCCATACACCCCATGTAACATGCCCCACTGATCAGGCTGCATTGATGGGCACTGGAGTTGGCTGCACTGATGGGCACTGGTGAGGCTGCATTGAAAAACCAGGTGGGCCATGGATGGTAAGTTGATTCGGCAGTTCAATGGGCCACTTGACTGGACTTGCCCCCCAGGCCTAAGGCCGCCAGCCCTCCCCTGGTTATAAGTGTGCCTAACCTCTGCAAAGCAGAGGGTACGGGCATGGTGGCATCAGGCGCCTTTTCCTCCTGTGAGCGAGCCAAAGGGAGAGAAGTGCCGCATGGGGGTGCTACACTTATGTTCACAGTCTATACTTTTTATGGACTAACGAGGTCTCTATGGATACATCACTACACCTATGCCATGCCTGCTCTCCGTTTGGCCCCTTGTGGGGTCCCTTCTGACTCCGCACCCTCAGCTCCCTGGTGAGGCACCTGCTGTCGCCGTCTTGGAGCTGCACACCTGTAGCCATGGTCAAGCTCAGTGGTGAGTATGGGGACCCACAATCCCTCCTACCCTGTGCCTTTATAACCAATACTGTGCCATATTGCCAAACATTTATATATTTTTTCATCCTAGGTACATTGTTACACACATCCACCCCTGAAGAGCGAGCTGGATCTCGTGAAACTAGTCGGGTAGTATAATGCCCGTGTACTCTGACTGTTACTACATTTATGTACTAATATTCCTTGTTTATGTATCTTTTTTAATTGGCAACTGTTGGTGTTATCTATGCATGTAAACAATTTTACTTGAATAAACTGTAGTGGGGTCCTCAATTTAAGGGGAGTGTTTGGGAGGTAGTATGCCCAAACACTTTGATTTGTCAGGGTTTACAACCATTTTATCCACAGGGAGAGTATTGGTGTACAGTTCCCTATGGCCTACAGGTGGCGCTGCCATGGTAGGCTGGGGTTGAACCACCAGTACAGGGCTGTGCTTTTTGTGTCCCCTCTCGGCAAACATACGGTGGGGCGGGGTTAACCTGCTGTGCGTGCTGGGAGAGGAGATAAAAGGGGCAGACGCTGCCTGTTTGGGGTTAGTCGGTGGGGTCCTACCCCTGGTTCTGGTTCCAGTCCGTCCTGGGCGCCCTAGGCCCAGGGGCGGGTGTTCTCTGTTCCGGTTCCATCCTGGGCACTTTTAGTCCCAGGGTGAGGTATTACCCTGCTGTTCCTGATCGTCCTGGATTCGGGGACTTGGGAGTTGCAGCAAAGGCCTGGGCCCAGCACCTTTGGCTGGAGCCCGTCGGGGATCGAGGAGTCTCAGGGTGCCGCCTTGCGAGGGGACCTGTATCTGAGTAGAGGAGGCCGGGTGAGGAACCGTTCTGAGGGACTGATGCGGTAGTCACGGTGAAGGAAAGGATCCCTGGTAACTCTCCGGAGGGATGTCTTCTCCCTAGGCTAAGGTCAAGTTCCCCAGGTCTGTGGCAGAGACCAATTTCATCGGGTCTGTGGCAGAGACTTTGAGTAAAACGTGAGTGTCATTTGGCTGCTAGTCTTGTTCTAAGTAGACTATCTATTTAAGGCTGAGTCTGTTCGAGAAGCTGAACAGTGAAGGGACTGAGGTTGTGCCTGGACTTTTCCCCACATCTTGTGCTATCCCTTTTCTTGCTCCAACCTTTCAAGAGATTGTTATTTGCTGAAAGAAGAAATAAACTCTCTGTTGGAGTTATAGCAAGTGTGGACATTCTATTCACTGGGGGAAACAAGTACTCAAATCTGTTATCCACAGAGGTGAGGAAACTATTCTTTGGCTCAACTGTGAAACGACCCACCAACAACACCGCTCAACCTCTTAATACAGGAGGGTACAGGCTTGTGGCATGGTGTGCCCCTTCTTCCTACGAAGAGCCGAAGAACAAGGCAGGTAAAAGGGGGTCTGTGTGCTACAAAACCATATACTGTATTTACTACTGTTATGTTTACTGTCGAAAACTGTACCCACTTCATTTAAAGTCCTGGGGCGAATCCTTCGTTTTACTATTCTAGAGTACGTCTTATGTACTTGAGAGTAATGTGTGTAATCCCTAGTTGTTGGATGAAGATCTCTCCATACATCTATTAGGTCATAGGAGTGTAACAACCGAGACAATTTACACCCCTGTTTCGGAACATGTTTCAAGACTAGTTTATGTGGATTAGATCTATCCATATTTTGATCTAGGGGGTACGTTACTGTCTCCGCCTATGATGATCTGACCCATAGCTTGCGGTATAAATTTTGATAACATTGTCTTAAAGAATTGAATTTGTCCTATATTAGGGGCATAATACGAAACTAATGAAATAGTTTCTCCGTGTATTTTCCCAACCACCATAATGTACCTCCCTTCTTTGTCCTTTACTACCATGTCTGGGGTTAAAGGGACGTTTTTTGCTATGCAAATTGCGACTCCCCCCTTTTTCTCTAGGCCATTGGATAAATAGCACGTGGGAAAGTGAGGGTTCAGGTATTTGGGCGCCGAAAGGCGAGAAAAGCGTGTTTCCTGTAGAAGCACAACGCTTGCTCCCCATTTGTGATATTGTTGAAACGCCATCGCTCTTTTGGTGGGAGAGTTATTGCCCTGCACGTTGTGAGTTAAAACTATAAATCTGTTAGAGTGGAGGTTTAACATAATGGTTCGACAGACTGTACTCGCCTGATATGGTTTTCCATAACAGCCTCTCGGATAACATCGCTCCTCAGGGAAACCTCTGGATCGAGAAGGAGTGAACCAGAGTAGAGAATTAGGAGGAAAGAAGAAAGAAAGGTTAGATTAGAGATGTTATGCGACGCGTCGGTGTGGGCCACAAGTAGAATAAGAACCATAATGTGCCAAACGTGGCATAGTAACACGACCTCTGGGAAATCAACATTCCCGTGGTATTGTGTGAGGTTGTCTCTCTCTCGAACTGAGGGGGACAAGCTCACCAAAAAGTGGCATGCGTTCACGCCCCGGTATCCTTCCATTCATAGTGCTTTAAGGAAAGTGTGAGCATCCAAAATACCACAACAAACTATCATTTACCTACATTATACATAAGGGTATATTGGACTACTTAGTCTCTGTTGGAGGGACCCGAATCCTCTATATTCAAGATTATCTTTGAACTCATAAGTCCATGAGTATAATCTCAGTCATCAGTATGAAATCATGCCTAAAGGGGTCTATCTATAGAAAATGTGTTGGACGAATGTGACGAGCATTTGCCCAGGTGTGATATATTTGGGCCATAATCTAATTAACACAGTGATTTTCTATGATCATCAGCTCCATCTAGTGGTCATAATGAGGTATATTTCTTGAAATACCTCCATCATTAACCACTTAACGACCGCCCACTGTAAATATACGTCGGCAGAATGGCACCGACAGGCACAATCACGTATATATACGTGATTGCCTTTGTATAGTTGGGGGGTCCGATCGGACCCCCCTTCTTTACAGTGAGCGGTCGTTTTACCTTCGGGAGCGATCCGGCATGAGGGGACGGCCGTTCGATTCCGGCCACCCCCTCTCGATCGCTCGTGGCGAATGAGAGAGCTTCCCCTGCCTGCCAGGAAGGAGGAAGTGATGTCATCTCTCCTGGGGCGCTCACATATACCGAGCGCTGTACAGGAGAAGATGCCAGGTTAGTACACACAACACTACACTGACACCAGGACACATAGGCACATAAATCGCCCCCCCCAGATCACCCCCCAGCCCCCCCCAGCCCCCAGTCACAGTGTCACTGATTGCAGTGACCATTTATTTAGTGATCACTGCAATCAGTGACATTTGTGACTGTAAAAGTGTCACCAAAGTTTAGTCTTAGGTCCAGTGTAGCCCCCTAACCCCCCCCAATAAAGGTTTAACCCCCTGATCACCCCCCAGATAACCCTTTCACCCCCTATCACCACTGTCACTAAGCAATCATTTTTCTGATCGATGTCTTAGCGTCGGTGATGCTGATCGGTAGCCAGTAATTTTTTTTAGGTTCGCCGCAGGTTTTTATAGCGTTGGGTACCCCCATATATTACCTAATAAAGGTTTAACCCCCTTGATCGCCCCCCAGGTAACCCTTTCACCCCCTATCACCACTGTCACTAAGTTATAATTTTTCTGATCGATGTCTTAGCGTCGGCGATGATGATCGGTAGCCAGTAATTTTTTTTAGGTTCGCCGCAGGTTTTTATAGCGTCGGGTACCCCCATATATTACCTAATAAAGGTTTAACCCCCTTGATCACCCCCCAGGTAACCCTTTCACCCCCTAGCACCGCCGTGGCTATGCAATCATTTTTCTGATCGATGTCTTAGCATCGGTGATGCTGATCGGTAGCCAGTAATTTTTTTTAGGTTCGCCGCAGGTTTTTATAGCGTCGGGTACCCCCATATATTACCTAATAAAGGTTTAACCCCCTTGATCGCCCCCCCCAGGTAACCCTTTCACCCCCTATCACCACTGTCACTAAGCGATAATTTTTCTGATCGATGTCTTAGCGTCAGTGATGCAGATCGGTAGCCAGTAATTTTTTTTAGGTTCGCCGCAGGTTTTTATAGCGTCGGGTACCCCCATATATTACCTAATAAAGGTGTAACCCCCTTGATCACCCCCCAGGTAACCCTTTCACCCCCTAGCACCGCCGTGGCTATGCAATCATTTTTCTGATCGATGTCTTAGCATCGGTGATGCTGATCGGTAGCCAGTAATTTTTTTTAGGTTCGCCGCAGGTTTTTATAGCGTCGGGTACCCCCATATATTACCTAATAAAGGTTTAACCCCCTTGATCGCCCCCCCCAGGTAACCCTTTCACCCCCTATCACCACTGTCACTAAGCGATAATTTTTCTGATCGATGTCTTAGCGTCAGTGATGCAGATCGGTAGCCAGTAATTTTTTTTAGGTTCGCCGCAGGTTTTTATAGCGTCGGGTACCCCCATATATTACCTAATAAAGGTGTAACCCCCTTGATCACCCCCCCAGGTAACCCTTTCACCCCCTAGCACCGCCGTCACTATGCGATCATTTTTCTGATCGATGTCTTAGCGTCGGTGATGCTGATCGGTAGCCAGTAATTTTTTTTAGGTTCGCCGCAGGTTTTTATAGCGTCAGGTACCCCCATATATTATCTAATAAAGGTTTAACCCCCTGATCGCCCCCCAGGTAACCCTTTCACCCCCTATCACCACTGTCGCTAAGCAATCGTTTTTATGATCGTTGTCTTAGTGTCGGTGATGCCGATAGGTAGCCAGTAATTTTTTTTTAGGTTCGCCGTCAGGTTTTTATATAGCGTCAGGTACCCCCATATATTACCCTAATAAAGGTTTTAACCCCCTAATTGCCCCTAGTTAACCCTTTCACCAGTGATCATCATATAAGTGTTACGGGTGACGCTGGTTAGTTAGTTTGCTTTTTATAGTGTCAGGGCACCCGCCGTATATAACCCAATAAAGGTTTAACCCCCTGATCGCCCGGCGGGTGATATCAATTAGGTTTTAGCGTCAGAGAGGGTCTGCGTCACACCCCAGGCAGCGTCAGGTTAGTGCCAGTAACGCTAACACCCACGCGTAAAGCATACACCCCCCTTAGTGGTATAGTATCTGATCAGATCAATATCTGATCTGATCAGATCTATACTAGCGTCCCCAGCAGTTTAGGGTTCCCAAAAACACAGTGTTAGCGGGATCAGCCCAGATACCTGCTAGCACCTGCGTTTTGCCCCTCCGTCCAGCCCAGGCCACCCAAGTGCAGTATCGATCGATCACTGTCACTTACAAAACACAACACACATAACTGCAGCGTTCGCAGAGACAGGCCTGATCCCTGCGACTCCAGTGCTGTAGGAGGTAATTTCACCATCACAGTTAAAAAAAAAAAAGCATATATGCCGAAGCATTGGGGCAGCAGGGGCGGAGGAGCAATTTTGCTCCTAATGCCGCGTACATACGGTCGAAATTCCGACGGAGGCTTGCCCGTGGAAAAGTCTGACCATGTGTACGCGGCATAACTTTTGCGAGAAGATGCCCCCATGCTTCGGCATATATAAATGGTGCATGTATGCCCATCATTGGAAGTGGGTGGATGAAGGGCGGTATTCTAATGGTGGGCATACCCACCGATCAATCTTTTTTTTTCGTTCAGCCAACAGGCTGCATGAAAAAAAAGATTACAATACATGTCCAACAAGGACCAGCAACGTACTGGTATGTTGCTGGACTTTGAATGTTTATACCAGAATGATGCCTGCGGGTTTAGGTATCATCTTGGTATCATTCTTTTCAGCCAGCGGCCGGCTTTCATGTAAAAGCAATCCTAGTGGCTAATTAGCCTCTGGACTGCTTTTACAAGCAGTGGGAGGGAATGTCCCCCCCCGGATATAAAAAGCGCCATTGGGAAATTGGGAAAGCATTTTATCACACCGATCTTGGTGTGGTCAGATGCTTTGAGGGCAGAGGAAAGATCTAGGGTCCAATAGACCCCAGTTTTTTCAAAAAAGAGTACCTGTCATTACCTATTGCTATCATAGGGGATATTTACATTCCCTGAGATAACAATAAAAGTGATAAAAATAAATAAATATGGAAGCAACAGTTTAAAAATAAAATAAAAAAGCAAAATTAATAATAAAAAAAAAAAAAAAAAAAAAGCACCCCTGTCCTGCCCTGCTCTTGCCCAATGGCGAACGCAAGCGTCGGTCTGGCGTCATATGTAAACAGCAATTGCACCATGCATGTGAGGTATCACCGCGAAGGTCAGATCGAGGGCAGTAATTTTAGCAGTAGACCTCCTCTGTAAATCTAACGGGGTAACCTGTAAATGCTTTTAAAGGCTTTTAAAAATGTATGTAGTTTGTCGCCAATGCGCGTTTGTGCGAAATTTTAAAGCATGTCGTGTTTGGTATCTATGTACTCGGCCTAAGATCATCTTTTTTATTTCATCAAACATTTGGGCAATATAGTGTGTTTTAGTGCATTAAAATAAAAAAAGTGTATTTTTTCCCCAAAAAATGCGTTTGAAAAATCGCTGCGCAAATACTGTGTAGAAAAAAAAATGCAACACCCACCATTTTATTCTGTAGGGCCTTTGCTTTAAAAATATATATAATGTTTGGGGGTTCAACATAATTTTCTTGCAAAAAAAAATATGTTTTCATGTAAACAAAAAGTGTCAAAAAGGGCTTTGTCTTCAAGTGGTTAGAAGAGTGGATGTAAGCTTCCTAATGTTGTGTATAAAATGCCAGAACAGTTCAAAACCCCCCCAAATGACCCAATTTTGGAAGTAGACACCCCAAGCTATATACTGAGAGGCATGTCGAGTCCATGGAATATTTTATATGTTGACACAAGTTGCGGAAAAAATAAAAAATTTTTTTTTTTGCACAAAGTTGTCACTAAATGATATATTGCTCAAACATGCCATGGGCATATGTGGAATTACACCCCAAAATACATTCTGTTGCTTCTCCTGAGTACGGGGATACTACATGTGTGAGACTTTTTGGGAGCCTAGCCCCGTACGGGACCCCAAAAACCAAGCACCGCCTTCAGGCTTTCTAAGGGTGTCAATTTTTGATTTCACTTCTCACTGCCTATCACAGTTTCGGAGGCCATGGAATGCCCAGATGGCACAAACCCCCCCAAATGACCCCATTTTGGAAAGTAGACACCCCAAGCTATTTGCTGAGAGGTATTGTGAGTATTTTGCAGATCTCGCTTTTTGTCACAAAGTTTTGAAAATTAAAAAAAAAAAGAAAAAAAAAAATGTTCTTTCTTCATTTTCAAAAACAAATGAGAGCTGTAAAATACTCACCATGCCTCTCAGCAAACAGCTTGGGGTGTCTACTTTTCAAAATGGGGTCATTTGGGGGGGTTTTGTGCTATTTTGGCATTTTATGGCCTTCAAAACTGTGATGGGTAGTGAGGAGTGAAATCAAAAATTTGCGCCCTTAGAAATCCTGGAGGCGGTGCTTGGTTTCCGGGGTCCCGTACGTGGCTAGGCTCCTAAAAAGTCCCACACATGTGGTATCCCCGTACTCAGGAGAAGCAGCAGAATGTATTTTGGGGTGCAATTCCACATATAACCATGGCATGTGTGAGCAATATATCATTTAGTGACAACTTTTTGTAATTTTATTATTTTTTTTTTGTCATTATTCAATCACTTTGGACAAAAAAAAAAATATTCAATGGGCTCAACAGGCCTCTCAGCAATTTCCTTGGGGTGTCTACTTTCTAAAATGGGGTCATTTGGGGGGGGTTTGTACTGCCCTGTCATTTTAGCACCTCAAGAAATGAGATAGGCAGTCATAAATTAAAAGCTGTGTAAATTCCAGAAAATGTACCCTAGTTTGTAAACGCTATAACTTTTGCGCAAACCGATAAATATATGCTTATTGACATTTTTTTTACTAAAGACATGTGGCTGAATACATTTTGGCCTAAATGTATGACTAAAATTGAGTTTATTCGATTTTTCTTATAACAAAAAGTAGAAAATATCATTTTTTTTCAAAATTTTCTGTCTTTTTCCGTTTATATCGCAAAAAATAAAAATCGCAGAGGCAATCAAATACCATTAAAAGAAAGCTCTATTTGTGGGAAGAAAAGGACGCAAATTTCGTTTGGGTACAACATTGCATGTCCGCACAATTTACAGTTAAAGCAGCGCAGTGCAAAATTCTGAATTCACCTCTGGTCCTCTAGCTACCAAATGGTCCGGGGCTTAAGTGGTTAAAGAGTATCATACAGCATTATGGCCACTAGATAGTCAATTATCATAGAAAATATGTCTGATATTTGTCATGGCTGGACAAATGCGTGTCACATTCATTCAACATTTTTTTTCTTCAAAATAGAACTTTAAGCATTTGTGAAATCTTACACCACAAAATGTACCCAGCCAATGAAAGGTAATGACTCCTTTTTTATTTTTCTATTTCTTTTTCAAATTCTTTATTTTGATAAGGTATATGGTGATACAGAGACCCCCACATTATTGTACATACAGTAGATCATCTCCATGAACTAAACCACATGCACAAACATCACAATAATGCAGGTGATATAGACATAAACTCGCAGACTAGACAGTGAGCTTCAGGTTCAAGGAAGTGTCCACATCCCACACAATGTTTGATGGTTTACACCATATTTATTCAAGATGAAAAAAGGAGTATTTATGACCCTAAGGCCAAACAGCAAAGAAAAGCAAGCGAAGAAAAAGATAAAGGAGGGGGGAGATTAAAAAAGAAAAAAGAAAAGGGGGAGAAAAAAAAGGGGGGACCACCCTCCAGTCCCTCCATCCATGCCCAGGGAGCCATCTCATGTGTCTCCACAACCAAAGGAGTTAAATCATCAGCTCTGCATGCTCCTCAGAATAAACAAACTCATGCCAATAAAACCATTTCTTTAGGAACTTCTCTCTGGGGCCCCTTTCCATGGCCACCAAGTCCTCCATTTCATTATTTTTCGGCTACTCTTTTCAACCAGAAGGCTACCACCGGCGGCTGTGTCTGCTTTCAAAACAATGGGATGCAACTCTTTGCCGCTGTGAGCAGGAGAGGTAAGATGGATCTCCTATAGATCTTGCTCGGTCAGTAAACTTCTGGACAATGCGGTGAACTTCGGTCCAATAGGGGAGCATAAGACGGCAGGACCAAAAGATGTGGAGGAGAGAACCTGGTTCCTCCCCACATCTCCAGCACAAATCTGAGCTCTGAGGGAACATCTTATGGATTCTCACAGGTGTATAGTACCAACAGGTCAACACCTTATATACTGCCTCCTGGTGGTTAGAACAAACAGAGGTTTTACATGAGAAGAAGTCTCTCCACTTGCCGCTGTGTGAATTGAAGTCCCAATTCTTGCTCCCAATTGGATATATAGGGGGTCTGTACTCTGTGGGTGGTGATATGAGCAATTGATAAGTCAAAGAGATGGTATGGCGCACAGGGGGCTGTTCCAGGCATAATAGCTTAAAGGTAGTCAGGGCCCTTCTGAAGGACTCTGGGGGGGTATTTTTCTATTTTTATCAATGGCCAACACGGTACAATACTTCATCCATGTCTTTGGTGATCTCTGATCTCCTTATTAACTGTTTCTTACATGATGAAGATCAACCATGTAGTACAGCCATGGACAAAAGTTTTAAGAATGACACAAATATAAATTTTCACAAAGTCTGCTGCTTCCGTGTTTTTAGGACTTTTCGTCAGAGGTTACTATGGTGTACTGAAGTATAATTACAAGCACTTCATGAGTGTCAAAGACATTTATTGACAATGACATGAGGTTTATGCAAAGAGTCAATATTTGCAGTGTTGACCCTTCTTTTTAAAGACCTCTACAGTTGTCCCTGGCATGCTGTCATCAACTTCTGTGCCACACCCTGACTGATGGCCGCTAGGGATGAGCCGAACACGCCCCCTGTTCGGTTCGCACCAGAACCTGCGAACAAACAGAATGTTCGCGTGAACTTTAGAACCCTATTAAATACAATGGACTCGAATGTTCGAAATCAAAAGTGCTAATTATAAAGGCTAATATGCAAGTTATTGTCCTAAAAAGGGTTTGGGAATCCGGGTCCTGCCCCAGGGGACATGTATCAATGCAAAAAAAAAGTTTTAAAAACGGCCATTTTTTTGAGAGCAGTGATTTTAATAATGCTTAAAGTGAAACGATAAAAGTGAAACATTCCTTTAAATTTCGTACCGGGGGGGGGGGGGTGTTTAGCATGCCTGTAAAGCAGCACTTGTTTCCCATACTTAGATCTGTCCCTGCACAAAGTGTCATTTCTGAAGGAAAAAAAGTAATTTAAAAGCACTCACGGCTATAATGAATTGTCGGCTCCCGGCAATACAGAGAAAAGTCATTGATAAAAAAAAAAAATGCATAGGGGTCCCCCCAAATTCAATTACCAGGCCCTTTAGGTCTGGTATGGATATTAAGGGGAAACCCTGCGTCAAATAAAAAAAAATGACTTAGGTTTCCCCCAAATATCCATACTAGACCCTTCAGGTCTGGTAAGGATTTTAAGGAGAACTCCATCCCAAAAAAAAATGGCACGGAGTTCCCCCAAAAATCCATACCAGACCCTTTATCCGAGCACGCAACCTGGTCTATTCATTTTTTACACTGCGGAGGAAGTTCCCCATCAAATCCGCTCAGCCAATGACGTAGGCGGGGTCTGAGGTACGAGGGGGCGGGGGCGCCCTCGTATCTCAGACCCCGCCTACGTCATTGGCTGAGCGGACCTGATGGGGAACTTCCTCCGCAGTGTAAAAAATGAATAGACCCGCCCCTTCTCATGTTCCCCATCAGGTCCGCTCAGCCAATGACGTAGGTGTAAAGCTGAGCAGACCTGATGGGAAACATGAGAAGGGGCAGGTCTGTTCATTTTTTTACACTGCGGAGGAAGTTCCCCATCAGGTCTGCTCAGCCAATGACGTAGGGTGCCCCCGCCCCCTCGTACCTCAGATCTGCCTACGTCATTGGAGACTGCAGCGCTGGACATCGGATCGCCGTGGGACACTGGATTACATCGCTGGAATGGGTTTTTTATTTTTTTATTTTTAATAAAGGACTTTTCCAAGGTGTCTGTGTGTTTTTGTTTTTTTTACACTTTCTTTGTGAAATGGTAGGGGTACAATGTACCCCTTACCAATTCACATAGGGGGTGCGGGATCTGGGGGTCCCCTTTGTTAAAGGGGTCTTCCAGATTCCGACAACCACCGGGCAAGGGTTGTGGGGATGAGGCCCTTGTCCCCATCAACATGGGGACATTCTCCCCATGTTGAGGGCATGTGGCCTGGTACGGTTTAGGAGGGGGGGCACGCTCTCGTCCCCCCTCTTTTCCTGCGGCCTGTCAGGTTGCGTGCTCGGATAAAGGGTCTGGTATGGATTTTTGGGAGAACTCCACGCCATTTTTTTTTAAATTTGGGGTGGAGTTCCCCTTAAAATCCATACCAGACCTGAAGGTAATTGAATTTGGGGGGACCCCACACATTTTTTTTTTTTTTTTAATCAATGACTTTTCTCTGTATTGCTGGGAGCCGACAATTCATTATAGCCGCGTGTGCTTTTAAATGATTTTTTTTTCCTTCAGAAATGACACTTTGTGCAGGGACAGTTCTAAACACGGGAAACAAGCGCTGCTTTACAGGCATACTATACACACCCCCCAGGTACGAAATTTAAAGGAATATTTCACTTTTATTGTTTCACTTTAAGCATTATAAAAATCACTGCTCCCGAAAAAACGTAAGTTTTTAAAACTTTTTTTTGCATTGATACATGTCCACTGGGGCAGGACTCGGGTCCCCAAACACTTTTTATGACAGTAACTTGCATATAAGCCTTTAAAATTAGCACTTTAGATTTCTCCCATAGACTTTTACAGGGTGTTCCGCGGCTTTTCGAATTTGCCGCGAACACCCCAAATTGTTCGCTGTTTGGCGAACAGGCAATGTTCGAGTCGAACTCGAAGCTCATTCCTAATGGCCCCCAATTCTTGCATAATCAATGCTTGGAGTTTGTCAGAATTTGTGGAGAATATTTGTTCACCCGCCTTTTGAGGATTAACAACAAGTTCTCAATGGGATTAAGGTCTGGGGAGTTTCCAGACCAAGAACCCAAAATATCCGTTTTGTTTCCCAAGCCACTTCTGCCTTCTGGCAAGGTGCTTCATCATGCTGGAAAAGGCATTGTTCCTCACCAAACTGTTCTTGGATGGTTGGGAGAAGTTGCTCTCGGAGGATGTTTCTGTACCATTCTTTATTCATGGCAAATTGTGAGTGAGCCTCGCACTCCCTTGTCTGAGAGGCAACATGAATGGTCTCAGGATGCTTTACTGTTGGCATGACACAGAACTGATGGTAGCGCTCACCTTTTTTTCTCTGGATAAGGATTTTTCTGGATGCCCCAAACAGGGGAAAGAGGATTGATCAGAGAAAATTATTTTACCCCAGTACTCAGCAGTCCAATCCCTGTACCTTTTGCAGAATATCAGTCTGTTTGTTCCTGATGTTTTTCCTGGAGAGAAGTGACTTCTTTGTTACCCTTCTGGACACCAGGCCATCCTTTTAAAAGTCTTCACCTCACTGTGCTTGCCAATGTACTCACGCCTGCCTGCTGCCATTCCTGAGCTCTGCACTGGTGGTGCCCCGATCCCGCAGCTGAATCAACTGTAGGAGACGGACCTGGTGCTTGCTGGACTTTCTTGGGCGCCATGAAGTCTTCACAAATGCAGTGGAAATGTTTTGGTTTTTTTTGTTTACAAATGGTTTATTGATAAATAAGTCTCAATACAATGTTTTTTATGGGATTAAGTTCATTTTCATGGCAAAGAGGGACTTTGCAATTAATTGCAATTCATCTGATCACTCTCCATAACATTCTGGAGTATAAGCAAATTCCATCATAAGAACTGCGGCAGCAGACTTTGTTAAAATTTTATATTTGTGTCATTCTCAAAACTTTTGACCACGACTGTATATCTGAGGTGTATATCAGGGTGTGCTTCTTCCCCACATGAGAGCTGTGATGTCCAGCAACATTCATATAGAAGAGATTTCCTGCACTCAAGGCACTAATACACCTCAAGGGTTGTGTGGGATCCCTGATGTACAGGAAGAGAGGACTTCAGTGAGGAACAATTCCCTCACTCGGGACAGGAAAGTGGCTTCTCCCCGTGTGAGATCTCTGATGTGTGTAAAGATTGGACTTCCTTGAAAAGCATTTCCCGCACTCAGGACAGGTATATGGTTTCTCCCCTGTGTGAGATCTCTGATGTGCATAAAGATTGGACTTCAGTGAAAAACATTTCCCGCACTCAGAACAGGAATACGGCTTCTCCCCCATGTGAGATCTCTGATGTGTGTAAAGATTGGACTTTAGAGAAAAATATTTCCCGCACTCAGGACAGGAATATGGCTTCTCCCCCGTGTGAGATCTCTGATGTCTGTAAAGATGGGACTTCCTTGAAAAGCATTTCCCGCACTCAGGGCAGGTATATGGTTTCTCCCCCGTGTGAGATCTCTGATGTGTGTAGAGACTGGACTTCTGTGAAAAACATTTCCCGCATTCAGGGCAGGTATAGGGCTTCTCCCCCGTGTGAGATCTCTGATGTGTGTAGAGACTGGACTTCTGTGAAAAACATTTACCGCACTCATGACAGGTATAGGGCTTCTCCCCCGTGTGAGATCTCTCATGTGTGTAAAGATGGGACTTCTGTGAAAAACATTTTCCACACTCAGAACAGAAAAATGGCTTCTTCCCCGTGGGTTCCTCAGGATAAGAGGAATACAATGGTCCGGCACCATCCCGCACAGTCTGAGGTTCCTCAGGATAAGAGGAATATGATGGTCCATCTACACTGTGTGGTGCCGGATGGACATTTGAGGTAGTCAGGTTTTCTCCTGGACTATACTGTGTGATGTCCTCATCTTCTACTTTACAGTCTGGAGACAAAGTGAGACAATCCTCTGAGGTTTTCCTCATCTCCCGTCCATCTACTAAAATAGAAATAAAAAGACATGATTACAAGATTACTAGACATGAGCACATTGGTTCCCCTAAACCAGGATTCCGCCCACATCAGGCAGCTTTGTCTCTGAGGATCTTACAATTCCCCCCTTAAGGTAACTAGTAAATGGGTCCTCTGATCTCCTACCAGTTCATTTCTTTATTCATTGTCCTTAGCCAGAGAGTGAGGAAACAACAAGAACTGTCTTTTATAGGAGTGACAGTGATAAGGGGATTATAGGACGAGTGTCCCCACCCCCTCTATCACTCATTGCCATCTTCCCAACACAAGAAGTCCTGCACTTCCTAATTTAGTCCATGATTTAGTCATGAAAAACAGCGGGGCTGAGCCCCACCAGAGGTCAGAGAGTCAGGATGGGGGGAAAACAACCAAAATGAAGGCTGAACTGATCCTGAAGACCACCATCATTGGGTTATTGACTCCTCCCTCATTATCACTTTCTATTTAAGGTTCCAAAGTTTGAGGATGTTATCACATTATTATCACCATGTAAAAGTCTGTGCTCCAATCAAATCATCATATATAAAGGGATTCATTTACTAAAGCTAGAGAGGGCAACATTTGTCACAATTCTGCAGAGAAGCCAATCAGCTTCCAGGTTTTATTGCTAAAGCTTAATTAAACAAGCTGAGGTTAGAAGCTGATTGGTTTTTCTGCAGAATTGTGACAAATTTTGCCCTCTCTAACTTTAGTAAATAAACCCCACAATGTCCAGCTGATAGAAAATGGGTGTAACAAAAGAGAATACATATTATGTTTATATATAGCAGTGGGTAGAGGGGAGAGAGCAGAAGTCAGGACTATGTAATGTACAACATATTGTATAAGATACAGCAGATAGGACTATATAGTATCAGAATAATGTAATGTACAACAGAGTATATAGTGCAGGGGTCAGGAGTATGTAATGTGCATTATAAATGATATAGTGTAAGGGTCAGGACTCATAATGTTGGTATTCATTAATCAGTGGAAGCTTAAACAATTACTTGCAGAGATCCCATCTGCCTCCCATCTCCTGAGACTGCACTCAGTGACTTGGGTCTGAGACTATACAGACATATCCCTCCACCCGGCACAGCCAGCAGACAACAGAGCAAGTAACCCTGGGAGAATTGTTTTGTCAGAGATCTTGCTAGAGACGCGCATGAGGAAGAAGACCCAAAGCACATACCCCAGGTGTCTAGGTCTAGTAACGGTAAAAAACAACATTTTGTTTCCAGCTGAAAACCAAAATCTCCATAAATCCAGTCTAGATACATAAATTGTGTCTGCAGCACAGAGCAGGAAGATTATCCGAGAAGGAAAGACGGGGAATACATCTCAGAAAAGGGACCAGGGTATTACAGGCTGATATCACCCAGCTCTTGACCTACACTGGACCAATCAGTGAGCAGTATGGGTGGAGGAATGTATTTAGTGTTAATGACCCACCTGTGCTGATCTCTGTAGGAGTGTCCTCCTCTATAAATGTCCTCGTTATTCCATCCTCCTCCATAAACTGCTGATCATCCCTCACATACCTCTCTTCTTCTTTCACCTCAACTTTTATATCTATCAGATCTTCACCCTAAACCAAGAGAATTAGAGTGAATACCGTCTGTTAGATATAAGGTCACATAAAAAAATTCACACATCATCTCCATGAGTCCATGTTCTGGTCCATGCACTGTTACCAACCTTGTAACAGGGAGGGATGGTGTGATCTTCCTGGGTGGAATCCCGGGAATACAGAGGACAGGGACATCTCTCTGGTGGGTTCCTGGTATTAGGTGGCTCCATCATATCCTTGTGTCCTTCTGAAAACTCCTCTATCACTCCATACTCCTCATCCTCCTCTTTATACTCTTCTTTAATATCAATATTATCATCCCCGAGGTTTCCACTCTGAATATAGAATAAAAATGACATCAATTGTAACAATGCAGATAATGTACAGATCTTAATGATATTATCAGTGATTGCTCTATCTGATGATCTGACAATGGTGAGGGATGGTGTGACCTTCCTGTGTGGAATCCCGGGAATACAGAGGACGGGGACATCTCACTGGTGGGTTCCCATTACTGGATCCATCTGTAGGAAACACACACACTGACTGAATACATTGTTTCTATGTGTTTATCAGATGATGGGGATCTAGGTGGAGCCTCCACTGAAACAATCCTTTGCTATTTATGTTGTCCATATGGCAAAAAATGTTGCACGCTGTATTTTCTTTGTTCAACATGTTCTCTCCTGCTTAATCTTTTGTATAATCCTTCAATCCCAGACTCCCTGTCCTATGGAAGGATCAATAACTGGGCTGAAGCAAAAAGATTTCAGTGGCGTCATTTTGTAGATCCAGTCACACACAAACTCAGACCCTTTGGGGAATTCCACACTAAGCACCATATTCCCAACAACCTCTTTTATTCTTATATTCAATGTAAGCATTTTTTTCTCAACCCTCTCTCCATCATTAGCTTTAGATCACCCAACCAATTTCGAGCACATATGAATCCAAGGCCCGCACCAACTACACCTCATATCCTCCATCTACAAACTATTACACAAGGCTCTCCCGGTTATATATGTGTAGGTGGGCCCAAACTCTCCAACGCCTTATCCCCCATCCCAATGCCAACTCATAGATACTATAACTCTGGTTCGAGGGCTTGAGCATCTCATCACAACCTTAACTGACAAATTGGATCTATTCCATGAAGTATGGGAAGCCTGGGACCAATCAGAATATGGCTCTCCATCTCTTCCTAGCCCACTACCCATGTAACTGCTTTAGCCTTTCCCAGAATGATTCAGTCTCATACAATTCATTCTGGTGTGAGGGTTATTTTATCAAACCTGTTCATTCCAGTTATACGATATTCGCTGGTTAATTGTGATGTTGCTCATGTTCTATCCAACAATTTGCGGGTTGCTTTGACTCATTTCAGTTTATTGCGTATACTGTCTGAGAATACTGTATATCTATTAGCTATTACAAGCAGTAATATCTATATACCCTCTTCAATAGGGATGAGCCAAACCCCCCCTGTTTACTTCGCAGCGGAACTCTCAAACAGGGAAAATGTTCTAACCCGAATGGCAAACACCATTTAAGTCTATGGGAGCCGAACAGGAAAAATCAAAAGTGCCCATTTTGAAGGCTTATATGCAAGTAATTGTCTATAAAAGGGGTATGGGGGGTCTGGGTACTGTCCTGGGAGACATATCAATAAAAAAAATATATATTTTAAACATTTGTTTTTAAAGGAGCAGTGATTTTTAAAATGCTTAATGTGCAACAATAAAAATGAAGTAGTCTTAGGCTTAGTCTGCCTGTAAGGTGGTGCATTTGTAGCATGCATGGATCATGTTGTAGTAAAAATGAAATTTCTAAAGAAAAAAAATGAGTCAAATCCCATTTAAACTGACTCGCTGGTACAATTGTCGGCACCCAGCTAGTGACCCCCTTCGGGTCTGGTATAGATTTTAAGGGGAACCCCAAACAATTTTTTTTAAAACGGTGTGGTGTGGGGTCCCCCCCAAAACCCATACCAGACCCTTATCTGAGCATACAGCCTGGTAGGTCAGGAAAGGGGGACGAGTGAGCAGCTCCCATCCTGAACCATACTAGGCCACATGCCCTCAACATGGGGGGTGGGTGCTTTGGGGCAGGGGGGCCTCTGCCCCCTGCCCCAAAGCACTTTGTCCCCATGTTGATGGGGACAAGGGCCTATTCCCGTCAACCCTGGACTGTGTTTTTTTGAGTCTGCATGCGGGGGGGGGGTTATCAGAATCTGAAAGTCCCCTTTAACATCTGAATCTGAAAGCCCCCCTAGATCCCGCCCCCCCCCTATGTGAATGGGTATCGGGTACATTATACCCCTACACATTCAAAAGGATTAAAAAAAGTGTACAATAGTAATAACCACACAAGACAGTTTTTGACAAATCCTTTATTAAAAAAAAATAGTGTCCCTTGATGTAAATCCATCATCAATCATGCCACCTGTCAGACCTGAAAAATGAAAAAAACATGAAAAACGCTCTTGACTCCTGGGAGGCCTCTCGCCGTATGCCCACTTTGCGCTTTGACATTTCTTCGAGAAATTTCTTAAGAAATGTCAAAGCGCTGAGCGGGCATATGGCGTGAGGCCCGATTTTTCGGGTCCGGCGGGCGGCGTGATTGACGATGGATTTACATTGAAGAACACTATTTTTAAATAAAGGATTTGTCAAAAACTGTCATGTGTGGTTATTACTTTTGTACACTTTTTGGTGAATGGGTATCCCATTCACATGGCGGGGCGGGATCTGGGGGCCCCCTTGTTAAAGGGAGCTTCTACATTCCAATTAGCCCCCTGCACACAGACTCTGACAACCACAGCCCAGGGTTGTCGGGAAGAGGCCCTTGTCCCCATCAACATGGGGACAGGGTGCTTGCTCGCCCCCCCTTTCCTGACCTGTCAGGCTGCATGTCCACATAATTGTCTGTAGTGGATTTTGGGGGGGCCCCATGCAGTTTTTTATATTTTTTTTGGCATGGGGTTCCCCTAGAATTCCATACCAGACTCAAAGGGCCTGGTATGGACTGGGGGGGACCTCATGCTGTTTTTTTCTTTATTTTTTTACTTCCACTTTCATTGGGGAAACCCATTGACAGCTGATGACTCATTGGTCGTTAAGGATGCCATGACCAGGTTCCTGGCCTCGCTCCTTAACAACCAGCTTACACTTTGCCCTGATTGGGCAAAATTCAAGTGTTCCACTTTAAGCCGAACAGGCAAATGTTCGGCCCAATCTCATGCTCAGGCCGAACCGTTTTCCCATCCCTACTCTTCATGCTGTAATACCTATATACCCTCTTGAAGTTGTAATACTTATATACCTATATACCCTCTTCATGCTGTTTGTGTTGCTTGTGTATTTCAAACCATTGACTATTCTTCACTACTGTTTTGTGAAATTCAATAAAAATACTATTACAAAAAAGGATTCCCGGCACCGCTCACCTCTCCTGTCAGCAGCTCCATCATCTTCTTGGTGACTTCTAGAATCTTCTGCATGTTGTGTCTCTCAGGTTTTAGGGAGTCACATGGAGACACTGTGATGGTCATATGATCACCTGACTTCACAAGGGGAAATCTCTGTATTGAGGAACCAATAGGAATATCATGTTAGAATCCCAGAATCCTCCTCACCTCTCCGGTCAGGTCTGTGTTTTATTAATAGAGATAAGAGTGATGTCATGTGACCTCCCAGAATCCTCCTCACCTCTCCGGTCAGGTCTGTGTTTTATTAAAAGAGATAAGAGTGATGTCATGGGACCTCCCAGAATCCTCCTCACCTCTCCGGTCAGCAGGTAGAAGATCTCCAGGGTGAGGTTTAGTATCTTCTCAGTCATGTAACTCCGGTCCTCCTCCATCCTCATTGGTGGCATCATTTGATCTATACAGGTCTCTTTGTAGACGGATAACTTTGGTAAATGAAAGAATTATTAGGATGCTATTGGGCACACACTAATAAGATATTGATGTGTGGGGGTAACAGGAAAGATGCTATACATTCAAGAACTACTCCCCCATGGGAACACATCTATTATTATTATACAGGATTTATATAGCAGCAACAGTTTGCACAGCGCTTTACAACACGAGGGCAGACAGTACAGTTACAATACAATTTAATACAGGAGGAATTAGAGGGCCTTGCTCATTAGAGACAACAGTCTAGGAGGGAGGGTCAAGTGATACAAAGGGTAATAGCTGTGGAGGATGAGCTGATGGCGAAAAAAGTACAAGCATGGGAGGAGGTGACGAGGGAGCTAAAGAGCAGGAGGTCTTGTGAGGAATGAAGAGAACGATTAGGTATGTATTTAGAGACTAGTGATGTAGCTGGGGGCAGAGTTGTGGATGGCTTTGTAAATTATTGGAATGGCGGACAGTGATGAGGCTGACGGAATGGCAGACAGTGATGAGGGTGATGGAATGGAGGACAGTGATAAGGGGGGCGGAATGGCGGATAGTGATGAGGATGACGGAATGGAGGACAGTCATGATGGTGATGGAATGGAGGACAGTGATGAGGGTGACGGAATGGAGGACAGTGATGAGGGTGATGGAATGGTGGACAGCGATGAGGGTAACGGAATGGTGGACAGTGATGAGGGTGACGGAATGGCGGACAGTGAGGAGGATGACGGAATGGGGGACAGTGATGAGGATGACGGAATGGTGGACAGTGATTAGGGTGACGGAATGGGGGACAGTGATGAAGGTGACAGAATGGCAGACAGTGATGAGGGTGACAGAATGGCAGACAGTGATGAGGGTGACAAAATGGCAGACAGTGATGAGGGTGACGAAATGGCAGACAGTGATGAGGATGATGGGATGGCGGACAATGATGAGGGTGACGGAATGGTGGACAGTGATGAGGGGGAAGGAATGGTGGACAGTAATGAGGGGGGCGGAATGGTGGACAGTGATTAGGGTGACTGAATGGTGGACAGTGATGAGGGTGACGGAATGGTGGACAGTGATGAGGGGGGTGGAATGGCGGACAGTGATGAGGATGACGGAATGGTGGACAGTGATGAGGGGACGGAATGGCGGACAGTGATGAGGGGGACGGAATGGTGGACAGTAATGAGGGTGACAAAATGTCGGACAGTGATGAGGGTGACAAAATGGCGGACAGTGATGGGGGTAACGGAATGGCAGACAGTGATGAGGGTGACGGAATGGCGGACAGTGATGAGGGTGACGGAATGGCGGACAGTGATGAGGGTGACGGAATGGCGGACAGTGATGAGGATGACGGAATGGGGGACAGTGATGAGGGGGATGGAATGGGGGACAGTGATGAGGATGACGGAATGGCGGACAGTGATGAGGGTGACGGAATGGCGGACAGTGATGAGGGTGACAGAATGGCGGACAGTGATGAGGGTGACAGAATGGGGGACAGTGATGAGGATGAGGGGGGCGGAATGGTGGACAGTGATGAGGGGGGCGGAATGGGGGACAGTGATGAAGGGGACGGACTGGCGGACAGTGATGAGGGTGACAGATTGGCGGACAGTGATGGGGTGACAGAATGGCGGACAGTGATGAGGATGATGGAATGGTGGACAGTGATGAGGGAGCGGAATGGTGGACAGTGATGAGGGGGGCGGAATGGTGGACAGTGATAAGGGGGGCGGAATGGTGGACAGTGATGAGGGTGATGAAATGGTGGACAGTGATGAGGGTGACGGAATGGCGGACAGTGATGAGATTGACGGAATGGCGGATAGTGATGAGGGGGACGGAATGGCGGACAGTGATGAGGGGGACGGAATGGTGGACAGTGATGAGGGCGACAAAATGGCGGACAGTGATGAGGGTGACAAAATGGCGGACAGTGATGAGGGTGACAAAATGGCGGACAGTGATGAGGGTGACAAAATGGCGGACAGTGATGAAGGCACAGTACTCATAGGTAAGGTAAGAGGAGTGCTACACAGCGCCAATTTTATTTCTACTTCATGAGATGTTGTGGCAGGGGTGAGAGTCGTGGCATAAGGAGGGGGTCCCCTGAGGACCAGAGTGAATGAAGGTGCGCACTGTATACTCTGTTAAAAAGAGGCCCCTTCCAGGTCTCATTAGACTCCTTTGTAGTCTCTCATGGGGCCTGGGGGGATCTTTCTAACAGAGACTCTCTAATGGACACTGAAAGGGGCACCTCTGTTTGAGAGAGATCCCCCTCCAAGTCCCATTAAAGTCCTTTGTAGTCTGTAATGGGTTCTGAAGGGAGGTCTCTCTCTAACAGAGACTCTCCAATGGACACTATTAGAGAGAGACCCCCCTCCAGGTCTCATTAGACTCTGTTATAGTCTATAATCGGGCCTGGAGGGGACACTTTCTAATGGACACAGAGAGGGACTCTGTTAGAGAGACCCCCCTCCAGGTCCCATTAGAGATGCCTGCTTCACTTCCTGTATTTTGGTTATTGTTAAATGTGAAAATGTAGGGGTGGGTTATGGGGGGGACCTGACAGGGGGCCCTTGCTTTATTTACTCCAGGGGGTACTGAGTGTTGTCAGTCTGCCCCTGCTGACGAGTGACAGCAGCTGTGTTCTGGGAGACTTGACGCTCTATTAGAAGTCAGCACTATGTGGCTTAAATTCTGCCCAGAAACACGCTGCACAGCTTAGATTAAAAGTTGTCACTGTGACCAACGCGGGTCAGATCACTGCCCTTTCCACCTTCACCAACTTACAGAGCAGGTGCCACCATAAGGCAGCTTAGGAAGCAACTTTAGGGTGCTGGGCTGGGGGTGGGGTAAAATGACCTTAGAAGTAGCTCTGTACAGTGGAGTGGATGGGGGGGGGGGGGGCTGTACGAGAGAATCACAAATACACTTGTAGCACCCTCCTGACCTCTGGCATCAGGGTGAGCTGACATTTCACCTCAGGGTGCTGTTCCTAGGCATGGTGGGTGTGGATATTTGCAGAAAAAATGGGCGCCAGTCATTTTCAGGATGAACAAAAGTGAGGTTATGGCTCATAACAGGAAAAATGAGGGAGAGAGGGACAGGGCACAGGACACCCTAAGACAAAATGCAGACAGATCAGCAGACTCCAAAAACAAAACAGCACAGGTAGACAGCAATACAGAACAAGAGCCTTAGGCCTGCACACATTGTTCGGTATCTACGTAGCAACAGCTGTCTCCTATAGCAACCAAAATCTCACAGCACCGTGCAGGGTCTCCTTGGATGAGTTCCCCTTGACACTTTCCCAGCCTCTTCACAGTCCCCAGCACATGAAGAATAACCTTTGGTACTTCATCTCAGAACTCCATCCTTCTCCACATGCCCCCAGGAAACAAGAAGCTCTCTCTGGCAGAACCTCTCTCATGCCCCCAGTGTTGTGTTACACTATGTGATTTATTCTTGCTCTGTGTCTTTAAGACCTGTCTCATTCTGTCCAGCTGAACTCTCTCTTTCATCGTAGTTCTTTATATTTCTCCTCCACTTCCTGCTTCGCTCATTAGTCCTATATACCCTTCCATGCTAAACACCTTCCATGTGGCTTACAACTGCAATGTTTTTCTACCTATGAATATACATCATTAAACGGAACATTCGAAAAGGATTCATCGTCTGTCTTCCTAACAGTGAGTTATTCATCGAGTTAAACTGCCTGTATCGATGCAAGGGATGAATAGTACACCCGATTGTGTAAGGCCTACATCAACCTGGAGATAAAGTTTATTGCTTTGTAGTTGAGACAGAACAGTAGAAAAACTGAGTTTCACAGGCTAATTACAAGATTTCTGCATGTCAGTACTGATAGACAAGATTTACTGCCCTCATAGCAAGAAAGAAGAAGAGAGCAGCACATGGCAGCCTTATAGCCTGAGTTAGTCTGCTTGGTGTCATATTTCAGCACACAGATCCTGGCTGCTATCACAGTCAGTCTGCTATCATGAGTGACAAAGCTTCTGAATGTGAACTTACAGCTAACCCAGTACAAGTTCCTGAAGAAACCGAGTTACCCAAACGCTCAGTTAAACCCACTTGGAAGGTAATGGAGAATTATGAAGCTTCAAGGACTGAATTGTCAAATAGCTTGGAATAAGTCTGGGAGAAAATTCTTGCTGAAGCTAATACAGTGTCTGTTAAATGTGAACTACCAACACTAGAGGGCGCCATTAAACAACTTTCCTCCTCATATGAGCTTTATCAGCTTACCAGTAACAGATTCACTAATGTCTTACAAAACATGAATTCAGAAGATTCACAGACACAATTAAAGAGCGTCAACTACTCTTAGTCTTGAAACAGACAGTTTTATAAAGCAAACCAGATTAAAGGCAGAAGCAAAGATAAAGCTGTTACAGGACACTGCATCTCACAGATCTGTTTCTACCAGACGTTCTAAAAACTCATCTAGATCCCATAGTTAAAATACTCAACACTCAGTGAGCGACTTATTAATGCCCGCGCTGAAGTGGAAGCCAGCAAGGTGCAGGTGGCATATGCAGAAAAAAGAGCAGAGTTGGAAGCTCAGAGAGAACGTCAAAGAGCAACAATAGAAATCTTAAACGAACAGTGTAAACATGACGCAGCTATGGCAAAGCTAAGGGTCCTACAGCAAGCTATCAGTGCAGAGGAAGGTGCAAGTGAGAAAGACAGCATCAACCTAAACATAGCAGATATGGAAGACCCCCTCAAACGCACTAAAGACTATGTCCTAAGCCACTGCAGTGCACACTCCATCTTCTCTAATGCTCCTGACTACATATAGACTCCTTCACAGCTTCAAGTTGAAGAGGTTTCAGCAACTTCCTGCACACAAAATCACTCCAGTGCATTTCCCACCTGCCTACCTTGCCTGCCTTCATACGTCACAGAGCATCAGAGCAAGCTTCAAGCAAGTAATCAATTTCCGGTCATCGGTACAGCCTTGAATCAACGTACCATTGAAACAACTGACTTCAAGCAAGCAACTCACCTGGATGCATCTGCTGCAACATATTTCCCTGTGACCTTTAACAACAATGTCAAAGATAACGCAATCAGCACCATTCAGCCAACAGCATCTCGCATAAATGCGGAGACAACTGAAACAGCAGAGTTTGTGAGGTACATACTTCGCAGAGAGCTCACAAAGACTGGTCTTACAAGTTTTGATGACCAACCTGAGAACTACAGAAGTTGGAAATGTGCTTTCAGAACTACAATCAGTGATCTTGGCATTACAGCTGCTGAAGAATTGAATCTGCTGATCAAATGGCTTGGTCCTCTATCTGCTGCACGTGTTAAGCCATTAAGATCAGTTTTCATGGACAATCCTACTGCAGGCCTCACAGCTGCAAGGGAGCGACTAGAGCAAAGTTATGGCAGTCCAGAAGCTATAGAAAATGCTTTGTTCATACGTCTGGAAACTTTCCCAAAGATATCCGGTAAGGACAACAAGGAGTTCCAGAGACTGAGTGACCTTCTCCTTGAGCTTCAGCTAGCCAAGGCAGACCCAAAACTACCTGGACTCGGTTACCTTGACACTCCAAGAGGGGTAAACCCAATTGTCTCCAAGCTCCCGTATGGTTTGCAAGAGAAATGGTCTGCGCTAGGGTCATCATACAAATGAGAGAACAAGGTTTCCTTCCCTCCATTCTCTTTCTTCTGTGAATTCATCAGGAAAATTGCAGAGACCAAGAATGATCCAAGTTTTTCCTATGGTGAGTACAGTCTACTCTCACCCTTTCTTAAGAGTACCAGTCTTCAGGGCAACTATAGAAACCGTAGAGGCCCAGTATCCGTGAAAAAGACTGACATCCTTCCCACTCCTACCACATTTGTGGTCACAAACAAACAGAGTAGGAAGATTGAAAACCCTAACAGAGAGTGTCCCATACACAAGAAGCCACACCCCCTCAATAAATGTATCGGCTTTAGGAAAAAGCCTCTTGAAGAGCGCAAGGAGCTTTTAAAGACATTTAGGATATGCTTCAGGTGCTGTGCTTCTACAGAACATTTTGCAAGGGACTGTAATGTGTCCATCAAGTGCATTGAGTGTGGCTCTGAAGAACATGTGCAAGCCCTCCATCCACTTGAGCCCGGCCATGCACAATCTGCCAACTCTCCTCCCAGGTTAACGCATAGCGGGGAGAATACAGACCAAGTGCCTAATTCTACCATCATTTCTTCATCCTGCACTGAAGTTTGTGGAGAAGACCGCTGTGGTAAGTCCTGTGCTAAGATATGCTTGGTGAACATATACCACAAGGATCAACCAGAAAAGACTCTAAAGGCATATGCTATCTTTGACGATCAGAGCAATCGATCACTTGCAAAATCAGAATTGTTCAATCTATTTGAAATAAAAGGTGAAGCTCATCCTTACACCTTGGGTACCTGTAGAACTATCTTCTCTCAATGGTAACTTGCAATTACCCCTACCTACACTTGTTGACTGCATTCAGATACCTGCTAACAGGGAAGAAATCCCTACTCCAGCTGCTGCTTTCCATCACCCTCACCTGAAGGTAATAGCAAATGAGATACCGCCACTTGACAAAGATGCTCAGATCCTTCTTCTGTTAGTAAGAGACATTCTAAGAGTTCACAAGGTACACAGACAAGTCAGTGGACCCCCAGATGCCCCTTTTGCCCAGCGCACGGATCTAGGTTGGGTCATCATAGGCAATGTGTGTATAGGCAAAATGAAGAGACCAACCAACATTTCGTCATTCAAGACAAATGTTCTGCCAAATGGCCGAAACACTTACTTTGAGCCATGCAACATCACTACTACGTGAAAGAGAAGATAGCCAGCCACGAATGGCAACATGGTATCTCAGGTAACACAAGCAATTTCTCCTGCCACGGTGACGACTTTGGCTCTACAGTCGTTAATGCAACCAGTGAAGATGACAAACTGGCTCCTTCAATGGAAGACAAAGAATTCATCAAGGTAATGGACAATGAGTTCTTTCAAGATGACTCAATTTAACTGGGTAGCACCCCTACCTTTTTGTCTCCCAAGAGAGAGATTGCCCAACAACTTACAGCAGGCCATAAGTATATTCTCCTCAAAGCGAAACTTAAGCAAGAAACCAGAGATTTGTGGACTTTATGCAAAATGTATTTGACAGAGATCATGCAGAGCCTGCACCCCCACTAAAGGAGGGAGAAGAATGCCGGTACCTTCCATCCTTTGGCGTGTATCACCCATGCAAACCAGACCAAATCAGAGTTGTCTTTGATTCCAGTGCTCAGCATGAAGGTGTTTCTCTCAACAACATGCTCCTTACGGGGCCCAAGTTGAACAACAGTCTAATAGGAGTCTTGATTTGTTTCAGACAAGAGCCTGTAGCAGTAATGGCCGACATTCAACAGATGTTTCACTGCTTCATCGTCAGAGAAGACAACAGAAACTACCTCAGGTTTCTATGGCACAAGGACAATGACCTCAACAAGGAAGTTATAGATTATCGCATGAAGGTACATGTCTTCGGTAACAGTCCTTCCCCAGCAGTGGCAACTTATGGGCTAAAGAGAACAGCTCAGACTGGAGAAGAACAATATGGATCTGATGCCCTTCAATTTGTTGAAAGAAACTTCTACGTTGACGACGCACTCAAGTCTTTTCCAACTGCTAAAGAAGCAATTGATCTTCTCACCAGAACAAAGGAGATGCTGTCTGTAGCAAACCTTAGACTGCACAAGATTATATAGCGATACCCTCTGTTTAAGAGGGCTGATTTTTTGTTTTGGGCCTTGTAATGCACCGCTGTCAACCCCTGGCAATCGGCTCTAACCTCTCGTGGCACAGCTAGGAAAGGGGGAAGGATGGTATAACTGTACTATATCTATACTGTTATATGGTACAACCCCTTTGTTTCCCAGCACAGTAATTAACACTGACAACCAAATTACTTAACTATAACTTTTTACTATTGGTAAAAGTATAAAAGGTAATTTGTATACAATATCTCATGCAGATCCCTGCAATATAGGTGTACACATTAAAAGAGTATAACATTCAGTAATGTAATGACAATATAATAACCCTGCTGCAGCTATCCTCCCTCGTGAGCAAAAAATGGCGCCCAGCAATGTCCTATACCACCCAGTCAGGCCTGACTATAACTTGGGGTATAGTTTGTAGAAGAATCTTCGTTAGCAACTCTCGGTGGTGCACATAAAGAACAAACTGTAATCCAAAGGGGGGTAGCGTATGATCGCTAACTTGGCAAAGCTGGAGAGACTAATAAACTCAGTTCAGCAGACAGTCTCTCCAAAGTATAACTGTAATCAATGATGGGCCTAGGCAAAGTTAATAGGCAACAAAGCTACTTAGATGTGGTTCTGATCTGGCGCTCTCTCACCCAGACCGGACCGACTCCTGTCCAGTATCTCCGCTACTGTGAGTTGCTTCACAGTGCCCACGATGCGCCGGGTCTTCAGTCCTCCAGAAGATGGTGGCACCTCAGGTGGATCAGACGCTCCGCAGGCTCCTTGGTGGAGCGGAAGGCTCTCTGGAACAATGCAAGGCCCAGGCTTCAGGCCTTGCACGCGCAGCAGGTAAGTGCAGGGATCCTCTTGCAGGGAGGGCGGCGTCCAAAGATAAAGAGAGAGGCCCCTCCTCTCCCTTTTAAAGTCCACCCCAGCAGTCCTTGCACGGGGAAATGCACCCTGGGTGCCTCAAAGCGTGCTGGGAACTGTAGTTTTGTGGGTGAAAACGATACCCCGCTACAATTATACCCAACATCCAGGAACTTATGAATGCCTTTAACCTTGATTTAGGTACAGATGTGCCTCCTGTACAGTGAAGTCTGGGTTTGTTGTGGAGCATCAATGGCCCCCCATTACACACCAATTAGAGCATTGCGGTCAGGGCTTCAAAATAGGATCATCCAAGCACCCGCCCGACTCCAGTCCTTGGGAGGTCGACGAATGCAGACTATGGGCGCGGCCCTTTGGAACCAACTCCCCGACCATCTCCGGCTCCCAATGCCCCAAGCTCTTTTTAAAAGGCAATTAAAAACCCACCTTTTTAAAAACGCTTTTTCCTAACTACGGATGTGGAGACATCTAATTCTGTAATAATTAACGTCAACTTTGCTTTTCGACTCCCCTCGTGAGCCTTCCTTCTTTTTTTTTTCTTCTCCCCTCCCTTTTTCTCAAATAGTTTTTTTTTCCCAAGGCTGATTGGTGAATTTATGGTACAGCGCGCTTAGTTGCAGTCCTCCAAGACAGTATTTGGCGCAATATAAATTTACAAATCATCATCATCATCAGACACATTCACCTTTCAAGTGTCAACTTGTGACAAACCCTTCACTAAGAGAGGAGTCCTGTCCGTGGTGAATAGCATCTATGACCCACTGGGTTTCCTTGCTCCAGTTAACTGTCTTAGTAAAATCTTACCTTGAATGGTATCTACTGAGAACATAGACTGGGATACTCCCTTGCCTAGTGAGAATCAACACAAGTGGGAAAGGTGGAGACATTCTTTGAAGTCACTAGAAAAACTTCACATCCCCCATTGCTATGTTCCAGGTTCCACTTCAACTGCTACCCAGAGAGAGATTCATATTTTCTCTGATGCATCAGTTGAAACTATTGCTGCAGTAGCCTATTTGAAGACCTCTGAAATGAATGGAGAATCACACTGTAGTTTTGTCCTAGGCAAGGCAAAACTCACTCCCAAACCTGCACACACCATACCAAGACTTGAACTTTGTGCAGCCGTGCTAGGAGTAGAAATTGCCGAGGTCATACGAAGTGAAATGGACACTAGAATTTATTCTTTCACCTTCTATACAGACAGTAAGGTAGTACTTAGTTACATAAACAACCAAACAAAACACGTTTATGTGTACGTCAGCAACAGGGTTGAACGTATCAAGAGATTCTCTCTACCAAGTCAATGGCATCACGTTCCCACTGAACTCAACCCAGCTGACTGTGGGACCAGAGCCGTGTCACCTGCTGTTCTTCAGGACAGCTTATGGCTGTCACCTCCAAGGTTTTTGTGTGAGGACACCTACTCACCCCCTATTGACACCACTTATGGGCTAGTAAACCCTGGAGATGATAAGGAAATAAGAACTGTGAACATCTCACTACACACTTCTGTGAGTACAAAACAGAGGCTGCGGTCACAACTTTTTGAGCGTTTTTCCACCTGGTCATCTGCTGTAAGAGCTATTGCTCGCCCAATTCATATTGCTCGTTGCTTTAGGAAGAATTCCGCCGCAGTGTCATGGTTGGCACAACTGTTCTGGACACTTTACAGCAGCAAATGTTTCACACGCAGAAGAGGTAATTATCCGTTTTGTGTGTAGCGGCCCCCTCTCTCTTCTCTCAATTCTTCTGGCTCTGGTCTAGGGGTACCTCTGAGGAGAGAGTGCGAGGTCACCACGCCAAGTTCCCACTGCATGTGTTCGTATGTGCAGTGGGAGACAATTCTCTTTTACCTTCAGGTCGGTGTTCTGCATCTGGAGACCTCCTCCTGGTTTTCTCGAACAGTGTCTGCCAGTAAATGAGCCCCACACTACTAAAGTCCAACACTCCTTTATTCTTCTCATGGAAAGGTGAACACAATCAGTTGGACTCCCTCAACGAACAGAACAGACAGGGGGTGTGGATGCGAGTAGGCCCAGGCACATGGAACTCTCCTACTTCCTTCCCAGAAGTAGGTTTCTGCTCCCAATCGAGGAAGACATCCCTCCCGGCGGTCTACGGAGGCTCACCCGTCACTGGCAATTTGCTGCACCAGGTCTTCAGGTAAGTACCCCCTCCGGTCCCTTACGCCACGGGATTTGGGTATCCCCTCCCGGGGTCCCCTAGGAAGTTCCTCCCTTGCGGAGCCTTAATCCGGGACCCTCAGTCCCGGACCGCCATCCAAGTACCTCACCCCAGGCTAAAGGTGCCTGGGATGGAACACGTCCTCCGAACGTCCTCCAGGCCTAGGCCGCCTAGAGGACCGACACGAACCACCGCCCTCAGGCTGAAGGTGCCCGGGACTCGACTCCCCCCACCAAAAATGGCCGCCCTTTATACCCTCTCCCAGCAAGCACGGCAGGTTCCCCCGCCCCACCATACAACCGCTGAGAGAGGCCAAAAAGAGGTACGACGCTGCAATGATGGTTCAACCCCGGGCCCAAAGTGACAGCGCCACCCGATGGGCCCCAGGGAACCATACATCACAGTTTCCCCACCAGATTCAAATAGAAAAGCACATACCCGCTACATGTGCAACAAGAGGTGTATCAGGAGGAATTCGGGAGAATCTGAAATGGAACAGAATTGTCTAAAAACAGTCCTCTCTTCAATCTAAACCCTGTAGTTGACGCCAATCAGCTGCTGAGAGTTGGTGGGTGTATAACAAAATCCGACTTATGCAGCAAAGAACAGAATCCTATAATCATACCAGGTCAACATCACTCTTCTGGTTCGTCACCACCATGAACTGGTACATCATCAAGGCCGTCAGTTTACAGAAGGTGAAACACTAGTGAAACTAAGAATGGACGTTAGACGGCACATAGGTAGATATTGTAAAAAATCTAGGTTTTTTTTTTGTAGAAAAAGATATCTTAGTAAAACTACATTAATACATTTTAGAGAAATTACATTTGTAGTAAACATTAGTATATGATCCAGAATAAAGTTCTAATCACACTTCCCAGAGATTACAGTAACATGCAAAACTCAGATAAAACGATGCATATCCAACAAACACAAAACCGTGTTGAACGATGTACAAAGGAAGTGGATGGCCTTATACATAGATCCAGTAAATTCAAAGATGTAAATCTTGCTTTGCTCTACCAGTTTCGCGTTAGTTTCACTAGTGTTTCTCCATAATTATCGGGACGTTGGCACATTTATACTAGTGCATCCACAGTGTCACCCTGTGGGGATGCACATTTAAGCAATCTCTTTTCAAGTTTACAGAAGGTGCCATCAGGTCAGCTGGCTTTTGGATCATTGGTATGAAGAGGTGTGTCTCCTCCTTGCTCTTCAGGTGCGTCAAGTGCCACAAGTTAAGAGGTAAACATCAACAGCAACAAATGGCAAGTCTTCCAGCTGATCGCCTAAGTACAGATCCACCCTTTACCTATGTTGGAGTAGATGTTTTCGGCCCATGGTCCATCATGACTCGGAGACCTCCGAGGTGGAGCTGCCAATAGTAAAAGGTGGGCTGTATTGTTTACCTGTCTTAGCATCCAAGCAATACACATAGAAGTGATCGAGTCTATGGGTTCTTCTTCCTTCATCTGTGCCCTACGAAGATTCTTTTCTGTCAGAGGACCAGTTAAGCAACTGAGATCCGACTGTGGTACTAGCTTTGTTGGAGCATGTAAAGAGCTACAATTGGACAATTTGCTGGCCAACAATGGATGTACTTGGTTGTTTAATCCTCCACATGGGAGGATCCTGGGAACGAATGATAGGAGTAGCACGAAGAATTCTTGACTCCATGTTGCAGACTCACAAGTCTTTACCACTTACCCATGATACTTTGTCTACCTTTCTCGCTGAAGTGTCTGCCATAATGAACGCAAGAACCTTAGTGCCAGTATCTTCAGATCCTGATGCTCCAGTGATCCTTACTCCAGCCTCGCTTCCTACTCAAAAGATTGGGACTGCTGTAATATCTTCAAGTGAGATCGAACCCAAGGATATCTCCAGGCGTCAATGGAAGCAGGTACAGCACCTAGTCAATGTGTTCTGGCATCGCTGGAGGAAGGAGTATCTTCACCACCTTCAAGGTCGTATTAATTGGCAAACATCTAAGCCGAATCTTAAGGTTGGAGACCTCATCCTTCTAAAAGACAAGGAAGTTTTTGGAATGAGTGGCCTATGGGTCTTTTTACTAAAGTTATCCCCAGTGACGATAACAAAGTCCGGAAGGTAGAAGTCAAGGTAACCAAGGGATGATCGACACAAACCTTTAGTCGACCAATTACAGAGTTAGTACTCATTTCGCCAGGTGAGTGACTTGTGCAAGGACAAGAACTCTTTGAAGACGTCATACCTTGGACTTCATGTTCTCCATCCTGTTGAACTTATGTTTATGTTTGCTTCTTGTATGTGTAGCACTACCACCTCTTCAGCTTCGTTGTCCGGGTAGGAAAGTCTGTAGTAATGCAATGTCCACACAGATGTAAAACCTTCAACAGTCAGGCTTTAATTTCTTATGCAGTAAACGTTGAGAAAGTAGAAGGTATAGAAGAGCAGGGGAAGGTTCAGGCACTCGCCACAAATTGCAAAGATGTCAGTTCAAAGTCACTCACCACTCTCAATGTTATAGTGAGTATTGGTCACCCGGATAGTCCCCTTTCACATGGCCTAGCAGCCGGGATGACACATGAACCAGCAACAGGGCAGTCTCTGCCACAGACTGCCCAAGATGAAATGGGTCTCTGCCACAGACTTTTTGAAGTGAACAAAGTCTTTGCCACAGACCTTTTAAAGTTGAGCAAAAGGATAGTCCAGGAATCCTCTGCCACAGGATTTCAAAGTCCCAAACTTCCAGCCGTGCAGTTAAAGAGCCTTTAAGCCAATTTGGCGAACTGCAGGGCTTGTAGTATAGTGCATCCCTCCTCAATAAAGTTGCCAGGCTTCACCCGAGACAGCAGCACTTTGCCGGTCTCCTCCAGGGCAGGTCCTCCCCTGGTCTCCTTCATTAAGACAGCTTCCTCCCCATTTGGACGGACAGCTTGGGATCCCCCTTCTGAATGTAGGCCCCAGCCAGACTAGCTGGGCCTACTAGGTAGCGATGTAGCCTCGGGCCAACGTGGCCCCGAGACCAGAACCACACACACATACCTCGCGCCCTGAGGGCCACGAGGCGAAAATTGACCCCAATTAATGGTGTCTGCCCCTTAAGTATCCCCTCCCAGGAGGCACAGCGGGTCGACCAATCCCACTGCACTGCTGCCCAGAAGGGCCACTCAATGCACTATGGTTTGCCCGCCCATGTTCCAACAGGTGCCTGAGGTGGTAACGCCACCTACAGGCAATTAGGGAAATTGCTATCGGGCAAACCACACCTAGAACAGAGGTAAATCCAAATGTAATTCAACAGTCTGAGCCCAACTACTGGCTCAGACTTCCCTCTAAATTTAAGATAGCGTCCCAACATTTTGGGGAGGGCGCTACATATGTTTTTCATTACAGGTTCCAGGACATTTACCAATATTGGACTTATAGAAAATATATATTAGTTATGGTTAGGAAATCTAAAGATTTCAGACGGGGAGTGTTGTGTTACACTATGTGATTTATTCTTGCTCTGTGTCTTTAAGACCTGTTTCCATCTGTCCAGCTGAACTCTCTCTCTCACTGTAGTTCTTTATATTTCTCCTCCACTTCCTGCTTCTCTCATTAGTCCTGTATACCCTTCCATGCTAAACATATTCCATGTGGCTTACAACTGCAACGTTTTTCTACCTATGAATATACATCATTAAACGGAACATTGAAAAGGATTCATCGTCTGTCTTCCTAACAGTGAGTTATTCATCGAGTTAAACTGCCTGTATCGATGCAAGGGATGAATAGTACACCAGATTGCGTAAGGCCTACATCAACCTGGAGATAAAGTTTATTGCTTTGTAGTTGAGACAGAACACCCAGGAAACAAGAAGCTCTCTCTGTGGCAGAACCTCTCCCATGTCCCCAGGAAACAAGAAGCTCTCTCTGTGGCAGAACCTCTCTCATGTGCCCAGGAAACAAGAAGCTCTCTCTGGCAGAACCTCTCCCATGTCCCCAGGAAACAAGAAGCTCTCTCTGGCAGAACCTCTCCACATGTCCCCAGGAAACAAGAAGCTCTCTCTCTGGCAGAACCTCTCCCATTCCCCCAGGAAACTAGAAGCTCTCTCTCTGACAGAACCTCCCCCATGTCCCCAGGAAACAAGAATCTCTCTCTCTCTGTCTCTCAGCCCCCTCCTCTATCTCTCAGCTCTCCTCCTCTATCTCTCAGCTCCCCCCTCTGTCTCTCAACTTCCCCCTCTGTCTCTCAGCTCCCCCTGTCTCTCAGCTCCCCCTGTCTCTCAGCCCCTCCTGTCTCTCAGCTCCTTGTCTCTCAGCCCCCCCTGTCTCTCAGCTCCCCCCTGTCTCTCAGCTCCCCCTCTGTCTCTCAGCTCCCCCCTCTGTCTCTCAGCTTCCCCCTATGTCTCTTAGCTCCCCCCTCTGTCTCTCAGCTCCCCCTCTGTCTCTCAGCACACCCCCTCTGTCTCTCAGCACACCCCCCCTCTGTTTCTCAGCTCCCCCCTCTGTCTCTCAGCTCCCCCCTCTGTCTCTCAGCTCCCCCCTCTGTCTCTCTGCCCCCTCCTCTGTCTCATTCACTCCCTGACTCTTAGGCTGCTTTCACACTGGGGCAGGCATTGACAGTAAAAAATTTTGTCCCAGTCCAGCCCTGCCCATGCCCCCAGGAAACAAGAAGCTATTTCTCTGGCAGATCCTCTCGCATGTCCCCAGGAAACAAGCTCTCTCTCTGGCAGAACCTCTCCCATGCCCCCCTAGGAAACAAGAAGCTCTCTCTCTGACAGAACCTCTCCCATGTCCCCAGGAAACAGGAAGCTCTCTCTCTGACAGAACCTCTCCCATGTCCCCAGGAAACAGGAAGCTCTCTCTGGCAGAACCTCTCTCATGCCTCCAGGAAACAAGAAGCTCTCTCTCTGGCAGAACCTTTCTTATGCCCCCAGGAAACAAGAAGCTCTCTCTCTGGCAGAACCTCTCCCATGCCCCCAGGAAACAAGAAGCTCTCTCTCTGTGGGAACCTCTCCCATGCCCCCAGGAAACAAGAAGCTCTCTCTCTGTGGGAACCTCTCCCATGCCCCAGGAAACAAGAAGCTCTTTCTCTGGCAGAACCTCTCCCATGCCCCCAGGCAGCAGACAGGCTCTCTCTTACAGAGCCCTGGAGCACATGGCCAGGTCTCAGACTTCAGGCCTCACCCAACACAACTGTTCCTCACACATCCACACCTGACCAAGGTCTGAGTGGGAGGATCCCGATCACCAGACTTCCTCCAAATATATACTGTGACAGGGGTCACTTGGGGCACAGGGGGAATGAGAACCCCACCATGATTTGGGATAGTCATATTCAAGGCTGTATATACATGGTATATATTGGGTGTATATTGTGTGTGGGCTGTTGTGTAATATTTGCTGTGATGGGGTGTGATTGCATTCTATTGTCTATTGTGGCTTGTGGTAATTAAGTCTGCTACTGTGGTGATGTGGATTGGAGCTTGGTAGACCGTCTGGCTGCCTATTATGGGATGTTGAAGTGTCTTTCTGTGAGGAGGGGGGGGAATCACCCCTCCTGCTAAGACTGTTTACTGAAAGAGAAGTTTGAACACACCTGACCTGTATGACCATTGTCATTGGACAGTTTAACCCGCCCTGTTCCCCAAGGATGGGAGGGAAGGGTTTTTGAAGAGAAATGTGTTACCATGTGCTTGTAATAAATTCATTCCCTGTTTTTGGAACTTCAACACAGAGTGTTTGTCTCGTATGTTTGGAAGGATTAATCCTATGGGAAGCGGTCGCCTGACTGTGGAGGATCGGCAGTGGATGTGTGTCCAGAGAGGGAATATCATAAACGGCGTTAATCCCTTTCATACTTGGGCAGCCGTTACATTGGTTGGCAGCGGTGGGATTTTCCCTCCAGTTACTGGGACACTCCAAACCACCACAGTGAATGACCAGCTATGCAGCCTGCAGGAAAGCGACGCTGAAAGACCTACTTGAGAGCCGTGGAGGGACCAGTGGGACAAAGAACAAGGCCATCTTGATCAGGGAGCTAGCCAAGATGGATCAGAGGGATGGTGATGCAGGACCCCGGTCAGCTGAAGACTTGTTTCAGCAACGAGTTCGACAGCGGTTGGCATTATATGGTGCTAACCCATCAGAGACCGCCATACAGGAAGACATTAAAGACATCCAGCTGCAGGATGAGCGTCAAGAGAAAGAACTAGAGCGACAAGAGAAAGAACTAGAGCGACAAGAGACAGAACTAGAGCGACAAGAGAGAGAACGAGAGCGACAAGAGAGAGAACTAGAGCGGCAACATGAGCGGAGAATGGCGGAAATACGGGAATCGGAGACAACGCCTAAAGATGCAGCGCCTGTCCGTAAGTTGCCCTTCCGGGCGTTTAAACTATTTAGGGAAGGAGAGGAGGAAATTGAAGCGTTCCTGCAGGACTTTGAGAGACTATGCCAGATACATGAAGTACTGCCCCAAGATTGGGTCGCCTTACTGGCAAGTAATTTAACAGGCAGAGCGGCCTATGCGTATCGGGCCCTGGAGGATGAGGACGCTAAAGACTATGACCGGGTAAAAGAAGCTCTGCTAGCCCGATTTGCCATTACACCCGAAGCCAGCCAGATTAAGTTTTGAGAATCCCGGAAACAAACCCACATAACATACGTGGAGTGGGCACATCGTCTGCAGCAAAACCTTAAGGGCTGGTTCCAGGGAAGCCACGCTCATACCATAGAGGACATCACCCAGCTAGTACTCTTAGAACAGTTCTTTAACCACACCCCTCCGGTACTACGGGATTGGGTGCGAGATAAGCGACCACGGACTGTACAGCAAGCGGCTACTTTGGCTCATGAATATCTGGACTCTCGAAGGTCAGGCGGAAGCGAGCGCTATCCACTATCTCGGCCCAGTTTATCAGCCTCTAACCCAACTTCAGCACCAATCCCAGCGGCCACTTATCCTCAGCAGCCCAGGTTCAACTCCCAGGACTACGCACAACCCATCAGGTGTTTCAGGTGTAAACCGCTATGGGGAACAAAAAGCCAGACTGTCCATTGAATTCAGCCAGGCAGTCCCAGTCGTGGAGACAGCCAGCAGGGGGGAACCCACGCACATCCATGCCTGCGGCCCACTGCGTTGAGGAGGAAGAACATTGGGGCGTCTTGCACGAGGCTGATCCCATACAAGCAGCTAACCGGGACAACCGGCAGCAACACAGGCAGACTGTCTGGGTCAATGGAAAGGTAGCCAATGGCCTACGTGTATCTGGTGCCACCATGACCCTACTACAGAAGAACCTCATCCCAGAGAGCCAACATACCGGAGACACTGTAGCCGTAAGAGTAGCGGGAGGTACCATTTTCCGGCTACCCGTTGCCCGTGTTCACCTGGATTGGGGGGTTGGTTCGGGACACGTGAATGTGGGGGTGATGAAGGACTTGCCCGCGGATGTACTACTGGGGAATGATTTGGCCCCCCTCGTTTCTGCTTATACCCCGATGGGCCCCGCTGAAGCCAACCCAGTGACTACCTGTGTACAGACCCATGCTGCTGGAACCGGCCTGATTGCGGCTGAGAACAGGGTAAGATTATCTTCCCCGACATGTACCTTAGATCAGGCACAATATCACAGTCTAAAATTGGAATGTGACAAGTTGGCCAGTGAGAAATCAGAGATGCAATGACACTACGTCATGTATTATGAGATGTCCCATGGCTTGAACATTGAAATGCACAAACAGGCTGAAATTGTCAAAAGGTAAATGGGATTTGCGCCCAGGTTTTGCCTTACCTTTCCCAAGAGCACCAGCAACAAGTTTTGGGAGCCATAGAGAGAGCAAAGCAAGTGACTGTTCCAGAACTAAATTCCATTATTCGTCCCGGCCTCCTAGTGCAATGTTGATGGGTTGTCCAGGCATTAGACGAATGGAAATATGGACTAACTTCAGAGTCAACCCGTCTGGGGTCTCCTCCTGTGTTAGTCTCCTGCCGAAAGGGGAGATGTGTGACAGGGGTCACTTGGGACACAGGGGGAATGAGAACCCCACCATGATTTGGGATAGTCATATTCAAGGCTGTATATACATGGTACATATTGGGTGTATATTGTGTGTGGGCTGTTGTGTAATATTTGAGGTGATGGGGTGTGATTGCATTCTATTGTCTATTGTGGCTTGTGGTAATTAAGTCTGCTACTGTGGTGATGTGGATTGGAGCTTGGTAGACCGTCTGGCTGCCTATTATGGGATGTTTAAGTGTCTTTCTGTGAGGAGGGGTGGGGGGGATCACCCCTCCTGCTAAGACTGTTTACTGAAAGAGAAGTTTGAACACACCTGACCTGTATGACCATTGTCATTGGACAGTTTAACCCGCCCTGTTCCCCAAGGATGGGAGGGAAGGGTTCTTGAAAAGAAATGTGTTACCATGTGCTTGTAATAAATTCATTCCCTGTTTTTGGAACTTCAACACAGAGTGTTTGTCTTGTATGTTTGGAAGGATTAATCCTATGGGAAGCGGTTGCCTGACTGTGGAGGATCGGCAGTGGATGTGTGTCCAGAGAGGGAATATCATAAACGACGTTAACCCCTTTCATACTTGGGCAGCCGTTACATATACCATCTCCCAGCATCCTCAGTGGCCTAAGACTCCTACTGATTGGCTGAAAGAGATATGCATATTCATAACTTAGTCTCACTGCAGCTCATCATACGAATGCCAAAGGCTACCTATTGACAGAAGGAAGGAACCACGGCTAAACCAGGCTTAGGAGAAAACCCAAATGATCAGAAAGACTTTAAATCAGTCAGGTTAGTTACCACTTAGCACAATCCAATCACATCCAGACATGCAGCCTGGGCACCGGAAACAGCACTCCACTACTCTCCATACAGTATACATCATCCATTTATATATTATCTATATGGAGACTACACAATATACAGACTTCTGGTCTATGGTATCAGTGGGGGGATGTTATACACAGAGATATATAGAATGATACACACTCTCCTCTCACAATACAGTATACATCATCCATTTATACATTATCTATATGGATATAGACTTTGTTTAGAGCAGTCAGAAGAATGATTGGTGAGGTCTCACCTTGTTAGATCTGCCCATACATCCTCCAATCAGATTGTTTGTACTTCCGGACAATGAAGAGACCTGAAAATAGTTCTAGAAAGGTGAAGAGTCCAATCACAGAAAATTCTGGAAGATAAAACCTGGAACCACAACACCAAGAGAGTCCAACTTCTTCTACTGTATGAAGATGGAATGTGTGTGAATAAGAAGTTAATCTGAATGTTACTTACAATGATTTCCTAATGCAGGAAGAGGGGGCGGGGGAGGGGGGTTTCTTCTACTTCCTCTATTGGAGTCTGCTCTGCCTTCTTACACAACTCATTGCTCGGAGCTTCCAACTTCCTCTTTCTATACAGAGATCAGAACAAGTCTAAACCTTCCTCAGGCTGGGTGTGTAAGCGGGGTGTAGGGTGTAAAGGCTTCACAGGGGGAATCACACATACTGATCTTATAAACAAGGTAACGTTTGTTACCAGAGAGACGGTAGTAGAAAGAGTATTTACAGCAGTAATGCAAGTAGTTTCACTCCAAGCATGGAGTCACAGATACACAGCACTAGGGATGAGCCGAACACCCCCCTGTTCGGTTTGCACCAGAACCTGCGAACAGACCTAAAGTTCGTGTGAACTTTAGAACCCTATTAAATACAATGGACTCGAATGGCTAATATGCAAGTTATTGTCCTAAAAAGGTATAGTATGCCTGTAAAGCAGCGCTTGTTTCCCTTGCTTAGAACTGTCCCTGCACAAAATGTAATTTCTGAAGGAAAAAAAGTAATTTAAAACCACTCGCGGCTATAATGAATTGTCGGCTCCCGGCAATACAGAGAAAAGTCATTGATAAAAAATAAAAATAAATGCGTGGGGGTCCCCCCAAATTCAATTACCAGGCCCTTCAGGTCTGGTATGGATATTAAGGGGAACCCTGCATCAAATTTTTAAAAAAAATGACGTGGGTTTCCCCCCAAATATCCATACTAGACCCTTCAGGTCTGGTATGGATTTTAAGGGGAACTCCACCCCAAATAAAAAAAAATGGCGTGGAGTTCCCCCAAAAATCCATACCAGACCTTTTATCTGAGCACGCAACCTGGCAGGCCGCAGGAAAAGAGGGGGGGGAGAGAGCGCCCCCCCTCCTGAACCGTACCAGGCCACATGCTCTCAACATGGGGAGGATGTCCCCATGTTGATGGGGACAAGGGCCTCATCCCCACAACCCTTGCCCAGTGGTTGTGGGGGTCTACGGGCAGGAGGCTTATCGGAATCTGAAAGACCCCTTTAACAAAGGGGACCCCCAGATCCCGGCCCCCCCTATGTGAATTGGTAAGGGGTACATTGTACTTCTACCATTTCACGAAGAAAGTGTAAAAAAAATGTAAAAAAAACACACAGACACCTTGGAAAAGTCCTTTATTAAAAATAAAAAAATAAAAACACATTCCAGCGGTGTAATCCAGTGTCCCGCGGCGATCCGATGTCCAGCGCTGCAGTCTCCACTCGAAACGTCATTGGCTGAGCGTACCTACACTGCGGAGGAAGTTCCCCATCAGGTCCGCTCAGCCAATGACGTAGGCGGGGTCTGAGGTACGAGGGGGCGGGGGCGCCCTCGTATCTCAGACCCCGCCTACGTCTTGGCTGAGCGGACCTGATGGGGAACTTCCTCTTCAGTGTAAAAAAATGAATAGACCCGTCCCTTCTCACGTTCCCCTTCAGGTCCGCTCCTGATGGGGAACGTGAGAAGGGGCGGGTCTATTCATTTTTTTACACTGAAGAGGAAGTTCCCCATCAGGTCCGCTTAGCCAATGATGTAGGTGGTTATTGTTTCACTTTAAGCATTATTATCACTGCTCCCGAAAAAACTGCAGTTTTTAAAACTTTTTTTTGCATTGATACATGTCCCCTGGGGCAGGACCTGGGTCCCCAAACACTTTTTATGACAATAACTTGCATATAAGCCTTTAAAATTAGCACTTTAGATTTCTCCCATAGACTTTTACAGGGTGTTCCGCGGCGTTTCGAATTTGCCGCGAACACCCCAAATTGTTTGCTGTTCGGCGAACATGCGAACAGGCAATGTTCGAGTCGAACATAAGTTCGACTCGAACTCGAAGCTCATCCCTACACAGCACAGTCACTTCTGATGTAAGCAGTAGTTGTATTCGTCAGCACTATAGGCACTTTCCACTGACTGACACAGTATAAACCCAAGCACACAATGCGTATCTGTAGAGGCTGATATTCACACACGTTACCCGGTAACATCGGTATTCCTTCAGCAGGTGGATATAGGCATCTAATACACTTGTCCTGCCCTCACAGCGAGGACACCGGTTTTATTATCCGTAAAGGGGAGTCTTTCATCCAACCAGGATTGCTGATACAGGACTCCGTAGGAACCCTGAACTATCCCTCACAGGCCGGAACACTCTCCCTACCTTCTCCTAACTCTACCTCACAAACGGGGTCTCTGTCCCTGTCTATACACACACTTGTTCTGTCCTAAACGTGACTGGGCTTTCCTATATAAGGTATCCACCCAAAAATGGCCGACCAAATCTCCCGAGATTTGCTTGTCCTATCAGGACACCAGGCTTCTCCAAAACGGTGCTGGAGACAATTATAGAGGCCAAACAGCTCTGAACATATGTACACATAAACATATCAAATTGGCTGAAAGGGGGTATATACACTTGCTAACCCACTTCCTCTTGCAGCCAGCTAGGCTGCCCTGCACTACAGCTGCCTACAGGTGGGGGGGGGGGTGAATGTGGAGCGATATGGTTGGAGGATTTTTGAGGGGTCAATATGTTGGTATTCAGAAGAATCAACAGAAAATGTCCAAAAATGTATTTTATTTACAATTCCAATAACACCTGTAGCAAGGTGTTACTTTGGCACGTAGCTCATGGACTACAGTTTGTGCCTAAAAGAACTTAGCTCTTTCCATTATCCGTTTGCCCCATATTGCTGCAAGTTGTTGGGTTCAGCTATGGTAGGACAGTGCATGACGGATCTTGTGGTGCGGAGAGACAGAGACTCTATTGCTACGGGACAGGAATGGACTACAAGGCCCACAACGCCACTTGCTGTGAAGGAGCGTGGCGCCACGCACTGCTTGCTCGGAGGACCTTTTAAAAGGGGAGGCGGGGCTGGTGTTCGGTCTCTTGGGACGCCATCTTGCAAGAGGCATGCAGCGAGGGTGCTTATGCCGGAAATGCCTGGGCGTAAAGTGACGGAGGCCGGGCCGTCTGTCGGAGGCATCCCAGCGCTATCCCTGCTGATTGGACCAGGGAGAGGAACAGCTTCACACTCCTCAGTACCCAGAGTCACCTATTCACCAACGCCTGGCGACTGGCTAAGCGGAAGACCAGGGGCAACGACTCGTCCGGAGGCTGCGAACCAAGAGGGCCCTGTCGGAAGCGACCTGAGAGGCAAGGCCTCATGTGGTGAGAGGGCACCTGCCCACTAACACAATTAACTGTGTTGCAGGAAGGTGACTTCCACAACTATACTTATTCACTTAGGCTTGCTGGTATCTGCAGTACCGCAAGCCAAGTCACACTGCATCCAGGATTAAGTTAGCACTCTGAGAAGGATCAGCATTCATCTGTCTCCTTCATCACATATGTTAACTGTTCAATCTTCTTTCAGTTTCCTTTTGGATTACAAATTATTAATGTGCACCAACCAAGGCTAGCGAAGACTACTGGTTAACCGGAAGGAACATTTACAGGATTCAGCTTGTCTATCTGAACTAATATAGTAGGACACGTGCATGGGAATGAAGCAGGTTTCTTATATGCCGGTTTGAACGGCCGCAACGGCGGGAATATCAACTCTTTATCTGGCCCTTACCACGGACAATATTCCGGACTGTCTCTGCCTGGAGGCTCTATCTAGGGTACCTATACCCCTCCCATCTAAGGAAAACAGAAGCTTTAACCCCTGCACGGGGCAAATATGGCATCTATGGCTAGACTACCTGCTCTGTACACTTCCTACTACTATGGAGAGGAAAGATCTTAAAGTATAGGACGATTCCCTTCAATTCCCAGGCTGGGTGAGTGGACCACTGGTCCAAGCAATAATACTAAGCTTATGCTTTTTGCCTATGCTGACTATATCCTGTGTTTTCAGTCCACTCAGCTGCTTGCTATATAACATGGACTTGTTTTACATGCTGTCATCCTGCTGTTTTGCATATGCTTCGCTTCTTTGCCTGCCTCATATGTGAACTGATCCATATCATTTGACATACCCATATATGACTGCCTTTTATAACGGATCATCCGGTTGGAGTATTTCCCTTCATATTGCATGGCGTCATCTTGTCACATTATAGTCCTATGTCCATCCGCAAAGCCACTTTAATTGCATTTTTTATGTTCCTTAGGAACTGGTCAAGCCCCACTGGCTGACCTTATCGCATACAGGGCTACTGCCTGGATTTCTTCCAGATAGTCATCCTGTTAGCTGAATTTGCATGCATGCATTCCTACCTAGCTGTCTGTGTTTTAATATTGATAACGTTATCATAATAATTTTATTGTGGGTGCTGGTGAAGGATATTTTGAGCATCATTAAATTGTGTAATTTTTCATATTTTTGTACCATTAAAATAATTTTTTCATAAGCGGCGTGGTCCACCTGTGGCTTCTTTACCCTGGGGGAGCTATTCCTCTTTTTTCTCTCCCTGGTGGGCCTATCTATTTACATGTGCATGGGAATTGCCAGCTAGGGGGAACCTAAGAGCATATAGACTCATGCTATAATAGAACTTGTTTGTATAGCTATTATATTTCTGAGAGCTGGGTGAGGCCTGGTGGAGGGGTACTTTAGTGTTAACGCATTGCATTGGGGGAATCCCTCCACTGTGTACTTACTCAGGTCGGGTTTCATTATGCATTGTTCAAACTGATTGTCTATTCACATATGAATGACTCTCACAGGGCCCTGTTTGAAGTCAACTGTTAATGTTTAACTGTGCCTATAGTTTCTCTTCACCAAGTAAACATTAATTTCTTGGTTAAACTGCCTTTGGTGTGGAGTCTTATCTGGTGTCATTGAAAAGGTGGCTAATACAAGATAATAACGCTTAACTGTATTTGCATTGCTGCATGATATTATTGTGGTTCCCAACTGCCAGTGGGTTCCACAATCAGTGTATTGTCCAGTTGTGCCAAGGGGAATTGAGCCAAACTTACAGGGGTTGATAGGCAGAGTACAGGCCCAAAACTAACCAGCAGCTCCTACGGGGGTAGTGCTACACACCTCATTATATAAGAATAGAAAGATGTTCCATCAGAAACAGACTTTCATGTGATAATCCATTGTCTCCATGTATATGTAGCGCTACCCCCCGCAAGGGCCGTTGTAATATACGGGTCTTCTGTCCCACACAAGTGATGGCTCATCTTCACCTGGATCCAAGTAACACCAAAAAACTGTTTAAACTATAAGCTGGGCTTTATTAGAACTAGCAATAAGCCATGAAAAGAGATAAACTGATTAACAGAATACCAATATTAAATGCAATGCTATAATACAACTGCTCAGTAAATGAAAACAGGATTGGTGTTTGTTCACTTTAAACGCCAGTGGGAGGCCTTGCCTGAAATGCACTAAACGAGTGGTGAACGAAACTGTACAATGTAATACAAAAATAATGCTCAACAATTTCCCCAGAGTGATATTACTGACTATAATAGCCTATCTAGGTCTTGTAGTTTCTAGCTAACCACTGGCCAGTGGGAATTATATTTACAAAAACACACAGAGTCTGCCAGCGTTGGAGCCCTTTAAATCCTGTGTTTGAGTACTCAGACTTTTGTGAAGTAATATTTGTAATCCACAGAATGGAAAGGGGTATCTTCACAAAGTGTTACAAAGATTACCAGATGTGGTGATCCACCTTCAGATAAAGTTGCATTAGCGGTAAATAGGACCTAGCAGGACTAAGCAAGATCCACTTAAACAAGGATGGCAGAAGATCTCTCACCATTAGATGCACTAGATATATCTTCCTTCCAGCAATTGGTAGATTGATCGCTGTCTCAGTCGACTGGGTGGCGATGGGAGCAACACATGCCACAGAATCCTCCAAACAGGATAATGATGATGATTGCTGCAGTACTGAAATTTGGCTCCAGATTTCACTGCACTGTTAGCACATCTTCAGTAATAAGGCAGAATAACACACTGCAAACTCCCCTCTCAAGTGGGCAACTCCCATTAGGAGAGTCATGGACAGCATCACAGGCTCTGGAAGTGCTCAGGAGACAAGCACATGGGACACGTTTCTGTCTGGCTGCCACAATACCAGTCTGTCTCTCTTCCTGTGTCCTCCTCTATAGTCCAGCCTTTTTCAACCAGGGTGCTGTGGCAAAATTGTCCCAAATATTGTGTACAAGCCATATTTTGTTACACAAAGCCACAGATTTTTATTGTGCAGCATTATAACCTCAGGCACCATGCTGCCCAGCCTTCAGTGTACCAACAGCCAATGATATCAGTTGATAAGGAGGACATCAGGTGCCTGCACAACATTCTTGTTTGCCCCTCCCCTGCCTCTCTCCATCAGCACTGGGGTCAGATTAGCTGTGTGAGGGAGAGAAACTGAGGGAGAAGAGAAACATTGGGGCACTAGTCAGTACCAGTGTACAAAGGTATATTGCCTTGCAAAAATAAATCCCCTCTATGGTTGGGTGTCCTATGTGTGTGGATGTGGCTGCATTATGTAAAACTATTTGTTTCATTTGTTACATTTTTGGATGGGGTGCCACAAGATTGTGCAAAATGTTAAAGGGTGCCTTAACTGTACAAAGGTTGAGAAACACTGCTCTAGTCTAGGCCTCCATTTGTGTCACTCTGCTATGATCCCTACAGAGACAATTCCAAATCTTTCTCTGGATATGTAAAACAAAGATAGAAGCGCCACTGAAGTAAACTGTATGACATTTAATAAAACAAGACATAAAAGCACTTCCATCTAGGTAAGTGAAGTGAAGCACATGGTGGAGTCCTGTGAGGTGACTCTCTGCACTGGCTGGGTAGCAGTGGTAGTTTGGTAGTCTTATCTCCTGTGGGCACCGATCGTCAGATGGATGTATTAGGCTGGAACAGGAAGAGGGGCTGGAACGCACATGGACTGCAGCAGCGTCTGACGTCACCGGATATATTGCAATGTGTTTCTGAGCTTGTGCTCTGCCGAGGGTAAAAACAGGTGTGCTCCTTTTTCAAGCTGGCTTATGCTGGAGTGTGAGTGCCTTATATAAGGGGAGTTGATTGGCTAATGTGGTGCATCTGTTATCATCACTCACATGAATGGACAGTTCAAGAGGCCCTCTGGTGGTCGAGATTAGCACCATCTTGTGGCTTAGAACAAAAACTACTCATTAAAAGGTCATAGTAAGGTTACCAGTGCTTAATACTGGCTGAACAACAATTAGTGCAAAATTAAAAACATAGATACACAGGAAGACAACATGCATCTTAAACAAGCCAATTAGAAATGAGTGTAAATAACATAATGTTGGATAATTAAAATGAATTACATAATATCTACACCCTGTTCCAAATTATTATGCAAATTCTATTTCAGTGTCACAAAGATTAAATATTTAGTTTTTCAGTTTAACTTATGGGTGGCATTGTGTCTCAGGGCTCTTTTGATCACTGAAAACATTCTCGGACACCTGTGATAATTAAATTGCCAGGTGAGCCCAGTTAAAGGAAAAACTACTAAAGGAGGGTGTTCCACATTATTAAGCAGAGCACAATTTTCAAGCAATATGAGGAAGAAAAAGGATCTCTCTGCTTCCGAAAAGAGTGAAATATTAAATGCCTTGGACGAGGTATGAAAACATTAGATATTTCATGAAAACCTAAGCGTGATCATCGCACTATTAAGAGATTTGTGGCTGATTCAGAGCACAGATGGGTTTCGTGCAGATAAAGGCACATTGAGGAAAATTTCTGCCAGATCCATGCATCAGATCCAGAGAGCAGCTGCTAAAACACCATTACATAGCAGCAAACAGATATTTGAAGCTGCTGGTGCCTCTGGAGTCCCACGGACATCAAGGTGTAGAGTCCTCCAGAGTCTTGCAACTGTGCATAAACCTTCCATTCGGCCACCACTAACCAATGCTCACAAGCAGAAACAGCTGCATTGGGCAGAAAAATACACAAAGACTCATTTTCAAACAGTCCTGTTCACTGATGAGTGCCGTGCAACCCTGGATGGTCCAGATGGATGGAGTAGTGGATGGTTGGTGGACAACCACCCTGTTCCAACAAGGCTGCAATGTCAGCAAGGCAGTGCTGGAGTCATGTTTTGGGCGGGAATCATGGGAAGAGAGCTGGTCGGCCCCTTTAGGGTCCCCGAAGGTGTACAGATGACCTCTGCAAAGTATGTGGAGTTCCTGACTGACCACTTCCTTCCCTGGTACAGAATGAAGAACTATGCTTTCCGTAATAAAATCATCTTCATGCATGACAATACACCATCTCATGCTGCCAAGAATACCTCTGCATCAATGGCTGCTATGGGTATAAAAGGAGATAAAGTCATGGTGTGGCCTCCATCCTCCCTTGACCTCAATCCTATTGAGAACCTTTGGAGCATCCTCAAGCAAAAGATCTATGAGGGTGGGAGGCAGTTTACATCCAAACAGCAGCTCTGGGAGGCTATTCTGACATCTTGCAAACAAATTCAAGCAGAAACTGCCAAAAAACTCACAAGTTAAATGGATGCAAGACTTGTGAAGCTGCTATCAAATAAGGGGTCCTATGTTAAAATTGAACGTGACCTGTTAAAATGTTTAAAAAGTTAAAATGTTGCTCAAAGTTTGATTAAAATAGCTTTTGATTTTAGTAAATATGCTGTGTAACAAGCCCCTGCTCGCTCGGTTCCACTCTCCCAACACCCCTCTGCGGCTATTGAATCAGATTGCAGATCGCAACATCTGATGGTTCGGTCATCCGATGCTCCGGGTTTCGAACTACAGCTATGTGCCGTTCGAATCCATTTGTGATAGCTCATAACAAACACCAGGCAGGCTGTATGTAAGTTCAAACAGAAATCTCACCTTTATTGGATGCACAAAACACTCTTTTATACATAGCAGTTTGAACACCCTGCCCCCAACAACCACTTTCCTATTGGTCAATTGTAAAGTACAGTCTAGTCCTCACTTAGGTCCTCCTTGGCCATGCAAGTGAGGACTTGAAACAGGGTCAGCAGGAATTGGTCCGATAGCTTAAATAGGAGGACTGTAATGACACAGAGAAGCCCCAGGGGTAATTAAAGTACATAAACGAGCAGTCAAACACAGAACAATGCTTTTCTTCCAGACCATGGCGCCGTCTGGAGGGGGGGTTAGCCTTAAGACAGGGTAGAAGACCCACCACTGTGTAATAGACTCAAAGGAAAAATACTTCAGTATTCCAAGGTTCATGACAATACTCCCCCCTGGGAAACAGTCCAACAGCCACAGGGGGACCCCGAACGGGTCTTATGCCGCGTACACACGACCGTTTTTCATGATGAGAAAAATGCCATTTTTTAAATTGGTCATTAAAAACGATCATGTGTAGGCTCCAGAGCATTTTTCTCGACGAGAAAAATGGGCATTAAAAATTTAGAACATGCTCTATTTTTTCTCGTTGTTTTTCACATTGTCGTTTTTCTAATCGTGAAAAACGGCTGTGTGTCCGCTTTAATGACGGGGAAAAAACACGCATGCTCAGAAGCAAGTTATGAGACGGGAGCGCTCGTTCTGGTAAAACTAGCGTTCAGAATGGAGATAGCACATTCATCACGCTGTAACGGACTGAAGAGCACGAGGCTGAAAAGCGCAAATCGTCTCTCACCAAACTTTACTAACACAAGGGTGGCGCCATCCGAATGGAACTTCCCCTTTATAGTGCCGTCGTACGTGTTGTCGAACGTGTTGTACGTCACTGCGCTTTGCTCGAGCATTTTTTTTTCACGATAGTGTGTAGGCAAGGCAGGCTTGAGAAGAATCACGTCGAGAAAAACTTTGTTTTTTTCAATGACATTAAAAACGGCCGTGTGTACGCGGCATTAAGGTTTCAGGTCTGTCTGCCGGGATAACCCATCCGCATTCCCGTTTTGAGGCCCTGGCCCATAATCGGAAGGCAAGAGGCTAGCATTCAGTCCTCTCCAAAAGCCTCTGTCCCGGCTAGGTCTGTCACATACTGCAAACACAACAAATGACAATTTTCAGTTCTTTACAACCTATAAAGTGTTTTGAAACTTACTGTGCATAATAATTTGAAACAGTGCATTGTAAGTTTTTTATTTTGAAAAAAAAAAACTGTTATCATTAGGAGGTTTGTTCAATAAAATTTGAATTGTACTCTTAATAGTTGATAACATGAGAATTATGCTGACTGTTGTTTACATTAATTATTTAAGTAAATGAGAAAAATATCATTGGCATAATAATTTGGAACAGGGTGTAGAGATCCTAAAAGAGAGCCCACAAAAAATTCAACATTGTAATAAAATAGACTCTGCTGGTGTAGTGTGTTGTATGTGAGAGACATTACATAGTCACATAATAGGTATATAATAAAAGTAGCTCTCTATATGTGGGGGAGGCCACAATTGGATAAAACATATGCATCCTGACAAGATGATGCACAGGAGTAGATAAATGCCGGATTGGATGATAATTCTTTCATTGTAAGTATAAAAACGTGTGCGAATTTTGCACCTATAAAGACTAGGTTACTGGGTATCATGGGGATAGGCATGTGTGATATGCAATCTATTGTTGAATATATCTACATGTCTGTCTGAACACCTATATTGTGGGCACCTCGTCTGGTCATATAAGCAGTTCTGTATAGAGATATGGTATGACTGGATATTATACGGAGTGGACTTTTGTCTGGAATCAGTTGCTCACCACCTCAACTTTGTAATGGAGATGATGTAAAATATACATAGAATTATTCATATACTGTATATAGTATGGAGTACATGAGTTGGTGAAATTAGGTACCTCAACTTTGTAATGGAGATGATGTGCAATATACATAGAATTATTCATGTATATAGTATCGAGTACATGAGTTGGTGAAATTAGGTATGGGTAATTAACCGTCATGCTCAGCGTGATGGGAAGGGTGGGGTATGTGATGGTGAGGTGGGTGTTATGAATATCATGGTATATGATAATATCAACGTGGGTGACTAGGAGTCCTATCTTCAGCTGTGCCAGCCGCAAGTATGGCTCCACAACACCGAGAGGCAGGGCAACCTGTAATGCACAACGCTAGCCAGACCACAGAGTAGTAATATGGGCAACTAAGTTAACCTTACACCACTATATACAAACATAGTGTTCTTCACCACTTTTCTAACTGTCACAAAAAATCCACCACAGGCCTCGAAGTTTGGGTGCTAGAACAAATACCCAGGGGTTTCCCAGAGGCAGAGAGATTCCACTGGCTTTGTGAAAGGGAGACCTACTGGATTTACTCTCTGGATACCCTCTCACCAGGAGGGTTGAATGAGGAATTGGTGGTGACCGTCATATAACATCACATAACATCACATAACACCACAAACCAGTTCACATACACATTACCTAATTCCTTCTTTCTTCCCCCTCCCCTTCTAATCCCCCCTAAAAAACTCCTCCCCTTTCTCCCCCCTCAATGATTTTTTTCCCCTTCCTCTGGTTTTCTTGTTCATATTTTATTTTATGTATGATTTTTGTTACAAATTCTATTGCTACGACTTCATCCTTGAAGTCAGGTGGTCCCTAATCCAAGGGAGGTTGGGCACATTTGTAACTCCTTTTCTCCCCCCCCCCCTTCCATCACTCAGTCCAGTAAGTATATAGCGGTGTAAGGTTAACTTAGTTGCCCATATTACCAGCAGTGTATTTAGGTTTTGTGCTGCCCTAGGCCTAACTAAACTCGTGCACCCCTTAATTTAAATATAACCCATCACACCCCTTTCTGTTTGAGACCTGCCCTGAAATTTTCGAGTGGGGACACTAGTTCTGATGGGGGGCAATGGATTCTCCTAATTTGCATAGATTTCCTCTCACTTCCTGTTTGGCTATGGGGCAGGAAGTGAAGGGAAATCTCTGCAATGGGACAGGGATGGTAAAAAATAAACTGACCGGGGCTATAACCCTCCCTTACTTTATCCAAAATGAAAAAAAAAAAGTGTTGCCTATAGTTCTACTTTAAGCACAAATTTGGGATAATTTTATGGAGAGGACTAAGGAGATATAACCATGCCAATGGTGCAGCAGAAAACATATAGCACAGTGAGGAAGGTTTGTGGTCCGGGATGATAGGACAGTCAAAATTAGAAGCCGCACCCCCCACATAGTTGCGGAATGCCGGCCGCCCACATACCGGAAGCAGTGCGGCCGCTTTATGGGGGCGTTAGACAAATTTGCCTCTCAGCCCTGTCCGCCCCATAAGACTGGCGCTACACTAACAGTGTAGCGCAAGCCGGCAGGGACTCTTTCCGTGCTGCACCCCTGCAAAGTGCTGCCCTAGGCCTGGGCCTTGTTGGCCTAGACCAGGATACAGCGTTGCATATTACTACTCTGTGGTCTGGCTAGTGTTGTGCATGACAGGTTGCCCTGCCTCTCTGTGTTGTCCAGAAAGACTTGTGGCTAGCATAGCTGAAGATAGGACTCCTAGTCACCCACATTGGTATTATCATATACCATGATGTTCATAACACGCACCTCACCATCACATACCATACCCTTCCCATCATGCTGAGCATGACGGTTAATTACCCATACCTAATTTCACCAACTCATGTACTCCATACTATAGACATGAATAATTCTATGTATATTGCACATTATCTCCATTACAAAGTTGAGGTGATGAGCAACTGATTCCAGACAAATGTCCACTCCGTATAATATCCAGTCATACCATATCTCCATACAGAACTGCTTATATGACCAGACGTCGTGCCCACAATATAGGTGTTCAGACAGACATGTAGATATATTCAACAATAGATTCCCATTGCATATCACACATGCCTATCCCCATGATACCCAGTAACCTAGTCTTTATAGGTGCAAAATTCTCACACGTTTTTTATACTTACAATGAAAGAATTATCATCCAATCCAGTATTTATCTACTCCTGTGCATCATCTTGTCAGGATGAATATGTTTTATTCAACTGTGGCCTCCCCATGCACATATAGAGAGCTACCGTATATACTCGAGTATAAGCCGAGATTTTCAGCCTTTTTATTTGGGGCTCAAAGTCCCCCCTCGGGTTATACTCGAGTCAGCGAAATTTAACATTGTAAATAGTACCTTAAAAAAAGTTGAGAGGCTGCGGCGTCCATCGTTTAAATCTCGCGGTCTCTTCCTGGTCCCTTCCGTGATAGGCGATTCTCAGCAGACACTCTCCGCCTATCACGAACGTTCTCTCATCCTCACCCATCCCAGCAGACACTGTGTTCGGTGTTCCACCAATCACAGACGTCTGCTGGGAAACTGAGGATGAGAGAACGTTCGTGATAGGCGGAGAGTGTCTGCTGAGAATCGCCTATCACGGAAGGGACCAGGAAGAGACCGCAAGATTTAAACGATGGACGCCGCAGCCTCTCAACTTTTTTCCAGGTACTATTTACAATGTTAAATTTAAACAGTGAGCTAGGGAACAGTGAGCTAGGGAACAGTGAGGATAGGAACAGTGAGGATAGGAACAGTGAGGATAGGAACAGTGAGGAACAGTGAGGATGGGAACAGTGAGGAACAGTGAGAATGGGAACAGTGAGGAACAGTGAGGATGGGCACAGTAAGGATGGGAACAGTGAGGCATTGTTGACCCTCGGCTTATACTCGAGTCAGTAAGTTTTCCCAGTTTTTTGTGGTAACATTAGGTACCTCGGCTTATACTCTGGTCGGCTTATACTCGAGTATATACGGTACTTTTATTATATACCTATTATGTGACTATGTAATGTCTCTCACATAAAACACACTACACCAGCAGAGTCTATTTTATTACAATGTTGAATTTTTTGTGGGCTCTCCTTTTAGGATCTCTAGATATTATGTAATTAATTTTCATTATCCAACATTATGTTATTTACACTCATTTATAATTGGCTTGTTTAAGATACATGTTGTCTTCCTGTGTATCTATGTTTTTAATTTCGCACTAATTGTTGTCCAGCCAGTATTAAAGTGGAGTTCCACCCTCTTTGTCAACTTTGCTGCATCCCCTGTAGTTCTGTCCCCTTAACCTCCCTGGCGGTATGATTCTTTCTGATTTTAGGTGCTGAAAGCGGTACAATTATTTTGCATTATTTTGCGGTTTATATTGTAGGCCTGTAAATCCCTGTACACATGATCGGATTTCCTATGGATTTTAAACCAATGGATTTTTCCATCGGAAATCCGATGAAGCTGACTTCCATCAGTCTTGCCTACACACCATCAGTCAAAAAATCGATCGTCCCAAACGCCGTGACGTAAAACACTCAGACGAGCCAAGAAAAATTAAGTTATATGCTTCTGAGCATGTGTTGACTTGATTCTGAGCATGAGAGGGTTTTTTATCCGATGGAGTTCCCCACAGACGATAGTAATTTGCTGTCGTTTTTTTTTCAATCGGATAAATTTAAAACATGTTCTATTTTTTAACACTGATGGGAAAAAGACCGATGGGGCCCATACACGATCGGTTTGTCCGATGAAAAAAGTCCATCGGACTGTTTTCATCCGTAAAACCGATTGTGTGTACAGGGCTTTATTCTTAAGAATAACACACTTAAATCTGTCCAAACCAGAGTCTAGTAGACATCCCGGGTATGATAAAGTTTGAAACACAAAATCATAAATTATAATATAATAAATAACTATAAATAATTATAACAAATAATAATATAATAATAATAAAAATTATTCAATAATGTAATCAAATCCAAAACACTGAAATTTGCTGAATTGAAGAATTGTCGCTGTCATTACTTTCGTTGTTTGATGACGAATTTCCCCACAAATCACTATCGCTCAATTCTGCGAGTGATTCTAATTTATTATCGCTGTTTTCTAGCTGGTCTAAAACTACTTTTGACATAAAGGGACACTTTTTAATTGCTATGGACAATCTTCAGTTTCCAGGCAGAAAGAACAGTTTTTATAATATAAAACTGCATGCAGGGCACTGGACAGACCACTAGGGACAAAGAGGATGTGTAATTATTTGATACAGTACTGTAATCAGTAAGATTACAGTATACTGTATCTATACTGTCTTTTTCACTTTTTGAATTTGGCGCCGAACTCCGTCCACGTGCGTTGCAACGTCGCAGGGAACGGAGCTCGGCACTCAGCAGTGTGAATCGAGCGAGACACAGCTCGCAGACACTGCGGGGAGACATCGCAGGATCCAGGGGACAAGGTAAGTACCTCTCCCTGAATACTGCGATGCAGCCCAAGTCAGGCTCTGGGTTACTGCTTTTGGTATGAAAAACTCACCCCGAGCCCTGACTCTGGATTACCGCCAGGGAGGTAAATAGATTTGGCATATAATTTTTTTTTTGTAAAAAACTCACTGTTATATCTTCATTTATTTGTCGTTCCGGCCGCGGCTGTAGCGGCCCTAGCGCATCATCCACTGACCGCTATGCCTCCTGGGAGATGTTTGTCATCAATCCCAGGAGGCACTGGGCTGTAGCATCGCATTATTTCGAAACAGGAAATGACGTAATGCACGGCGACGCCCGGCGCCATTTTAAATAAGGGAAACCTGGCTTTTTTTGCCAGTGTTCACCTAGCGTCCAAAGAAGTGACATCGTCGGCGGAGGATAAGGGCTTTTTTTTGTGGCGGATCATCTATTTGAGAGCGGTAAGTGTGGTGGATAATCCTGGGGGTCAAAAGCAGCAGTGTGATGGGCGCAGTGGCAGCGTGATGGTTGCAATGTGCGGTGGGACATGTGTTGGGGGACATGTGATGGGGGACATGTGCTGTGTTGGGGGACATGTGCTGTGCTGGGGGACATGTGTTGGGGGACGTGTGCTGTGCTGGGGGACATGTGTTGGGGGACATGTGATAAGGGACATGTGTTGGGGGACATGTGATGTGATGGGGGACATGTGTTGGGGGACATGTGCTGTGTTGGGGGACATGTGCTGTGCTGGGGGACATGTGCTGTGGGACATGTGCTGTGCTGCGGGGCTCGTGTTGGGGGACATGTGCTGGGGGACATGTGCTGTGCTGGGGGACATGTGCTGTGCTGGGGGACATGTGTTGGGGGACATGTGCTGTGCTGGGGGACATTTGATGGGGGACATGAACTGTGCTGGGGGACATGTGTTGGGGGACATGTACTGTGCTGGGGGACATGTGCTGCGCTGGTGGGCGCTGCGCTGGGGGACCATTGATGTGGAGGCCCTCTACAACTCCATCCCCCATGAGTGGGGGGTCAGGGTTGTGGAGGGCTTCCTATCTGAACGTGGACCTGGGGCTTCCAAGTACAACAAATTCATTTTCGACTGCTCCTACTACCTCCAGGTGCAGGGTGTTGTGATGGGGACCAAGTGTGCCCCATCGTACGCCAATCTGTACCTGAGGGGGTGGGAGCGTGAGATTTTTTCTTCTGATGAATTTCGGGATCACTTTTCCTATGTTCTCATTTGGCGTCGATTCATTGACGACATTTTTGTTGTCTGGACAGGTTCCAAACAGGACCTGTTAACTTTCATGTCCAAATTAATGAATAATCGCTATAACCTAAAATTTACCATGACCTGTGATCAACAAACCATTATTTTTTTGGATATCTCCATTTATGTGAATAGGGATGGACGAACATCTCCCGGGGCGGTTCGCGAACGCGGGTAAATGTTCGCGAACCGCGGGTTCGCGGCGGGCCCCATTCATTTCAATGGGAGGCGAACATTAAAAACCTCCACGTTATATTTGCAGCCACAAAATAATTACTAGCTGTGCACACATAGTCCCACAACATGGACAATGACATAACAGAAGTATTAAGCAAATTTGAGATCGACAACGACAAGCATTCTTTTTTTATCTGAAATTTTTTGTCAATTCAGGAGCGCATGAAGGCCATGGAAGAGACGCAAGGCCAGGCTATGAAGGGGGTGGATGAGATGATCCTGCTATTGGAAAAGTTGCCATAAATGTTTTTTTTTTTTTTTATAAGTTGTATAAATCGTTTATACAGTGTGAGGGTGAGAGCCCCTGGCTTAGAAGAAATGTGTTTGAAATGGACACAGGACTCTCAAAGAAGCTATTTGAGAAGTTCCAGCAAAAGATTGCTGAGCAGAGAAAACTATGCTTTAAGTTTTCTCTGGATTTTGTAAGTCTGGATTGGGGCTGGAAACTTGAAGACTTCAAAGTGCATTGAGAGGGAAGGAGTCTTCAGTCATGTGTCCGGGTTTTCTAGGAGCTCTGCAGGTTGAGTGTGTGGCCAGGTGCACACACTCGTTATAAGGCAGAGCTGAACATAGCTCAGTGTGTGTGTGGGAAAAGGAGTCAGTGTTACAGCAGTTGCTGGAAGGAAGTGTGCTACTGAAAAAGAACTCAGGCAACATCCTTAAGACGTTTATCCATGTGGGAGAGGTTCCAGGTCAGTAGACTGAGAGGGTTGGGCCAGCTGAGAGAGTCGGGGAGACTATAGCTGAGACAACTGGAAGAGAGTCTTGGGGACCAGAGGGGACTGTAAGTCTTGGAGGAGTGTGGAAGCCTGGAGTGTCAGGAGAGCCCTTCCTAGAGGCCAGGAGTGGGCCTGTGCAGCAAGGAACTGCGCCCAAGGCTGAGCGAGCCTTAAGAGCCAGGTGGATTGGCATTTTCATGTGTTAATGTTTTTGGGAGAAGAACCCCTGTGTGGGAAACCAAATACATGTTTGAACTTTACTTTCTGTTTCTTTCAATAAAAGTGGGCTACCGCGCCCTTAAACCTTAGTTCCTGTTGGCTGTGAACTCACCTACAATGCATCTATCACTGAGCTAAACATCCCCCAATGCTACAGTGGTGGAGAATGCGGGCACAAGATGGTGGAATCCGGGTCCTTGCTCCATAGTGAGTTCAAGTCAGGAACTGTTGGCTGTCTGTGGAAGTGCAGCCAGGCAAAAGGCATTGCGTGTTGCAGGTGGTGTACCTGTAAAGGAAAAGTCAAAAAAAATTTCTCTGCAGTGAACTGCTGCTAGCTGTGTGTGGCAGCCAGGCGAACTGCATTGCGCAGAAGTTTATTGGATGGACTGTTGCATGCAGGTAGTGCACCTGTGAGAATTTTTTCTTTTTACTACTGTGAACTGTGTAACAAACTGCTGTGCATGTGACTGCAAAGATGAGGCAGTCAAAACACAAGAAGTTCATATTAAATCAAGTTCAAGGGGAAGTGAGCTCAGCGTGGCCTGAGAAGATGTCTCCACCTAGGAGGGCCAGTCAAAAGGGGCCAGTGGTGTATGAGACCGTGAATGAGTGGTTCAAGCGGAACCAGACTAAAGAGTCGGATGCAGTTCAAGGGGCTATGATCTTGGCCTCTGATTACATGCAGCCCATGCTGCCCACAGGAGGTTGGGGACTTCCTGGAAAAATTTGAAAAAGTTGCTGTAAGGAGAAAATGGCCTAGGAATCGGTGGCCAAAATTGCTGCAAACCTTGTTACAGATAGAGTTCCGGTCGGTTTACCATTTGATGGATGGGGACCAGGATGACTATTGCAAGTTTAAAGAGGAAATCCTTCTCAGAGGAGAGTTCCATCGCATCATGGGCTCCAGCAAAGAGAGGTCATCGCCCATAGCAACGGGAGACGGATCACTGCAACAACAAAGCACCAGTCGAGCGGTGGCTCGGGAGAGCATGAGTGTGCATCGGTGTACCAGCCCTGCGTTTTCTGCAAGCATATCGGTTGTCACCCCTGGCAACAGTGGCAAGAAGTCTGTGTGGACTGCAGGGGGTACCAATGAGCATGAGGAATATAAAGATGTGTATTATGGCCGCTTATGTGAAGTGGTCAGCCCAGAAAGAAGGGCACAACAGTCTGTATTCACCAGGAGGTGTAGCCAACCATCTTTGGAGTGCTGGTCTGCTGTTACCCCTAGCAACAGGGATCCTGTGTTACATGCAGGGGGTGTTGGTGGGTCCGGAAAGGCTGCAGTGTTGCTCCATGACCACATGGAAGAGTCAGCCTGTGGAGACCCCACAGATGAGAGACAACGCACTCAAATGAAGGCTATGACAACGGCTACAGGAATTGGTAAGACTGTTGCAGTTTATGGGACAGAACCCAATGAAATTAAAGTGTGTTCAGCGGGGAGATCCGCAGTACAGGTGGACTTGCTACAGTGTGCTACCCAGAGTAGGGGGGAGGCACAGAGTAAAGCCCAACTGGCAGCAGGACTAGAGACTAAAAAGGACATGGGGACTCTGTATGTACCTGGTGGAATCCAGCACAGTGCTGGAAGAGCTGTACTAGGGGTGACCAAAGAAATCCATATACCATGTTCCCTAGTGACAGAGACAGGTGCTGCAGGGTTGCCCAGGGAAACCTCCCAGGAGCCCACAGTGTTGGAGCAGAGGGTTTCCCAGGTCAGCTGTGGAGCTGCTCAAGTGGGTAAAGGGCCACCCACAATAGCTACAGCTATGTCTAAGTATCATGATGATCCTCTAAAAGTTGAGAAATGTATTTCTGGAAATGTCATGTTTGAGAATAATGTTGGTAATGAGTTTACTAAAAAGGTTGTAAGTAGGATGTCTTCCATGACCACCAGAGGCAGAGCTGCAGGGTTGTCTGTGGAAACCTCTGGGGATCTCCCTGTGTTGGAACTGGAGGTTGTCCAGGACCGCTCTGGCACTTCTCTGGGGGAACAAGGAGTGACTGCCCCACACAATGAGAATGTGTGGGTGCAGACCACCCGCCTGGTATGTGACCAGATTGGTGAACAAGTTGTTCACCCTGGTAAAGCTGGTAGTATAAAGCTGGATGTGATGGTAGCGCCACCAGAACAATCTGGTCAAAATAGTGTATTGCACCCTGCGTTTTGTGACGAAGCATTGTCCCAATGTGACATAAGTGAAACTGTGCTTGTACAATGTGATGCGTATAGAGATGACAAATGTACAGTATTGGGTAATGAGTCCCAGGTTCCTTTGGTGCCTCTTGGAACAGGTGATGCACTGCTTCAGGATACCTGTCGGGGAAGTACCACTGACTGGGACAGCTGGGCCAAACAATTGCTAGCCATGCTGGATAAGGCTAGGTTACGTAACACAGATGTGGACATGACACCTGCTATGCCCAATGGAGGGATTGCAGGGTGGCCAGTGGCCAAGGGCGTGTCGGCCCCGGCAGAGATTGGCCCCCTCCAATCAGAAGGACCGGTTAAGGGGGCATGCATGGCAGTTGGGTTTTATGCAGCCCAACCGCTGGAAAATGGTGAATGCAAAAATGGCAATGTGACGTATGACCTGCAGCGGCTCGCTGATGCTGGGACAGAGAGGGTAAATGTGAGACGCACATCTGACAGCGCTCCAGTTGAGCACCAAGCTGTGGAGACCGATACTGCCAGTGAAGTGGAGGTCACTGTATATGTCCCTACCTTTCCAGCTTCAGTGGATGAGCCCCTCCACGTCATTGATAATGGAAAAGTCCCTAGAAAGGTCTTGCATGTAGATGTGGATTGCATTAAGATGACAAATGTGTTGTTGAAAATTCTTGAAGTCCAAAAAACACATTTGCTGTACACCTGGGTGTCTCCACAGTGGACGGACAAGGTGGTACTGCATAGTACCAGTAGGTGGAGCCAAGTAGTACAAGCTATGCTTGATGTTAATCACGAGAGGAACTGGTTGGTACCATATTTATTAGCAGTGTGGCAAATGGTCTCAAGGTTCTCTGAGAGGGTGCTTCCAGTTACCGGTTTGGATGGAAGGCGCTCAGGAGAACGTTTGAAAACATCAGAGGTCTCTCCGCCTGATGCTGTGACTAGGAAAAGTTCTGCTGATGTGGTCCAAAGTGCGGCTGAGCAGTCGTCAGTAGAGGGCACGGACACTGCCTTACCCACTAGACCTCACGTGAAGGAAGGGCCCGAAATAAACGTGGCAGTAGCAGAGATTTTTCATGTCATTCGCACAAAGGTACAAATTAAAGTACCCGGAGACACTGTGAGGGGAACCACTGATGGTATTGGAAGTGGCAACATCAGAATTTGTGGTATGTCACTGGTTGTTACTGATAACAAGGGTTTAGTTGCCATGGGTAACCTCAGAAAAGTTGTTAAACCAAAATAAAATGTTGTGATGGGAAAAACTGGTATCGGTGAAGGAAAAGGTGGTTCCCCATCAGGCAAAGTATTAGGAACAGGTCCCCTATATCAAGAAAGTAAGGGTATTAGGGAAGGCAGAGTTCCCCAGAGAAAAGCAAATAAGTCCAGGAACCCCAGAAGAGGGAGAAAGCGTAGAATAAAAACGAGTAGGATCCTATGGAGAGTTAAGGAAGGACTTGGCTGGAAGCGCACCCGAAAAAGGGTTGGGCCTACGCGGCTGACAGCCGGCACAGAGGTGTCCCAACCCTGATGACGTGTGCTGGTGTTCCTCCCTCCGGATCGAAACATAGGGGGGGGGGATATATGAGGGTAAGAGCCCCTGGCTTAGAAGAAATGGGTTTGAAATGGACACAGGACTCTCAAAGAAGCTATTTGAGAAGTTCCAGCAAAAGATTGCTGAGCAGAGAAAACTATGCTTTAAGTTTTCTCTGGATTTTGTAAGTCTGGATTGGGGCTGGAAACTTGAAGACTTCAAAGTGCATTGGGAGGGATGGAGTCTTTAGTCATTTGTCCGGGTTTTCTAGGAGCTCTGCAGGTTGAGTGTGTGGCCAGGTGCACACACTCGTTATAAGGCAGAGCTGAACATAGCTCAGTGTGTGTGTGGGAAAAGGAGTCAGTGTTACAGCAGTTGCTGGAAGGAAGTGTGCTACTGAAAAAGAACTCAGGCAACATCCTTAAGACGTTTATCCATGTGGGAGAGGTTCCAGGTCAGTAGACTGAGAGGGTTGGGCCAGCTGAGAGAGTCGGGGAGACTATAGCTGAGACAACTGGAAGAGAGTCTTGGGGACCAGAAGGGACTGTAAGTCTTGGAGGAGTGTGGAAGACTGGAGTGTCAGGAGAGCCCTTCCTAGAGGCCAGGAGTGGGCCTGTGCAGCAAGGAACTGCACCCAAGGCTGAGCGAGCCTTAAGAGCCAGGTGGATTGGCATTTTCATGTGTTAATGTTTTTGGGAGAAGAACCCCTGTGTGGGAAACCAAATACATGTTTGAACTTTACTTTCTGTTTCTTTCAATAAAAGTGGGCTACCGCGCCCTTAAACCTTAGTTCCTGTTGGCTGTGAACTCACCTACAATGCATCTATCACTGAGCTAAACATCCCCCAATGTTACAACAGTTATAACTTTTATTTCTTTTTTGTAATATTGCTCGGTTTTATTGTAATAGCTCGGCCTAAATCAGCCGGAACTGACGGCAGCCGGTAAATACATGTCAAATACATACAGGGTCCATTCACACGTCTGTAAAATGGGTCCGCATCCGTTCCACAATTTAGCGGAATTGATTTTCAATTCCAGTCTGAAAAATTAGGCATTCACAGCCTGGATAAAGAAGTACCGTATTTTTCGCTCCATAAGACGCACCTGACCATAAGACGCACCTAGATTTTAGAGGAGGAAAATATAAAAAAAAAAAAACTTGAACCAAATGGTGTACTAAAATATTTAATAAAGTATAACAGAATAATATTTCTACACTAACAACTAATGTAAGGGGGCACCCTACACTGATCCCCAATTTAACTGGGACATTTACATGACCTCAATACAACAGGAGTATTTGCATATGTAGACATTTACACTGACCAGTAATGTAAATGGTGTATTTACAGTAACCCCCTCCCCCATCTCTCTACTAATCTCTGCATTCTTATCTCCCTCTCAGTACAACTCTGCCCCTCTAACTCATCTGCTAACCTCTGTCCCCCAAACCCCTCATCTTCTAACATCTGCACTCCAACCCTTCCTTCCCATTCAACTCTGCAGCCTCTGCACCTCAAACCCCCCTCTTTGATCCCCTCTACATGCCCCCTATATTCACCTGTATGCTGTTCACACCTTCTAGGTGAGCGGCATGCAGAGGTGCGGGAGTAATTAGCATATGAATCGCGGCGGCCGACCTCATTAACATAACAATGCCCGCGCGATTTACATATCAATGCCGATCCTGTGGGGGTTAAATACAGAACAATACCCTTTTGTTTCTCTCCCAGTAGCAGCTGAAAGCATTAGAGAAACAGGATCTAGCTGGGGCAGAGTGATGCATAGAGCATCGTTCTGCCGTCGAAACGATCCCCCTATCAGCGGCTCTCCTGATTAGTATTCGGTCCATAAGACGCACAGACATTTCCCCCCGTTTTTTGGGGGATAAAAAGTGTGTCTTATGGAGCGAAAAATACGGTAAGTGTCGGCCAGTACAGGCCCCAAAAATTTGCCAACAGGCATTCATCTGACAGCAAAGAACTTTGAATTCTGTGGCTGGAGGTACATTAGGCATTCACAGGATAAATACGTTTCGGGCACTACAGGCCCCAAAAATTAGGCATTCAACGGACATAAAAGGCCTTTTATGCCGCTGTATTCACCCAAGCATACAAGGACTATGAATAATTGTTATAGGTGGTGGTGGATATTTGTGGCCTGTCATGAGGAATTTGAATGAAACATGGTCTACTGGTCACATGTGTTGAATTCCTCAGAGATCCATGCCTCATTCATTTTTATAAATGTGAGGTAGTCAACACTGTCGTGAGCTAAGCGAGTGCGCTTATCGGTCACGATCCTCCCTGCTGCGCTGAACGTCCTTTCGGACAGGACACTGGACGAGGGGCAAGCCAACAGTTCCATTGAAAATTGTGCAAGCTCTGGCCAGAGGTCAAGCCTGCCCACCCAGTAGTCCAGGGGTTCATCACTTCTCAGAGCGTCCACATCGGCCGTTAATCCGATGTAGTCGGACACCTGTCGGTCTAGGCGTTCCCTGATGCTGGATCCGGATGAGACCTGTCGATGGGTCGGCTGAAAGAATAATCTCATATCAGAAGTGATCAAGACATCTTCAAACCGCCCTCTTCTTGCAGGCGCTGTTGGATTGGTATCCACAACTGTTCCTCTGGGAGTGGAAATTCCTCTGCCAGCGCACGCAAAAGCAGAATGCAGCATTTCTCGAAGCAAGGCCTGGAAGTGCTCCATTCTGACAGCCCTTTGTGATAGTGGTAACATTTCTGCCATTTTTTGTTTGTACCGGGGGTCCAAGTACGTTGCCACCCAGTAATGGTCCTTGCCCTTTATGCTTTTTATACGGGGGTCCCTCTTAAAACACTGGAGCATGAAGGCCCCCATTTGCACTAAACTGGAAGCAGTGTGGTGGCCTGGCTCCTGCTCGTCATCATCCAGGATAATGTCATCCTCGATCTCCTCCCCCCATCCACGAACAACAACAGCAGAGATCCCAGAAAGGTTTAAAGCATGCTCTTCTTGCTCCTCCTCATCCGCCCCGGCACCATCCTCCTCTGACTCCTCTTCAGACTCCTGTTGTTGACTTGTCTCAGATAGAGTAGCCCCCCCTGGGAATTCATCCAGCATTGCGACTTCCTCATCTTCCTGCTCCTCGACGGCTTGATCAATGACACGACGCAATGCACGCTCCATAAAGAAGGCATAAGGTACGATGTCACTGATGGCACCATGGCTGCGACTGACCAGTTTGGTGATCTCATCAAATGGCCACAAAAGTCTGCATGCGTCGCGCATGAGCAGCCACTGACGCGGTGAAAAAAAACCAAGATCCCCAGAACCTGTTCTGGCGCAGAGTTCGTACAGGTAGTCGTTAACTGCACGTTTCTGCTGGAGCAGCCTATCAAGCATATACAAGGTTGAGTTCCATGGCGTCGGGCAGTCACAAATAAGACGTCTGACCGGCAGATTGTGTCGCCGCTGAATGTCAGCAAGGCGAGCCATGGCCGTGTAAGATCTTCTGAAATGGGCCGAGATTTTCCTTGCCTGCCGCAAGACGTCCTGGACCCCAGGGTATTTGACAACGAATCGCTGCACGACCAAGTTCAAGACGTGTGCCATGCATGGCACGTGTGTAATTTTGCCCTGTTTCAACGCGCTCAGCAGATTGGCACCGTTGTCGCACACCACTTTACCAACTGTCAAATTGAGCGGTGTTAGCCACTGATCTGCCTGTGAACGTAAAGCTGAAAGGAGTGCAGGGCCAGTGTGGCTCTTGGCTTCCAGGCACAACAGACGCAGCACAGCATGGCAAAGTCTCACCTGGCATGTCGAATAGGTTCTGGGGATCTTGGGCGGCGCAGCGGAAGAGACGGTATCAGCGGAAGAGGAGGAGTCAGCCGAGGAGGTGAGGGAGGATGGAGTATGAGGAGGAGGAGAAGAAGAGGCAGGCCTGCATGCAATCCGTGGCGGTAAAACCAAATCTACACGGGTGCCACGGGTTACATGCTTGACGGCCGTCAGAAGGTTCACCCAGTGGGCAGTAAAAGTAATATACCTTTCCTGCCCGTGTTTGCTAGACCACGTGTCTGTGGTCGGATGTATTTTGGCACCGACACTGTGTGCCAGAGATACATTCACTTGCCGTTGAACATGGCCATATAGCTCTGGGATGCTCTTCTGGGAGAAATATTTCCTTCCTGGGACCTTCCATTGTGGTGTTCCAATGGCCACAAATTTTCGAAAGGCCTCCGAGTCCACCAGTTTATATGGCAGTAGTTGGCGGGCTAGAAGTTCTGACAAGCCAGCGGTCAACCGTTGGGCAAGAGGGTTATCCGGCGTCATCATTCTTTTACGCTCGAACATTTGTCCCACGGAAGCCTGCCTTTTTCCAGATAAACTTGGGGACGTGATGATGGAAGGTGGAGTGGAGGACAACTGTGAAGAGAGAGGAGAAGTAGTAGAAGAGGCTGGACGGTGAGAGCCTGGAGTTTGGCTTTGTGGGTTCTGACGGCGTTGCTCCCACTGGGCTCGGTGATGGGAGTTCATGTGCCTTCTTAAGGCGGTCGTCCCTAGGTGAGTGTTGGGCTTACCGCGGCTTATGCGTTGACTGCAAAGGCTGCAGATGGCAACACTATTGTCAGCAGCGGACACGTTAAAAAAAGCCCACACTGCGGAGCCATGTGCCGGAGTCCTGGGAGCGCCAGATGTGACCGTACATGGTTGATGGCTCGCTCTGAGTCCTGATACATTAGCAGTCTTGTTTGTCACTCCTGTGCAATGTAAGTTCCGCCTGCCTTTCCTCCCTACCTGCTGGTCCATCTCTCCCTCTGAACTCCCCTCCTGGTCCTCTCTTGTGGGCACCCACGTGACGTCCATAGACACATCATCATCTACGTCACCTTCCCCACCACGAACATTAGAGATCTCGGAGTAGGCAGCAACAGCGGGGACCAACATCCTTGGGCTGATCTGGGTACTGTCGTCAGACTGCTGAGTGGCGGTTGTTGCTACCTCCTCTTCCTGATCCAATGTCAAGAATGCCTGCGCATCAGAGAAGTCTTGTGATGGATCGGAAAATAATTCCTGTGACTCAAGCGGAGGGTATATGGTGGCGGTGGTGTTGGTGGTAGTGTCTTTGGGGTGCACACAGCAGAGAGTGAAGAGGGTGCAGATAGAGAGGATGAGGAGGGTGCAGAAGAGTAAGGCTGAGTGAGCCAGTCAACCAAGTCTGGTGCGTCCTTTGACGTAATCGAACGCACCTTCTGCAACTTCCCACTTTGGCTCCAGCCTGGTGCTCCTGCCCTACCCCTACCACCCCTGCGGAAGGGCCTGCCTCTTCCTCTGTCTGTCATCTTTTTAAATGACCCTGTGACAAAAGGCTGTGGAGAAATGTGGAAGAAGGTATATAACACCCCGCTTCAAACTGTCGTTTTCGGGGGCCACTGGTCTATCACAGCAGTTATAATACTTTTTTCTAATTGCGTTTGTCACTCTTTGTAGTATCGCTGCAGAACCTCTCAGCAGTCACAATGCTGCACGATAGAAATGCACTATACTATTCTTCCTATATGTGAAAGTTTTTTATGCGTGTATTAGACCCCTATATACTGCACACCAAATAGTACACACCTATACCAGTCCTTAAAATGAACTTTTGGGGAGCTTTATTGGTTAGCGATTTTAGTCGCTAGTCTGTGCCTGCGACACACAGCGGCAATTTCTACCTAAACCGAGAAAAGAGCTGCAGCAGAACCGCTCAGAAGCTGCACAGTAGAAATGCTGCACAGTTGAAATGCACTATATATTATATAGTATAGTATATATTATATAGTATGTTTGAAAGTTTTTTATGCGTGTATTAGACCGCTATATACTGCACACCAAATAGTACACACCTATACCAGTCCTTAAAATTAACTTTTGGGGAGCTTTATTGGTTAGCGATTTTAGTCGCTAGTCTGTGCCTGCGACACACAGCGGCAATTTCTACCTAAACCGAGAAAAGAGCTGCAGCACAACCGCTCAGAAGCTGCACAGTAGAAATGCACTATACTATTCTTCCTAGAGTATTTTATGCGTGTAGTACACCCCTATTTACTGCACACAAAATAGTACACCTATACCAGTCCGTAAAAGGACTTTTATGGACTGTACACCTATACCAGTCCTTAGAAGGACTTTTGTTTTAGTAGAGTCTGTCCCTGCTAGTACACACACAGCAACCTTCCTACACTGACTAAAGACAGCTGCAGAACCGCTCAGCACTGCAGTCCCAATGCTGCACAATTGAAATGAACTAAAAGTGTATTACACCCCTATACACTGCACACAAAACAATTGTACACCTATACCAGTCCTTAAAAGGACTTTTGTGGACCTAATAGCTAGGATTACAGTCTGTCCCTGCTCCACACAGCAACCTGTCCCTAAGCTGACAAATAACAGAATGTAAAATGGCAGCCAGATCAGGTCTATTTATAATGTAGGGGGTATGTCCATCTGCTGAAATGTCTCATTGGCTGTCTTGTACCACATGATGGATGTGTCATAGGTCAAAGTTCCACAATGTAAAAGATTCAGAATATGGTGGCCGCGAACCGGCCGCGAATAGCGCCATATGTCCGCCGGTTTCGCGAATGCGCAAAATTCGCCGCGAACCGACCGCGGGGCGAACCGCAAGGCTATCTCTATATGTGAATCCAGATGGCACTCTAGGATCGTCACTTTTTCGAAAGCCATCTGCTGGCAACACAATTTTGCATGCTTCCAGCTCCCATCCAAAATCCTTAGTGCAGAGTATACCATACAGCCAATATCTGAGAATCAAACGAAATTATAGTTTGGATCGAGATTTTGAAATGGAGGCTAAAGCCTTACAATCTCGTTTGTTAAATAGGGTTTATAGCCGCTCAGTCCTTAAAAAGGCTTATCAACGAGCCAAAATGAGAAACAGAAGTGATCTGGTGAGTGCGGTCTTTATTGGAGCACGTTCTGCTGTGGGCACCAGACTTGAAGATTAAAAAAGGTCACATCACCAGGCACTGGGCACCTAGCATCTGAAAAAAACTACAAAATCATTGGACAATCATATTGCTCAATCGAATCGCATGAGGTTGCATTTGCACCTTATTGCATAGTCGCTCAACCAAATCGCATGAGGTTGCATTCATATTGCTCAATCGAATCGCATGAGGTTGCATTTGCACCCTATTGCATAGTCGCTCAACCAAATCGCATGAGGTTGCATTTGCACTTTTCTGCATAGTCGCAAGATTTTTTACCTAGCAAAGTTGCTGGGCATCTAGCATCAAATCATTGGACAATCACATCAATTTGCACAATTCTGCATTTTTTTTTTTTTTGCACTTTATCGCATAGTCGCAGGACATTTTTGCATGCATCATTAATTTATTACTATCACGGTTTTATACATTGGTTAAATTTTTTACACTGTTATCACCTTTAATTGTTCACAATATTTTATTCATTTCATTGTTGTATTTTTATATATATTATTTTATGCTCATCATTATTTATATCCGCATTAATCTATATTTATCACATATTCATATATATTAGTGAAGCATTTAGGAGTTACACTATGGCACCAATGACACTAGTATAATATAGGGGTATTTATGTATCTATTTATATACAAAATATTCACTTGCACTCTAGAGCAAGGAAGTCCATGAATTGTAATTAGCGCCAATTCTAGACCTCCCTTCAGTCTACTCATTTACTCCACCCAGGTGGATTAACTATGTAGAGGCAGCTCCTTACTTATTCATCACAGGACGTTTTTATACACCCCTGGTGTGTGTTCCAAGGGCATATTAGGTCCATTGCGCGGATTCACACTCACACTCTACCGATATGTGTGTATATGTGTGTGTATTTATTATATATATATATATATATATATATATATACACATGAACACACAGAACAAGATATATATATATATATATATATATATTTCTTGAAAAATATTCCTTCTACATGCAGTATATTTACTGGTTCCTGGAGGGAGGAGGGGATGAGAGGTTTGCATAGATAAGGACAACTTCCTCTGACACTGCTGTTGCTATGGAAACCTGACCTGAAACCTATTACACTGCTTGTGCAGCAGTGAGCATGTGCGAGATTTGCAAGTCTGAAATCCGGGAAGACATACAGTCTGGCTTCAGATGCCCACACTTAAGATGGCCACAGTCTATTTCTAGTTTACAAACTTTCTAAATGCTGTAATAACCTAACAAAACGGACCTTAGTTTACAGACTAACTTTACTAGAATACATTAAGCTTGTGTATTATAGGGGTATTTTTATTTAAAAAGTGTAATTTCGGCCGGAACACCACTTTAAGCACTGGTAACCTTACTATGGCCTTTTAATGAGTAGTTTTTATTCTAAGCCACAAGATGGCGCCAATCTCGACCACCAGAGGGCCTCTTGAACTGTCCATTCAGTTGAGTGATAACAGATACACCACATTAGCCAATCAGCGCCCCTTATATAAGGCACTCACACTCCAGCATAAGCCAGCTTGAAAAAGGTGCGCGCCTGTCACCACCTTCGGCAGAGCGCAAGCTCGGAAACGCGTTGCAATATATGCGGTGACGTCAGACGCCGCTGCAGTCCATGTGGGTTCCAGCCCCTCTTCCTGTTCCAGCCTAATACATCCAGCTGACGATCGGCGCCCACAGGAGATAAGGCTACCGAACCACCACTGCTACCCAGCCAGCGCAGAGACTCACCTCACAGGACTCCACCATGTGTTTCAATTCACTTACCTAGATGGAAGTGCTTTTATGTCTTGTTTTATTAAATGTCATACAGTTTACTTCAGCAGTGCTTCTTTCTTTGTTTTACATATCCAGAGTAAGATTTGGGATTGTCTCTGTAGAGATCATAGCAGAGTGACACAAATGGAGGCCTAGACTAGAGCAGTGTTTCTCAACCTTTGTACAGTTAAGGCACCCTTTAACATTTTGCACAATCTTGAGGCACCCCATCCAAAAATGTAACAAAACGAAACAAATAGTTTTACATAATGCAGCAGCATCCACAGACATAGGACAACCAACCTTGGAGGTGATTTATTTTTACAAGGCAATATACCTTTGTACACTGGTACTGACTAGTACTCCAATGTTTCCCTTCTCTCTCAGTTTCTGTCCCTCACACAGATAATCTGACCCCAGTGCTGATGGGGAGAGGCTGGGGAGGCGCCTGATGTTCTCCTTATCAACCGATATCATTGGTTGTTAGTACACTGACGGCTGGACGGCATGGTGCCCGAGGTTATAATGCTGCACAATGAAATCCTGTGGCTTTGTGTAACAAAAGATGGCTTCTACACAATATTTGGGACAATTTTTAGACATTTTGCCACGGCACCCTGGTTGAAAAAGGCTGGACTAGAGTTCCTCTTTAGAGGTAAGAAGAATAGTGGTTATAGGCAGTAATACCTCCTGCTCTCTTGTCACCTCCTCCCATGCTTGTCTGCAGGACTCCTCCTTCTCTCCCATCCTCTGGTTCTCCCTACCCCAATCTGTCCGACTATCTCCTAATCTATCCATCTTTAGACGATCCCGGAAAACCCTTCTCTTTAAATTGGTGTTGATTTACTAAAACTGGAGCATTCAGAATCTGGTGCAGCTGTGCATGTTAGCCAATCAGCTTCCAACTTCAGCTTCTTCAATTGAGCTTTGACAAAAAACCTGGAAGCTGATTGGCTTCTATGCAGAGCTGCACCAGATTCTGCACTCTCCAGTTTTAGTAGATCTCCCCCATTGTGTTTTTATTTTCTCCACCACCTCGTCCACCACAGTTATTACCTTTTGTATCACTTTACCCTCCCTCTTAGATTGTAAGCTCTAAGGAGCAAGGCCCTCCGATTACTCCTCTATTGAATTGTATTGTAACTGTAATGACTGTCTTCATTTTGTAAAGTGCTGGGCAAACTGTTAGTGATATATAAATTCTGTATAATAATAATGTACCAAGGTAGGTGGTCACTGGCACAGAGGTGCCAAGGCTGGGGATACAGGCTTGTGTGCCACCCCCCCCGGAATGAAACAAGAGGGGATATGTGACAGTGCTGTGTCTTGTGTAAGATGGGATAGGGGTCACACGGGGGTCTCACTTATGCATGTTGAGGGGTTCTGATTTTGCACTTTTCTCCAGGGTTGGTAACTCCTGGATTGGGTTCTGTAGTACAAAGTATTTGTAGAGACTTGTGAGGGATGACGCCTCTAACCTTGTATCCACATTTTACAGGAAACCAGCATCCTGATTGTACAGGTGTGCACGGCCCTTATAGTATAGGGACTGTCTATGGTTCAGGGCTCCTTCCCCTTGAGACAAGGGCCGTCTATGATTCAGGGCTTTCCTCCCTGGAGACAAGGGCTGTCTATGGTTCAGGGCTCCTTCCCCTTGTGACAAGGGCTGTCTATGGTTCAGGGCTTCTTCCCCTGGAGTCAAGGGCTGTCTATGGTTCATGGCTCCTTCCCCTTGTGACAAGAGCTGTATATGGTTCAGGGCTTCTTCCCCTGGAGACAAGGGGATGTCTATGGTACAGGGCTTCTTCCCCTGGAGTCAAGGGGCTGTCCATGGTTGAATGGGGGTGTGAGAATTGGGAAATGTATGGGGTACTGCCAACATCCTTATATAATAGAAAAAAATGTGCAACTAGTACACAGGAAGTTGCCCCTTAGGACTTTTTAGGCAGAAGAAATGTTGAGGAGAGTAGACATATATAGAAAAATGCACATAAGTGCTAGTTTTATTAATAGTAGAAAAAATATATTCATAGAAATATACAAGAATCATTTAAAATGGAATAAATGAATCAATCATGTACAAGGTATTTGGCATCAACCCAAAAGCTTACAATCCACTGCCCAAAACCGACTAGGGTCAGGCGGACAGAATTACAGCATAACATCCCGACATGTTTCGGAGGTTCACAATAATATGTAATATTCCTTCATCAGGGGAGGCTTGAACAGTGGGTGATTTACTTTTTGTCTGTAACGTAAATGTAGTTGTATAATAATATTTGTATAATTTTTTGCATTGAAACATTATACATTGTTACTTTACATAGTAATTAGTACTTGAGATTAAGGGTACTTACATAGATACGATTCACTTTAAATTGTGGCAAGATAAAAACAAACAGCATTGGTGATGCAAACTGGCTGAGGGGTCCACAAAGATGGGCGTGCAGAGACTCAGGGCCAGACACTGCAATGCATTCACAAGAGGCACCTGCTTGTGTGACTAGCAGCAAAAGGGTGTTGTTCAAACTGAAATTGGTAGAGAGGGGTACTTTGGATTAGTCCCATGTAAAGGTACAAAGCATAAGAGTAAAGGGAGTGAACAGGCTGAAGTAATCTCCAGTCAGTTCATGGTTCAGGGCTCTTTATACTGGAGACAAGGGGATATCTATGGTTCAGGGATATCTATGGTTCTTCCGCTGGAGACAAGGGGATATCTATTGTTCAGGGCTTATTCCCCTGGAGACAAGGGCTGTCTATGGTTCAGGACTCTTCCCTTGGATAAAAGGGCTGCATATGGTTCAGGGCTTCTTCCCCTGGAGACAAGGGGTTGTCCATGGGTCAGGGCTTCTTCCTCTGGAGACAAGGTTCTGTCTATGGTTCAGGGCTCCTTCCCCTGGAGACAAGGGCTGTCTATGGTTCAGGACTCTTCCTCTGGATAAAAGGGCTGTCTATGGTTCAGGGCTTCTTCCCCTGGAGTCAAGGGGCTTTCCATGGTTCAGGGCTTCTTCCCCTGGAGTCAAGGGGTTGTCCATGGGTCAGGGCTTCTTTCTCTGGAGCAAATGTGCTGTCTATAGTTCATGGCTCCTTCCCCTTGAGACAAGAGGCTGGCTATGGTTAAGGTCTTCTTCCCCTGATGACAAGGTGATGTCCATGGTTCAGGGCTCCTTCCCCCTTGAGACAAGGAGAGACAGAGATCAGGTCTGACCAGGTCATCACCTGAGAGAGGTACTTAAAGACTGTGTGTGATCAGTCAGGATCCTGTACAGACCACGTAGAAATCCCTGAAATGCCCTTCACTGGCTGGGCTGGAGTTCACGGAAGGAGCTACATTTGAGTGACTCTCTCCATACTTATCTTCTGTATAATGATCAATCGGTGTGATCAGATCTTATTGATCGGGATTTATAGAATTGTAGATCCTCAGTGTGAAGAAGGAGAACTCCTCTGTGAAAGATGAAGGTCGGTCCTTTGGTCTGTCTGTACAATCTGTTGGTGGAATCTGTGGTAGATAACCAGTGGTTTAGGTCTCCTCAGATAATCCCAGCAGACAGTCTGTGTATGGAGGATGTATACATGGAGACAATGGATTATCACATCAAAGTCTGAGAAATATTTCTGATGGAACATCTTTTTATTCTTATATAATGAGATGTTATTGGAATTGTAAATAAAATACAGTTTTAGACATTTTCTGTTGATTCTTCTGAATTCCAACATATTGACCTCTCAGAAATCCTCCGACCATAGGCGTTCGCACAGGGTGTGCCAGGTGAGCCTGGGCACACCCTAATCACCCCATGTGAATTAGCATTATCCAGGGGCAGCACCAGGTGGGTGGTTGGGGGGTGCCAGTGGCCAGTGTAAATGCCACCATTATATTAAAGGCTAGGTTCAACTTTAGGAACACATTACACTCGTATTTAGGGTGTAGCGTAATATGCTCCCAATCAACTGTCTCCTACCACCAGAGCCTCCTCCCTGTGACAGCCGGTGGCATTCATGTGTGTTTGAGCTTTGGGGTGCACACCCTAATGCAATAGGCTGCGCACGCCTATGCCTCCGACCATATCGCTCCAAATGTACACCCCCCATACACCCAGCCTGAGGAAGGTTTAGACTTGTTCTGAATGAGGAAGTTGGAAGCTCCGAGCAATGAGTTGTGTAAGAAGGCAGAGCAGACTCCGATAGAGGAAGTAGAAGAAACCCCCCTCCCTCCTCTTCTTGCATTAGGAAATCATTGTAAGTAACATTCAGATTAACTTCTTATTCACACACATTCCATCTTCATACAGTAGAAGAAGTTGGACTCTCTTGGTGCCGTGGTTCCATGTTTTATATTCCAGAATCTTCTGTGATTGGACTCTTCACCTTTCTAGAACTATCATCAGGTCTCTTCATTGTCGGGAAGTACAAACAATCTGATTGGAGGATGTATGGGCAGATCTAACAAGGTGAGACCCCACCAATCATTCTTCTGACTGCTCTAAACAAAGTCTATATCCATATAGATAATGTATAAATGGATAATGTATACTGTATATAGAGAGGGGAGAGTCTGTATCATTCTATATAGCCATGATAAACCGTGGTCAGTTTACAGGGGAGGGTATAGCCAGGAAGGATCAGTCAGGTATTAATGTAGTGTGTGGACAGAGATAGATTAGGCAGGCAGAGGTTAGTTAGTGGGGTGCAGGCAGTGTATTTTATATATATATATATATATATATACTCTGCATTTAGTGTAGACTAGATATTCAGTGTAGACTTTATATTCTGCAAGTGGAGGCAGTGTAGTATATATAACATAGTGTATTGAAGTGGTTCAGGGGAATCCTGTGCCAAAATTAAAAAATAAAATGGCATGGGGGTCCCCCCAAAATCCATACTGGACCCTTATCCGAACATGCAACCTGGCAGGTCAAGATAGTGAGAAGGACAAGTGAGCGGCCCCCTGCCTCTTGAATGGTACCAGGCCACATGCCCTCAACATGGGGAGGGTGTTTTGGGGTCCCCTCCAAGCACCATGTTGATGGGGACAAGGGCCTCATCCCCACAACCCTTGCCCGGTGATTGTGAGAGTCTGTGGGCGGGGGGCTTATCGGAATCTGGAAGCCGTTTTAACAAGGATCCCGCCCCCCCATGTGAATGCGTAGGGGTACATTGTACCCCTACCCAGTCACCAAAAAAGTGTCAAAGAATTAAAAATGACAGAAGACAGTTTTGGAAAATTCCTTTATTTAAAAAAAAAAGGATCCATCCATCTTTAGTAATGGCGCTGACGGACCCAAAGAATAGAAAAAAAAAACGCTCTGCTCGATTGGAGGCATCCCGCCGACTGCTGTCTCTTGGCTGTGACAGCTGTTATATTTTCAAGGGTGGGGCCATCCGGTGATGTAACCGGATGACCCCGCCCCTTCTGACATCATGTGCCGTCAGAGGGGGTGGGGTCCCCTTTTACCTCATCGAGTGGCCCCGCCCTTGCCTATATAACAGCTGTCAAAACAAAGAGTTGGTGAGTCGCCTCTGAAAGAGGCAGATGCGTTTTTAATTTTTCTTTTTTTTTCGTTCCGTCGACACCGTGATTGACGATGGATGTACATCGTGGAGCACTTTTTTTTGTTTTAGTAAAGGAATTGTCCAAAACTGTCCCCTGTCGTTGTTTACTTTTTTGACCTCTGACGAAGGAGCCGCACATGCTCCGAAACATGTTACCGCCCTTTTTCTCCCCCACTGACACCATCAGCCTTGTGTGTCCCGCAGTGAAGCCGGAATACAGGCTTCCCTGCTGCCTCCTCTCTCCAACACGTACGAGAACGCGTTACAGCTGCTGGACGACCCTACACTGCTCTCTACCACCGTGCAGAGGATGGACAAATGCCACAGATGAGGACTCCTGATTTTAACATGTCTTTTAACACTAAATGATCTTGTAAGTGCTTTTAACCCTTTGTGCACTTTATTAAATTATGCATACTGCACTTAGAGGCGCCTTTCTTTTCCTTTTGTAGGACAAAAGAGACACAGCTGCTTGCACCCTAGCATCCAAGCCGCCTGTATCCTGACAACCAATCACATCAGTGGTTAATAGGATGCCTGTGGTCACACAACACTCTGTGATTCGATGAAAAACAAAAACAATATGTGGGGTCCCCCAAAAATCTATACCAGACCTTCATGACAGTTTGGGTACTGGTATACATTTTAACTACTTGGCGTCTGCGCTATAGCCGAATGACGGCTACAGCGTGGACCTGAATTGCCGGGAGGCCCTCAATAGATGTCCTCCCCTTTCCTTGCTCCCCGCGCGCCCCCTGCAGGGGCACACACGGCGTGCGCTGTGATCACCGACTCACTGAGACTCAGGTGATCACAAATCCGAGTAAGGTACCGATCCCAGCCCCTTACCACGTGATCAGCTGTCAGCCAATGACAGCTGATCAAGTGATGTAAACAAAAGCTCTGTAATTTTTTTTTCTCCTCATGCTGACAGGGGGGGAGAAAAAAAAGCCGATCACCGGCTTTTGTGCAAGCGACATCGGTCCCGAAGAGTAAGGAACACAGGCACCTCTTCTGTGCCCACTAGTACCACCTGCCGGTGCCCACCAGTGCAAAAAAAGTGCCACCAATCAATGCCCACGAGTGCCACCTATCAATGCCCACCAGTGGTGCCAATCAGTGCCACCTAGCAGTGCTGCCTATCAGTGTCACCTACCATTGCCGATCATTGCCACCAATCAGTGCCCATCACTGCCACCTATTAGTGCCCATCACTGCCACCTATCAGTGCCACCTTTCAGTGCCCACCAATGCCACCTATCAATGCCCTTCAGTGCCACCCATCAGTGCCACCTCTCGGTGTCACCTCTCAGTGCCCACCAGTGCTGCCTATCAGTGCCCATCAGTGCAGCCCATCGATGCAGCCTCATCAGCGTACATCAATGAAGGACAAAGATTACCTGTTTGCAAAATTTTATAACAAAATAAAAAAAAAAAAAAAAAAAAATACAAAACCTTTTTATAACAAAAAATAAAAACCGCAGAGGTGATCAAATACCACCAAGCTCCATTTGTGGGAAAAACTGATAAAAATGTCATTTGGGTACAGTGTTGTATGACCGCACAATTGTCCTTCAAAGGGTGGGAGCACTGAAAGCTGAAAATTGGTCTGGGCAGGAGGGGGGGGGGTGAAAGTGCCCGGTAAGCAAGTGATTAAGGTGGATCCTACAAAGAAAATAAAACAAAAAAATGAAATGGGGTCTTCCCCAAAATTCAAACTAGACCCTAAAAGCGCTATGGTTGAGGAGGGTAAGTGTACACCCCCTCCACCGATTCATACCAGGTCACCTGATTTCAACATTGGTAAGGTACCTTGCCAGGAGGGCCCCTGGCAAGGCACCTTGTACATATGTTTATGAGAACAAGGGTCTCTTCACCACATCCTTTGCCCAGTGGATGTGGTGACTTTGGCCCCAGTGACTAAGTGGCTGATGTCCTAGCAAACTATGACATCATCATACATCATTGTACGTCATACTTAGTTTAAGGTGATCAGATTTTTTTAATGAAATCCGGGGACATATTTTTCTTTTTTTACTAGTAATGGCGGCAATCAGCGACTCTTTGCCCGCCGCCGCCCGCCTTGCAGCCTGTCAAGTCTTACTCTCCGGGCCCCGGCTACTACTGGGAAGATCACTCCACCAGGGAAGGCAAGAAAATAAGCAGGCAGGCGGCTGGCCAGGACTTGAGCCAAGGCAGAAGAACATGTAAGCGGGAGCGGAATGGGCATGCACCCGAAACTGAAGGAATATTCCCTCCGCTCCGACCAGCACATGATCATCAGAAAGGGGCATAGATAATGGGAAAAAAATACCCCCCCTAAGCTAGTAGGAGTGGCGGAGCGGGGGTGTGTAATTCTGTTTTTTTTTTTATTCTGCACTGACTGTCTTTGGAATTGCCCCAGCCCCTGTTCAAATCCAATCCGGGGACAAAACCGGGGACAGACTTGGTCCGAGGACAGTGTCCTCCATCCGGGGACTGTCCCCTGAAACCGGGGATGTCTGGTCACCCTACCTTAGTTGCTAGGGTGATGGCGACCTCAAATGTCCTAGGAACTGATGAAGGAAGGCGGATACATGGACCTGGTTAGGAAGATGTCATATGTATGACTTCCTGTAACAAAAAGAGGTTTGCTTCACTGGGAAGGTGGTGGACAGACTGTTTAGTTCAGAACAGTCAGAGATTGCAGAAAACCCTGTGTCACTGTGACTTGCTCCTCGTCCTTACTAGGGATCTGTCTGGGTTCCATTCATTGGCCTCTCTGAGCCCCCCTTTCATAAGCATATTTATATATAAATTTTCAGAGACTGAAAACTTCAAACCCGAAGAATTTACTGTGAAATTAAAGTAATACCAAACCCTAAACACACACCTGGTGACTACAAGTGTAGACTTCATTCCCTCATCATTCTGAAGTCATCCAAATGTAGCGCCTCCTAGGTCAGGTTCTAGAAGTGAGACAAATTTCGTTTTTTGGCTCTTATGCCGCGTACACGCGACCATTTTTCTCATCTAGAAAAATGAAATTTTTTCTCTTTGACGAGAAAAACGACCATGTGTGAGCTGTTCATCATTTTTCCAGACGAGAAAAACGGCATGAATCACGACGAGAAAAATTAGAACATGCTCTTTTTCTCGTCGTGATTCACGGCATTTTTTTCCGCTGCAGTTTTCCCATAAAATTTCAGGAAAAATGGCCGTGTGTAGGGGAACAAGCCGTTCCTCGTTTTTCCTGTCGATTTTCTCGACTGTGTTTTCACCGTTGAGAAAATCGATCGTGTCTACACGGCATTAGAAGTGGAGACTGATGCCGCGTACACACGATCTATTTTCTCGACAGTAAAAACACAGTCGAGAAAATCAACGGGAAAAACGAGGAACGGCTTGTTCCCCTACACACGACCGGTTTTCCCAACATTTTTTCTCTTGGTCGAGAAAAACGACCGTGTGTAGGCTCCCCGGCAGTGTTTCCCTATGGGAAAACTGCCGCGGAAAAAAATGCTGTGAATCACAACGAGAAAAATTCGAGCATGTTCTAATTTTTCTTGGCGTGATTAATGCCGTTTTTCTCGTCTGGAAAAATGATCAAAAGCCCACACACGGTCGTTTTTCTCGTCAGAGAAAAAATGTAATTTTTCCGGACGAGAAAAATGGTCGTGTGTACGCGACATTAAAGTGGTTGTAAACCCACTTTTTGGACTTCTACCTATAGGTAAGCCTAGAATGAGGCTTACCTATAGGTAGTGGAAATATCTCCTAAACGTCCTTGGCCCAGAAGGAAGAGGGGCCAGAAGATGGACGCTGCCTACTCTGGGGACATCGCTGGATTCTTTTGCAGGTAAGTGGCACATAATGGGCTAGTAGGCGATGCCCACTAGCCCATTCATTATGCTTTTCATTTGCAGGCTTTGCAGCGAGCAAAAGAGGAAGTAAAACCCATCAGGGTTTACTTCCTCTTTAATTGTGTATCAATCCTTCTGGGGGATTCCCCGTGACTGGGGTGGCTGTGAGGGGGTTTTCCATCTGAAAGGTGTGGAGGTGCTGTGTGTGTTGTGAATTTGCCATCTTTAAACAATTGCTATATGGTGATGTCTCTGCTTGACTGGGCTGTCTCTTTGCTGAACTGAGCAGTCTCTTTGCTGGATTGGGCTGTCTCTTTGCTGGATTGGGCTGTCTCTTTGCTGAACTGAGCAGTCTCTTTGCTGGATTGGACTGCCTCTTTGCTGAACTGAGCAGTCTCTTTGCTGGATTGGTTTGTCTCTTTGCTGGACTGGACAGTCGCTTTACTGGACTGGGCTGTCTCTTTGCTGGACTGGGCTGTCTCTTTGCTGGACTGGACAGTCGCTTTGCTGGATGGGGCTGTCTCTTTGGACTGGAGAGTCGCTTTGCTGGATGGGGCTGTCTCTTTGGACTGGAGAGTCGCTTTGCTGAACTGAGCAGTCTGTTTGCTGGATTGGGCAGTCTTCTTGCTGGATTGGGCAGTCTCTTTTCTGGATTGGGCAGTCGCTTTGCTGGATTGGGATGTCTCTTTGATGAATTTATGGGGATGTCTCTCTACTGGATTGGGCTGTCTCTTTGCTGGATTGGGCAGTCTCTGCTGGATTGGGCAGTCTCTTTGCTGGATTGGGCAGTCTCTTTGCTGGATTGGGCAGTCTCTTTGCTGGATTGGGCAGTCTCTTTGCTGAATTGTGCTGTCTATTTGCTGGATTGGGCTGTGTCTTTGCTGAATATATGGGGATGTCTCTCCACTGGATTGAGCTGTCTGTCTCTTTGTTGAATATACTAGGGTGTCTCTTTGCTAGATTGGGCAGTCTCTTTGCTGAATATATAGAAATGCAAGCACTGATGACTTGGAATACACTTTTAATTTTCATACATTAAGTTGTAAGAGTGTTAAAATAAAAGTGGGTGCTCTGAATGAGTTGGTGGGATAGCCGGTGGTCGGATTCAGTGGAACGGCCCTGGGGGATGTTGGTGATATGGCCCGGGGGGCCCAGACCTAAAGCTGTGTAAGGGGCCCCAAAGTTTCTGATGGCTGCCTTGCTGAGGACTGCCAGATTCCGATAAGACCCCTGCCAGCAGACCCCCACAACCACCGGGCAATGGTTGTGGGGATGAGGCCCTTGTCCCCATAAATATGGGGACATCCTCCCCATGTTGAGGGCATGTGGCCTGGTACGGTTCAGGAGGGGAGGGGTTGCTTTCTCGACCCCCCCTCTTTTCCTGCGGCCTGCCAGGTTGCGTGCTCGGATAAAGGGTCTGGTATGGATTTTTGGGGGAACTCCACGCCATTTTTTTTTAAAATTTGACGCAGGGTTCCCCTTAATATCCATACCAGATCTGAAGGGCCTGGTAATTGAATTTGGGGTGACCCCCACGCATTTTTTTTTTCTCATCAATGACTTTTCTCTGCATTGCCGGGAGCCGACAATTCATTATAGCTGTGAGTGCTTTTTAACCACTTAAGCCCCGGACCATTTGGTAGCTAAAGGACCAGAGGTGAATTCAGAATTTTGCACTGCGCTGCTTTAACTGTAAATTGTGCGGACATGCAATGTTGTACCCAAACGAAATTTGCGTCCTTTTCTTCCCACAAATAGAGCTTTCTTTTACCGGTATTTGATTGCCTCTGCGATTTTTATTTTTTGCGATATAAACGGAAAAGACCGAAAATTTTGAAAAAAAATGATATTTTCTACTTTTTGTTATAAGAAAAATCGAATAAACTCAATTTTAGTCATACGTTTAGGCCAAAATGTATTCAGCCACATGTCTTTAGTAAAAAAATGTCAATAAGCGTATATTTATTGGTTTGTGCAAAAGTTATAGCGTCTACAAACTAGGGTACATTTTCTGGAATTTACACAGCTTTTAATTTATGACTGCCTATCTCATTTCTTGAGGTGCTAAAATGGCAGGGCAGTACAAACCCCCCCCCCCCAAATGACCCCAATTTGGAAAGTAGACACCCCAAGGAAATTGCTGAGAGGCATGTTGAGCCCATTGAATTTTTTTTTTTTTTTGTCCCAAGTGATTGAATAATGACAAAAAAAAAAAAAAATTACAAAAAGTTGTCACTAAATGATATATTGCTCACACATGCCATGGTTATATGTGGAATTGCACCCCAAAATACATTCTGCTGCTTCTCCTGAGTACGGGGATACCACATGTGTGGGACTTTTTAGGAGCCTAGCCATGTACGGGACCCCGAAAACCAAGCACCGCCTTCAGGATTTCTAAGGGCGCAAATTTTTGATTTCACTCCTCACTACCTATCACAGTTTTGAAGGCCATAAAATGCCAAAATAGCACAAAACCCCCCCAAATGACCCTATTTTGGAAAGTAGACACCCCTAACTGTTTGCTGAGAGGCATGGTGAGTATTTTACAGCTCTCATTTGTTTTTGAAAATGAAGAAAGAATTTTTTTTTTCTTTTTTCAATTTTCAAAACTTTGTGACAAAAAGCGAGATCTGCAAAATACTCACAATACCTCTCAGCAAATAGCTTGGGGTGTCTACTTTCCAAAATGGGGTCATTTGGCGGGGTTTTGTGCCATCTGGGCATTCCATGGCCTCCGAAACTGTGATAGGCAGTGAGAAGTGAAATCAAAAATTTACACCCTTAGAAAGCCTGAAGGCGGTGCTTGGTTTTTGGGGTCCTGTACGCGGCTAGGCTCCCAAAAAGTCTCACACATGTGGTATCCCCGTACTCAGGAGAAGCAGCAGAATGTATTTTGGGGTGTAATTCCACATATGCTCATGGCATGTTTGAGCAATATATCATTTAGTGACAACTTTGTGCAAAAAAAAAAAAATTTTATTTTTTCCGCAACTTGTGTCAACATATAAAATATTCCATGGACTCGACATGCCTCTCAGTATATAGCTTGGGGTGTCTACTTTCCAAAATGGGGTCATTTGGGGGGGTTTTGAACTGTCCTGGCATTTTATACACAACATTAGGAAGCTTACATCCACTCTTCTAAACACTTGAAGACAAAGCCCTTTTTGACACTTTTTGTTTACATGAAAACATTTTTTTTTTTTGCAAGAAAATTATGTTGAACCCCCAAACATTATATATATTTTTAAAGCAAAGGTCCTACAGATTAAAATGGTGGGTGTTGCATTTTTTTTTTCTACACACTATTTGCGCAGCGATTTTTCAAACGCATTTGTTGGGGAAAAAATACACTTTTTTTAATTTTAATGCACTAAAACACACTATATTGCCCAAATGTTTGATGAAATAAAAATGATCTTAGGCCGAGTACATAGATACCAAACACGACATGCTTTAAAATTTCGCACAAACGCGCATTGGCGACAAACTACATACATTTTTAAAAGCCTTTAAAAGCCTTTACAGGTTACCCCGTTAGATTTACAGAGGAGGTCTACTGCTAAAATGACTGCCCTCGATCTGACCTTCGCGGTGATACCTCACATGCATGGTGCAATTGCTGTTTACATATGACGCCAGACCGACGCTTGCGTTCGCCATTGGGCAAGAGCAGGGCAGGACAGGGGTGCTTTTTTTTTTTTTTTTTTTTTTATTATTAATTTTGTTTTTTATTTTATTTTTAAACTGTTGCTTCCATATTTTTTTTTTTTATCATTTTTATTGTTATCTCAGGGAATGTAAATATCCCCTATGATAGCAATAGGTAGTGACAGGTACTCTTTTTTTGAAAAAACTGGGGTCTTCTAGACCCTAGATTTTTCCTCTGCCCTCAAAGCATCTGACCACACCAAGATCGGTGTGATAAAATGCTTTCCCAATTTCCCAATGGCGCTTTTTATATCCGGGGGGGGGGACATTCCCTCCCACTGCTTGTAAAAGCAGTCCAGAGGCTAATTAGCCACTAGGATTGCTTTTACATAAAAGCCGGCCGCTGGCTGAAAAGAATGATACCAAGATGATACCTAAACCCGCAGGCATCATTCTGGTATAAACATTCAAAGTCCAGCAACATACCAGTACGTTGCTGGTCCTTGTTGGACATGTATGTATTGTAATCTTTTTTTTTCATGCAGCCAGTTGGCTGAACGAAAAAAGAGATTGATCGGTGGGTATGCCCACCATTAGAATACCGCCCTTCATCCACCCACTTCTAATGATGGGCATACACGCACCATTTATATATGCCGAAGCATTGGGCCTTCCTCCCGCAAAAAAGTTATGCCGCACACACATGGTCGGACTTTTCCACGGGCAAGCCTCTGTCGGAATTTCGACCGTATGTACGCGGCATTAGGAGCAAAATCGCTCCTCCGCTCCTGCGCCCCAATGCTTCGGCATATATGCTTTTTTTTTTTAACTGTGGTGGTGAAATCACCTCATACAGCACTGGAGTCGCAGGGATCAGGCCTGTCTCTGCGAACACTGCAGTTATGTGTGTTGTGTTTTGTAAGTGACAGTGATCGATCGATACTGCACTTGGGTGGCCTGGGCTGGACGGAGGGGCAAAACGCAGGTGCTAGCAGGTATCTGGGCTGATCCCGCTAACACTGCGTTTTTGGGAACCCTAAACTGCTGGGGACGCTAGTATAGATCTGATCAGATCAGATATTGATCTGTTCAGATACTATACCACTAAGGGAGGTGTATGCTTCACGCGTGGGTGTTAGCGTTACTGGCACTAACCTGACGCTGCCTGGGGTGTGACGCAGACCCTCTCTGACGCTAAAACCTAATTGATATCACCTGCCGGGCGATCAGGGGGTTAAACCTTTATTGGGTTATATACGGCGGGTGCCCTGACACTATAAAAAGCAAACTAACTAACCAGCGTCACCCGTAACACTTATATGGTGATCACTGGTGAAAGGGTTAACTAGGGGCAATTAGGGGGTTAAAACCTTTATTAGATAATATATGGGGGTACCTGACGCTATAAAAACCTGCGGCGAACCTAAAAAAAATTACTGGCTACCGATCTGCATCACCGACGCTAAGACAGCGATCAGAAAAATGATCGCTTAGCGACAGTGGTGATATGGGGTGAAAGGGTTACCTGGGGGGCGATCAAGGGGGTTAAACCTTTATTAGATAATTTATGGGGGTACCTGACGCTACAAAAACCTGCGGCGAACCTAAAAAAAATTACTGGCTACCGATCTGCATCACCGACACTAAGACAGCGATCAGAAAAATGATCGCTTAGCGACAGTGGTGATAGGGGGTGAAAGGGTTACCTGGGGGGCGATCAAGGGGTTAAACCTTTATTCGATAATTTATGGGGGTACCTGACGCTATAAAAACCTGCAGCGAACCTAAAAAAAATTACTGGCTACCGATCTGCATCACCGACGCTAAGACAGCGATCAGGAAAATGATCGCTTAGCAACAGTCGTGATAGGGGGTGAAAGGGTTACCTGGGGGGCGATTAAGGGGGTTAAACCTTTATTAGATCATTTAGGGGGGTACCCGACGCTATAAAAACCTGCGGCGAACCTAAAAAAAATTACTGGCTACCGATCTGCATCACCGACGCTAAGACAGCGATCAGAAAAATGATCGCTTAGCGACAGTCGTGATAGGGGGTGAAAGGGTTACCCGGGGGGGCGATCAAGGGGTTAAACCTTTATTCGATAATTTATGGGGGTACCCGACGCTATAAAAACCTGCGGCGAACCTAAAAAAAATTACTGGCTACCGATCTGCATCACCGACGCTAAGACAGCGATCAGAAAAATGATCGCTTAGCGACAGTCGTGATAGGGGGTGAAAGGGTTACCCGGGGGGCGATCAAGGGGTTAAACCTTTATTCGATAATTTATGGGTGGTACCCGACGCTATAAAAACCTGCGGCGAACCTAAAAAAAATTACTGGCTGCCGATCTGCATCACCGACGCTAAGACAGCGATCAGGAAAATGATCGCTTAGCAACAGTCGTGATAGGGGGTGAAAGGGTTACCTGGGGGGCGATTAAGGGGGTTAAACCTTTATTAGATCATTTATGGGGGTACCCGACGCTATAAAAACCTGCGGCGAACCTAAAAAAAATTACTGGCTACCGATCTGCATCACCGACGCTAAGACAGCGATCAGAAAAATGATCACTTAGCGACGGCGGTGCTAGGGGGTGAAAGGGTTATCTGGGGGGCGATCAGGGGGTTAAACCTTTATTAGGGGGGGTTAGGGGGCTACACTGGACCTAAAACTAACTTTAGTGACACTTTTACAGTCACAAATGTCACTGATTGCAGTGATCAGTAAATAAATGGTCACTGCAATCAGTGACACTGTGACTGGGGGCTGAGGGAGCATTTCCATTCGCCGGGAGCGATCGCGGGGGGTGGCCGGAATCGAATGGCCGCCCCCTCATGTCGGATCACTCCCCAACGAATACCGACCGCTCACTGTATAGGAGGGGGGTCCGATCGGACCCCCCAACTGTACAAAGGCAATCACGTACACTGTACGTGATTGTGCCTGTCGGTGCCATTCTGCCGACGTACATATACAGTGAGCGGTCGTTAAGTGGTTAATCATAGCTTAATGAATTTTGGTGTAATGTCCCATCTTTTTACAATAAAGGCGACCGTCAAAGGTTTTTTGGAGTGTGGCTGTCCATATTTTTTATTTTTTCCTCTTCATTTGGGGAAGTTATGCCAGGATTGCTTGGAAGATATAGGTAAGGGATAGCTTGAAGATCTGGTGCGGCCTTCATTCAACCTTTCAATCTAAATATGTGACCAGAAAGATTAGGACAAGAGAGATCAATTCTTTCTGGCTTTAGCAGCTTTTCTTTGATTGTCAGTGTCTCTTTTCATTTGTTCTCTCCCGCCCTATATTAGCTTTGGTATATCCCGTTGTGTGCTGACGTGAGGTGGGCCAGGATTACGGAAAATTGTTATCAAATACTTACCGTAATTTTCCTTTCCTGGCCCATCCTCACATCAGCACAGGACTCCCTCCTAAGTGGCCTGTCCCAGGCTAAAGTTATCGAACATCCTAGTTGGGGGAGGGGCTGTCATTTATTCAGCTAGGTACAGGTGGTCATGTGGGGCTCTGGAGGAGGTGTTACCCCGTTGTGTGCTGACGTGAGGTGGAACAGGAAAGGAAAATTACAGTAAGTATTTGATAACAATTTTCCGTTATACAGAGAGAGGGGTATACACAGAGATATACAGAGAGAGGGGTATACAGGAAGATATACAGAGAGAGGTATACAAGGAGATATATATACAGAGAGGTGGAGAGGTAGACAGGGAGATATACAGAGAGAGGTGGAGAGGTATACAGAGAGAAGTATATAGGGAGGTATACAGAGAGAGGTGGAGAGGTATACAGGGAGATATACAGAGAGGTAGAGAGGTATACAGGGAGATATACAGAGAGAGGTATACAGGGAGGTATACAGAGAGAGGTGGAGAGGCATACAGGGAGGTATACAGAGAGGGGTGGAGAGGTATACAGGGAGATATACAGAGAGAGGTGGAGAGGTATACAGGGAGGTATACAGAGAGAGGTGGAGAGGTATACAGGGAGATATACAGAGAGAGGTGGAGAGGTATACAGGGAGATATACAGAGAGGTATACAGGGAGATATACAGAGAGAGGTGGAGAGGTATACAGGGAGATATACAGAGAGAGGTGGAGAGGTATACATGGAGATATACAGAGAGAGGTGGAGAGGTATACAGGGAGATATACAGAGAGGTATACAGGGAGATATACAGAGAGAGGTGGAGAGGTATACAGGGAGATGTACAGAGAGAGGGGTATACAGGGAGATGTACAGAGAGAGGGGTATACAGGGAGATATACAGAGAGAGGTGGAGAGGTATACAGGGAGATATACAGAGAGAGGTGGAGAGGTATACAGGGAGATATATAGAGAGGTGGAGAGGTATACAGGGAGATATACAGAGAGGTGGAGAGGTATACAGGTAGAGGTGGAGGGGTATACAGAGAGATATACAGAGAGAGGTGGAGGGGTATACAGAGAGAGGTGGAGAGGTATACAGGGAGATATACAGAGAGAGGGTGAGAGGTATACAGGGAGATATACAGAGAGAGGTGGAGCGGTATACAGGGAGATATACAGGGAGAGGTATACAGGGAGATATACAGAGAGAGGAGGAGAGATATACAGGGAGATATACAGAGAGAGGAGGATAGGTATACAGGGAGATATACAGAGAGGGGTGGAGAGGTATACAGGGAGATATACAGAGAGAGGGTGAGAGGTATACAGGGAGATATACAGAGAGAGGTGGAGAGGTATACAGGGAGATAGAGAGAGGAGGAGAGATATACAGGGAGATATACAGAGAGAGGAGGAGAGATATACAGGGAGATATACAGAGAGAGGAGGAGAGATATACAGGGAGATATACAGAGAGAGGTGGAGACGTATACAGGGAGATATACAGAGAGGGGTGGAGAGGTATACAGGGAGATATACAGAGAGAGGTGGAGAGGTATACAGGGAGATATACAGAGAGAGGTGGAGAGGTATACAGGGAGATATACAGAGAGGTGGAGAGGTATACAGGGAGATATACAGAGAGAGGTGGAGAGGTATACAGGGAGATATACAGAGAGGTGGAGAGGTATACAGGGAGATATACAGAGAGAGGTGGATAGGTATACAGGGAGATATACAGAGAGGTGGAGAGGTATACAGGGAGATATACAAAGAGAGGTGGATAGGTATACAAGGAGATATACAGAGAGGTGGAGAGGTATACAGGGAGATATACAGAGAGAGGTGGAGAGGTATACAGGGAGATATACAGAGAGAGGTGGAGAGGTATACAGGGAGATATACAGAGAGAGGTGGAGAGGTATACAGGGAGATATACAGAGAGAGGTGGAGAGGTATACAGGGAGATATACAGAGAGAGGTGGAGAGGTATACAGGGAGATATACAGAGAGAGGTGGAGAGGTGTACAGGGAGATATACAGAGAGAGGTGGAGAGGTATCCACACATATCCCGGAACATCCACACATTGGAGGGGGATGGGGAAATCCTCCCCGCTGCACTATTGTATTCTGACAATGGGGGGCGCTCCTCCGCTCTCAGAATACACAGATCAGTGATGAAGCTATTGGCTGCAGCTGCTGATCCAGTGACTTTTATCCGGCAGTGACCAAACATGGATGGAAATGTGACCGATTCCTGCTGAACCAGCCGAATTTCCATGTATCTATGGTCACCTTAAAGTGGAGTTCCACCCATAAAAATTATTTTTCATGACTGTGCAGCAAATAATCTAACAAATGACATTTGGAGAATTTTTTTCTTTTTTTACTTACCTTGTAATCCCTTCTGCTATGTGGTCCCTTCAAATCTTCCCCTTCCTCACCGCGGCTCCTGACGTCACTTCCCTAGGTTGCCATAACAACGGGGCGGGCACTTCTGACGACGCTGCCCATTGTGATGGCAACCTGTATAGTTTATAGCGCAGCTGCGTGCTATTTCTGCGCATGCGCAAGAATGGGCGGTGCATGCTGGGAATACAGTATCCCGGAAAAATGCTTGTTGGCTTCTCCTGCCCACAAGTAAGATGGGAATCCCCCTGAATGAAAAATATAAGGTATTTTTTTTAAATGATTATCTTCTAAAGGCAGTGCTAATGACAACAATTAGATTTTAATGATATTCATTATGCAAGACTAATAATTATAAAAAAAAATTAAAAAATGTGGGTGGAACTCCACTTTAAGTCAGGGCTCAACAAATCCCAGGTGCCAGGTCCCCATGGCAACTAGAAATGGCATCCTATTTCTTGTTAAAAAAAAAAAAAAAAAGAAATGGCGTCCTGAAGCCGTGGTGCTTGTCAGCCCATTATCACTGTTCATCTGAATAATGTGTCTGCCTTAAACCCGGACACATTATTCAGACAGGAGCGGAGTGGGGCCAGGCGGGAGGGTGAGGAGGAGGAGAAGGAGGCACCTGACCTGTGAAGTCAGGGGTGGACTGGGCAGGACAGTGGCATGAGAGGACTCATCTCACTGATCTCCTGCTGCCGATCTTTCTCCTTTCTGTGGCCGCATTACTGTCACCATCGGCTCCTGCTTCCCCCCACAGCTGCCTGTGTCCCTGCAGAGCCCTCCGGCAGAACAGAGAGGAAGGAGCGGGACCCAATCTCCAACATGGCGCTGCCTCGGCACTGCCACAAAGATCCCCACAAGGTGCTGAGAAACAGGACTATAGAGTCCTTACAGTAGTAACCAGGACAAGCCTGCAAAGCAGCCAGCTAAGAAACCAGCCAGGGAGGGACATGCTGGTTTATGTACACAAGATGTCCTCTCCATCCACTCTGCTCTCACACACTGCTGGGGGAGATGTACAGGACATGCAGGAGGACACAGGGGAGGGGGGATTGTATTACTGTCCTGCATTCTGCACCTCATGTCCTTCAGTGACCTGCAACCTTAACCCCACGTTCTGCTCCCTGCCCCCCATGACCTGCACCCTTCACCCCATGTCCTGCATTCCTCACCCTGAACCCCATGTCCTATGTTATGTACACTGCAACCCATGTCTTGCATTCTGCACCCTGCACCTCATGTTCTGCACCCTGCAACCCATGTTCTGCATTCTGCACCTCATGTCCTGCACCCCAAGTCCTGTGTTCTGCACCCCATATCCTGCATTCTGCACACTGGACCCTTCTCCTGCACCCCATGTCCTTTGGTGACCTGCACCCTTTTCTGGTACCCTGCATCACATGTCCTGCAGCCTTCTCCTGCATATTGCACCCAATGTTCTGCACCATGAAACCCATGTGCTGTGTTCTGCACCCCATGTCCTGCATTGTGCACCTCACAAATGACTTGCAAATTACTTGCCTTGCCCCGGGCGCTGACAACCCACAGTGCCCCAAAAAACCTGTCTCCTAACTTTTTTAGCTGGCTCCTAGATTCAAAGCAAATTTGTCAAGCCCTTAAGTGACTTCCTCATCTCCTTCATTATGTAAGTCATGCTGAGATAATCTCCCATTGCCTGAGCAATATTCTCATTTGTCTCTGAGCTCCTTCTTGCTATTCCTCGTCCTGCCTGTTGTTTCCTTGGATTGATTTTCTGTGTAGTGACCCCGGCTTCATCTCTTGGATGCGCTCATCTGTGGCTTGTCCTGACCTTTATCCTGATTCCTGGATCTCCTCCTCATCTCTCCTCCATATCCTCTTACACAGCTTTTCTCCACACCTGCAGTGACCCTGGGGGGTGGAAACTTGGCACCAGCACTCAGCAAAATCCATCCCCACCATTAGGAGTTCTGGAGATAATTGTCTGGTATTTACACTCCGTTTCTCTGCACATCACCTGCTCACACGAGAGCTTACTTTCACAGATCCCTGACAGATTTCTGTATGGTAAAGGTCAAAGTTCACTATTCAGTTTAGGAGAGGAAGGACGCACCCAGGAACAATGATTTGGTTTGCATGGGAGTCTCAGTGCTCCTCAAATGTCTCCATTCAAATGCCCATCCATTCAGAGTCTATATGTCCTATGACATCACACTGACCTCACAGCTCCTCCTCCCAATGTCCCTCCAACTGCATTTTTTTCTGATGCTCTTAGGATGTGGGCGGACCCTTGGTATCCTCACTAGAAAAGTGGGACTGTTGGTCCTGCATTGTATGTAATGACATCAGAATCCCTGCAACAAGCTTTTAACCTGCATAGTGTGGGGGTCCTGTGTGGATAAATTATACCTCAGTCTGAAGTGGGGCTTTAAAATAATGGATACCTGAATAGAGAGGTGGGGATGATTCTGGGATTATCATTTCATTTTACTATTTGTGTTCAGATCTAGAGTTTTCCTCCTGTGAAGTCTGGAGATCATATGACCATCACATTGCCTCCACCTCCCTCCCTGATAGAATAGAGAAATACAAAGAAGATTCTAGAAGTCACCAGAGAGATGATGGAGGAGAGGTGAGCGGTGCCGGGAATTCTCGGACATTATCCAGTAACAGACAAGGGATGTGTCTGGATGGTGACTGTATCATTGTGTGTGTCAGGTTCCTATAAGGTGTCAGGATGTCACTGTCTATTTCTCCATGGAGGAGTGGGAGGATTTAGAAGGACACAAGGATCTCTACAAGGACGTCATGATGGAGACTCAGCCGTCCCTCACATCACCGGGTAAGAGGAGACTTTATTGTAAAGGAGAGAGCAGTACGGAGGCTCCACCTAGATCCCCCATCATCTGATAAACACATAGAAACAATGTATTCAGTCAGTGTGTGTGTGTTTCCTACAGATGGATCCAGTAATGGGAACCCTCCAGAGAGATGTCCCCGTCCTCTGTATTTCCGGGATTCCACACAGGAAGGTCACACCATCCCTCACCATCATCAGGTAGATGATTGACATTTATTGGTAGTTCTGATTTATACACAGCATGTTTGTTACAATGAATGATTTATTATATATTCAGAGTGGAAACCTCGGGGGTGATAATATTGTTGTAAAAGAAGAGTATAAAGAGGAGGATGAGGAGTATGGAGTGATGGAGGAGTTTTCAGAAGGACACAAGGATATGATGGAGCCACCTAATACCAGGAACACACCAGAGAGATGTCCCCGTCCTCTGTATTCCCGGGATTCCACACAGGAAGATCACACCACCCCTCACTGTTACAAGGTTGGTGGGATGGATCATCTTGAACATGGACTTGAGGAGACAGGGGGGTGTATTTACTAAATGCAAATCCACTGTGCACTTGGAGGTGCAGTCACTGTAGATCTGAGGGGTACATAGAAGGAAAATATAAAGAACAGCATTTTTGCTTGTATATGATTGAAATCAGCAGAGCTTCCCCTTATTTCAGATCTTCCACTCAGATCTACAGCGACTGCACTTCCAAGTGGACTTGTAGTGTGTAGTGGATTTGCCTTTAGTAAATCAACACCAATGTGTAGATTTTTTTTATGTGATGTCACAATAATAAAGCTTATATCTTACAGATGATATTTTCTCTCATTTTCCTGATTTAGAGTGGAGATCCAATCGATATAGAATTTGAGGTTAAATCAGAAGAAGAAGAGATGTATGTGAGGGATGATCAGCAGTCTATGGAGGAAGATGGAATAACGGGGACATTTATAGAGGAGGACACTCCTTACAGAGATCAGCACAGGTGGGTCATTAAAGGAACACTAAAGGTTCCCGTTTTTTTTTTTTTAAATAACAAACAGTTTATACTTACCTCCACTGTGCAGCTCGTTTTGCACACAGTGGCCCCGATCCTGGTCTTCTGGGGTCCCTCGGCGGCTGTCTCGGCTCCTCCCCGCAAGGACTCCACACCATAATGCGAGCTCGCATGGTGTGGAGTTACTGCGGGCGCGCTCCCGTGATACAGCGGCGACTGTATCACTCGGCCCCGCCCCCCGCCACGTCATTGGATGTGATTGACAGCAGCGCCAGCCAATGGCTGTGCTGCTTTCAATCCATCCACAGTAGCCAATCAACGGCCAGGCACAGGAACTCGGAGGATGACGGGAGCGAGCGCGGGACTTTTGAGGGGCCAGGTAAGTAAAACGGGGGCTCGGGGGGGGGGGGCGGTATTGTCTAATGTTTTTTCACCTTATTGCATAGGATGCATTAAGGTGAAAAAACATGTACCTTTACAACCCCTTTAACACTAAATACATTCCTCCACCCATACTGCTCACTGATTGGTCCAGAGTAGGGCGGGGACTGGGTGATATCAGCCTGTAATCCCCTGGTCACTTTCCTGAGGATATGTTGACTGACCCAGAAGGTAGATATATCTTCCTGAAGGGTAAATTAGGTGAAATGACATGCACACTAGTTAATATATACGCTCCCAACAAGAACCCCATTACATTTTTTCATGAGGTACTAGCGAAATTAACGGATTTTAAGATAGGATACGTTATAATAATGGGCGACATGAATTTCTGTATGGACCCAGGGGTGGACAATACTTCCCATGCACTGGAGATGAATAATGCTCAATGCTCAAGATTAAACAAAAAATGCATGCATGCCAATTAATGGATATATGGAGGGTCCTGCACCCTGAAGTACTTGACTACACATTTTATTCTCCTGTGCACGGGACGTATTCCAGAATAGATTATATTTTGGTGGATCACAGGGCCCTGGAAAATGTTATGGAGTCAAATATAGAAATTTCCACTTTATCTGACCACTCCCCCGTGAGAATGAAAATGAGGGTACCCGGTCTCCAAAGTTAACCATTTACATGGCGACTAAATGAAGAACTTGTTCATGACAATGAAGTAGCAGAAATAGTAAGGAAAGAAATGGAGCAGTACTTCTTAATAAATGATACACAAGATATTTCGGGGGCCACTCTATGGGAGGCTCATAAAGCCTATATCAGGGGCATATTAATAGCTATTGGGGCAGGCAAAAAAAAGAGTGGAAGTATAAAATCCAAACGCTAATAAATGACATACATAGAATAGAACAGGAACATAAAAAATTGCAGGGAGGACAACAGGAATTATATCAATCATTGGTAATTAAGAGAGATGAATTAAAGGATTTAATGGAGCAAGAGACGAAAATAACTTTTAATAGAATAGCAAAAGAAAAGATACCGGTGGGGGAATAAAGTAAGTAAACATCTAGTTAGAATTCTACAAAAAAAATAAAAAAATCTAGAAACTTTATAGAAAAAATTCAAAAGAAGAATGGGGAAATGGTATACACGACTAGAGATATAGCAGAAAGTTTTAAAACCTATTATGAGGCGCTATATTCAGTAAATCAGAAGGAAGAACAGGTAAAAGTCAAAATAGAACAAATAAATGAATTTGTAAAAAATGCCAGATTACCTACAATACCTGAAAACGAAAGTCAAATATTAGATAAACCAATAACGGAGGACGAAATTAACAACGCGTTAAAAGAATCAGCCCCGGGTAAAAGCCCTGGCCCTGACGGATTTACGACTTTTTATCTAAAAAAGTACAAAGAAATCTTGACCCCAAGGATGGTACGGTATATGAATGATTTGAGGGTAGAGTATGACATGAGTAGGGAGGCCCTCCTGGCATCAATAACAGTAATTCCGAAGGAGGGAAAGGATGGCACGCTATGCTCAAGCTACAGACCGATATCGCTTCTCAACGCGGATACTAAATTATATGCCAAGATCCTTGCAGGACGGATGAAAGGCTTGATGACCACATTGGTCCATCCGGACCAGGTAGGATTCATCCCAGGAAGAGAAGAAAGGGACAACGGGGTGAGAACGTTGCTCCTCCTCCAGCAAATGAAAAAAGAGGGGTCCCCCGGTCTATTCCTGTCGGTTGATGCCGAAAAAGCATTTGACAGGGTAGACTGGGGACTCATGATAAAAACGCTGGAAGCAATGGGCATTGGTCCAAGAATGATTCAGTGGATTAAAGTACTGTACCACCATCCTACCACAAATAAAAAAGTTAATGGCGTGCCGTCCTTCCCCTTCCAGATGAAAAATGGGACAAGACAGGGGTGCCCCCTCTCCCTCCTATTTGTACTGTCTTTAGAACCCCTCCTTGCAATGATTCAAAATAATCCCGATATAAGAGGTATTAGGGCAGGTGAAGAGAAACATAAGCTGACAGCGTTTGCCGACGATGTATTGTTTTATATCACAAATCCGAGGATTACAATGCCTAACTTATTAAAAGTATTAAAACAATATGGCGACTTGGCAAACTTTAAAATAAATCTGACTAAGTCCGAGATTCTGAATATTAAAGGGGTTGTAAAGGTTCGTTTTTTATTTTCTAAATAGGTTCCTTTAAGCTAGTGCTTTGTTGGTTCACTTAACTTTTCCTTTGATTTCCCTTCTAAATATTTTTTTTCTTTGTTTTCTTTGTCTGAATTTCTCACTTCCTGTTCCTCCTCAGTAAGCTGTTCAGTAAGCTGTTCTGGCTGACTCCACACCACTCGGATGATGGTGTGAAGTTTAGTGAGGAGAAACAGGAAGTGAGAAATTCAGACAAAGAAAAAAAACATTTAGAAGGTAAATCAAAGGAAAAGGTAAGTGATTCAACAATGCACGAGCTTAAAAGGAACCTATTTAGAAAATAAAAAACGAACCTTTACAACCCCTTTAATTTAAGTAATCATGAAGCAGCTGATTTACAGAATGAATTCCCATTCCCTTGGAAAAAAGTATTAAAGTAAAGTAAAGTATGAATTAAATTAGCGAATATGATGAGTACTATATATAAAATTAATTACATACCCCTACTCGACTAAATTAAAAATGAAATAAAGAGAGTAATGTATAGACCCCTATCATGGATAGGGAGCATTAGTAATGTAAAGATGGTATTGTTACCAAAGATTATATATAAGTTCCAAATGGTACCTATGGCACTGTCACAATCCTATTTTTGCGCACTAACAAGTATTATAAGGAGATGTATTTGGCTAAATAAGAAACCAAGAATATCATTAGCGGTACTCAAACAAGGGAAAAAACAAGGCGGGTTAGCGGTACCAGACATTAAAGAATATTATAAGGCTGTGGTGATATCCAGAGTAGTGGAATGGACTAGGAGACAAAGCGAAAAAAGATGGGTTAAACTAGAGAACACAATGAGTGAGGCACATTTAAGAAATATGGTCTGGAATCCCCCACAATTTAGACAACTAGGCGATAACACACATGCACTGACATTAAACGCACTAAAAATTTGGGATACAATTCACAAAAAAAGTAAGGGCAGATTTAATTCACCTTTAATCTTATTGAAAGATAATGATTACTTTCTACCTGGTAAAAGAGTAATGGGAGGAAACTGGATAATAAATGAGAATTCACAATTAAGAGATGCAATTAGCAGGGGAAAGTTTTACCATTTCATGACTTAAAACACAAACCGGAATTTAGATTGATAGATGAATGGCGATATCTCCAGTTGAGGCACTTCGTCGAGGAATTACCTCAGCCAATAAGATCTGAGACGGATTTAAACGCTGATAGGGGGCTATGTATCGCAGAAAATACAAGAGGTAATATATCTCGAATTTACAAAATATTGATGGCGGTGGGACGGCTGGAGATTCCGCCATTCATAGTTAAATGGGAAAGGGAACTGGGGTCACATATAGATGAAGTCACTATTAGTAAAATCCTAAATTTAACCCACAGCTCGGCAGTAGACACCAGAAAGTTCGAAATAAATTATAAATGTTTAACAAGGTGGTACGCAACCCCCGATAGAGTCAGTAGGTACCAACTGGGAAAATCCACAGAGTGCTGGCGTGGATGTAAGGTATTGGGAACAATGGCACACCTTTGGTGGGACTGCCCAAAAATTTTAAGATATATGAGAGGGATCCTGCAGCTAATAAAAGAACTTACTAGAAAAGAAATACCAGCGGATCCATGGATAGTCCTGCTACACGGGATTGAAGGACTAGTTAAACATTATAAAGACTCTGTAATACCACACATGTTGAATGCCGCAAAAAGACTTATCCCTAAAAAGTGACAAGAAGTGGAAGCCCCCTCAATTCGAGAGTGGCTAACCACAGTGGAGGAAACATATAACATGGAGAGTCTGAGGCAGAGTATAGAAGAAGAAAGCATTAAACCAACAGATAAATGGGAGAGATGGAAAGTGTTTAAAAAGACAACGAGATATGTAGAGGTGTTTAGTCTATAGATAGAGGAAACCCCACCGCAAAAATGACAATATAATAAAAAAAAAAAAAAGAGAGATAATTTTAGAAAGTGTAAGAGGTAGAGGGTGGGTGGGTGGAGGGGAGGGGGGACATGGTTCAAACCAGAAGTCACCAGGATACAAGGTCTGTAAGAGCATGTATTGTATCTTACTTATGTAATTTTACACTTTTGTATCTGTGTACTTTTTGATAAAATAAAATAAAGAATTATAAAAAAAAAACTTTCCTGAGCTGTGTTCCCCGTCCTGTATTCCTGTATTTCTCTCGGATAATCTTCCTTCTCTGTGCTGCCGACACAATTTATGTATCTAGACTGGATTTATGGAGATTCTGGGGTTCAGCTGACAGCAAAATGTTCATTTTCACCATAGACGTTACTAGACCTAGGCACCTGGGGTATGTGCTTTGGGTCTTCTGCCCCATACCTGGGTATGGTAAGATCTCTGACAGTACAATCCCCCTAGGGTTACTTGCTGTTATTTGCTGGCTGTGCCGGGTGGAGGGATATGTCTGTATAGTCTCAGACCCAAGTCACTGAGTGCAGTCTCAGGAGATGGGAGGCAGCGGTGTGGGATCTCTGCAACTTGTCTCATGTAAAGATTTAGGCTTCCACTGATTACTGAATACCAATATTATGAGTCCTGACCCTTACACTATATCATTTATATTGTACATTACATACTCCTGACCCTTACACTATATCATTTATATTGTACATTATATACTCCTGACCCTTACACTATATCATTTATATTGTACATTATATACTCCTGACCCTTACACTATAAAATGTATATTGTACATTACATACTCCTGACCCTTACACTATATCATTTATATTGTACATTACATACTCCTGACCCTTACACTAGATCATTTATATTGTACATTACATTCTCCTGACCCTTACACTATATCATTTATATTGTACATTATATACTCCTGACCCTTACACTATATCATTTATATTGTACATTACATTCTCCTGACCCTTACACTATATCATTTATATTGTACATTATATACTCCTGACCCTTACACTATATCATTTATATTGTACATTACATACTCCTGACCCTTACACTATAAAATTTATATTGTACATTATATACTCCTGACCCTTACACTAGATCATTTATATTGTACATTATATACTCCTGACCCTTACACTATATCATTTATATTGTACATTACATACTCCTGACCCTTACACTATATCATTTATATTGTACATTATATACTCCTGACCCTTGCACTATATAATTTATATTGTACATTATATACTCCTGACCCTTACACTATATCATTTATATTGTACATTACATACTCCTGACCCTTACACTATAAAATTTATATTGTACATTATATACTCCTGACCCTTACACTAGATCATTTATATTGTACATTATATACTCCTGACCCTTACACTATATCATTTATATTGTACATTACATACTCCTGACCCTTACACTATATCATTTATATTGTACATTATATACTCCTGACCCTTGCACTATATAATTTATATTGTACATTATATACTCCTGACCCTTACACTATATCATTTACATTGTACATTATATACTCCTGACCCTTACACTATAAATGTTATATTATACATTATATACTCCTGACCCTTACACTATATCATTTACATTGTACATTATATACTCCTGACCCTTACACTATAAATGTTATATTATACATTATATACTCCTGACCCTTACACTATATCATTTATATTGTACATTATATACTCCTGACCCTTACACTATATCATTTACATTGTACATTATATACTCCTGACCCCTATGCCGCATACACGTGACCATTTTTCTCGTCGGGAAAAATGAAATTTTTTCTCTTTGACGAGAAAAACGATCGTCTGTGGGCTTTTGGTCATTTTTCCCCGACGAGAAAAACGGCATTAATCACGACGAGAAAAATTAGAACATGCTCTAATTTTTCTCGTCGTGATTCACTGCATTTTTTTCCGCGGCAGTTTTTCCATAGGGAAACACTGCCGGGGAGCCTACACACGGTCATTTTTCTCGACCAAGAGAAAAAATGACGGCCGTGTGTGGGGGATCAAGCCGTTCCTCGTTTTTCCCGTCTATTTTCTCGACAGAGTTTTCACCGTCGAGAAAATCGATCGTGTGTACGCGGCATTACACTATATCATTTATATTGTACATTACATACTCCTGACCAGGGTCGGTGCAAGGATTTTTGTCTACTTAGGCGAAGGTGCATTTTGGTCCCCCCCCCCCCAATCGTCCTCCTGCTACCTCCTCCCCTCCACAATGCAAACCCCCAGCCCCATATGGCATACACGTTACATCATCAATGTTGCCTTGCATTCATTCATGAATATAATGCAGTGTTCATCGCATTGCATTACATTCTTTCCCGGTCTTCATGGCTGGGGAAACTGTCAAAGTCGCTTCCAGGTCAGAAACAAGAAGGGGAGGAGAGCGGACCTGTGTCTGTTCTTCTCCCTCCCTTCTACCCGGCAGCGCCCACTATGGGCAAGCAGAGCCCGGGATACATAGGAGGGGGGCGATTTTTAGTGGGACTGCACCATTGCGGCGGACAAATCAGACACCTAACTGACACTTTTTTGGAGACCAGTGACACCAATACAGTCATCAGTGCTAAAAATATGCACTGTCACTGTACTAATAACATTGGCAGGGAAGAGGTTAACATTGTTGTAATCGGGCCTTCTCATGATTACACCATGTATTGTAAGAATAAGACCTAGGAACATGTTCAGCCATTTCAGTATACAGAATAGTTTGGAAAGATGCTGGTATAGGCACTATATATAAATAAAGAACTGTGGGTTGATGTGTCTGGGACAGAATGAGTCATCGCCAGATGGCCTATTGACTTGTGTTAACTCATGATGACGTAGGGATGATGAGGGTCACTGACTTGTTTAAATATATTCATGATATTACTGTATCCCTTCACTAACCACCCCCCCCCCATACTGTAATCAATTCTGATTGGGTGTGTCACACCAAATATAACTGTATGCAAGCCCAAATAAAGTAGCCATTTTCTTTGAACTTACTTTTCTGTATCTTCTGTTCAAAGAAATGTTCTCACGGTTGACCGAGAGTTCTGGGTAAATTGCACCATTAGCCCCAGGGTGATTTGCCAGGTACTTCAAGTACCATTTGCATTCTAATCATCAGGGGCGATCAAAGGGTTAATTGTGTCCCTAGGAGGTGCTTGCTAACTGTGAGGGGGGGGGGGGTGGACTGACTGGGTGAACACAGATCTGTGTTCCTGCTTAGCACTAGATCACGCTGTTCATACCTGACAGAATGGCAATCTGCCTTGTTTACATTGGCAGACTGCCGTCCTGTCTCTCTGGGGAACGATTCCGGGTGGCCGGTGGACATCGTGTCTACCAGACCCACTGACTGGCTCCCCCTGTGGCCACTCAGCGCAAGTGCCCCTGCTGGATATTGCACAGAATAATGTACAAGTATGTCGTTTCACGCAATAGAGCCAACCGGCTGCATTACATGTACTGCAGCCCATCGGCAAGTTGTAAAGTTATAACAAAATGCAAAAAAACATATTTCTCCATTTACATGAAGGTCAGGTTAATATAACCCAACACAGGGTTCTCCTTTACAGTGTAGGGGGGGGGGGGGACTCTGTGAACCCTGATGTAAAGGAGAACTCTGTGGACCCTGATGTAAAGGAGAACTCTGTGGACCCTGATGGAAAGGAGAACTCTGTGGAATCTGATGTAAAGGAGAACGCTGAGGAATCTGATGGAAAGGAGAACGCTGAGGAATCTGATGTAAAGGAGAACTCTGAGGAATCTGATGTAAAGGAGAACTCTGTGGAATCTGATGTAAAGGAGAACGCTGTGGAATCTGATGTAAAGGAGAACTCTGTGGAATCTGATGTACAGGAGAACTCTGTGGACCCTGATGGAAAGGAGAACTCTGTGGAATCTGATGTAAAGGAGAACTCTGTGGACCCTGATGTAAAGGAGAACTCTGTGGAATCTGATGTAAAGGAGAAATCTGTGGAATCTGATGTAAAGGAGAACACTGAGGAATCTGATGTAAAGGAGAACGCTGAGGAATCTGATGTAAAGGAGAACGCTGAGGAATCTGATGTAAAGGAGAACTCTGTGGAATCTGATGTAAAGGAGAACTCTGTGGAATCTGATGTAAAGGAGAACTCTGTGGACCCTGATGGAAAGGAGAACTCTGTGGAATCTGATGTAAAGGAGAAATCTGTGGAATCGGATGTAACGGAGAACGCTGAGGAATCGGATGTAAAGGAGAACGCTGAGGAATCTGATGTAAAGGAGAACTCTGTGGACCCTGATGTAAAGGAGAACTCTGTGGAATCTGATGTAAAGGAGAACTCTGTGGAATCTGATGTAAAGGAGAACTCTGTGGAATACGATGTAAAGGAGAACTCTGTGGAATACGATGTAAAGGAGAACTCTGTGGACCCCGATGTAAAGGAGAACTCTGTGGACCCCGATGTAAAGGAGAACTCTGTGGACCCCGATGTAAAGGAGAACGCTAAGGAATCTGATGTAACGGAGACCGCTGAGGAATCTGATGTAAAGGAGAAATCTGTGGACCCTGATGTAAAGGAGAACTCTGTGGAATCTGATGTAAAGGAGAAATCTGTGGAATCTGATGTAAAGGAGAACTCTGTGGAATCGGATGTACAGGAGAACTCTGTGGAATCGGATGTACAGGAGAACTCTGTGGAATCGGATGTAAAGGAGAACTCTGTGGAATCGGATGTAAAGGAGAACTCTGTGGAATCGGATGTAAAGGAGAACTCTGTGGAATCGGATGTAAAGGAGAACTCTGTGGAATCGGATGTAAAGGAGAACTCTGTGGAATCGGATGTAAAGGAGAACTCTGTGGAATCGGATGTAAAGGAGAACTCTGTGGAATCGGATGTAAAGGTGCCGGACTATCGTATTCCTCTTATCCTGAGGAACCTCAGACTGTGAGGGACGGTGCCGGACCATCGTATTCCTCTTATCCTGAGGAACCTCAGACTGTGCGGGACGGTGCCGGACCATCGTATTCCTCTTATCCTGAGGAACCTCAGACTGTGCGGGACGGTGCCGGACCATCGTATTCCTCTTATCCTGAGGAACCTCAGACTGTGAGGGACGGTGCCGGACCATCGTATTCCTCTTATCCTGAGGAACCACAGACTGTGCGGGACGGTGCCGGACCATCGTATTCCTCTTATCCTGAGGAACCTCAGACTGTGCGGGACGGTGCCGGACCATCGTATTCCTCTTATCCTGAGGAACCACAGACTGTGCGGGACGGTGCCGGACCATCGTATTCCTCTTATCCTGAGGAACCTCAGACTGTGCGGGACGGTGTCGGACCATCGTATTCCTCTTATCCTGAGGAACCTCAGACTGTGCGGGACGGTGCCGGACCATCGTATTCCTTTTATCCTGAGGAACCTCAGACTGTGCGGGACGGTGCCGGACCATCGTATTCCTCTTATCCTGAGGAACCTCAGACTGTGCGGGACGGTGCCGGACCATCGTATTCCTCTTATCCTGAGGAACCTCAGACTGTGAGGGACGGTGCCGGACCATCGTATTCCTCTTATCCTGAGGAACCTCAGATTGTGCGGGACGGTGCCGGACCATCGTATTCCTCTTATCCTGAGGAACCTCAGACTGTGAGGGACGGTGCCGGACCATCGTATTCCTCTTATCCTGAGGAACCTCAGACTGTGCGGGACGGTGCCAGACCATCGTATTCCTCTTATCCTGAGGAACCTCAGACTGTGCGGGACGGTGCCGGACCACCGTATTCCTCTTATCCTGAGGAACCTCAGACTGTGAGGGACGGTGCCGGACCATCGTATTCCTCTTATCCTGAGGAACCTCAGACTGTGCGGGACGGTGCCGGACCATCGTATTCCTCTTATCCTGAGGAACCTCAGACTATGCGGGACGGTGCCGGACCATCGTATTCCTTTTATCCTGAGGAACCTCAGACTGTGCGGGACGGTGCCGGACCATCGTATTCCTCTTATCCTGAGGAACCTCAGACTGTGCGGGATGGTGCCGGACCATCGTATTCCTCTTATCCTGAGGAACCTCAGACTGTGCGGGACGGTCCCGGACCATCGTATTCCTCTTATCCTGAGGAACCTCAGACTGTGCGGGACGGTGCCGGACCATCGTATTCCTCTTATCCTGAGGAACCTCAGACTGTGCGGGACGGTGCCGGACCACCGTATTCCTCTTATCCTGAGGAACCTCAGACTGTGCGGGACGGTGCCGGACCATCGTATTCCTCTTATCCTGAGGAACCTCAGACTGTGCGGGACGGTGCCGGACCACCGTATTCCTCTTATCCTGAGGAACCTCAGACTGTGCGGGACGGTGCCGGACCATCGTATTCCTCTTATCCTGAGGAACCTCAGACTGTGAGGGACGGTGCCGGACCATCGTATTCCTTTTATCCTGAGGAACCTCAGACTGTGCGGGACGGTGCCGGACCATCGTATTCCTCTTATCCTAAGGAACCTCAGACTGTGCGGGACGGTGCCGGACCATCGTATTCCTCTTATTCTGAGGAACCTCAGACTGTGCGGGACGGTGCCGGACCATCGTATTCCTCTTATCCTGAGGAACCTCAGACTGTGAGGGACGGTGCCGGACCATCGTATTCCTCTTATCCTGAGGAACCTCAGACTGTGCGGGACGGTGCCGGACCATCGTATTCCTCTTATCCTGAGGAACCTCAGACTGTGCGGGACGGTCCCGGACCATCGTATTCCTCTTATCCTGAGGAACCTCAGACTGTGCGGGACGGTGCCGGACCATCGTATTCCTCTTATCCTGAGGAACCTCAGACTGTGCGGGACGGTGCCGGACCACCGTATTCCTCTTATCCTGAGGAACCTCAGACTGTGCGGGACGGTGCCGGACCATCGTATTCCTCTTATCCTGAGGAACCTCAGACTGTGCGGGACGGTGCCGGACCACCGTATTCCTCTTATCCTGAGGAACCTCAGACTGTGCGGGACGGTGCCGGACCATCGTATTCCTCTTATCCTGAGGAACCTCAGACTGTGAGGGACGGTGCCGGACCATCGTATTCCTTTTATCCTGAGGAACCTCAGACTGTGCGGGACGGTGCCGGACCATCGTATTCCTCTTATCCTAAGGAACCTCAGACTGTGCGGGACGGTGCCGGACCATCGTATTCCTCTTATTCTGAGGAACCTCAGACTGTGCGGGACGGTGCCGGACCATCGTATTCCTCTTATCCTGAGGAACCTCAGACTGTGAGGGACGGTGCCGGACCATCGTATTCCTCTTATCCTGAGGAACCTCAGACTGTGCGGGACGGTGCCGGACCATCGTATTCCTCTTATCCTGAGGAACCTCAGACTTTGCGGGACGGTGCCGGACCATCGTATTCCTCTTATCCTGAGGAACCTCAGACTGTGCGGGACGGTGCTGGACCATCGTATTCCTCTTATCCTGAGGAACCTCAGACTGTGCGGGACGGTGCCGGACCATCGTATTCCTTTTATCCTGAGGAACCTCAGACTGTGCGGGACGGTGCCGGACCATCGTATTCCTCTTATCCTGAGGAACCTCAGACTGTGCGGGACGGTGCCGGACCATCGTATTCCTCTTATCCTGAGGAACCTCAGACTGTGCGGGACGGTGCCGGACCATCGTATTCCTCTTATCCCGAGGAACCTCAGACTGTGCGGGACGGTGCCGGACCATCGTATTCCTCTTATCCTGAGGAACCTCAGACTGTGCGGGACGGTGCCGTCCTTCCAACAGAGAAGAGCTTTTCCTGTACTGAGTGCGGGAAATGTTTCCCTTCTAAATCCAAACTTATTGAGCATGAAAGAACTCACACAGGGCAGAAGCCGTATTCATGTCCTGAGTGCGGGAAATGTTTTTCAGTGAACTCCAGTCTTTACAAACATCAGAGATCTCACACGGGGGAGAAGCCGTATTCATGTCCTGAGTGCGGGAAGTGTTTCCATTTTAAATTCCAACTTAATGTGCATAATAAAAGTTCTCACACGTGGGAGAAGCCATTTTCCTGTTCTGTGTGCGGGAAGTGTTTCCCTTCTAAATCCCAACTTAATGTGCATATCAGATCGCACACAGGAGAGAAGCGGTATTTCTGTCCTGAGTGCGGGAAATGTTTTTCAGTGAAGTCCAGTCTTTCCAGACATCAGAGATCTCACACGGGGGAGAAACAACTTTCCTGTCCTGAGTGAGGGAATTGTTCCTCACTGAAGTCCTGTCTTCCTGTACATCAGGGATCCCACACAACCCTTGAGGTGTATTAGTGCCTTGAGTGTGGGAAATGTTTCTATATGAATGTTGCTGGAAATGGCTCTCATGTGGGGAAGAAGCACACCCTGATATACAGTGCCTTGCAAAAGTATTCACCCCCTCGGCTTTTTACCTATTTTGTTACATTACAGCCTTTAGGTCAATGTTTTTTTTTTTATCTGAATCATATGTGATGGATCAGAACACAATAGTCTAAGTTGGTGAAGTAAAATTAGAAAAATAGATACATAAAACTATTTTTCAGAAATAAAAAACTGCTTATTGGCATGTGCGTATGTATTCACCCCCTTTGTTATGAAGCCCATAAAAAGCTCTGGTGCAACCAATTACCTTCAGAAGTAGGGATGAGTTTTATGTTCGACTCGAACATTGGCTGTTCGGCGAACAATTTGGGGTGTTTGCGGCAAATTCGAAAAGCCGCGGGACACCCTGTAAAAATCTATGGGAGAAATCTAAAGTGCTAATTATAAAGGCTTATATGCAAGTTATTGTCATAAAAAGTGTTTGGGGACCCGGGTCCTGCCCCAGGGGACATGTATCAATGCAAAAAAAAGTTTTAAAAATGGCCGTTTTTTTGGGAGCAGTGATTTTAATAATGCTTAACGTTAAACAATAAAAGTGAAATATTCCTTTAAATTTCGTACCTGGGGGGTGTGTATGATATGCCTGTAAAGTAGCGCTTGTTTCCCGTGCTTAGAACTGTCCCGGCACAAATGACATTTCTGAAGGAAAAAAAGTCATTTAAAAGCACTTGCGGCTATAATGAATTGATGGCTCCCTGGCAATACAGATCAAAGTCATTGAAAAAAACGCCTGGGGTCCCCCCCACAGTCCATTATCAGGCCCTTTGGGTCTTGTATGAATATTAAGGGGAGCCCCGAACCATAAAAAAAAAAAAGTGGGGGTCCCCCCAAATTCCATATCAGGCCCTTCAGGTTTGGTATGGATATTAAGGGGAACCCCGCACCAAAATAAAAATAAAATGGCGTGGGGTCCCCCCAAAAATCCATACCAGACCCTTTATCCGAGCACGCAACCTGGCAGGCCGCAGGAAAAGAGGGGGGGGGACGAGAGAGCACCCCCTCCTCCTGAACCGTACCAGGCCACATGCCCTCAACAAGGGCCTCATCCCCACAACCCTTGCCCGGTGGTTGTGGGGGTCTGCGGGCAGGGGGCTTATAGGAATCTGGAAGACCCCTTTAACAAAGGGGACCCCCAGATCCCGCCCCCCTATGTGAATTGGTAAGGGGTACATTGTACCCCTACCATTTCACAAAGAAAGTGTAAAAATTTGTAAAAAACACACACAGACACAGTTGGACAAGTCCTTTATTTAAAAATAAAATAAATAATTAAATTCCAGCGATGTAATCCCATCGATGTCCAACGATGATCCATTCTCCAGCAACGCTGCAGTCTCCTCCAGCAGGAACGAAATCCCCATGACCCGTAAGAGGGGGCAGGGTCATCCGTCCTTATCATAGGGAATCCCCCGGGGTTCCCTATGATAAGGACAGGTGACCCCGCCCCGTCACGTCAGCCTGCCCCCTCTTACGCGTCATGGGGGTTTCGTTCCTGCTGGAGAAGGGAGACTGCAGCGTCGCTGGAGAATGGATCATTGTTGGACATCGACGGGATTACATCGCTGGAATTTTTTTTTTTTTTTTTTTAAATAAAGGACTTGTCCAACTGTGTCTGTGTGTTTTTTTAAATTGTTACACTTTCTTTGTAAAATGGAAGGGGTACAGTGTACACCATTACCAATTCACATAGGGGGGGCTGGGATCTGGAGTTCCCCTTTGTTAAAAAGGGCTTCCAGATTTCGATAAGCCCCCTGCCTGCAGACCCCCACAACCACCGGGCAAGGGTTGTGGGGATGAGGCCCTTGTCCCCATGTTGAGGGCATGTGGCCTGGTACGGTTCAGGAGGGGGGGGCGCTCTCTCGTCCCCCCTCTTTTCCTGCGGCCTGCCAGGTTGCGTGCTCGGATAAGGGTCTGGATGAATTTTTGGGGGGACCCCATGCCATTTTTTTTTATTTTGGTACGGGTTCCCCTTTAAAATCCATACCAGACCTGAAGGGCCTGATATGGAATTTGGGGGGACCCCCACGTTTTTTTTTTGGTTCGGGGTTCCCCTTAATATCCATACCAGACCCAAAGGGCCTGGTAATGGACTGTGGGGAGTACCCCTGCCGTTTTTTTCAATGACGTTTACCTATATTGCCGGGACCCGACAATTCATGAATAGCCGCCAGTAGTTTTTTTTTTTCAATTTATAATTTTTTTATTTCGACCATTCTGAAAAAAAACAATAACACAAAAGAAAGGGAAGGTAAATCTCATAACATCATCTGTACATCATTGTAACAACATAATCTCATAATTGGTCTTTCCCTCCCTCCGACCCAAAATTATATTTCAGACTTTACTTCATAGTCTCATCAATTTATTCCTATTCGCCCAAATATTCCTTATTCATTCATTTTTACCGGTGTCCGTTTCCCTTTGGTCATACATCTGTAAGCTCAATGTATTCCGGTATTCTTGATACGGTGTCTGTCTCTATCCCTCCTTCTAGGTTACCCCCCTCCCAATCAAACCCATAACAAAACCTCAAATTACTTTCATAATCCAACAAACACAACCTCCCAAAAAATCAACCACTAGCAGCAAAAAATAGGATTTTTATAACAGCTTACCTGTAAAATCCTTTTCTTGGAGTACATCACGGGACACAGAGCGACATAGTCATTACTATGTGGGTTATATAGATACCGTCAGGTGCTGGCACTGGCAACTTCCAAAACCGGAAGTACCCTCCCCTATATAAGCCCCTCCCATCCGGGAGCACCTCAGTTTTGTAGCAAAGCAATAAGTGTCCCCAAAGAGGGGTGGGAGCTCTGTGTCCCGTGATGTACTCCAAGAAAAGGATTTTACAGGTAAGCTGTTATAAAAATCCTATTTTCTTTTTCGTACATCACGGGACACAGAGCGACATAGTCATTACTAATGGGATGTCCTAAAGCAATGCCAAATGAGGGGGGGGGATACACCATATATAAGCTGAGCGCTATCAGACATGAGGATCTTTTGCGGCCTGCAACACACTGCGCCCAAAGGCGACATCCTCCTGACTTCTAACGTCCACCTGGTAGAACCTAGTAAACGTGTGAACTGAAGACCACGTTGCGGCCTTACAGATTTGAGCCAGGGAGGCCTGGTGATGCACTGCCCATGAAGTTCCAACTGCTCTCGTGGAGTGCGCTCTAACTTTGAACGGAGGCGGTCTCCTTCTCAAGCCATAGGCTTGTATTATGACCTGTCGAATCCACTTGGCTAAAGTAAATTTTGACGCTGCCTGACCCCTTCTGGGGCCTTCCGGCAGAATAAACAAAGTATCCGTTCTGCGAATCTGAGCAGTGGCTTTTAGATAAGCTTTAACTGCTCTTACTACATCCAAAGAATGCAATAACTTTTCCTCTACCGAAGTAGGTTTGGGGAAAAAAGAAGGAAGAACCACATCTTGGTTCAAATGAAACCTCGATACCACCTTAGGAAGAAAGGCTGGATGAGGACGTAACACTACTCTGTCCTTATGGATAACCAGATATGGCTCCTTACAGGACATAGCTGCTAATTCCGATACTCTTTTAGCCGAACAAATGGCTACTAGAAAAATCAATTTCCTGGTGAGAAGCACCAAGGAAATATGCTGTAATGGTTCAAATGGTTGTTTCTGTAGAACCGACAGAACCAAGTTTAGATCCCATGGACATATGGGAATATTAACCGGAGGACTAATACGCATCACTCCTTGTATAAAGGCTTTGACTAGTGAATGCGAAGCCAAGGGCCTTTGAAAAAATATTGACAAGGCCGAAATCTGACCCTTGATAGTACTCAAGGCAAGCTTCCTATCTACAGCCCATTGTAGGGAGTCCAGACTCCTACCTATTACGTACTTACGTGGATGCCATTTCTTGGCTTCACACCAGGCGATGTACGCCTTCCAGATTCTATAGTAGATCTGCCTGGATACCGGCTTCCTGGCATTGATCATGGTAGATACCACAGAATTAGAGAGCCCTCTCTTTTTTAGAATGTGGGCTTCAATAGCCAGGCCGTCAAACCTAGGGCTGGTAAGGAAGGGTGGTATATCGGTCCTTGCGAAAGCAGGTCCGGACGATGTGGGAGAGTCCAAGGACTCCCCACTGACATTTTACAATCTCCACGTACCACGCTCTTCGGGGCCACGCTGGAGCCACCAGAATCATTGGTTTCTTTTCTACCCTGATTCTGCGGAGTAATCGAGGTAACCATTGTGGCGGTGTGAATGCATATATCAGCTTGAACTGATCCCAAGGGAACACTAGGGCATCCGAGCCGCAAGCTAGGGGATCCCTTGTCCGAGAGACAAACCTGTCCCCCTTTGCGTTGAATCTGGATGCTAGAAGATCTACATCCGATGTTCCCCACCGCTGACATATTGTCCAGAAAAACCTCGGGGTGAAGGGACCCTTCCTCTGCTAATTGCTGGCGACTTAGAAAGTCCGCCTTCCACTTCTCCACTCCTGGAATGAATACCGCAGATATGGCTGGGACATATTTTTTCTGCCCATTTCAGGATGTAATTTACTTCCCTCTGGGCTGCACGACTCCTGGTGCCCCCCTGATGATTGATATATGCCACTGCTGTGGCATTGTCTGACAGGGGACCCTTGGAGTTTGGATGTCCATGCTACTAGGGCATACCGGGCTGCTCGTATCTCTAAGAGATTGATGGGCAGGGCCTTTTCTGCATCCGACCATCTGCCCTGGAGAGACTATTGCTCCAGTACTGCTCCCCAGCCTATAAGGCTGGCATCTGTAGTGACCACCTCCCAAGAAATCGGACTGAAGGATTTCCTTTTTTCCAGATTCTGGGAAACCAACCACCAACGGAGGCTCTTGCGAACGGAAGGGGACAAGGACATTGTAAGTCTAGGCCTGAATTTTTTTGTTCCAGGCTGACAGTATGGCCCCTTGCAAATTCCTTGAATGGAATTGACCGTAGGGTACTGCTTCGAATGATGCCACCATTTTTCCCAGCAGCCTCATATACAGGCGTATGGACGGCTGTCTTTTTTGTACCCACTAAGTGGATCAAATCTTTCAAAGACAACACCTTTCCTCGAGGCAAGAATATTTTTCTCTGGCCTGAATCCAACCTTAGCCCCAAGTATTCCAGACTTTTGAATTTTTAGGGCTGACTTGTCTCGGTTGATAATCCAACCGTGAGATTCCAGATACCTGATTGTCTTGTGAACGACCACGTCTAGTTTTTTCACTGAGTGGTCTATCAGCAACAAGTCATCCAGATATGCCATTATCATTACACCTTGTGTTCTTAGATTGGCCAATAAAGGGCCAGAATTTTTGTAAACACTCGTGGTGCTGTGGCCAAACCGAAGGGTAAGGCTCTGAACTGAAAATGGCGCCCTTCTACTGCAAAGCGTAGAAATTTTTGGTGGACTGGAAAGATGGGAATGTGCAAATAAGCATCTTTGATGTCGATCGTGGCTAACCAATCCTCCCCTTGTAGGGCAGTGGCCACCGATCGGATCGACTCCATCGGAAAGACCTGATATACAGGAATTTGTATGGCCCTTTTAGAATTAATATGGGCCTCCCGTCCGCGTTTGCTTCGGGACTGTAAAGAGGTTTGAGTAAAACCCGAACCCTCATTCTTCCAGGGGAACCTCCATAATTACTCCTTGGAGCAATAGTTGTTCTAGTGCCAACAGGAGGGACTCTCTCTTCCGGGGATCCCTTGGCACGTTTGACCTCAAAAATGGGAAGGAGGAGAGTCTTTTAACTCCAAACTGTATCCCAAACCTACTGCGGAGAGCACCTATCTGTCTTGATCGTGTCCCGCCAGGTCTCTTGCGAACAACTGGAGTCCTCCCCCCACCCGACTGAGTGGGGGCTTCAATGAATTTAACTTTGGGGGAGGTTTTGTACCTCCCCTGACCCAGGGTTTCTCATTACCCTGCTACTGTCCCTGTTTTTTACCCCCGGGATTTGACCGAGGAGGCCGTCGGAACTGTTACACAGCCGATGCCCCAGGGACTGGAGAAGCAGGCCTCTTAAAGAGGGACCTCTAACTCTGCTTTTAACCGGCAAGAGCGTATTTTTACCGCTGGAAATTTTCTGGATATATTTGTCCAGGTTTTCCCTGAATAAGCGTTCACCATGAAATGGGACGCTAACCAGCCATTCTTTACAGGGAGCTTCAGCAGACCAGTTTTTGAGCCATAGGAGCCTACGCGTATGTACTATAGACAGCGTAAGGCGGGAGGCCTGATGGACTGAATCCTCTATGGCGTCAACCGCAAAGCCTAAGGCTCTAGGTAGATCAGCTAGGGCAAAGCCTGCTGATCTGTCAAGTCCCTCAAGACCTGTTTCAACTGATCCTTCACTGCTTAGCAGACCCCAATAGCTGCTACTGCTGGTTGTATCACCAAGCAGATTTTCATAAGGACTCCAATCTTTTATTTATTGGGTTCTTGAACATTTGGACATTATCCACTGGACATGTCAGTGATTTATACATACAAGAGATGGCTGCGTCCACTGTAGGGACCTTCCATTTTTTTTTTTTTTTTGATGAACTTATCCTCCATGGGATAGACCACCGGAAATCTCTTGGGGGGAATAAATATTTTCTCAGGACATTCCCAATCCTGGTAAATGAGCCCTTTCAGTAAAGGGTGAAGTGGAAAAGAACAGACAGTCTGGGGGCTTCTAGCGACCCCAACGAGGATACAGTAGTGGTTGATGGTTCCGCAAGGTGCATTTTTAAATGCTGATCGGACCATGTTAGTCAGAGACTGAACCCATAATCTTTCAGCTTGAGATGCTGAGAAAAGGTTCCCCCACTGTTGATTCCTCTATAACAGAATCAACCTCATCCTGATCCCCTTCAGGCAGGTCGATCCCTGTATGGGACTGTTGCTCTGCTAACAGGCACTCTGAAGGAGGAGACGGAGATCGGGCGTGCTTTCCCTGACAGGGAGGCAGCGATAAATGTTGACAATCTCTCTCTAATCCTCCCAGAGCTGAGGAAAAAACCTCCTCTGTTACATACACAGGAGCAGGTGAACTGAGGACAGCCACAGTACCAAGTACCCTGCGGGGTCTCTACGGTCACTTACCTCTGAACTTCAGGGGAGACTGGTGCAGCAGAAGTATGCCCAAGATCCTCAGAGCCCGATGAGACCCCCTTCGCTTCCTGGAAGATTCAGTTCCGGAGCTTCTGGACGGCATATTCCTAAGCCTAAAGCTGAGGTATTCCAGCCGTAATACACCACTTTTACTGAGAATAGTCTAGCACAATTGCTGCTATATCACAGTTGGTGTCTACTAATGTGCCTTTCTAGGGGATGCCTGTATCAACCGCTTGCTGTATGCCTTTAAATGTTGCCAGCTCTGTCTCTGTACTTCATAGCCAGCTCACTACAATATTGTGGTTTTTTTAAAACTGCTGGGACGCCCGCACATGCGCAGAAGCGCTGCGGCGCGCACAGAGCGTCATCCCCCAGGCTCCGCCCCCTTTCCCGGCTCACCTCTATATATAGAGGCGCGTGCACGCGCACGCGCACGTGCGCCTTCGGCGCTAATTTCAAATATGGTAACAAGGGACAGGAGCCAGGGCCCCTCTTTGCCGCAGGCCGGGGGATGGACAAATACTGCAACATGGCAGAAGAAGCAGTTTCCTATAAGAGAACTCACCATCTGCCTGGACTTTGCTCTGCTGAGAAGAAGCTAGTCCACATGACAAGAAAACATTCCACAGCGGCCTCTAGTGGACAAACACAGGTACCGCAGTCTAATATATTAAATATATATAAAAACATTTTTTTTTTTTTTTTTTTTTTTTTCTTGACCACCATTAAAAATTATTACATTTTTTTAGTAGTTACAGGCATGCACAGAATTTTGCGGGAATACCATTAGGTAACAGACAGAAAGACAAATTAGGCTTGGGGGTCCCCCAATAGAACCAAGTTCCTGGGGGCCCCCACTTACCTGTTCCCCGCCGCAGGACTTTGTTTGGTCCACAAAAGCCCAAACTTCACCTATCACGGCAGGCATTGTAATCAAACCTTCAGGGACCGGGTTCCCAAGGATTCCACTCCCCTGGACCTGTATAGCACCCTGCACAGAAAACATCTTGGTCGTGGGTATGACCAGAGCTCTGGATCCCAGGGTCCAGCTCTCCTAAGAGAAGCATTACAGGCAAAACCTTGCTCTTCTCTGCAAGGCCCGGGTACCGACCGTTTAGCTATGAAGCTTTTTTGGTCGGATCCGGAATAGCTTACTGAGGCCCAAAAGAACCTGTACGCAAGCTCAGTGAAAAACACATGTTTCTTCTTGGCCAACACCTTAGACACTGGCAAAAAACTGAGGTGCTCCCGGATGGGAGGGGCTTATATAGGGGAGGGTACTTCCGGTTTTGGAAGTTGCCAGTGCCAGCACCTGACGGTATCTATATAACCCATTAGTAATGACTATGTCGCTCTGTGTCCCGTGATGTACGAAAAAGAAAAAAAAATTAAAAAATTCCGGGACTCCTCCCACCCCACTACTTCTCCCCCCTCCTCTCCAGGGTCCCTAAATATATCTTACTCCTCTAATGCTTCCAAAAGTGTCCTCCCCTCCTCTGAGTTAATAAAGAGATTCCATACGGACCATGTTTTACCATATGTCTCTTTTTTTCTGTCGTGCTGTCCATATCAGTTCTTCCATTTGATTCATCTCCTCTACTTTCTTAAGCCATAGACTTATTGATAGGGATTGTCTTTGCTTCCACATACCCGGTATGCACACTTTAGCCGCATTTAAAAGATGGCATTCTATCATTCCCCTATATCTCTTTACTGCCATTTTTGTTTCATGTAATAAAAAGAAAGTCGGGTCATCTGGTATCTCTTCTTCCCAAAACTGCTGACTAATTTTCCGGACCACTCCCCAGAAATCCTTGATTCTAGGGCATAACCAGAAGATATGTAGTAACGTCCCAGGTTCTCCACAGCCTCTCCAGCAGGTATCCGTGACCTCCAAAAAAAGTCTGTGGAGACGAACTGGGGTTCAGTACCATTGGGAAACAATCTTCTAGTTTGTTTCTTGTATCTTCATACACATTGAGGATTCAAATATATTGTATATTATACTGGTACGTTGTTCCTCTGTGAAGATTCTCCCTATTTCCATTTCCCATTTACCTACAAATGGCAGTTGGAAATCTTCTGTTGATCTGATCAATAAATCATATATCTTCGAAAGAACATGAGAAAGTGTTCCTTTCTCGTTACAATATTCTTCGAATATCGTTCGTTTCCGCTTAAAATTATTAGATGGAGGTAAGGTCTGCAAGAAATGCCCCAGTTGTGCCACACGCCAAAAGTCTAATTGATATTGATTGGAACTAGATGTCAGTATTTGCCAGTTGGGCCACGATCCTGTTTCTAGAAAATGTAATGCCAGATATATCCCCCTCTCTAATAAGACCTCAAAGGATTCTTTCTTTAAGTCTCTGTGTCGGCACCAGTCAATTATTCGACTCAATATGGCTGCTTGGTAATATTTATAAACGTCAGGAATAGCTAGTCCATATTCCCATAGCCTCTGATTTAGTTAAATTGATCTTGAGATATGATAAGGTACCATATCTCTCCATTTCGGTATATAAATTAGGAAGGGATATCTTTGGATTGGCCAGTGAGAAGAGCATATCATCAGTGTACGCTGAGATCTTATACTGAACTCCTTCCACTGTCAATCCCTGGATATCCTGATTCAACCAAATCCTACAGAGGAAGGGTTCTAGAGATAATGCAAAAAGGAGGGGTGACAGTGGGCATCCCTGCTTGGTTCCATTGGTGATCCCAAAAGAGGGGGAAAGAACTCCATTCACCTTTACTTGTGCACTTGGTTGGGTATAGATACTCAAAATCCATCGGAGCATATCTTCTCCCACCCCTATATATATATATATATATATATATATATATATATATAGAGATCAATCCGTGAATATGACTTATGTACCGGCGAATAATATGAGTAGTCTCTCTCCCCCGAATGTAGTAGACGCCACACATCCACCAGTCTTGCTCCCTGCAGTGTCCGCGCAATCCGTTTCCTTAGCCTAGGTAGTACTGACGAGGTGCCCAAGGAAGTATCTTCCCCGGGTATCAGGGGCATATTTAGATCCCCTCCTAGTATCAGCTGACCCTCTCTGAATTCCTCCAGTTTATCTACAATATTTCTGAAAAAGACTTGTTTAATTTTGGGGGTGTAAAAGGTTGCCAACGTTACCTCCGTCTCTCTGATCTTACCTTTAAGAAATAAGTATTGACCCCCACTATCAACTAAGGAATCCATATATACTCAAGGGATCTTCCTTGAAATAAGGATAGATACCCCCTTAGACTTAGCAACTGGATTAACAGCATGGTATACAACTGGGAAGTCCTTGTTTGTAAGCAAAGGTATATTGCTTTCTTTAAAATGAGTTTCTTGTAATAGGGCTATATCTACTTCTGACCTTTTCAGGACCTGGAGTAGTATGCATCGCTTTTAAGGTGTATTCAATCACCTGACATTTAAAGAAAAGATAGTTACGGAATCCATTTCCTTTTTGTTTACTTCAATCACCTGGGGTCAAAAGAGACTTCAGGTTCAGATGACCCAATGGAGAGATGAGTGTGAGGGAGGCGGGATCCCAAAAAAAAAGAAGAAGAAAAAAAAAAAAAACACAAAAAAAAATAAATAAAACACTAAACTACTGACCGTACACACCTAACTATATCCACTTGCAGAGGCCGTTTAATCCCGGCCACATCCAGTGGTATCAAAGCGACTTGCTTTATACACTCTATCTACCCTAAGAGTGATGGCCTATTTAGGGGAGTGATTGAGCATGATCAAAGAGAGGGAGCTCCAGGGCCCACCCTCCAGCTCCTCCTGAAGACATAACAATGAGAAGCCAAAAAAAAATAAAAAAATACTATACACACCCCCCAGGTACGAAATTTAAAGGAATATTTCACTCCAGAAATGGAGGTACAGGCCTAACTGTATTTCTAACTGCGTAGTTCGTGGGCGTGTCTCAAATATAGAAAAACCTGCGAGTTACGTGCAGTAAGAAGAAGGGGGAGGAGCCCCCGCCAAGAGTGTGTTGCACGTGGTGTCTTTGGCGCCACAGGACAGTACAGATTGGACTAGTGAGTAAGCAACATGTCTGCCGCTCCATGGATCCCTGTTTCATTGGGACCTCGTGTGTTTCCACCTGTTTTATCCATGGATGTTGCTCCGCTAACTGCCCCCCTGACAGATACAGGGATCCGGCTGAAGTCTCGAGGCCACTTTGCGCTTTACACGTGCAGAGATGCAGAGGCCTTGGGCATGATCTGTCCTAAGTGCCAGGGACTGGCGGTACAGCTTCAGCCCTTTGGAAGATGTACCCAGTGTGGAGAGTTCCTTTTCGATGTGGATCAACCCACGGAAAAGCCCCGGGTCTACCGGGTAAACTGCCTAACAGGCGCTGCCACTCTGGAAGAGGAAACCTGTGCTCCCACAGCCATGCCCACGCGCACGACCGTGACTACAAAGGAAGTCAAGGAGGAGGTTCCGGTCACCACGGAGCTTGAGACGGAGAACCCAGCGGATGCTGCCTCCGTAACAACCGAGACCACTCTTCCACCTCCCAAGCGGAAGTGGGCTATGTTAAAGCCTCCCGCGGCCGCGGTCGAGGGCCACCCCAGCGCCTACCCGAACCGGAGGGACCTCCAGGAGATCCACATCAGGGGACGGTAAGGAGGCTGGGGACAATGCAGTACAAAGTTTGCCGGGGAAGGAAAAGAAGCTCACGCCCCGTTCCATTGGGGATGTGCGGACAGCCAGCCCACTGGAACTTTTGCCCTCAGCAGGCAGTGTGTCCATGTCTGCTAGAAATTGCCTGCCCGCAGAGATGTATGACACCTCTGATATAGACTCATCATCTGATGTGGGAGATGACTTTGCCATCGATGAGGTGTTTATCTAGAAGGGCTGGGATGGAATACCGGTGACTTCTCCCCGTAGTTTTCGGGAGGAATCGCCCATGGACTCTGGGGAAACTACACCCCGGCTGGAAGCCCCTACTCCAGCAGAAGGCCTTGTCTCCCTGCCCACTTTGCCTGATCTGGAACCCACTAGGTCTCCTATTGCGGAGGCTTGTTCACCTGTGCGGCCACCTATGCCTCAGCTAGAGCCCATGCCTTTAAAGAGGTCTCCGGATGCCATTGTTCTTCCTGGAGCGGGGGATCGGGCCACCATGCCGCCTTTGGCCCGGTTGCAGCAGCTCCTCAACAAGAAGATTGCCATTGAGCACGGGTGGGAATACCCATACGTTCCCAAAGAACTACTCTTTGAGATTGAGACCTACAGGGACCGGTGGTACTCTGACTTCGTCTGGGACTTTCTGAAAGTACAGAGAGGCCACCGGTACTTCAGATGTTCTGCTGTCATGGCAGATCGCTTCAAAGGATGCCAGGAGGACTGGACTCTGGGTCGGCACATTCATGCGGACAGATTGGTGATCTGGAATAAGGACAGAGATGATGCTGTGTATTCCATCGAGACACTTGATAAAGAATGGAAAACTCTTGTCCTCCCAGACCCACACTATTACCTCTAGAGTGAGAACTTGTTTCCTTTATTATTACTCACTCTAAAAACCAAGCTGCATGAACATGTGACTTTGTCCCTACCAGGGAATCTACTCTGTTGAGGGTCGGAGAGCTGTTCTGTGTTTTTCTCTCCTCCTCAGCCAACGGAAAGAAAGTTTACAAAAAAAAAAAAGGAACTGAACTTCGGGGTAGATTTAGCTAGGGTCAAAGTTGAAAGTCGCCGTGTTCAAGATGGGAAAAGTTTTTTATAATAATGATGCATCTCCATGCGAGTCAGTGCCAGATGCGATGACGGTTGCACTACCACCAGGTGGCGGTGATTTGCAGAACTTTAACCACTTCGCATCTAAGGACGTCCGTGGGACGTCCTTGACTTTCAGCCGGGATATCTGAATAATGCCTGCAGCTACAGGCATCATTCAGATATCGTTTTTTAGAGCCGGCGATTCTCTGTACCGTAAGAACGATCATAGCCGCTGTTCCGCCGCTTGATCGTTCTTACAGGCGGCGAGAGGGGACACCCCCCCTCCCGCCGCCCTCCGGTGCTTCTACCGACTCACCTGAGCGATCGGTGAGTCGGTGACAGGATCCGCCGGCCCCGGCTTCTAACCATAGAGATTTCCGGCGGACCAGATGGTCGCCGGAGTCTCTATGATCGTTCGGAGGCCGGGCGCGATGTTATGACGTCACGCCCGGCCTCTGCATTCAAAAAAACGGCGCCGCTTCGGCTAGGAAGCGGTGATCGTTTTTTTTTTTTTTTTATTTCAGGCTTCTCAGCCTAGAGGTGAGATGTGGGGTCTTATTGACCCCATATCTCACTGTAAAGAGGACCTGTCATGCTTATTTCTATTACAAGGGATGTTTACATTCCTTGTAATAGGAATAAAAGTGATCTTTTTTTTTTTTTTCTAACTGTCAAAGTAAAAAGTTAAAAGTAAAATTAACAATAAATAATAAAAAAAAAAAAAAAAAAGTAAAGCGCCCCTGTCCCTGGTAGCTCGTACGCAGAAGCGAACGCATACGTAAGTCCCGCCCACATATGAAAACGGTGTTCAGAACACACATGTGAGGTATCGTAGCGAACGTTAGAGCGAGAGCAATAATTCTAGCCCTAGACCTCCTCTGTAACTCAAAACATGTGACCAGTAAAAAAATTTAAAGCGTCGCCCATGAGGATTTTTAAGTACCGAAGTTTGGCGCCATTCCACGAGCGTGTACAATTTTGAAGGGTGACATGTTGGGTATCTATTTACTCGGCGTAACTTCATCTTTCACATTATACAAAAAAATTGGGCTAACTTTAATGTTTTAATATTTTTTAATTCATGAAACCGTTTTTATTCCAAAAAAAATGCGTTTGAAAAATTATTGCGCAAATACCGTGCGAGATAAAAAGTTTCAATGACCGCCATTGTATTCTCTAGGGTCTTTGCTAAAAAAATATATATAGTGTTTGGGGGTTATATGTAATTTTCTAGCAAAAAAATTAGGCTTTTTACATGTAGGAGCGAAGTGTCAGAATTGGCCCGGATGCGAAGTGGTTAATGATTAACGCATGCTAGGATTAGCAAAAATTTGAGCACTTAGTGAAGAGAGTTGTCTTTCTTCGGGGAGAAAGCTCACTTCTTTTGTATAGCGGTTAGATAGGATGTTTGTTTTGTGTGCTGATTTTTTCTCTCCCTCTGCAGGTGAACTACTAGCAATTCTGCCGGAGGATGGGCGGAGTGTTAGCTTAAAAGGGGGTGGAATATGTAGATTATGCTATGTAAAATGTGACATTGAGAATGGGATGTCAATGTTTGTACTCTATGTTATCTATCCTGTCCTCTCTTTTATTCCTGCCCTTCCCATTATATTGGTTCCGGCACAAAAATTCTAAATTTTGTACATAGTTCGGAAATAAATCTGCGCTTGCTCAGGCTTGAGGAGTGTGAATTTATTTCAGACACTGGGGACAGTGTCTATTTCAGAGGGGGGTGTATGTAGCGCCCCTTTACTTTTCAGGGGTGCTATGTACTTAAATTTAGGGGTTGGTCTGAGCTAGTAGCCAGGCTCAGACCACTTTGATTTGTTAGTACCCATTTCTGCCTATGTGATGTAGCCTGACGCACAGTTCCCTGTGGCCTGTAGGTTGCACTGCCATATCAGGTCAGGGTTGAACGGTGGGTGACATTGCTATGCCTTAGGTTGTCCTCTCTCGGCAGCGGTATGGTGGGCGTGGCTGGCCTGCTGTGCATGCTGGGAGAGGATACATAAGGGGCAGACGCCATTCTTTTGGGGTGGAAGTCAGGAGTCTGGAGTGTGAGCGGTTCGCTCCAGGCCAAGGGTGTGCGCATGCATCGGTCTCAGGCACCTTTAGCCTGGGGCTGCAACTCCACTAGTAAAAGAATCCCAGGGTGCCCGGGAAAGGGTGGACCCGCTCTAAGAAGAGGAGACCGGGGAAGGACCTCTCTGATGGACCGGTGAGAGTTCACGGTGAAAGAGAGGCCTGGTTACCTTCTGGAGGGATTCAAAGATCCATCACAGGCCTTGCAACGTGCTATCACTGGCACCTGTCCTTGTGTTGCAACAGCCGAGAAGTTTGGGACTTAAAGATTCTGTGGCAGAGGATCTCCCGATCATATTTCTAGGAAACCTAAAGTGAACGTTCGAGCATCACTCTGGCTGCTAGGATCCACTCTTACAGGGGACTATCTGGGTGAGCTAAACCCACTCGGGATCAAGTGGCGGCTATCGTACCAGTTTGTGCCTGGACCTATCTCCCAAACCTTACTGTCCTTTCTCTCATCCACCTTTCCTGTCTGCTGAACTTGAACTTGCTTATAAAATAAACTCAGCGTTGGAGTTAAAGTGGTGTGGACATTGGCCTTCCTGGGGGAAAAATAGAGACTTGTCCCTATACTCTAGGAGATGAGAACCGGTCTGCTGAGAAACCTTGCTGCAGGATCCAAAATTGTTAACACCGCTCAACCTTCTCAAACAGGAGGGTACAGGCATATAGCGCGGTGTGCCTTGACCTGCAAGGGAGCCAAAGGCAGGAAAAGGCGCGTGTGCTACACGCATACAAATTTGGTGTTATGTATTGTAGGCCTGCAATTCTTAGTAATTACTTACTTAAACCTGACCAAACAAGAGTGTAGTAGACATCCCGGGTATGATAAAGTTTGAAACACAAAATCATAAATTATAATATAATAAATAACTATAAGTAATTATAACAAATAGTAATGTAATTATAATAAAAATTATTCAATAATGTAATCAAATCAAAAACACTGAAATTTGCTCAGTTGCAGAATTGTCGCTGTCATTAGATTTAGTGTTTGATGACGAATTTCCCCACAAATCGCTATCGCTCAATTCTGCGAGTGATTCTAATTTATAATCGCTGTTTTCTAGCTGGTCTAAAACCACTTTTGACATAAAGGGACACTTTTTGGTTGCTATGGACAATCTCCAGTTTCCAGGCAGAAAGGACAGTTTTTATAATATAAAAATGCATGCAGGACACTGGACAGACCACTAGGGACAAAAGGGATGTGTAATTATTTTATACAGTACTGTAATCTGTAAGATTACAGTATACTGTATCTATACTGTGTTTTTTACTAGTTGAATTTGGCGCCGAACTCCGCAACGTCGCAGTGAACGGAGCTCGGCACTCAGCAGTGTGAATCGAGCGAGACACGGCTCACACACACTGCAGGGGGACATCGCAGGATCCAGGGAACAAGGTAAGTAACTTCCCTGCATCCTGCAATGCAATCCCGAGTCTGGCTCGGGGTTACCGCTCTTAGCATGAAAAACTCACCCCGAGCCAGATTCTGGATTACCGCCAAGCGGGTTGAACTACTCCCGGCTATAATGAATAGCCAGTTCCCGTCAATACAGATAAAAGTAATTGAAAGTCTTTGAAAAAAAAAATAATGCGTGGGGGTCCCCCAAAATTCCATTACCAGGCCCTTCAGATCTGGTATGGATATTAAGGGGAACCCCATGCCAAATAAATAAAAAATGCCGTGGGGTCCCCCTAAAAATCCACACCAGACCCTTATCCAAGCACGCAACCTGGCAGGCCGCAGGAAAAGGGGGGGCGAGAGAGCCTCCCCCTCCCGAACCGTACCAGGCCACATGCCCTCAACATGGGGAGGATGCTTTGGGGTCTGGACCCCAAAGCACAATGTCCCCATGTTGATGGGGACAAGGGCCTCATCCCCCACAACCCTTGCCCGGTGGTTGTGGGGGTCTGCGGGCAGGGGGCTTATCGAAATCTGCAAGCTCCCTTTAACAAAGGGGACCCCCAGATCCCGGCCCTCCCTGTGTGAAATGGTAATGGGGTACAAATGTACCCCTACCATTTCACAAAAAAATTGTCAAAAATTTTAAAAATGACAATAGCCGGTTTTTGACAATTCCTTTATTAATGTCTTCTCCTTTCCCCGCTTCTTCTTTCACCTTCTTCTTCCATCTGCTTCTTTTCTCCATTCGGGTTTCTTCCTCCATCTTGTTCTTCCTTTGCTTCTTCCATCGGTGTTCTCGTCCGCATCTTGCTCCGGCTTCTTCTTCCCCGCTTTGTTCTCCGGATGATCCGCTTGCATGGGAGGTTCCCACTGTGTGACGCTTCTGTTCTTCTGCCAGTTCTTCTCCAACTGATGGCGAGGCCACCCGGTGACCCCGCCCCCCTCTGACGCACATGGACTTCACTGGGACTTCCCTATGGCTTTCCTCTTGGCGTCAGAGGGGGGCGGGGTCACCGGGTGACCCTGCACTCAGAGAAGAACTGTCAGAAAGAACAGAAGCGTCACACAGCGGATCATCTCGAGAACGAAGCGGGAAAGAAGAAGCCGGAGCAAGATGCCGACGAGAACATCGATGGAAGAAGCAAAAGGAAGAACAAGATGGAGGAAGAAACCCGAATGGAGAAAAGAAGAAGATGGAAGAAGAAGAAGCGGGGAAAGGAGAAGACATTAATAAAGGAATTGTCAAAAACCGGCTATTGTCATTTTTTAAATTTTTGACACTTTTTTTTGTGAAATGGTAGGGGTACATTTGTACCCCATCACCATTTCACACAGGGGGGGGGCGGGATCTGGGGGTCCCCTTTGTTAAAGGGGGCTTCCAGATTCCGATAAGCCCCCCGCCCGCAGACCCCCACAACCACCGGGCAAGGGTTGTGGGGATGAGGCCCTTGTCCCCATCAACATGGGGACATGGTGCTTTGGGGTCCAGACCCCCAAGTATCCTCCCCATGTTGAGGACATGTGGCCTGGTACGGTTCAGGAGGGGGGCGCTCTCTCGTCCCCCCTCTTTTCCTGCGGCCTGCCAGGTTGCATGCTCGGATAATGGTCTGGTGTGGATTTCTAGGGGGACCCCACGCCATTTTTGGCGCGGGGTTCCCCTTAAAATCCATACCAGACCTGAAGGGCCTGGTACGGATTTTGAGGGGAACCCCACACCATTTTTTTTTTATTTGGCGCAGAGTTCCCCTTAATATCCATACCAGACCTGAAGGGCCTGGTAATGGAATTTTGGGGGACCCCCAAGCATTTTTTTTTTCAAAGACTTTTCTGTATTGACGGGAACTGGCAATTCATTATAGCCGCGAGTAGTTTTAAATTACTTTTTTTTCCCTTTAGAGATGTCATTTTGTGCAGGGACTTTTATACAATGGCAAGTTTAGAGGTGCGCCTGTTCAACTTATGCAAATGCATTTACGTGACTTGACATTTACTAAGATTTTCCCGGCGCAGTGAACCGGTGCATTTGAACGAGCGCAAATGCCGCGCAGTGCACAGAAAACCCTCTCGCAGTTATAAACGTACTTGCAGGCGCAGCAGGCTGGTTCAGAAAAAGTTACTTTCTCATTCTATTTTGGGCATATTTGTTACTTGGGCAGTTGTCACTACACTTCCTCACATCACCCCACATCACCCCCATTATATTGGCACTTCCAGCTTCTTTATATTTTGATTTGAAGATGCCGTGCGCCAGGTCCATAGTGGCGCACTGAGTGCCTCCTCCTGTGCGCCGAGAACACTATTGTAAATGGGGAATAGCGCTGCGTTACCGGCGCAAATGTTTCGTAAATACCAAAACTGCGGTGCGCACGCCGATGCGCCGCAACTAATGGCGCAAACAGTTCATAAATCAGCCCCATTGTCTCCATGTGTCCATGTTCAAGATGCTCAATTTCACCAACCTTGTAATGGTGAGGGATGGTGTTACCTTCCTGATTGGAATCCCGGGAATACAGAGGACGGGGACATCTCTCTGGTGGGTTCCTGGTATTAGGGGGCTCCATCACACCATACTCCCCATCCTCCTGTTTATACTCTTCTTTAACAACAATATTATAACCCCTGAGGTTTCCACTCTGAATATAAAATCAAACATTCATTGTAACAAACATGTTGTGTATAAATCAAAACTACCAATAATTGTCAATCACCTACCTGATGATGGTGAGGGATGCTGTGACCTTCCTGTGTGGAATCCCGGGAATACAGAGGACGGGGACATCTCTCTGGTGGGTTCCCATTACTGGATCCATCTGTAGGAAACACACACACTGACTGAATACATTGTTTCTATGTGTTTATCAGATGATGGGGGATCTAGGTGGACCCTCCGTACTGCTCTCTCCTTTACAATAAAGTCTCCTCTTACCCGGTGATGTGAGGGGCGGCTGATTGTCCATCATGACGTCCTTGTAGAGATCCTTGTGTCCTTCTAAATACTCCCACTCCTCCATGGAGAAATAGACAGTGACATCCTGACACCTTATAGGAACCTGACACACACAATGATACAGTCACCATCCAGACACATCCCTTGTCTGTTACTGGATAATGTCCCAGAATTCCCGGCACCGCTCACCTCTCCTGTCAGCAGTTTTATGATCTATCTGGTAACTTCTAGAATCTTCTTTGTATTTCTTTTTTCTATCAGGGAGGGAGGTGGAGGTAATGTGATGGTCATATGATCTCCAGACTTCACAGGAGGAAAACTCTAGATCTGAACACAAATACTACAATCAAAGTTTATTCCCAGAATTCTCCTCACCTAACCTTCCAATTTTCCATTTTATTAAAGCCCCACTTCAGGTATAAATTTACCCACACAGGACACCTACTCAGGGCCGGTACAAGGGGTGGGCAGAAGGGGCGGATGCCCTGGGCGGGACCATTTACTGGAGGAAGGGGGGCGCAGTAGAGGCCACGCTACAGGCCGCCTGTCCTGAGGCAGCGGGCCGCTTTGATCTGTGGCTGCAGCGCTCCCCTCCCACCTCCTTCTCGTTTGTCACACAGCGCCGGTCTCCTGACTGGGAGTGCTGTGTGTCAGGGAGCGGCGTCTGTGTGTGTGTTCAGTGGTGCCGGTGCCGCCTTCCTAGACCAGCTCATGTGGTAGCAGATTGAATCAGTGTTTCGCCTATCACACGAGCCGGTCTAGGGGGGCGGGACCTTGTTACGGCGCCGCCGGCCGAACACACACACAGACCCAGCTATGTGACACACAGTGCTGCGGGAGATGTCCGCTGTGTGATCCAGCCAGGGCAGGCTATGGTGAGTCTCACTGCATTCCTAGGCAAAGTGAGGCTGCGATTATTGGCACAGAGAGGCTGAAATTATGGGCACAGAGATGCTGCGATGGGCACAGTGAGGCTGCTATTATTGGCACAGAGAGGCTGCAATGGGCACAGAGAGGCTGTGATTATAGTCACAGAGAGGCTGCAATTATGGTCACAGAGAGGTGCCATTGATGGGCACAGTGAGGCGGCATTGATGGGCACAGTGAGGCTGCGATTATGGGCACAGAGAGGCAAGCGGCATTGATGGGCGCAGTGAGGCTGTGATTATGGGCACAGAGAGGCTGCGATTATGGGCACAGAGAGGCTGCGATTATGGGCCCAGAGAGGCTGCGATTATGGGCCCAGAGAGGCTGCGATTATGGGCCCAGAGAGGCAGGAGGCATTAATGGGCACAGTGAGGCTGCAATTATGGGCACAGTGAGGCTGCAATTATGGGCACAGTGAGGCTGCAATTATGGGTACAGCGGTAGGCTGCATTTGATGGGCACTGGTGAGACTGCATTGATCTCTTGTATCATGTCTGCAGTCTCTGACCATCTTTAGTATGATGTCCTCAGTCTCTAACCATCTCTTGTATCATGTTCTCAGTCTCTGATCATCTCTTGTATCATGTTCTCAGTCTCTGATCATCTCTTGTCTTATATCATGTCTGCAGGCTCTGAGGGGAGTTTGCTTAATTAGCAATGGCATTGGTAATATGCAGCAGGAAGGGGGGGTTAATGCACTGTCACTGATGCATTAGTATAGATCCCATCGTCTGTAGGCGCTGTATCTTTTCACAGCGGGGGGGGGGCAGTTTTTCATCTTCGCCCTGGGCACCGGATGACCTTGTCCCGGCACTGCCCCTACTATGTAGGTAAAAGAATTCTGGTGTCATTACAACAGTCCTGTTTTGCTTGTGAGAATGAAATGGGTCCGCCCACATCCTAAAACTAATAAATAAAAAGAAAAGTGCCAGATGGAGGGGCATTGAGAGGAGGAGCTATGAGGTCAGTGTGATGTCATAGCATTCTCCATTCCTCGGCACTAATAAAAGTGGTATAATCCATTAGAATAGACTGATGAGGTGAGAAGGTGATTGGTGGGAAAGGTGACACATCTCCAAAATGAAGAGAATGTTCCGGCCCTGTGAGTGGGGAAATGTCTGACCCTGAAGGGGTTAATCTAGGTTTCCACACTATATATGTGTGTGTAGTAGGGGTGTAATGGATCAAAAAACTCACGGATCGGATCGATCCTCGGATCAGGGGTCACGGATCGGATCATTTTCGGATCGGCAAAAAAAAAACAAACGACAAATCTTGTTACCCCCACCAGAGTTTTAAAGTGGTTGTAAACCCCCCCTGGCCTTTTTTTTTTATACAACCTTCAAAATAAAGACATAAGGAGCTAGTATGCATAGCATACTAACTCATTATGAATCACTTACCTGAGATCGAAGCCCCCGAAGCGGTGCTCGGACACCTCTGTCGCCGCCGCCATCTCGCTCCCCTCTGCCTTCCGTGTATCGCCGCTCCGGCGCTGTGATTGGCCCCAGAGCGGCGATGACATCACATGCATGCGCGCTTGGGCCGGCTAACTCCATTCAGAAATCCGGCTACTAAGCCGGCCCACTAGTGCGCATGCGCGTGATGTCATCGGTGCCGGTTTTGAATGCAAATATCTCCTTAACCGTGTAGGTTAAGGAGATATTTCATGCACCTACAGGTAAGCCTTAATCTAGGCTTACCTGTAGGTGTTTGTTTACAAAGTGGGTTTACAACCAGTTTAAATTTCACAGTTATTTTCAACCCAAAATGGAGTTTATAAGCTTAAATACATTATTTGTAAATCCAACAGACTGTTTACATGTTACATTTTAAAAGCAGCAGCAAACCTGCTGACCTTACAATGGTTGTTAATGTGACAGAACACCTCTGATTTTCACATTTAACTAAAGCTTGGCCCCTTCTTACTATCATTACTGTGCAGGAGTGTGAGTGGAGCAAGATGGCGGCGACGAAACGTCATTACAGCGGCGGCGCCGGGTGTACCAAGATGGCCGCCGCTCCGGAGCTAGGCCGAAGCCGCGGCCTTTCCTATGGCCGAGGCTCCGGAGCGCTCCGCGGATCGCGTGGTGATCCGATCCGAACAGGTTGACCCGTTCGGATTACGGATCACCACCGATCTGTTGCACCACTAGTGTGTAGCACACGGACCCTTTTCTCCTGCCTACTTTCACTTTGCAGAGATAAAGGCACACCGTGCTGTTCTTACAATTTTGGGTCCTGCAGCGAGTTACCCCCCCTCCATTGGTTCTCGTCCCCAGAATATAGGGAAAAGTCTGTTCTTTTCCTCGAAAGAAGGCCAATGTCCAGACAATGTTCAAACTCCAAACAGACAAGTTTATTTCATCCTGCTTGAAACAGATCTGGGAATAGGTTGAAGATAGTAACAAAAGCAGGTAGGGAGATTGGGTGCCGCGTGCCTGAACCTATTACCCTATTCTTCACTCAAGCCTGAGTGTGAATTGCTCACCCGGATAGATCCCTCTCACAGTTCTAGCAGCCGGAGTGAAGCACGAACAGTTTCTTTAAGTTAGTCCCCTTCACAGACAAGTCTAATGCCGCGTACACACGATCGATTTTCTCGACGGTGAAAACACCGTCGAGAAAATCGACGGGAAAAACGAGGGAACGGCTTGGTTCCCTACACACGTCCGTTTTTCCCAACATTTTTTTTCTTGGTCGAGAAAAACGACCATGTGTGGGCTCCGTGGTAGTGTTTCCCTATGGGAAAACTGCAGCGGAAAAAAACGACGGGAATCACGGCGAGAAAAATTAGAGCATATTCTAATTTTTCTCGTCGTGATTAATGCCGTTTTTCCTGTCGGGAAAAATGACAAAAAGCCCACACACGGTCATTTTTCTTGTTAAAAAAAAAATGTCATTTTTCCCCGACGGGAAAAATTATCGTGTGTACGCGGCATTAGAGATCCTCTGCCACAGAATCCTTTAGTTACTGAGTTAAAACTTTGAAACTCCCATAGATTAATAGAGACATAGGTGTCAATGGGACACACTACAGGCGCTATACTGCAACTCAGGAATCCTTCCCTCTGATAGGTAACCAGGCCTCTCCTTCACCGCAAATTCCTTCACCGATCCATCAGACAGGTCCTCCCCCGGTTTCCTCTCCTTCAGAGCGGGCCACCCTCACACGGGTTCCCTGGGACTCCAGTGTGTTGATTGTAGACCCAGTTGAAGGTTCTGGGCCTACCTGGAACTCAGTAGCCTCGGGCTAAAGGTGCCCGAGACTCCTCGACCAGTTCACGCACCCCAGGCCAGCAAGGCCAACGGGCGTGACTTCGCCACCAGGGGTCCTCCTGGGAATCCCCCGACACACCACCCCGATGGGGCACACTCCACCCTCCCCTACGGCGTCTGCCCTTTATGAACTCTGCCCACCGCACGGCAGCCGAGAGAGGACACCCAATCACACCACAATGTCACCAGTGGTTCAACCCGAGACCTGGGTAACAGCGCCACCACAGGCCCAGGGGAACTATACACCAGACAACAACATGGCAGAGCAGAGTCCATATTAAACAAAATTGTAGAATCTGAGCCATACTTAGAGTTGCCACCTCATCCCTTTAAACCCGAACACATATGAATTACACAGGTTCTGAGGCTAATTAAAGGCAGATAAGGCACCAAGTGAGTTTAACCACTTCCCGCCCAGTCAATAGCGAATTGACGTCCGGGAAGTGGTTGCAATATCGATACTGGACGTCATATGACGTCCTGCAGGATATTGCCTTGCGCGCGCCCGCGGGGGCGCGCAGCGCGGTGATCGGGGACGGCATGTGTCCCTCAGACACAGCGCTTCCCCGATCACGGTAAACAGCCAATTTCATTGGCTGTTTACCATGTGATCGGCTGTGTCAAAGTCACAGCCGATCACCTGTCAAAACAAACTCGGCGGCGCGCTCCGTGCGCGCCGCCACAGGCTTGCAGAGCGGGGATCGGGGAAGGCGAGTGTCCCTTGGACACAGCGCGTCCCCGATCAGAGTAAACAGCCAATGAATTGGCTGTTTACCACGTGACCGGCTGTGTCCAATCACAGCCGGTCACAAATGTAAACAAACTCCACAGGAGTTACTACCTGATCCCTGCTCTCTCCTCACACACCGATCTGTGAGGAGAGAGAAGAGATCAGTAAGTTAGCTCAGTGTAGTTTGTCTACATAAGTTTACAGTGCACAACACGCCCCCCCCATAAAGAGGACCTGTCACACAGCCCAGCACATCAATCAGCCCAGCCAATCAGCCCATCTGTCAATCAATCAGCCCATCTGTCAATCAATCACCCCACCTGTCAATCAATCAGCCCATCTGTCAATCATCTGTCACAGGCCCACCTCCATCGGTACCGCCATTGGCACCGCCACACAGGCTACCAGTACCGCCACCGGTACCAGTACCACCACCAGTACCGCCACCAGGCCCAGCATCTATACTGCCACACAGGCCCGCTACCAGTATCACCACTAGTGCCGCCATCGGTACCACCACCAGTACCACCGCCCGTACCACCGTCGGTAGTGCCACCACCACCTGTACCGCCATCGGTACCATCACCACCCGTACCACCACCACCTGTACCGCCATCGGTACCACCACCACCTGTACCGCCATCGGTACCACCACCACCCATACCGCCATCGCTACCACCACCACCCATACCGCCACCTGTACCGCCATCGGTACCGCCGCCACCACCACCACCCGTACCGCCATCGGTACCACCACCACCTGTACCGCCATTGGTACCACCTCCACCCATACCGCCATCGGTACCACCACACAGGCCCACCACTAATACCTCCATCGGTACTACCACACAGACCGCCACCACTACCACCAGCAGTACCATTACACAGGCCCACCAATAAGCACTGCCATAATGTCCCAAAGGGTTTACACACCTGAGGAGGCATATGCCATTCTTGCCATGTCGGATGATGAGAGCAGCGGGGAGCTCCCATTATCCGATTCTGGTTCGGAATACGAGCCAGTGGAGGATAGTGGCTCAGAGTCCGAGTCCCCGGAGGAAACCGTCCCTCCCAAAAGAATGCGATCGGCACCAAGATCAGCACCAAGATCAGCACCAAGATCAGGAGAACTGCCCACCACCAGCAGCGCCATACCCCAGGAAGAGGAGCCCAGTACAAGCAATGAAAATGCACGCCCAACCCGAAGAATCCAGCCCCAATCCTACCTTCCCGATGCCCTGGCAAACCCCTTATGGTTGCCTGCCAACTCAGGATCCGCTATCATCCCCCCTTTCACCGCACAGCCAGGTGTGCAGCCCGACACTACAAATTTTTCTAAATTTGATTATTTTTGTTTATTTTTCCCACAAGATTTGCTGCAGAATATAGTGGATCAAACGAATCTGTATGCATCCCAATTTACTGCTGCCAACCCCGATTCTTCCTACGCCCGCATTTTCCAGTGGCGGCGTCTAACATTGGAGGAATTTAAATTATTTTTGGGCCTTATGTTCAATATGGGGCTTACAAAAAGAACAAAGTCCATTCATATTGGTCCAAACGCCCCATCCAACACATGCCCATATATTCCGCTGTCATGTCCAGGAAAAGATACGACATGATTATGCGCTTTCTCCACTTCAATGACAATTCACAGTGCCCTCCCCGAGATCATCCCAACTACGACAAATTGTACAAGATACGCCCCCTAATCAATGCCTTTTCCCAGCGATTTGAAGAAGTTTTCATCTCAGACCAAAAAATTTGTGTGGACGAGTCCCTCGTACATTTCACCGGCCGACTGCAGTTCAAGCAGTACATACCAAGCAAGAGAGCCAGGTATGGGTTAAAATTAAATAAATTATGTGATCGAGCCACTGGATACGTCTGCAAATTCAGGATCTACGAAGGCAAAGACTCCCAGCTCCAGCCCCGTGATTGCCCCACATATATTGGAACCAGTGGGAAAATTGTCTGGGAGTTGGCATACCCCCTGTTCGGAAAAGGTTACCATTTATATGTTGATAATTATTATACCAGCCTGCCCCTTTTTCGCCACCTTTACAGTAAACAAACCCCGGCCTGCGGTACCTTCAAAAAAAAACGGAAGGGATTCCCACAAAATTTATTGACAAAAAAATTGCGACCTGGAGAATCGGCATCCATGAGGAACGAGGAGGTGTTGGCCATGAAGTGGAGGGACAAGAAAGATGTCCACATCCTCTCTACGATCCACAATGACACCATGGTGGAGATCCCAAGAAGACGCGGCTCCATTGTAAAGCCTGAATGTGTCCACGACTACAATTTGTACATGGGGGGGGGGGGGGGTGGATTTAAACGACCAGATGCTACAGCCCTACTTATCAACCAGAAAGTCCCATTATTGGCACAAAAAAGTTGCGTTTCACCTGTTTCACATGGCCCTTTTTAATTCGTTTGTCTGCTACCAAAAAGCAACTCAAAATCACCGACTCCACTACCTCCAATATATCGAAGATATCATCGATGCCCTCATTTACCAACAAGATCCCGCCCCAGGAAGCATTCGCTCTGATAGTGTGAGTCGGCTTCACGAGCGACACTATCCCTTTAGCATCCCCCCCACAGAATCTGGAAGAAGACGCCAAAAGAAATGCCGTGTATGCAGCAGAGGAGGAGTAAGAAGAGACACCAGCTATTATTGTCCCGATTGTCCCTCCCAACCTGGCCTGTGCATCGGAAATTGCTTCAAAAATTATCATACATCCATTAGTTCCCCTTATTATTAACAGACTGCCACTTCCTTATTTGCCTGCTACCATGTTACTAACTACCTTCCATGTTAATTAACTGACCCTGGCCTGTTTACCGACGATGCCTCTGCCTGCCGATTTAAACCACGTTTCTGACTTCCACGTGTACCGACCTTGGCCTGTTAATCGACCATGTTTTTGCCTGCCACTTGGACTGATCTTTTGGCCATCTACTTTTAGTACACAGGGGTCTCACATATGTGAGGGGCTTCAGAATAGCGTTCTGAGTAGAGAAAACCATTTTTTCGTTTTCTGTGCTCCAAGAACAGGGTCTGGTTGCCCGGAGGCTTCAAAGCGATTTGGGAGGGAGAAGCCTCTACCCCTGTCCCCCTGGCCCTAAGCTTGATGGTCCTTCCTGCTGCCTGGACCAATAATTTGGCTGTGCTGACCATATTACTGCCTGTAATGACCCATGACATTATGGACCATGTTTCTTCCTGCTGCTTGGACCAATACTTTGGCTGTGTTGACCATATATCTGCCTGCTGCCTCTACTGACTTTGGACAGCATTTCTGCAGGGACACCTCTGCCTGCTACCTGGACCTGTGCTTTGGCTGTGCTCTGGCTGTGCTGACAGTATCTCTGCCTGTGCGAACTATGGACAGTATTCCTGCCTGCTGCCTGGATGATTGCTTTTGCTGTCGCTGACCTCATCCCTGCCTGCTGCCTGGACCGATGCTCTCCTCTGTGGACCACTGCACTTCTAAAACCACAGGTAATCTTTTGTTATTTGGTATGTACCTGCTATGTGTTAGATATATGAAGGGCCTTCAAAAATGTGATCGGTAGTCAGAAAATGATATGTGCAATTAATGCTGCTAGAATGCCTGGAGGTGCTACTTGGATGTTGGGCCTCTGTATGTGGCCAGGCTGTGTAAAAGTCTCAAACATGTGGTATCGCCATACTCAGGAGGAGTAGCAGAATGCATTTTGGGGTGTAATTTTTGCTATGTACATGCTATGTGTTAGAAATATCTTATAAATGGACAACTTTGTGTAAAAAAAATGCATTTTCATTTTTTCTCCACATTTTCCAAAACCTTCTGGAAAAAAATGAACCGTTCAAAAGACTCATAATGCTTCATAGATTATACGTTGGGGTGTGTGCTTTCCAAAATGGGGTCATTTTGTGGAAAATTCCATTGTCCTGGTGCCCCAGGGCCTTCAAAAGTGTAATAGGTGGTTGAGAAAGGATATGTGCGATCTATGCTTGTAGAACGCCTGAAAGTGCTACTTCAATGTTGGGCCTCTGTATATGGCCAGGCTGTGTAAAAGTCTCACACATGTGGTATCGCTATACTCAGGAGGAGTAGCAGAATGCATTTTGGGGTGTTATTTTTGCTATGTATATGCTATGCGTTAGAAATATCTTATAAATGGACAACTTTGTGTAAAAAAATGCATTTTCATTTTTTCTCCACATTTTCCTAAACCTTCTGGAAAAAAATGAACCGTTCAAAAGACTCATAATGCTTCATAGATTATACGTTGGGGTGTGTGCTTTCCAAAATGGGGTCATTTTGTGGAAAATTCCATTGTCCTGGTGCTCCAGGGCCTTCAAAAGTGTAATAGGTGGTTGAGAAAGGATATGTGCGATTTATGCTTGTAGAACGCCTGAAAGTGCTACTTCAATGTTGGGCCTCTGTATATGGCCAGGCTGTGTAAAAGTCTCACACATGTGGTATCGCTATACTCAGGAGGAGTAGCAGAATGTATTTTGGGGTGTAGTTGCAATTATGCATATGCTGTGTGAGAGAAAAAAAAAATGTTAATATGACCAGTTTGTGTAAAAAAAAAAAATAATAATTTAATTTTCCCAAGAATTGTGGGAAAAAAATACAACTTCAAAAAACTCACCACGCCTCTTAGTAAATACCTTGGACTGTCTACTTTCCAAAAAGGGGTAATTTTGGGGTATTTGTACTTTCCTCGCTTGTTAGTGTCTCAAGAAATGAGATATCCCTTCAGTACATCAGGCGTGATCAGATGTGATAAATTTTCAGTGATTGCCACCATAGTTTGTAGACTCTATAACTTTCACAAAGACCAAATAATATACACTAATTTGGGTTCATTTTACCAAAGATATGTAGCAGTATACATTTTGGCACAAATTTCTGAAGAAAAATTACTTATTTGCAAAATTTTACAATAGAAACTAAAAAAAAGTGTTTTTTTTTTTAAAAAATTGCAGTTTTTTTGCTTATATCGCAAAAAATAAAAAACCCAGTGGCAATTAAATACCACCAAAAGAAAGCTCTATTTGTGAGAAGAAAATTATAAAAATTTTGTTTGGATACAGTGTAGCATGACTAAGTAATTGTCATTCAAAGTGTGAGAGTACTGAAAGCTGAAAATTGGTCTGGGCGGGAAGGTGCATAAGTGCATGGTATTGAAGTGGTTAATTACCACCTTAATCAGCCACATAACCTGTGTAATTAATATGTGTTCAGGTTTAAAGGGATGAGGTGGCAACCCTAGCCATACTATGGCTCAGACTGCCCCTAAATTTACAACATAGCGACCCCATTTTTGGGGGTCCCGCTACATGTGTATCATCATCTGCTGGAGATAAAAGACATCACAGTGACTATGGAGGAAAAGGACGGACATGACGGGGTTACTGGGTGTAAATAGATAATAAGATCTTATTACCTCCTCTGCTGCCACTTCCAGCAATGTCTTCCCTCTACTTCCTCCCGACTCACCTCTCACCTGGAACTTCCTGTCTGTACCTGACATCACTTCCTGTCTTCCATAGAGACTTCCTGTCTTTGTAGAAGTGAGATCACCACCTTGTGGAGCTCAGAGGAACTCCAGCCTTTCTCAGCCAGGGTTCCTCAAAAGCTTTTGTGGATCCACTTATTACGAGGGTGATGGAGGTCTGGTGAGCGCAAAATCTGAGTGTGAGCCAAGAGAGCACTGGGATTGGTGTTTGGGAAAGGAGGTGTTTTGTAGTCCACTACTCACGGTTTGTTGGAGCATATACTGAGATTTGGAGGAAGAAGCTCTGGAGGTGTTGGAGACATTTATTGGTGGTGATATCATTTATTGAGGTATAAAGGAGATGTTGGATGGACTTTGATGTCACTTTATGGTTTATCACTGGATACTGATGAGGTGAAACGCGTCGATGATTTATCACAGATGTTGTCACATGTTTTACTTTGATGATAAGAGGGTGGGATTTATGAATATAAGGGGAGGGGTCATTGTATTTATCACCCATTTCCCGATGCTGGACGATGCGAGAAGCTGACACTCTATAAGAAGTCTTGTCTCTGCCAGCTGGGGAAATAGCGAGTGGGAAAACTAGATGTTGAGGATTTGAATAGAAAACTCCTTCATTGTTCCTGGTCAGCTGGAGAAATATTGACTCCCAGACCTACCCAGACAGAAAACTGGTTGGAGGATTGGAATAGTAAACTCCTTCATTGTTCTCAGCTGGGAGTGTCGGGGGTTTCATTGACTTTACACAACTTCACTTCCACAACAATCTCTTCTCTAGGAATCTATTAATTGGGGATAGATTGTGCCTGTGGCCCCAAAATTACCTGCACTGTTTTTTTTTACTGACATTTTGTGTTTCCTAAACCATTGCACTAATATCGTGTGACGTAAAAAATTGAAACTACCTCCATTTTATTCTCTAATGGGGAAATGGGTGCTAATAGGCTGCAGGAGGTCTTCTGAGACATGAAAAGGTAAATGGGTGCTAATAGGCTGCAGGAGGTCTTCTGAGACATAGGAAGGGAAATGGGTGCTAATAGGCTACAGGAGGTCTTCTGAGACACAGAAAGGGAAATGGGTGCTAAAAGGTTGCAGAAGATCTGATGAGACATAGAAAGAGAAATGGATGCTAATTGGCTGCAGGAGATCTGATAAGAAAAAAGGAGGGAGATAAAACAAGCTTCCCCCCCTCCCCCTATTTCAGCAGATCTCCTGCAGCCTATGAGCATCTATTTCTTCTGCTGAGAATACAATGGCGGTGAAAAAACCTCTATTGTTGGGGATTTTTGAGGCAACGAAAAATATTTGTACAAAAATTATATTTATTTAGAAAAGTTACATAATCATATTACAAAGTACACATTGTTATAATCATATCCATAAAATCTGCAACATGAGAAAATAGAATGCAATCGCCTGGATTGGTCACTCCAGACCTTCCGGAGATAACTCAAAGCAGGCTTCATCCAACGCGTTTTAAACAATAGCTTAAACGTCCTTCCCCAGGGATATAGCATTCTTATCTAAAACAGATCATAAAATTCCATTAATTACAACATTTTTTCTTTTCACCTCCAAGAGATATATGAAGAGAGGGATAAGAAAAGAACCAAAACTTACTGAGTCATATTCATTAAAATACATGCACTTCATACTCCAATCATATAGTTGGGGCATGCCCCTCTCCACTGTCCCACTTCAATGCTCTCAACCATCATTCCTTGTTCATATAAGGAGTCAGGATACAAAAAATGCGATCCAAATGAATGGCGCCTTCCACAGAAAAAAGGGAAAGGAAATACCAATTAGAATTTAGAAGATATTGAAATAAAGAGAAATGGGAAAACATAAATAGAGATATATGTCTCCCTATTCTCATAAGAAAATCCTTTGGACTCACCAAATAACACTGCAGGTCCAAAGAAAAAAGAGGATAAAAAGGAATCCAACAATTCCCTATATTCATTTATTGCACGGGAGCTCCATGTATGAGATCCTCTGCCTTCTTGCGGAGGAAATGGAATGACGCCGGGTGACTCCTCTGGCGTCCTTTTATATCTCTCTGCTAATTCCGATAGGTTCCCACATGGTCACATGACTCACTGACTGGTATCGCCGTGAGTCATGTTTCCAAGGTAACGTTACATCATCCGAGGGCGTGTCGTGTCCGATGTAGGTCACATGGCACAGCCGCACCAATGAGCGGTGCGCTGCGATCGACAACGAACGCAACACATCCAGAGGCGCGGCACGTCAGACGTTGGTCACCTGACACAACCGTACCAATGGGCGGTATGTCCGCGATCAACGAAGGACACGGCACATCAAGGGAGACCCCATTGTGATTGGCTGATACAGCCGTCCCGTCTGTCTAGTGATTAGCGGGGCTCCTCATATGATCATGCGGGTGCATATATCAAAGGAGGTAGCACCGCATACACTGAAAACCATGGCCAGTGCCCGATCAGCATCACAGGAAATGCCAGATCGGCCATCTTGGAAAGGGGCAGGAACTGGAAAACCTGCTGAAGAGAAAAACAGTACAGGGAAAGATGGATTGGGGCCAAAGGCAACATGAGGAAACCATCAAAAAATGGGCACGAGTGTACAAAAAACCCAAGATAATGATTCAAAAGATCCCCAATTACATTGGGGATGTTAAGAACCAGGGACAGAAAACCACCGGTGCCAATGGGGGAAAGCGGGCCAATTCCACCTAGGTGAATGCCCCCCCCCCCCCCGGCACCGGATATGAACATTGAAAACTGATGGGAGAGCATAAAATGGGGAAATGGAGATGGAGAGATTTCTTATTTTTTCCCCCATAGAACACGAAAGGATATCTCAGAATGATATAGAGCGCATGTATTTCATACATATTAGTCAAGTATCATGGTGACGATACAGATTGTAAAACGTCAACAGTACAAATGACAACATAAAAAATATAATTGAAATCATAAATTATAAAAAAAGGAAGAAAACCCCCCATATTGTGCATTTTTCTGTATCTACAAACTAATCCCACCCCCCATTTCCCGTACATAGATGGAAGCTGGGAAAAGAAGTTGGAAGGGTCGGCTTCAAATTAGATGTTAGTAAATGAAGCCCATAAGCATAGCATACCAATTTAGAACCACTGGGTGAACTCTAATCAGTCTTCCCCGAGCTGAAACCCTCCAAAAAGGGACAGAAACTTTCCACCTCATTAAGCCCGGGGGGCGTGGTTGCCTTAAGGTGCCTAATCCAGCGCATTTCTCGCTGGAAGGGGGCCTTGTTCCAATCTCCGCCCCTGCGGGGAATATGGATCCTCTCCACCACTGAGAATAATACCCTAGGCATTCTGTACCTGTGTTTTTTAGCTACATGCCTACCAAGGGGCAAATAAAGGTTGCCTATTCTCATGCTGTGCATGTGTTTGTCCACCCTTTTACCTAATTCCTGTCGTGTCTTCCCTATATAGAAGGCCCCACACTGGCAAGCCATGAGGTAGACTACCCCTTGTGTCTTACAATTGGCAAAGTTCTTGAGAGAAAAGGTCTCCCCATTGGGTAAAGCCAGTGTGGGACCCCCACCGATGACAGGACATTGTGAACAACCCCCACATGGGTAGGTCCCCAAGGTTTTACATGGATCCTTCCTCGCCTCCCCTTTGTACTCACTTTGAACCAGCATTCCCCCTATCGACCCTGCCTTTTTGAAAGTGATTTGGGGTTTAGATGGTACCAAACTCTTGAGAATTGGATCCTCTGTAAGGATGGGCCAGTATTTGGTGAGGATCTGTCTGATCTTTTTGTGTTCTTTGGAATAGTTTAGAATTATCCTAGAGAAGTTGTCTTCTTTGATCTTATTTTTCTTGATATTGGGTGTTTTAAAAACAAGATCATGCCTTTTGGTTTCTTTTTATTTTATTGAAAGCCTTTTTCAAAGTCGTCCTACTATAGCCTCTGGCTAGTAGGCGGTTACTTAGTTCGTCTGATTCGATTTGAAAGTCAGTATCTGATGTACAGTTCCTTCTAATCCGAAGGAACTGGCTATAGGGTATAGACTTTTTCAGTGCCACAGGGTGGAAACTTGCGGCGTGTAGCATGGTGTTGCCAGCGGTCTCCTTCCTGTAAAGTCTACTCTGAATTTTCCCCTGTGAATCCTTGGATATTTTAATATCCAAGAAGCTGACCATAATTGGATCAAAAGACATTGTGAAAAAGAGATTCTGATTATTGGCATTCATAAGTTCCAGGACCTTCTTCAGATCCTCCTCAGACCCATCCCAGATAATAAAGATGTCATCTATGTAGCGTTGCCACATAAGAATGTGGCTAGCATACATAGACGCACCTTCTCCCAGTAGGAAGTCCTTCTCCCATTCCCCCAGGTACAGGTTGGCATATGTGGGTGCGCAGCACGTCCCCATAGCCACCCCCTGTACCTGGAGGAAATGGGAGCCCTGGAACAAGAAGATGTTATGTCTCAAGATGAAGTCCAGCCTATCCAAAATAAACTGGTTAAATTTCCAGTCTGTGGTTGGAAGCTGTCGTAATACCTTTTGGATGGCTCGAATACCTAGGTCATGAGGTATGCTGTTGTAGAGAGACTCTACGTCTACAGTAACCAAAAGGGCCTGTGTGGGTACAACCAGATCCTCCAGTATCTGTAAAAGATGGATGATGTCTTTTGTGTAAGAAGGGAGATCCATAACATGCGATCTGAGGTGCTGGTCAATCACTTGACTGGCACCCTCAGAGATGGATCCGTTACCAGAGATTATGGGTCTTCCTGGTGGTTTGCTTAAATTTTTGTGCATTTTAGGAAGTGCATACATGGTCGGGGTGCGTGGATGTCTAGTACGGATAAAGTCCCATATATCTTTATTAATTGCCCCATCTCTAAATGCCTCGTCAACTAGTTGGTAAAACTCACTATTCATTTTATAGAAATTTAAAAGGAAGTCACACAAATTTCCACCTCGAAACCAGAATCCAGCACTGGCGCTCTTTATCAGACAAACATCCAAAGAGGTTAAGAATCTTAGGAGAGACAGCTCTCGTCCAAATCTGAGTCCAGAACTCAAACATGCACTCAAAAGTCTCCAAAATAATATCAACATCACCATAAAAGGATCAGATAAAGGGGGGAATATTGTCCTCATGGACAATTTAGATTATGAGGAGATGTGTCAAAAAATACTTAGAGACGAAAAATGTTATCGTAAAATTTCCTCATCCACCGCTGATAAATCCCGCAGCTTGAGGCTGGTTTTCTCACTGTGCATGTGAAAATCTTCTTTGATTGGACCTTCCGGCTGCTTGTCCTCATGGTGATTCGCTGCAGCTCATAGCAATCATCCTGTACTCACACCGTCACTCACTCTGTGCTGTGGGGGCGGGGTCAGTTGCCGATCTGTACTGAAGACGAGGAGGTGCTTTGCAATGAAGGAGGGCGGGTCAGTGTGCGCCTGATAGAAAAGTTGCTGCAGTTAAGCTGTTGCAGTGTCCTGACAGATGACAGACGGATTTCTGGAGAAGCCTGTGCCCAGAATCTTATCAGATTATTGGAAGACAGAAGCTGGGCTCAGGCTGCAGACACAGAGCACCACTCGTTCTGTCCGCTTCATCTGTACAGGACTCTGCAGGAGATAAGGAGAGTGTGTGCTGAGAACGGGGGAAGTGTTCTGTGTCTCAATCTGAATTGTACTGTTTATGCTTTCTGTTTCTCTCCTGAGAACTCTGTCCACCCCCATTCATCCTGAATTATGCAATCTCCCCATCCACCCCCAATCCCATCCACCCCCCATCCACCCCCCTCCCATCATCTCCCCATCCACCCCCCATCCCATCCTGCGATCCACCCCCATCCCATCCTGCGATCCCCCATCCACCCCCTATTCCATCATCTCCCCATCCAACCCCCATTCCATCATCTCCCCATCCACCCCCCATCCCATCCTGAAATCCCCCCATCCACCCCCCCTCCCATCATCTCCCCATCCACCCCCCATCCCATCCTGAAATCCCCCCATCCACCCCCCCTCCCATCATCTCCCCATCCACCCCCCATCCCATCCTGAAATCCCCCCATCCACCCCCCTCCCATCATCTCCCCATCCACCCCCCCTCCCATCATCTCCCCATCCACCCCCCATCCCATCCTGAAATCCCCCCATCCACCCCCCCCTCCCATCATCTCCCCATCCACCCCCCATCCCATCCTGCGATCCACCCCCATCCCATCCTGCGATCCCCCATCCACCCCCTATTCCATCATTTCCCCATCCACCCCCCATTCCATCATCTCCCCATCCACCCCCATCCCATCCTGAAATCCCCCCATCCACCCCCCCTCCCATCATCTCCCCATCCACCCCCCATCCCATCCTGCAATCTCCCCATCCACCCCCCCTCCCATCATCTCCCCATCCACCCCCATCCCATCCTGCAATCTCCCCATCCACCCCCCTCCCATCATCTCCCCATCCACCCCCCATCCCATCATCTCCCCATCCACCCCCCATCCCATCATCTCCCCATCCACCCCCCATCCCATCCTGAAATCCCCCCCATCCACCCCCCATCCCATCCTGCGATCCACCCCCATCCCATCCTGCGATCTCCCCATCCCAGCAGGGGCGGACCCAGGGGGGGCAACGGGGAAATTGCCCCCTCCGAGAATGCAGGTGAGAGCCGGCAGCTCCGCGGGTGACAGTGCAGGCGGCTCTGCGGTTCCGCGGACGGGCGGCTCCGCGATTACACGGGTGGGAGACTCCGCGGGCGGGCGGGCGGGCCGTTCCGCAAGTCCACGGGTGTGCATCTCCGTGGGCGAGATAGCGGGCGCTCAGTCAGTGAGTGGGCGAGTGAGAGAGGGGGGGGGGACTGGGCGGCTTGGTGTGTAAGCGCTGCTGGCCAATCAGGGAGCCGGCAGGCACGGGAGCATGGGTGAGCAGCAGAGAGATTACATCATCTCTCTGCTGCCTGACTTTGGGACAGAGCACCTTAGCAGGAAAGTGACACAGCAGGTGACAATCTGCAACGTGTGGCAAGTGACAATCCGCATCTGGTGGCAGGTGACGTGGCAAGTGACAATCCGCAAAATGTGGCAAATGACAATCCGCAACGTGTGCCAGGTGACGTGGCAAGTGACAATCCGCAACGTGTGGCGGGCGAGGTGGCAAGTGACAATCCGTGACGTGGCAAGTGACAATCCGCATTTGGTGGCAGGCGACGTGGCAAGTGACACACTCGGGGCTCCCACTGATTCGGCATTATGGTGAGTTGAACTATTTTTTTTTATACTACAATGTAATAATAGAAATAATGCACTTCAATCATCCTGGCACCATAATAACGGTGCCGTGATGATTGAAGCGTCAATACCAGCCATTTCCCCCGATAAATTGGCCCTAAAAAAACATATTTTCTGGCAGTGCCCCTCCCGAGACTAGACTCTGGATCCGCCCCTGCATCCCAGCAATCCTGCGATCTCCCCATCCACCCCTATCCCATCCTGCGATCCCCCCATCCTGCGGTCCCCCATCCCATCCTGCGATCATCCCATCCTGCGATCCCCCATCCACCCCCATCCCATCCTGTGATCTCCCCATCCCAGCCATCCTGCGATCTCCCCATCCACGCCCCATCCCATCTTGCGATCCCCCCATCCACCCCCCATCCCATCCTGCGATCCCCCCATCCACCCCCCATCCCATCCCGCGATCTCCCCATCCCAGCCATCCTGCAATCTCCTCATCCCAGCCATCCTGCAATCTCCCCATCCACCCCCCATCCCATCCTGCGATCTCCCCATCCCAGCCATCCTGCGATCTCCCCATCCACCCCCCATCCCATCCTGCGATCTCCCCATCCACCCCCATCCCATCCTGCAATCCCCCCATCCACCCCCCATCCCATCCTGCGATCCCCCATCCCATCCTGCGATCTCTCCATCCACCCCCCATCCCATCCTGCGATCTCCCCATCCCAGCCATCCTGCGATCTCCCCATCCACCCCCCATTCCATCCTGCGATCCCCCATCCAACCCCCATCCCATCCTGCAATCCCCCATCCCATCTCGCGATCCCTTCATCCACTCCCCATCCCATCCTGCGATCTCCCCATCCCAGCCATCCTGCGATCTCCTCATCCCAGCCATCCTACGATCTCCCCATCCACCCCCGATCCCATTCTGCAATCCCCACATCCTATCCTGCGATCCACCCCCATCCCATCCTGCGATCCCCCATCCCCCTCACCATCCCATCCTGTAATACCCCCATCCACCCCCCATCCCATCCTGCAATCTTCCCATCCCAGCCATCCTGCGATCCCCCCCATCCACCCCCCATCCTGCAATCCTCGCCCCATACCATCGTGCAATCTCCCCATCCCAGCCATCTTGCGATCTCCCCACCCTATCCTGTGATCCCCCCATCCACCCCCCTCCCATCCTGCGATCCCCCCATCACTGCCATCCTGAAATCTCCCCATCCACCCCCCATACCATCTTGCGACCCCCCCATCCCCTCATCCCATCCTGCGATCCCCCATCCCATCTCGCGATCTCCCCATCCCAGCCATCCTGCGATCTCCTCATCCCAGCCATCCTGCAATCTCCCCATCCACCCCCCATCCCATCCTGCGATCTCCCTATCCCTGCCATCCTGCGATCTCCCCATCCCAGCCATCCTGCGATCTCCCCATCCACCCCCATCCCATCCTGCGATCTCCCCATCCACCCCTATCCCATCCTGCGATCCCCCCATCCTGCGGTCCCCCATCCCATCCTGCAATCATCCCATCCTGCGATCCCCCATCCACCCCCCATCCCATCCTGTGATCTCCCCATCCCAGCCATCCTGCGATCTCCCCATCCCAGCCATCCTGTGATCTCCCCATCCACCCCCCATCCCATCTTGCGATCCCCCCATCCCATCCTGCGATCCCCCCATCCACCCCCCATCCCATCCCATCTCGCGATCTCCCCATCCCAGCCATCCTGCAATCTCCTCATCCCAGCCATCCTGCAATCTCCTCATCCCAGCCATCCTGCAATCTCCCCATCCACCCCCCATCCCATCCTGCGATCTCCCCATCCCAGCCATCCTGCGATCTCCCCATCCACCCCCATCCCATCCTGCAATCCCCCATCCACCCCCCATCCCATCCTGCGATCCCCCATCCCATCCTGCGATCTCCCCATCCACCCCCCATCCCATCCTGCGATCTCCCCATCCCAGCCATCCTGCGATCTCCCCATCCACCCCCCATTCCATCCTGCGATCCCCCATCCAACCCCCATCCCATCCTGCAATCCCCCATCCCATCTCGCGATCCCTTCATCCACTTCCCATCCCATCCTGCGATCTCAACATCCCAGCCATCCTGCGATCTCCTCATCCCAGCCATCCTACGATCTCCCCATCCACCCCCGATCCCATTCTGCAATCCCCACATCCTATCCTGCGATCCACCCCCATCCCATCCTGCGATCCCCCATCCCCCTCACCATCCCATCCTGTAATACCCCCATCCACCCCCCATCCCATCCTGCAATCTTCCCATCCCAGCCATCCTGCGATCCCCCCCATCCACCCCCCATCCTGCAATCCTCGCCCCATACCATCATGCAATCTCCCCATCCCAGCCATCTTGCGATCTCCCCACCCTATCCTGTGATCCCCCCATCCCATCCTGCGATCCCCCCATCACTGCCATCCTGAAATCTCCCCATCCACCCCCCATACCATCTTGCGACCCCCCCATCCCATCCTGCGATCCCCCCATCCACCCCCCATCCCAGCCATCCTGCAATCCCCCCCATATCCCCCCATCCTGCAATCCTCGCCCCATACCATCGTGCAATCTCCCCATCCCAGCCATCTTGCGATCTCCCCACCCTATCCTGTGATCCCCCCATCCACCCCCCATCCCATCCTGCGATCCCCCCATCACTGCCATCCTGAAATCTCCCCATCCACCCCCCATACCATCTTGCGACCCCCCCATCCCATCCTGCGATTCCCCCATCCACCCCCATCCCATCCTGCGATCCCCCATCCCATCTCGCGATCTCCCCATCCCAGCCATCCTGCGATCTCCTCATCCCAGCCATCCTGCGATCTCCCCATTCCATCCTGCGATCCCCCATCCACCCCCCATCCCATCCTGCAATCCCCCATCCCATCTCGTGATCCCTTCATCCACTCCCCATCCCATCCTGCGATCTCCCCATCCCAGCCATCCTGCGATCTCCTCATCCCAGCCATCCTGCAATCTCCCCATCCACCCCCCATCCCATCCTGCGATCTCCCTATCCCTGCCATCCTGCGATCTCCCCATCCCAGCCATCCTGCGATCTCCCCATCCACCCCCATCCCATCCTGCAATCCCCCCATCCACCCCCCATCCCATCCTGCGATCCCCCATCCCATCCTGCGATCTCCCCATCCACCCCCCATCCCATCCTGCGATCTCCCCATCCCTGCCATCCTGCGATCTCCCCATCCCAGCCATCCTGCGATCTCCCCATCCCAGCCATCCTGCGATCTCCCCATTCCATCCTGCGATCCCCCATCCACCCCCCATCCCATCCTGCAATCCCCCATCCCATCTCGTGATCCCTTCATCCACTCCCCATCCCATCCTGCGATCTCCCCATCCCAGCCATCCTGCGATCTCCTCATCCCAGCCATCCTACGATCTCCCCATCCACCCCCGATCCCATTCTGCGATCCCCCCATCCTATCCTGCGATCCACCCCCATCCCATCCTGCAATCCCCCATCCCCCTCACCATCCCATCCTGTAATACCCCCATCCCATCCTGCAATCTTCCCATCCCAGCCATCCTGCGATCCCCCCATCCCATCCTGCAATCCTCGCCCCATACCATCGTGCAATCTCCCCATCCCAGCCATCTTGCGATCTCCCCATCCCATCCTGTGATCCCCCCATCCACCCCCCATCCCATTCTGCAATCTCCCCATCCCATCCTGCGATCCCCCATCCACCCCCCCATCCCATCCTGCAATCTCCCCATCCCATCCATCCTGCGATCATCCCATCCTGCGATCCCCCATCTCAGACATCCTGCAATCTCCCCATCCACCCCCCATCCCATCCTGCCATCTCCCCATCCACCCCCCATCCCATGGAGTACATAGTGCACCCGGGCACCCTGCACTCAGTACATAGCGCACCCCACAATCCTGCACTCAGTACTTAGCGCACCACACAACCCTGCACTCAGTACATAGTGGATGCCGCAACCCTGCACTCAGTACATAGCGCACCCCACAATCCTGCACTCAGTACATAGCGCACCCCACAATCCTGCACTCAGTACTTAGCGCACCACACAACCCTGCACTCAGTACATAGCGGACGCCGCAACCCTGCACTCAGTACATAGCGCTCCCCGCAACCCCCTACTCAGTACATTGCGCACCTCGCAACCCCCTACTCAGTACATTGCGCACCTCGCAACCCCCTACTCAGTACATTGCGCACCTCGCAACCCCCTACTCAGTACATTGCGCACCTCGCAACCCTCTACTCAGTACATTGCGCACCTCGCAACCCTCTACTCTGTACGTAGCGCACCCCGCAACCCTCTACTCTGTACGTAGCGCACCCCGCAACCCTCTACTCTGTACGTAGCGCACCCCGCAACCCTGCACTCTGTACGTAGCGCACCCCACAACCCTGCACTCTGTACGTAGCGCACCCCGCAACCCTGCACTCTGTACGTAGCGCACCCCGCAACCCTGCACTCTGTACGTAGCGCACCCCGCAACCCTGCACTCTGTACGTAGCGCACCCCGCAACCCTGCACTCTGTACGTAGCGCACCCCGCAACCCTGCACTCTGTACGTAGCGCACCCCGCAACCCTGCACTCTGTACGTAGCGCACCCCGCAACCCTGCACTCTGTACGTAGCGCACCCCGCAACCCTGCACTCTGTACGTAGCGCACCCCGCAACCCTGCACTCTGTACGTAGCGCACCCCGCAACCCTGCACTCTGTACGTAGCGCACCCCGCAACCCTGCACTCTGTACGTAGCGCACCCCACAACCCTGCACTCTGTACGTAGCGCACCCCACAACCCTGCACTCTGTACATAGCGCACCCCACAACCCTGCACTCTTTATGTAGTAAAAGAATGTAGTAAAAAATGCAGACTCCAAACACTCCTGACCCCTGAGTTCTGTGCATTACACCCTCCTGACCCCTGAGTTCTGTGCATTACACCCTCCTGACCCCTGCATTCTGTGCATTACACCCTCCTGACCCCTGCATTCTGTGCATTACACCCTCCTGACCCCTGCATTCTGTGCATTACACCCTCCTGACCCCTGCATTCTGTGAATTACACCCTCCTGACCCCTGCATTCTGTGAATTACACACTCCCGACCCTGCAGCGTTCTCTGAATTACACACTCCTGCACTTTGTACATTACAAACCCACATTTTGCCGTGGCGTGCGCCGCAGGTTGTCACTTGCCTCAAGTGTCCCTCATTGGGAAGTTCAGATGTTGGGAGGTATGATACCCACACAGCAGAACATTAGGACCACCCACCAGTACATTAGGACCACCCACCAGAACATTATACCCAAACAGCAGAATATTATACCCACCCACCAGAACATTATAACCACCCACCAGAACATTATACCCACCCACCAGAACATTATACCCACCCACCAGAACATTATACCCACCCACCATAACATTATACCCACCCACCATAACATTATACCCACCCACCATAACATTATACCCACCCACCAGAACATTAGGATCACCCACCAGAACATTAGGATCACCCACCAGAACATTAGGATCACCCACCAGAACATTAGGATCACCCACCAGAACATTAGGATCACCCACCAGAACATTAGGATCACCCACCAGAACATTAGGATCACCCACCAGAACATTAGGATCACCCACCAGAACATTAGGATCACCCACCAGAACATTAGGATCACCCACCAGAACATTAGGATCACCCACCAGAACATTATACCACCCACCAGAACATTATACCACCCACCAGAACATTAGGACCACCCACTAGAACATTAGGATCACCCACCATAACATTAGGATCACCCACCATAACATTAGGATCACCCACCATAACATTAGGATCACCCACCATAACATTAGGATCACCCACCAGAACATTATACCACCCACCAGAACATTATACCACCCACCAGAACATTAGGATCACCCACCAGAACATTAGGATCACCCACCAGAACATTAGGATCACCCACCAGAACATTAGGATCACCCACCAGAACATTAGGATCACCCACCAGAACATTAGGATCACCCACCAGAACATTAGGATCACCCACCAGAACATTATACCCACCCACCAGAACATTATACCACCCACCAGAACATTAGGATCACCCACCATAACATTAGGATCACCCACCATAACATTAGGATCACCCACCAGAACATTAGGATCACCCACCAGAACATTAGGATCACCCACCAGAACATTAGGATCACCCACCAGAACATTAGGATCACCCACCAGAACATTATACCACCCACCAGAACATTAGGACCACCCACTAGAACATTAGGATCACCCACCATAACATTAGGATCACCCACCATAACATTAGGATCACCCACCATAACATTAGGATCACCCACCAGAACATTATACCACCCACCAGAACATTATACCACCCACCAGAACATTATACCACCCACCAGAACATTATACCACCCACCAGAACATTATACCACCCACCAGAACATTAGGATCACCCACCAGAACATTAGGATCACCCACCAGAACATTAGGATCACCCACCAGAACATTAGGATCACCCACCAGAACATTAGGATCACCCACCATAACATTAGGATCACCCACCAGAACATTATACCACCCACCAGAACATTATACCACCCACCAGAACATTATACCACCCACCAGAACATTAGGATCACCCACCATAACATTATACCACCCACCAGAACATTAGGATCACCCACCATAACATTAGGATCACCCACCATAACATTATACCACCCACCAGAACATTAGGACCACCCACCAGAACATTAGGATCACCCACCATAACATTATACCACCCACCAGAACATTAGGATCACCCACCATAACATTAGGATCACCCACCAGAACATTATACCACCCACCAGAACATTATACCACCCACCAGAACATTATACCACCCACCAGAACATTATACCACCCACCAGAACATTAGGATCACCCACCAGAACATTAGGATCACCCACCATAACATTAGGATCACCCACCAGAACATTATACCACCCACCAGAACATTATACCACCCACCAGAACATTAGGACCACCCACTAGAACATTAGGATCCCCCCCGGAACATTAGTATCCCCCACCGGAACATTAGGATCCCCCACCGGAACATTAGGATCCCCCACCGGAACATTAGGATCCCCCACCGGAACATTAGGATCCCCCACCGGAACATTAGGATCACCCACCGGAACATTAGGATCACCCACCGGAACATTAGGATCCCCCACCGGAACATTAGGATCACCCACCGGAACATTAGGATCACCCACCGGAACATTAGGATCACCCACCAGAACATTAGCATCCCCCACTAGAACATTAGGACCACCCACCACAACATTATACCCACCCACTAAAACATTATAACCACCTACCAGCACATTATGGTCACCCCTCTAATATTGAGTAGGTCCCCCTTTTGCTGCCATCAAGGCATAGACTCCACCAGACAAAGCATCCCATGGCCTCCACCGGCTTACCTTCTTCCCATACTGCTTCCTGGTGCCATCTCTTCCCCAGGTAAGTGACGCACACACACCTGGCAACCTACATCCCACACAGCCCCATACACAACAAACTGTAATGGCCATTTTATTTGCTTTCAACACATCAACTTCAGGAACAACATGTTCACTTGCTGCCTAATATCATAGCTCCCAACAGTCCCTGATTGGAACAAAGTCCCTCTTTCATCCTCATTTGTCCCTAATTCTGGTCTTATCTATATAGTTGTATATAAAATACACTATTTACCTCTCAGTGCTAAACCTTTCATTCAATTTCTAAATTGCTGGATTTGTAAATTTCAAAAGTCAATATAAAGGAATTATAGTGGTAAAAAACAGCCCTTGTGGGTTAACTTATATTGTTGTTTCATAATTAGCTAAGGGGGTGTAGGGAGGTGTCCTACACCTACATATTTTGCTAAAAGGTGTCCCTCGTTCTCATCTCAAAAAGTTCCAGATGCCATTGTAATCAATGTTATTCATTTCACCTGTCAGTGGTCACAATGTTATGGCTGATCGGTGTACAGTACAAATAGCTCCCAACTGTCCCTAATTTTGGGGGACTGTCCCTGATTTGGAGAAATGTCCCTCATTCCTCCTCATTTGTCCCTCATTTTGGTCTGATCTATATAGATGTACATAAAATGCACTACTTATCTATCAAAAAGTGTTTTCCAGCACTAAACCTTTCTTCTGATTTCTAAATTGCTGCAAGGAATAGTAGTGGTAAAAAGAAGCACTTGTGGGTTTAACCAATCTTGTTTTTTTTTGTACAATTCTCCTTTCAGGGGGCGTGGCAAGGGGTGTGTCCTTTGCCTGCATACTTTTGCTGATTAGTGTCCCTCCTTCTCATCTCAAAAAGTTGGGAGGTATGCAGTACATACACACACACAGCACATGACTAGTGTAGTCCAGATAACCCCACCTTTACCTATGAGCTTTAACATCACCTTATCCCACTTAAACCTCTATTAATGAAGAGACACACAGGTTTTGGAGTATAAATGGCCATAACAGCCTATTTATTAAATACATTCCATAATTAATTTATTAAATAATAATTTCCAATACTTTTAACTTAACATTTTAACCAAACAACTTCTTTTAACACCAGCCTGTTGGTCTTTGACGGCAACCCTGCTAAACTTTTTACCACCACTGCACTGCGGTACCTTTTTACTGTACCAGGCCTCCAGCCGTATAACCAGCTCGGAGACAACCCCTGTTTTCCACAGTGCAACCATAACCGTATTCCAGCAGACACCGTTCCACTGGAATAACCCCAGAGGGGCCCATACCACAGCTGAGCCCACCACCACTTCCATCACATCTGTTATCTGCCACCATCAAAGACCAAGGACACCGCCACAGCCCGCAAGGATAACACCTTAACCTTAAGGGCCCCTCCACACCCGCAGGGCCCGCTGGATCCCGTCCTGGAGACCCAACGCCCACATATCTATACCCACTTCGGATAGGTGAACACCATCTCCTCGGAGGTACATACCCACATTAATCTCCAAATCTGTGTGCCTAATGACCAAACCCCCGTTTCTCACCACAAATCTACCCACCACCTTGTTTACTTTGACCCTGGCCTTGTTGAGCCTGTCTACTGACCTTGCCATGCGCCAGGCAATGATGTCGGACCAAACCAGCAACATGGCCGGAAAAGCCGAGCGGAGTGTCAAGAAATCCGCCTTAACGGCTGCAATCAGTTCCCCAATCAGTCTAACACCTATATCATTCCCTCCCACATGAAGAGCCAAAATGTCCGGCGGTCTATCGAGTCGAGCATAGTGCTGCACCTCCGGCAGCACCCTGCCCCACCCCATCCCTGGTACGCCCATCCACCTAATCCTAGCCTCCCCCCGAGGGATGCCCAGCTGCCTACCATCTGGCCTCATATTCGCTATCCTGGCCCCCCAATAAACATAGGAATGTCCTAAAATCCAGACAAGGCGTGATTGACCTCCATCTGAAACGAAACAAACAACAATGTTAACAAACCAATTTTCCACATACCATCAGGAAAAACCCAGCAGCCCCCTGCACCTTCCCCCCCCCCCCACACCTTGCATACCCCTCCAATATTAGTCTCCCAAAAGGTGTGGATGGATATAAGAACGGAATCTCCTCGATTCCCAACGCCCAATCCTTAGAACAGCCACCTCATCCAACCCGCACCGAGCCGCCTCAGTAGCCGCCCCGATGCGGAAGGAGTGCGAGGCGAAACTTTTGTCATTGAACCCCGCTGCGCGCAAACATTTTCTGAACATCGCTGTGAATTGGAACCTCGAAACAAAAGACCCATCCTTATGTACCAGTAACGGCCCCCCCACCGACGGGCGTACCCCCAAGAACTCCTTCACCACTCCCACCAGGCAAACCCCGAACCCGGTAAAGAATATAGCACAACACTAACCCCTTTTCCTAGCTGGTCTGTTTTTGACCGGCGCAACCTAAACACTACCTTCTCCCCGTCAATCTTAACGTCCCCCAGCATCATGCCCCCCCGCCCTTGCCTTAGCTGGGCTCCCCAGTTCACCTACCCGAAATGCCCCAAAAAACGCCATTACAAAAGCCGTGCGAAACAGAACCACCTCATACCCCGAAGAACACACTGAATCCAGAGTCCCACAAATATCCTGTAAGACCGAGAAGGAAACCGGCCTCCGGGTATCCTTGCTGGAGTGACACTTGAGGTAACCCTTCACCGCCTGCTTCACCCAAAAACCCTTTGTGTGATCCGTCCCGCCCTGCAATTTGAACAAAAATGCTAAACCCGCCAACTTTTTATCGATGGCCGAAACCGACCCACCTTTTTCCATATGCCTGGCCACAAAATACAGCACCAACCAACCCATCTCATCCTCCCCCAGCTCAGCATCAGCTAGCTGTGTGAACTCCGACCATTCCTCCCAGACCTTGGCGTACGCCGCCCATGTCGGTCCACTCACCGACTTCCTGATCCACCCCGCTGCGACTCCAAAGCAATGTCCCACATCCACCCCGGGCAAGGAACCCCGACTCTGTCTGCCTGCAGGGCCAGCTCTCTGAACTTGTCCCACTGAAACCGAGACAAAGCGTCAGCAAGCCTGTTGTCAACCCCTGGAATGTGCACCGCATACAAAAAGATGTTTAACTGCAGACAGCGTAAAACCAGGTGGCGCAGCAACCGAGCCACCGGCATGGAAGATGCGGAAATGTGGTTGATGACTTGGACCACCCCCATGTTGTCACAGTGCAGCCGGATCTTCAAATTCCTACAGGAGTCCCCCCACAGCTCCACCGCCAGTACCACCGGAAACAGTTCCAGTAATACCAGGTTTTTGCCAAAACCAGCCTCAATCCAGGAGCTGGGCCATGCTTCGGCGCACCAACTACCTTGGAAGAAAGCCCCAAAACCCGTGGACCCTGCCGCGTCCGTGACCAAGTCCAAGTCAAAGTAACTCACCGGGCCCTCCATCCAAAGCGAACATCCATTATATTCCTCCAGAAACGTGTGCCACACCTGCAAGTCCTCTTTCAGCGCACTAGATAGTCTAATGAAATGGGTTGGGACACTCACCCCGGACGTAGCAGCCGACAGCCGTCGGCAGAACACCCTGCCCATAGGAATGATTCTACCGGCAAAGTTCAATTTACCCAAAAGGGACTGTAGGGCTCTAAGCTGGACCTTGCTGCGACCCAACATCCCCCTTATTTCCTCCCGCAGATTCACCACCTTGTCCCTGGGCAACCTGCATTCCATCGCCATGGAATCGATCACTATCCCCAAGAAACTCAGCTCTGTGGATGGGCCCTCGGTCTTGTCAGCTGCCAAAGGCACTCCGAACCGTCCCGCAACATGCTGCAGCGTAGCCAGCAGAATCGCACACACATTAGAGGAAGGAGGGCCCACACACAGAAAATCATCCAAATAATGGATGACGGAATCTCAACCTGACACCTCCCGCACCACCCATTCCAAAAAGGAACTAAATGCCTCAAACATGGCGCACGAAATCGAGCAACCCATGGGCAAACACTTATCCACATAAAATTCTTCCTGCCAACAGCACCCCAGCAGCCGAAAGCTGTCTGGGTGTACTGGCAACAGGCGGAAAGCAGATTCAATGTCAGATTTTGCCATGAGCACCCCCGACCACAACGCCTGACCCAACGCACCGCGGCATCAAATGATGCGTAGGAGACTGTACATGCTTCGGGATCTATGGCATCATTCACCGACCCCCCTTTGGAAAAGAAAGGTGATGAATGAGGCGGAATTTTCTGGGTTCCTTCTTGGGCACCACCCCCAGCGGAGAGACCACCAACTCCTGCAGCGGCTTGTCTTTAAAAGGACCCCCCATGCGCCCCAGCTCAACTTCCTTGGCCAATTTTTCAGCAACCACCTCCGGGTGTTCCAATGCTGACCGTAAATTCCCCACCAGGAGGAGGCACCTCCGTCAAGAAACACGGTATCACAAAACCCTCGGAAAACCCAGAGGCCAACAACCTGGCTGCCGCCCTGTCCGGATACCTATCTAGGAAAGGCTGCATCCTTACCCCCATCACTGGCGTCCTCCCTCTTGTTTGAAGGCTCCCCTGTACGCTTCCCTTTTTTGAAACAACGGGCCAAGGGGTGACCCCCCCCCCCCCGCACCCGGAGCACTCGTGCTCGAAACGACAGGCTCCCCCAAACTTACATGTGCCCTCGTTAAATTGCCAGCACACCCCCCATTTCTTTCCGGGCCGGCAGTCCAGAGGTGGATGACCCCCCGGCCCCCCCCTGAAGAAACTGACTCGGTGCCCGTGGAGACGACATAAGCCGCATCCACAGACTGATGTCCTTGTGGTCCCACCTAAGAGCCGGACGGACCGCCCGCCGTTGACGAAACTGTTCGTCATACCGCAGCCAACTTGTACCCCCATACACTCTATGAGCCTCCCCGATAGCATCCATATAACAGAAAAGTGCAGAACAATGTTCCGGGCTCTTCTCCCCAATGACACTGGCCATTATAGCAAATGCCTGCAGCCAGTTGCTAAATGTCCGGGGAATAAGTCTGTACCTCCTCTTCTCCTCATCCTCCTTTTTGGAATCATCGGGTTTAACCCTATCCAAATTGAATTTTTCTAACGGAAGCAAGGAAAGAATTTCTACACACTCACCCCTTCCGATCTTCTCACGCACCTCCTGTTTCAAATGCGCCCCCAACGGCCCCTCATAGCACACATAAACCTCACACCTGGCCGCATCAGCAATTCGGATAATATCAGCTCTCCCGATGTTCCGCTAACGCCTGCCCCAGCAGTGAGGGGGTCGACCACCACCTCTGAGGGGGTATCTGCCACCCCGGATCCCGCCCCCACCCATGGCCCAGCCTGAGGGGGCACACTAGGACCCCCTGCAAAACGTTGTAACAAGTCCCTCAGACCCCCTAATAAATCCTGGATGCCACCCGTTGCACCCGGGATGGCAGGCATTGTGCCCGTCCCCCCAGGAGCACCCGGGGGAGAAACAGCATGAGTCACATTGACCCCCAAACCCCCACCCCCCACCCCCAACAATTTACACAATGCAGCAGACAAATCATTAGAAGAACTCAGAATAGACTTACCAGGCTGACTGGGCCCGTTCCCCACAACCGTCGCGGGCACCTCCACCGACGGCGAGACCTCCCGGCGAGCCTCCTCATCCGACTCAAACGCCTCACCCTCTGATCGATCTTCATCGGTGCCGGATCGACCTCTTGGTTGTGACCCGGCCATCGCTGCAGCAGAGCCCGTGCCTCCTCGAGCTGGGCCCCTAGCCGGTCCCACAGCCCATCCGACCTCCCGCCCTGTGGTTTCAGGCCTTCCCACCGCCATTGAGCCAGCGGCCGCATTCCTGGACGGCCCACCGGCCGCAACCCCGCATCTGCCACGCTGAGTCTCCCCCCGTGCTGTTCCCGAAGAGGAGGAGGGGACTGCACCATCTGCCTGCACTTGCTGCGTTGCGATCGACCGGGCGCCATTGCGGCCCGTAGCCCCGCCCCCCAAACTGCGCCGCTGGCTATGAAACCGTCCGGCCCCACCGGCGGCCAAAGCGGGGCCCCGCTTGGCCGGGGGGGACGACGGGTCCGCGTGGGGGCTCCTGGGATGACAATGCGCCCTGCTAGCAGGGCCAGGTGAATACCGCTCCGGCGGCCTGGACCGTCGAGCGCGTGGTGACGGTTCCCCCCCCACCCTGTGACCCACCCGCCTGGTCCTGCAGCAACCCCCCCACCTGTGCTTCCAGCCAGTCCAATCCCGTCGTTGCCACCGCCGACCGCAGCCGCGCAAAAAGCAAATCAATGTCCGCCATGAGGTCTAAAATGGAGGAGCAGAGAAAACCTGCCTCCTCCTGTTCTTTCTTGCCGACTGAATGCTGGGAGGCCCCCGCCTCCTTAATTTATACTGCTCCTCCCCTCCTCACCATTTTACCTCAGCCACTCCCCCTACCATTCCATTTGATTTCTTAACCACCTGTTGGCTTACTAAACACACAGTCATGCCCGGCCCTACATTATTCTGTCACTTTGTTTTGTCACTCCGGGCCTCACTAGACCGTGTTCGCACTACAAGATGTTTCTCTGGGATGCAGTTGCTCTGAGCTCCACAAGGTGGTGATCTCACCTCTACCCAGATCGAAAATCTCTATGGGTGACAGACAGGAAGTGATGTCAGGTACAGACAGGAAGTTCTGGGTGAGAGGTGAGTCGGGAGGAAGAAGAGAGAAGACATTGCTGGAAGTGGCAGTAGAGGAGGTAATAAGATCTTATTTTCTATTTACACCCAGTAACCCCGTCATGTCCGTCCTCTTCCTCCATAGTCACTGTGATGTCTTTTATCTCCAGCAGATGATGATACACGAATATATAGTGTGGAAACCTAGATTAACCCCTTCAGGGGCAGAACATTTCCTCACATACAGGGCCGTAACTTTCTCTTCATTTTGGAGATAAATTCTAGTAATGTGTTCCTTTAAACAAACATCACTGACAATAAATAGACAAGACAATGACCACCCTGACCATACATGGCCTACAAAGGGGAATTATTACACTACACAGGTAGCCAATGGGCAATCATTACAATGTGCAGCCAACACAATGATGGAGTGCCGGGTTCAGGAGTATGGAGCATAGAGCCCTCTACATTATTGGTCAGGAGCAAGAAAACATTCCCCAGCCTGCCATGAAGAATATGTTACATCATTGGTGTCAGAGGGAGGAAAATACTAAGGGGTCTGAGGGAAGTAGAGGGGCTGTGATGGTTTAGTAAAGCTGAAAGACTTTAGGGGCCTCTGAAGGGGTAATATAGCTGAAGGACTCTGGCACCATTGAGGGGGTAATCAGGCTGCACAGTGGGACCCTTGAGGGAGTAGTCAAGCTGGATGGCTTTGATGGAATAAGGGGGCTGGAGAGCTCAGGGGACTCTGAAGCCCCGTACACACGAGCGGGTTTTCCGACAGGAAAACTGCGAGGAGAGCTTTTGGCCAGGAATCCAGGCCATGTGTATGCTTCCTCGCAGTTTTTCCGACAGGAAAACTGCCGGACAAAAAAGGAGAACCTGCTCTCTTTTTTTTCCCGCCGGGATTCCCGACTGACTTTTTTCCATTGGAAAACCCGGCCGTGTGTACGAGAAAACCGGACGTTTTTGGCAGTTTTCCCGTCTGAAAAACTCAGATGTAGTATACGCTCATGTGTACGGGAGAGCAGGTTCTTGATTTTCCCGTTGGGATTTCCGACGGACCTTGACCCGTCGGGAATTCCGACCGTGTGTACAGGGCATGAGGGACAGAGGGGGTCTCTGGGTCTGTGATGGCCCTCCCACCCCACCTTTACTTATTTTTCAGAACTTACAGAACTGGCAACCTTAACTATCTTATTGTCTCAGTGGTCACATGATTTTTTTCTGGAATATCAAGTAAGATGAAGAAGGGAATTCCTTCACTCTTTGGTGAGCGCTTGTTCTTAGAGGAGTTCTGTTTCAGCTACAAACCAGTTCGGAAAGAAAACAACCCCAACAGAAAAAGGGGTATCTGATCCGGCAGGCCAAGAGGGTCCCGGGTCCTCCAAGATGTAACAAATACTACACAGTCCAGACTAAATGTGTTCCCATGGGGGACAATAGTTCCTTTCTTAAATGTACAGCAACCTTAGTATTACCCCCCCTCTCATCCTCATTAGGGGTTGACTGATTATCAGTGCGGCCGATATAATTTTTTTTGAAGAATCAGTATCGTTAACAAACTTACCGATATTACCAATATTGCTTCAAGGGATTGTACCGGGGTGATGCTGGTAGCTGCAGGTACCCCAGTACCTTATTTAAAGCAGACGTCGGCTTTCTTGTAATAACAACCGATGCGGCTAAACAGCCGCTGGGCTGTTGTTATAAGCAGTGGGAGGAGACATCCCCCCTCCTGCCGCTCCACCTGGGCCTCCCGTCCCACCAGCTGGTTGGAGGCCAGAACAAAGCTGGAATCAGCATTGTTCGAGTCTCGTATCTAGTAACCCGAAAGCGATGTCGTGATATCACTTCCGGATTACTGCCATCCTAAAGGCGCCAGTTTTAAAAAATATAAATATTCAATAATGCTGATCTTGGCGTTTTGAATACTTTCAAGTGCAGAGGAGGGATTTGGGGTTTTATAGACCCCAGATCTCTCCATAAAGAGAACCTGTCACTGCCTATTACTGTCACATGGGATATTTACATTCATTATAGACCCCAAATCTCTCCATAAAGAGTACCTGTCACTGCCTATTACTGTCACATGGGATGTTTACATTCATTATAGACCCCAGATCCCTCCATAAAGAGTACCTGTCACTCCCTATTACTGTCACATGGGATGTTTACATTCATTATAGACCCCAGATCTCTCCATAAAGAGTACCTGTCACTGCCTATTACTGTCACATGGGATGTTTACATTCATTATAGACCCCAGATCCCTCCATAAAGAGTACCTGTCACTCCCTATTACTGTCACATGGGATGTTTACATTCATTATAGACCCCAGATCTCTCCATAAAGAGTACCTGTCACTGCCTATTACTGTCACATGGGATATTTACATCCCTTGTGACAGCAATAAAAGTGATCAAAAAATAAATAAAAGGACAGTGTAAAAATAAAAACCTTAAATCTGCAGAATATTGGCACCTGATATCAGCTATCAGCCTGAAAGGCAGCCGAAAAATTGGTATCGGTATCAGCCCTGAAAAAATTATATTGGTCGACCCCTAGACCACATCCTATTATTGTATGACCAATACCATCCAAATAATTCTTACTTTTATTTCCCAAAGTTATCTGTCTACAAGGAGACCTGTATAGATCAAATGATGCCACCAATGAGAATAGAGGAGGAACAGAGTCTCATGACTGAGAAGATACTGAACCTCACCCTGGAGATCATCTACCTGCTAACCGGAGAGGTGAGAAGGATTATGGGAGGTCACATGACATCACTCTTATCTCTATTAAAAAAACACAGACCTAACCGGAGAGGTGAGGAGGATTCTGGGAGGTCACATGACATCACTCTTATCTCTATTAATAAAACACAGACCTGACCGGAGAGGTGAGAAGGATTCTGGGAGGTCACATGACATCATTCTTATCTCTATTAATAAAACACAGACTTGACTGGAGAGGTGAGGAGGATTTTGGAATTCTAACATGATATTCCTATTGGTTCTCCAATATAGGGATTTCCTCTTGTGAAGTCAGGTGATCATATGACCATCACAGTACCTCCATGTGACTCCCTAAAACTTGAGAGACACAACATGGAGAAGATTCTAGAAGTCACCAAGAAGATGATGGAGCTGCTGACAGGAGAGGTGAGCGGTGCTGGGAATTCTGGGACATTATCCAGTAACAGACAAGGGATGTGTCTGGATGGTGACTGTATCATTGTGTGTGTCAGGTTCCTATAAGGTGTCAGGATGTCACTGTCTATTTCTCCATGGAGGAGTGGGAGTATTTAGAAGGACACAAGGATCTCTACAAGGACATCATGATGGAGAATCAGCCGCCCCTCACACCATCGGGTAATAGGATACTTTATAGTAAAGGAGAGAGCAGTACGGAGGCTCCACCTGGATCCCCCATCATCTGATAAACACATAGAAACAATGTATTCAGTCAGTGTGTGTGTTTCCTACAGATGGATCCAGTAATGGGAACCCACCAGAGAAATGTCCCCATCCTCTGTATTTCCAGGATTCTACACATTAAGATCACAACTATGCAAAACATTTTTAGGTAGAAGAATAATACTTATTGGTAGTTAAAGGAGAAGAACAGCCAAAGTTTGTTTGGCTGTGTTTCTCCTGTGGATCACAAGAGTGCAGTTTCTTCTGCACTTCTGTGATCCGTTTTCAGCTGGCTGAAGTCCACTGTCGGCTGACATCATAAAGTCGGCCAAGGCGCAGGCAAGATCGCGAGCCACTGGGAGCCCGAGCCGGACGCTCCCACCCACTCCATAGCCCAGCGCTCCTGTGAATGCGGGAGGAAGAGCCGGTGACTGATAGTCACTGGCTCTCTGCTCACGGATCTATGAGAACAGAGTGATAGGCGGTGTTCATTTGCTCGGTTCTCAGTGTCAGAGGCAGCGGGGACAGATGCAGCATCAGACCAATACTGCATCCACCTAGGTAAGTATGATTCTTAAAAAATATATATATATATATATATCTTTTAAGATCTACACATAAGTATGTTTATTACAAATAATGTTTTATTATATCTTTCAGAATGGAAACCTCGGGGATGATAATATAGTTCTTAAAGAAGAGTATAAAGAGGAGGAGGAGGATGAGGAGTATGGAGTGATGGAGGAGTTTTCAGATGGACACAAGGATATTATGGAGCCATCTTGTACCAGGAACCCACCAGAGAGATGTCCCCGTCCTCTGTATTCCCGGGACTCCACACAGGAAGGTCACACCATCCCTCACTGTTACAAGGTTGGTGGCATCCAGAACATAGACTCATTGAAGTGATGTGTTAATTTTTTTAAATATGATGTCACAATATTCAAGCTTATGTATTATAGATTATCTCTTTTATTATTTTCTTGATTTAGAGTGGAGATCCAATCGATGTAGAATTTGAGGTTAAAACAGAAGAAGAAACATATGTGAGGGATGATCAGCAGTCTATGGAGGAGGATGGAATAATGAGGCTAATTATAAAGGAGGACACTCCAACAGAGATCAGCACAGGTGGGTCGTTAACACTAAATACATTCCTCCACCCATACTGCTTACTGATTGGTACAGAGTAGGGCAAGGACTGGATGATATCAGACTATAATACCTTGGTCACTTGGATAATCTTCCTTATCTGTGTTGCAGACACTATTTATGTATCTAGACTGGATTTATGGAGATTCTGGGGTTCAGCTGGCAGCAAAATGTTTATTTTCACTACAGGATAAATTTGACCTAGGCACCAGAGTTATGTGCATTGGGTCTTTTGCTTCATGCCCTGCGTCAACTGTGCGATCCAGCAAATGTGCGATCTAGCAACTGTGTATTTCAGCATCTTGTGCGATTTTAGCAACTGTGCATTTTAGCAAGTTTGTAAGCAGGCACCTGCTCAACTGCAGTTGGTCCTATACTTTAGACCTGTAGCATACCAAGCACATATGCACTACGCTCATGCCCTTCAAACATGTACTTGAAAAACATGCAATTAGGCACGTATATTATGCTGAAAAGAATAATGGGAAGGATGAGCACATGGGTGCTCAGGGATTTTTAAACGGTGTTCAGAAATGGAGCACAACAGACTGGTTATATATAACAAAAAAATGATCAATGTTTATTAAATTATTTTAAAAGCAAACAAGCATGTATTGATAAGACCATCCACATAAAGTACATGACAGAGAAGTCACAAAACATGATGAGCTGTCGTCAAGAGTCACTCTACTAGTTTCGCTTAATGAGAGCTTCTTCAGGAGTTTTAATTGACAATAAACGCAGGTCATACTAAAAGATAAAAATTTGCATATGTCAAGGAAACATGGATGTATAGCGAGTTTGTTATACATTGAAAAAAGCATAAAATATACATTGAGCAAATTTAATGCAAAATGGTATTGATTGAAAGAATAATTTTCTTAAGGTTGGATAATATAATTGAATTAACAAACAATGTAGTCAAAAATAATAATAAAGAAAATAATCACGACTTGAATGACAAAACTGCACTCACCAAAGGACTCCACATTGTACGAGAAGCAGAAGGTCAAAGAAAAAGGTAAAACTTTCCCAGGGACAAATAGAAACAGCCCTGCAGACAAAGGGACCATCCACGGCATCAAAGCCACAGAGAGCAAAGGCAAGTGGAATAAAGTAGAACCTGCAACAGGTAATAATGAATATTTAGGGTAAATTATTAAAAATATCTATAGGAACAGAATCCCCATGCCCAGCAGGAAACCATTAGCATGGAAGCAGAGTTCACAATATAGGATAAAAAATCTAACAAATGAGAAAAAAAAAAGAAGGGGCATACCTGAGAGGTCAGGTAATAGATAACAGATGCCAATGCAATTAATTCCGATGAATTCTGAGAAGCCTCAATCAGCAGCTTGTACAGAGGAAGATCAAGTTGTGGATGATCCAGCCTCGGCCAGTCATCCAGTGCTGGTAAATACACACCACACATTGGTGTGTTGAGGGAAAGAAGAAAAGAAAAGGTATCTAAAAAGTTATGCAAAATCAGAACTGGTCATTTAAATGGTCAAGCCATGTATTATATGCCTTGGGACAGGTTGACAACGAAAAGCCTACCTGGCTTGACGAGTAGATACTGGACAGGGCTTCACTGACAGAGCAGCAACCTCTCCCTTCAAAGCGGGAGATCGTCCTGGCAGAAATTGCGGTAAAAGCTGCGCTCTTGTACTCTCCAACCCGGCGGCGTCTGACATCACCGCCGGGAGGCGGACGCACTGGATACACCTAAAGCGCATGCGCAGCATCCAAAGGTCAAAAGATCGCGCCGCACACAGCAGAGACGCGCGCCGTGTAGGAGAGAACACCCGCGCATTGCGTCATCCAGGCTGAGCCGCGCCATTTTGACTAAGGGAAAGACTGCAGAATGGAACTGAGACAGTATGGGAAAGACGCAGGAAACAATGATAACATTGCATAGATGGAAATTAACCTGATGACTTTAACTATAACAATGGGGGATGCCGGATTGGAACAAAGGTGAATTCAAATTATAGGGTGATCGGAATGACAGGTGATTGGCACCACACCCGTCCAAAAACGAGCACCCTGAGCGTCTGTGTGGCAATGAATACTGGATGGCACGTTTCCTCCAGTGCTGATTCAGGGAACTGAGGTAATACAAAAATAAAATAAAAAAATGGGATAACAAAAATACCAAAGGACTTGTTATTAAAACAGTAAAAATATGTTGGGTAGATAGGTGATTAAAGTGAGACCTTCATGCTATGTTATAATGTAGTAAAGTTGACCAAATAAATTATTGAAAGATCAACAAAATTATAAACAAGTGCAATTAGTGGGTACATGGAGAAAGTCTTATCAAAACAAGTCGTGAGTCGAAGGGGGTACCAATACATAGAACTAGGGTTGTCCAGATACCGATACTAGTATCGGTATCGGTACCGATACCAAGCATTTGCCCGAGTACTTGTACTCGGACGAACGCCCCTGATGCTTCACCCGATACTTGTACAGTCAGCGGTGGTCAGTGCGGTGGGGGAGTTACAAGCACTGATCACCGCTGTATAGATTTAAAAGTCTGACAGCCATATCTCCGCTTCTCCCCCCCCCCCCCCCCCCCCCCCGTGGCTTTCAGCTGCTTTAGTGAAATCAGTGGTGATCGGTGCTTGTAACTCCCCCACAAACAATCATTGATGTCCCCCTCCATGCTGTCCATTCACATAACTGAAACATTGTAAACTGTGTTTACAATGTTTTAATTTATGAATGAAGAGGAGCCGCTGTCTTCTCTCCATTCATTTTCAGCGCAGCTGAGGCTTGAGGCTGCTGAGACAGACTGGGGAATCTGTGTCCCTAGTCCCTGTCCCTGTCTCAAAGGGGAGATGTCAGAGCCCAACAGGGCTGATAAAAAAAAAAAAAAATGAATTGTAAATAAAAATAAAAAAACAGCCCTGTATAGTTCCCCTGCAGCGTGTCACTAATGATTAATGGCTATTCGTCCACTCACTTTCCAATCCAACGGGGGACTCGCCAAGGCTGCCCACTGTCACCCTTATTATTTGTACTGGCCTTAGAACCGTTAGTTATCAAAATCCGCGTACAGATATAAAGGGAATAGCATGTGGGGATAGAGAACACAAAACCGCATTTACTCTTTCGTCCATGGACCGACACAGCTTCTCTATTGACAAAGTGGGTATTATCCGTTAATTAGGAGTGACTAGGCAGAAAAACTTGTAAAAAGTGTTGCATCACACCTTCTACAGTACCGCCCAGGGGGCGGACCCTCTGGGTATACCCTCTCAGTCTGCACATCGCAGATCAGTTTTTTTCTGTCTAGCAAGGAGTAGGACATGGCTCCCTTCAGGCTCATTGGTCCGGGGAAAAAAGATATATATATTTTTTATTTTTTTGCTACATTTGTTGTTTCCTGCGATCTTCGATCAACTGCCGACTGGGTGACAGGCTGGATCCTCGATCCTTGTAGTCTCCCCAGTTTCGGCCATCGAGCGTGTGCCGACCCTAGCTACGCGCTGGGTTTTCCACGACATGCCCGTCGCTCCACGGGTGGCCGGTGAGCCTACGCTCCAGGGCCTGCATCGGACCGCTCAGCTTCGGCTGACCTTACGGCCGAGTCGCAGCAGCCTGGCCGGTGAGCTTACGCTCCAAGGCTTGCATCGGACCGCTCAGCTTCGGCTGACCTTACGGCCGAGTCGCAGCAGCCTGTCCGGTGAGCGTCATGCTCCAGGGCATACATATGATCGTCCCTTCTGGGTCCAATCACAGCATGCCTGGCCAACAGTCACCTTCCGTGCGCGGACGATGATCTGTTTGGAATGTCTTCCAGCAGAATACATGCAGGATAGGTAAGTAAAACTCCCCTGCCTCGGCTGGGTGATTTAGCTGGACATTCCTGGAGAGATCAAGTAAGTGGTTGTGGCCCCTTTCTTCCCTCTCTCCCTGCCTTTCCCTCCTCCCTGGGCTTCTAGCTAAAGGTTGCTGGGTGCTGGGGGTCACCTAGGGGGTCCCACTGGAGCGGGGCTGGCTGTAACTAACATTTAAAAGAAATGTCATTTTTGCTTACCTGTGTTTCTGTGTCTCCATGCTGTCGGCGGCCATTTTGAGGTGGTCCATGCCAAGTTTGGCCTCTTGTAACTGCCTGGCGGCCATCTTCCTGTAGTTCGGCCACACCCACTGGCCCCTATCAGGTGATCGGCGGCCATGTTTGTCCACCCTGTATGCAGATATTGCCGTTCGGCGGCCATCTTTTTTGTGGGCTATGGCTGCCTGACCTCTATCTTCTGTCGGCGGCCATTTTCTTAGAGCCCACATTATCTTCCATACAGACGGTTTTGGCAACCATTTTGCGAGAGCCTCCGGCCTCTAGGGTGCATTACACTGGCACGAAAATTCACACAGGAAGTGCTGATAAAAGAAGCAGACTGACACAGCAGCAAGGGGACAGCATCATAGGCGCAGCATAGCAGTACCTATCCAGGGTGGTGAGTCCTCTGGGTAACCCAGCATCTCTGCAGCGCAGGAGGGTGGCCTATTGATATCTTGCCTGGAGCCCTGTGAGTGTCAGCGTGTGGTCAGCATGGCATCTGAGCCAGATGTCTTCTCCCCTGAAACACCAGATTTAGCAGCTGGTGTCCCTGAGGTGTCTATGGACGCTATGTCGGCAATCCTAGAGGTGTTTGCTGCCAGGGTGGAAGCAGCACACGGGAATACAGGGGGTAATAAACGCCCCCGTCCCCTGCAATCTTCTGGGGATATTTCTGATGCAGAACCAGGTCCAGCTACGGCTCATGGCCCAGATTCTGATGCATCAGAGACTGCAGACCGTGACCGATCGGACAGTGAGGAGGACTCCAAGTCCAGGTCAGTACGCGAGACGGCTTTGGTATCTGACCTTATTACTGCAGTGCGGGATACGCTAAAGTTGGAAAGGACTGAAGAAGTAGCAGATACTCCAGTCCCCTTTGGGTTTCGTAAACCTGCCCGCACTGCTAAGGTGTTCCCTTGTGTGTCTTATTTTGACAAACTCTTATACAAGGAATGGGAGAACCCACTGAGGGTCTTTACAGCCCCAAAGAGGTTTGCAGTACGGTACCCCTTTGAGGAGAGTTTTCTGAAGATATGGACCTCTCCCCCTATAGTGGACCCTTCGGTGTCCAGACTTAATAGAGCCACCACTATTCCAGTAGAAGGGGCTCCTGTTTTCAAGGACCCTGTGGATAAGAAGGCTGAAGCACTCGCTCGCTACCTATACTCAGTGGTAGGCTCAGCAGTACGCCCGGCATTGGCGGGGGCCCTAGTGTCTCAGACACTTACTGAATGGGCAAAATTGCTACTCCAGGGGTTAAAGGAGCGAGATGCTCCTCCTAATGAGATAACTTTGGCCGACCAGTTGGTCCAGGGCCTTAAGTTTGTCTGCGAGTCAGACATGGATACTATTCCCCTGCTGTCAAGAGCTTCGGTTTATGCAGTAGCAATACGCCGCCTGATCTGGCTAAAGGGCTGGTCTGCGGACCAGACTTCCAAGAAAGCCCTATTGGATCTGCCTTTTAAGGGCGACAGACTTTTTGGGGCTTCTCTGGATGACATCATCAAGGATGCTACAGGAGGTAAAAGCACTTTGCTTCCCCAAACTAGCAAGGGTAGGGGACCACGCCAAGGGCAAGGGCCCTCCTTTACTGCACGTAAGCGGTTTTTTCGCCCTCTTAAGGCGACAGGGAAAAGACCCCAGGCCGATAAAGCGCCTGCCCAAGGACAAAAGCGTCCTTGGTCCCGCAGACCCAACAAGCCTGTGGACAAATCTGCGTCCACATGAAGGTCCGCCCCCACCCAGCTCTCGGGTGGGGGGACGTCTTCGCAAATTCGCGACTCAGTGGACTGCTCTAGTCTCCGACAGGTGGGTTTGCGAAGTAATCTCCTCAGGCTACAAGATAGAATTTCTCTCTTGTCCACCAGACAGATTCATCACCTCCAATCTCCAGCTACTACCGACCCGTCGGGAGGCCCTGTATGGGGCGGTCCAGGGTCTACTGGAACGCGGGGTAGTTATTCCAGTTCCAGAACAGGAACGGGGTCAGGGTTTTTACTCAAATCTGTTCATTGTGCCAAAGAAGGAGGGGGTTCGTCCAATCTTGGATCTCAGAGCCCTCAATTGCTTTGTGAAGGTACAAAGATTTCGGATGGAGTCGGTTCGATCCGTAGTCACGGCTCTCCATCCGGGGGACTTTCTGGCCTCCTTGGACATCAAGGACGCATACCTGCATGTCCCCATATACTCCAGACACCAGAGGTTTCTGCGATTTGCTATCGGGAAGAACCACTACCAGTTTGTGGCCCTCCCGTTTGGCCTTGCCTCAGCACCCAGGACGTTCACCAAGGTGCTCGCTCCGATTCTGGCACTTCTAAGACAGCGGGGTATCGCTATCACAGGTTACTTGGACGACCTTCTGCTGAAGGGCCCTTCAAGCTCAGAATTAGAGGTAAGCGTGTCCATTACCTGTCAGACTCTTCGAGACTGTGGTTGGATACTAAACACGCAAAAGTCAGTATTGGTGCCCACTCAACGCCTAGTGTACCTGGGGTTGATTCTGGATTCCTCAGAGGCAAAGGTATTCCTCCCTGTGGAGAAGTTGCAGACCCTCCGGGCTGCAGTACGGCAGCTGACTTCCAGGAATTGGTCGTCACTCCGTTTTTGCATGCGAGTGTTGGGCCTCATGGTAGCCTCCTTCGAGGCGGTCCCATATGCTCAATACCACACTCGAGTGTTACAGAGGGAAGTTCTGTCCAGATGGAACAGATGCCCTTCATCTCTGGATTATCAAGTCCGAGTGAGCCACCTAGTCAGGAGATCCCTGGTATGGTGGCTGACAGCACCAGCTCTAATGGCCGGGAAGTCATTTCTTCCGGTTTACTGGATAGTGATCACGACGGACGCCAGCCTTACAGGTTGGGGGGGAGTCTGGGGTGTCCAGTCGGCGCAAGGTCGCTGGACCCCAGAGGAAGCCCTCCTGCCGATCAATGTCCTGGAGATCCGGGCGATCAAGCTGTGCCTCTTCAAATGGTCTCAGAGACTGCAAGGGCGTCCAGTCAGGATCCAGTCAGACAACGCCACAGCAGTGGCATATGTCAATCATCAAGGAGGAACAAGAAGCTCAGCTGCAGCATCGGAGATCGCTCGCATCCTGAAGTGGGCAGAGAGGAGCGTACTGGCACTGTCGGCCGTGTACATTCAGGGTGTGGAAAACTGGCAGGCGGACTACCTGAGCCGCCAGATGCTGGACCAGGGAGAATGGTCCTTACACCCGGAGGTGTTCCAACTCCTCTGCCAAAGATGGGGCACACCAGACGTAGATCTTCTGGCTTCCCGACTCAATCGGAAGGTATTGAGGTTTGTGGCCCGGTCAAGAGACCCATGGGCAGACGCAACGGACGCGTTGGTAGCATCGTGGGGCCAGTATCGGCTAATCTATGCCTTCCCTCCCTTAAGGCTTCTTCCTCTTCTGCTCCGCAGAGTGGAGGCAGAGGGAATTCCAATGACCCTAATCGCTCCAGATTGGCCTCAGCGTCCTTGGTACGCCGATCTAGTACGTCTGGTAGCAGACGTCCCCTGGCGCCTACCACTACGGAAGGACCTGCTGTCGCAAGGTCCCATATTCCATCCTGCTTTACAGTCATTGGCTTTAACGGCATGGCTGTTGAGAACCAGGTACTGAGAGACCGGGGCCTGTCAGACTCAGTAATTTCTACTATGAGAAGTGCTCGGAAACCGTCCTCTAGGAAGGTCTATCACCGCACTTGGAGGGCCTACATCTCCATGTGTGAGGAAATGAAATGGCATCCGCGTACCTATTTGGTTTCCAGAATCCTGCTGTTTTTACAGCATGGGGTAGACCAAAGGCTTGCCCTAAGTACGATTAAGGGACAGATATCTGCCCTGGCTGTCTTTTTTCAGCGACCCCTGGCGACTCACTCTCTCGTGAGTACATTTGTGCAGGGGGTTCGACATGTGGCCCCTCCGGTCCGCCCCCCGTTACCTCCGTGGGACTTGAACCTGGTCCTCTCGGTGCTTCAGAAGGCACCGTTTGAGAATATTAGAGATATTCCCCTGTTGACACGTTCTCAGAAGGTGGTCTTTTTGGTGGCTGTTACGTCCGTTAGACGAGTCTCTGAGCTGGCAGCCTTGTCCTGCAAGGCTCCCTATTTGATTTTCCACAAGGATAAGGTGGTGCTGCGGCCGCAGCCTTCCTTTCTTCCGAAGGTCGTTTCGGCTTTTCATCTCAACGAAGACATTGTACTTCCATCCTTGTGTCCTCAGCCGTCGAATCCTAAGGAGTCGGCGTTGCATTCCTTGGACGTTGTCCGAGCTTTGAGAGTATACATATCTGCTACTTCCCTGTTCCGGAAGTCAGACTCACTGTTTGTTTCGGTGGCTGGTCCCAAGAAGGGCCAAGCAGTCTCATCGGCCACCATCTCTAGGTGGATCCGACAGATAGTAATCCAGGCTTACGCCTTAAAGGGTCAGGCGCCCCCCTTTCCTGTCACGGCGCATTCGACCAGGGCAATAGGTGCCTCTTGGGCTTTCCGACATCAAGCGTCTGTTTCCCAACTATGTAAAGCGGCGACTTGGTCGTCCGCTCACACTTTCACAAAATTCTACAAAGTTGATGTAGGTGCATCTTCGGATGCCTCTTTCGGCCGCAAGGTTTTGCAGGCGGCTGTTTAGAGTTGCAACTCCTCCGTTGGAGGAGTGCTGTTTTGTGTTTTGGGGTGAAGTTTGTTTTTATGCTGTTACCACCCCTCGTTTTTTCTCTGACACTGCTTTGGGACGTCCCACTTTGTCAATAGAGAAGCTGTGTCGGTCCATGGACGAAAGAGTAAATAGGATTTTTTACTCACCGTAAAATCCTTTTCTCTGAGTCCATGGACCGACACAGCACCCACCCCTCCTTTTAAGTTTGTACTGCTTTTTGACGAACTGATCTGCGATGTGCAGACTGAGAGGGTATACCCAGAGGGTCCGCCCCCTGGGCGGTACTGTAGAAGGTGTGATGCAACACTTTTTACAAGTTTTTCTGCCTAGTCACTCCTAATTAACGGATAATACCCACTTTGTCAATAGAGAAGCTGTGTCGGTCCATGGACTCAGAGAAAAGGATTTTACGGTGAGTAAAAAATCCTATTTTTTGCGGATGATATCTTACTGATGGTCTCCGCGCCCATCACCACCCTTCCGAATGTCCATGCCATATTACTGCCCTTCTCTAGGCTCTCTGGCCTTTCAATTAACTAGGAAAAATCCAGAGCGTTAAACATCTCCCTACCGGATCGGATCGTAGACACCCTCCAATCTTCTTACAAATTTGTTTGGGAACCCGTGGCCCTCCCCAATCTAGGAATTAACCTAACTTCCTCCATACATACCCTGTACTCCCAAAATTATCCTGCACTCTACAAACGTTTAGGGGCTGACCTGACCAGCTGGCAGATACATCCTCCATCGTGGTTCGGCAGACTATACTCTATAAAGATGAATATCCTTCCTAGGATTCTCTATCTTTTTCGCACGTTGCCTATTGCTTTGGTCAAGACTGATTTATCGAACTTCCAAAGGAAGCTGTTTCAGTTTCTCTGGGGCGACAAGAGGCCTAGGGTGAACCGACGCACGTTATTTACCCCAAAAAAGAAGGGGGGCTTGGGGGTCCCTAATCTGCTAAAATATTTTTATGCCGCCCAACTATCCCAGCTAATTCGGTTCCACTCCTCCCAGCCTCACCCGTTATGGATGCATTTAGAATCCCAGTCATGCCCATCCAAATTGATATCACATATTTTATGGTTACCAGCTCGAGACAGACCCCCGATTTTATGCCCCTCTCCCTTTCATTTAGCATCTGGGATAGGCTATTTAAACCTCACTCGTTCAAGTCCCTGCATGGCCCATTGGCTCCGTTGCTGAGAAACAAAGAATTCACCCCAGGCCTCACCCCTCATGCCTTCAACTGGTGGACCAATAAAGGGCTCCTGCGCATTGCAGACATCTGTGATCATAAGGGCATGTTCGCTAAACAGACCCTAATAGACAAATACCAGTTGCCAGACTCAGAACACTACAGATTTGTTCAACTGAAACATTACTTAGACACATTGTCGCGCAGGAGTGATCTGACGTCCATGACGCCCATGGAATACCTATGTCACAAATATGATAAAATTAGGGGTCCTGTTTCGGAATTGTATGCTATCTTAACATACACTTCGATTAAGCAAGCTTACATGGTCAAGTGGGAACAGGACCTCCAAGAACACCTCGAATTAGAGGAATGGCACTTAATTGCCCAAGCAGCCTCCAAATCCCTTATTAACACATCTATTGTAGAGGCAAACTATAAGGTCCTTCTACGGTGGTACATGGTCCCGACCAGGTTAGCCACTTATGTCCCAGGAGCTTCTCCAAAATGTTTCAGAGGTTTCGGACAAGATGGAACGACTTACCACATATGGTGGCAATGCCCCAAGGTGCGAAGATTTTGGATAAGGGTGTACAACTTTATCTATACCCTAACCCAGGTCAACCTCACCAAATCCCCTAAACACGCCCTGCTGGGGCAAAAAATTGAAGCGACCTCAAACAACGAGAGAAGGCTTCTTACTTTTATATTCACCTCTGCCAGAATAACTATAGCTAGGAATTGGAGGTCAGCTGTCCTCCCATTTGACCAGCTTGAGCATAAGCTCTCATGGCTCATGATGAACGAAAGGCTCTCGGCAACTAGTGCCATTCGAAAAAGTTTGGAGCCCGTGGATCAGATACTTGACGGGAGATCCCCGAACTGCTCCGATCTAAGGATCTTTAGAGTGGCAGGGATCAGAGTTAGGGGTCCTCCCCCCCCCCTCTCTTCTCTCTCTTCTTTCCTCTATTCTTTGTACTCTTCTGGTTTCATAAGGAGTTTGACAAGTACTATCTGAGTTCCAAAACAGAAGTACCCAGTATTTTCATTAGTATAAACAACCGTCAGGCTACTCTGCAAATGCAATAATGTCTGCATAGTTTACTTTTGTTAGTTCCGATGGAGAATATGTTGATAAAAAATTGAAACAAAAGTTATGTTAAAGGGGGATAATTCTCCTCACAATATGTTCATACGCTCTAATTGTATTACCATTATCCTGTGATGTTTTGGAAAAACGCAAGGATGATGTAATAGTTTTTCTACTCTGTACTTGGTATTCTGCTCTTCATTGTTTATAAAATCAATAAAATCAATAAAAACGATTGGAAAAAAAAAAAAAAACACACTGACACTGTCCATCCCCCCCCTTAAAAAAAGAAAGCATTGTAAAAAAGAAAAAAAAAAATAGTAAAATATATAAAAAATTTAAAAAAATACTGACGTGTGCCACTGTCACATGAGATTTAAAAAAAAGTATTGGTAATCAGTATCAGCAAGTACTTGGAAAAAAAAAGTATTGGTACTTGTACTCGGTCTTAAAAAAGTGTCTATCGGGACAACCCTACATAGAACATAATAGAAAATTTATATAGACCTAAAGAGCTTACAGAATATGTATACAAATACAAAGATAGACAATAAGGAGTGTCAATATAGGACAATGAAAATGAAATGAGAAAAGGGCTTAAAACTAAAGGCATCATTTAAACCAGGTGGTTTCAAAGCGGAAAGCTTATGAATCCATTTGGCCTCCTTTTGAAGCAGAATTTTATCATAATCACCACCCCTGTCACCAGGGGGAACATGTTCTAGGGTCGTAAAATGCATCTTAGAGCCATCAAATTGATGATAAAGACCATTGTGTAGCGGCTTATTGGAGTTTCCATCCTTTTCTTCTTAATGAGGGAAACATGGTCACGGATCCGTTTGAAGAAGGGTCTCTTGGTTTTGCCTACATAGAAGGCCTTGCATTCGCATTGCATTAAATATACAATCCCCAGAGATTGACACATCACAGAAAATCGGGGTCTGTGGATACGTCCATTCGGAAGATTCACAGATTGTGAGGAATGGACGTACCTACAGAAATGGCATCTGTGACATGGTCTGGTGCTCTTCGGATCACGGGAAGGTGGAGTTGGAGAGATATGGTGACTGTGCACCAAGCCATCACATAGAGAGCGAGCTCTCTTGCATGTAATTTCCGGATAAGGCTTGATATGTTTGGATATCAAGTCATCACTGGTCAAAAGATACCAGTATTTTTCCAATATTGATCTAGTTTGTTTGTGCTGGCCCGTAAATTTGGTGATTAGACGAACCCCAGGGTTGGATTTTATGGTTTTCGGATCATGTAGGAGAGATTTCCTATCATGTTGTTTGGCACGTGCATATGCCCTCTTCAAGCATTTGTTGCTATAGCCCCGTTCCTGGAAACGGGTCCTAAGCAACATTGCTTGTGTCTCAAAATCAATGTTGTCGCTGCAGTTACGACGTAGTCTCAGATACTGCCCATAAGGCACACTGGTAATCAAAGATTTGGGGTGGGAACTCGCGGCATGCAACAATGAGTTACCGGCCGAGGGCTTCCGGAACAGGGAAGTGCCAAGAGTGCCGTCTTCTTGGACAAAAATGTTTATATCAAGAAAGTTTAATTCTGTCTAATCCATCTCAAAGGTGAATTTAAGGTTAAATGCATTCACCTCGAGACTTTCCAAAAAAGACAGGAGGACATCCTTTGAGCCAGTCCAGATGTAGAAGATATCATCAATGAACCTTCTCCAAACTGGTATGTGTTTGAAATAGGATTGCAAATTGTCACTGAAAAATAGCTCCCGTTCCCATCCCCCCCAGATACAGGTTGGCATAGGAGGGGGCACATTTGGTCCTCATAGCCACCCCCTGTATCTGGAGGTAATGGGACCCCCCAAATAAAAAAATATTTTTGGAAAGAAATAATAAATCCCAAAAGATCCAGGACAAGGGGCTTTGATGCCGTGTATGTTTCCTTTGTCTGCAGGGCTGTTTCTATTTATCCCTGGGAGCGTTTTGCCTTTTTCTTTGACCTTCTGCTTCTTTGGTGAGTGCAGTTTTGTCATTCAAGTCGTGATTATTTTCTTTATTATTATTGTTTTTGACTACATTGTTAATTCAATTATATTATCCAACCTTAAGAAAATTATTCTTTCAATCAATACCATTTTGCATTAAATTTGCTCAATGTATATTTTATGCTTTTTTCAATGTATAACAAACTCGCTATACATCCATGTTTGCTTGACATATGCAAATTTTTATCTTTTAGTATGACCTGCGTTTATTGTCAATTAAAACTCCTGAAGAAGCTCTCATTGAGCGAAACTAGTAGAGTGACTCTTGACGACAGCTCATCATGTTTTGTGACTTCTCTGTCATGTACTTTATGTGGATGGTCTTATCAATACATGCTTGTTTGCTTTTAAAATAATTTAATAAACATTGTTCATTTTTTGTTACATATACCCAGTCTGTTGTGCTCCATTTCTGAACACCGTTTAAAAATCCCTGAGCACCCATGTGCTCATCCTTCCCATTATTCTTTTCTAATTTAAACAGGATGAGGTGTTCTATATCTGTATGAGTTTGGCCTCTGTTGAAAATAACGTATATTATGCTGTTCCTGCCCACAAGCAGATAATGACACTTTTAAAGTGAACTGCTAATCATCCAGGCGTGTATCTACTACTTACAGTTGTACATGCCCCTTGGATAGGCAGAAAATATGCAGCATGTAATCATGACTTGTCTGTACCCATTCCCAAGCCAGTACTCACATACTCACGGCCCACCGTTCTGTCTCCAAGGCCTATCCGACCTGTCAGCACATGGCAATGGCCACCCTTCCTCTTCCTGCATAAAAAAAAAAACAATAGGCTAGACTTTGAGCAAACCTGCGCCCTCTAGTGACTGGGGAAAAACAGCTGCCTGCATGAGCAAGAGTACAAGCATGATAGAACAGCACACTGCTCCCAGTGACCACCGGGAAAACAGGGTAAACAGACAGTCAGATTTCTCTCTTTTAATAGAGAAACTGCAAACAAATGCAGACTCACCATTCCTCGCTGCAGGGTACTGCTGGAATATCACAGCGACCCAATCTTCACCTATCATGGTGGGTTGGTGTCATGCCAGACCTTCAAGGACGGGGTCCCCTCTGAACGTAGAGTCCACTGCCTTGGACCTGTATGGCGCCCTGCCAGAGTAAAACCTATGGTATAGCAATGTGACCAAGGTGCTGGATCCCAGGGCCCAGTTCTCCTAAGAGAAGCGTTACAGGCATAACCTCGTTCTTCGGTACCGAGGCTCGGGTACCATCCACTTTAGCCTTTGTTTTGGCTCTTTGAATGGATCTGATAGCGTGGCTCCCTGACCCTGTTCAGGCCATCTATGGAGCACTTTTCAGCATATCATTAACCGCGACCAACACCTTAGACACTGGCGAAAAAACTGAGGTATGGGAGGGGTTATATAGGGAGGGGACTTCCCGTCTTTACTATGCCAGTGTCCATCACCTGAAGGTGGGCGTATAACCCATTTAGTAATTACTATAGTGCTCTGTGTCCTGTGATGTACGATAAAGAAAACAATTTTTTTAGTCCTATCTTCTGTATCTTATACAATATGTTGTACATTATATAGTCCTGACTTCTCCCCTTTACCCATTGCTATATATAAACATAATATGTATTCTCTTTTGTTACACCCATTTTCTACCAGCTGGACATTTTATATCTGATGTTCTGATTGGAGCACAATAACTTAATGATGATGGTGTTCAGGATCAGTCCAGTCTTCACCTTGGTTGATATCCCCCATCCTCACTCTCTGACCTCTGGTGGGACTCAGACCCGCTGTTATTCATGACTAAATCGTGGACTAAATAAGGAAGTGCAGGACTTCTTGTGTTGGAAAGATGGCAATGAGTGATAGAGGGGGTGGGGACACTCGTCCTATAATCCCCTCATTACTGTCACTTCTATAAAAGACAGTTCTCGTTGTTTCCTCACTCTCTGACTAAGGTCCATGAATAAAGAAATGATCTGGTAGGAGATCAGAGGAGCCATTTACTAGTTACCTTGAGGGGGGAATTGTAAGATCCTCAGAGACAAAGCTGCCTGATGTGGGCGGAGTCCTGGTTTAGGGGAACCAATCAGCTCATATCTAGTAATAATCTTTGTATTTCTATTTTAGTAGATGGACGGGAGATGAGGAAAACCTCAGAGGATTGTCTCACTTTGTCTCCAGACTGTAAAGTAGAAGATGAGGACATCACACAGTATAGTCCAGGAGAAAACCCGGCTACCTCAAATGTCCATCCGGCATCACACAGTGTAGATGGACCATCGTATTCCTCATATCCTGAGGAACCTCAGACTGTGCGGGACGGTGCCGGACCATCGTATTCCTCTTATCCTGAGGAACCTCAGACTGTGCGGGACGGTGCCGGACCATCGTATTCCTCTTATCCTGAGGAACCTCAGACTGTGCGGGATGGTGCCGGACCATCGTATTCCTCTTATCCTGAGGAACCTCAGACTGTGCGGGACGGTGCCGGACCATCGTATTCCTCTTATCCTGAGGAACCTCAGACTGTGCGGGACGGTGCCGGACCATCGTATTCCTCTTATCCTGAGGAACCTCAGACTGTGAGGGACGGTGCCGGACCATCGTATTCCTCTTATCCCGAGGAACCTCAGACTGTGAGGGACGGTGCCGGACCATCGTATTCCTCTTATCCTGAGGAACCTCAGACTGTGCGGGACGGTGCCGGACCATCGTATTCCTCTTATCCTGAGGAACCTCAGACTGTGCGGGACGGTGCCGGACCATTGTATTCCTCTTATCCTGAGGAACCTCAGACTGTGAGGGACGGTGCCGGACCATCGTATTCCTCTTATCCTGAGGAACCTCAGACTGTGCGGGACGGTGCCGGACCATCGTATTCCTCTTATCCTGAGGAACCTCAGACTGTGCAGGACGGTGCCGTCCTTCCAACAGAGAAGAGGTTTTCCTGTACTGAGTGCGGGAAGTGTTTTCATTTTAAATACGATCTTAATGTGCATAAAAGGACTCACACAGGTGAAAAGCCGTATTCCTGTCCTGAGTGTGAAAAATGTTTTTCACAGATGTCCAATCTTTATAAACATCAGCGATCTCACACAGGGGAGAAGCCATATTCCTGTCCTGAGTGCGGGAAATGTTTTTCACAGAAGTCACATCTTTATGGACATGAGAGGTCTCACTCGGGTGAGAAGCCATATCTCTGCCCTGAGTGTGGGAAATGTTTCCATTCTAAATCCAAACTGAATGTGCATAAGAGATCTCACACCGGGGAGAAGCCATATTCCTGTCCTGAGTGTGGGAAATGTTTCTCACAGAATTCCAATCTTTACAAACATCTTAGATTGCATATGGGTCAAAAAATGTATTCTTGTCTAGTGTGCGGGAAATGTTTTTCACAGAAGTTCAATCTTTATACACACCAGAGATCTCACACAGGGGAGAAGCCATATTCCTGTCCTGAGTGCAGAAAATGTTTTTCACAGAAGTCCCATCTTTACAAACATCAGAGATCTCACACGGGAGAGAAGCCATATTCCTGTTCCGAGTGTGGGAAAAGTTTTTCACAGAAGTCACATCTTTACAAACATCAGAGGTCTCACACGGGGGAGAAGCCGTATTCCTGTCCTGAGTGTGGGAAATGTTTTTCACAGAAGTCTGATCTTTACAGACATCAAAGATGCCACACGGGGGAGAAGCCGCATTCCTGTCCTGAGTGTGGGAAATGTTTTTCACAGAAGTCTGATGTTTACAAACATCAGAGATCTCACATGAGGGAGAAGCTACTTTCCTGTCCTGAGTGAGGGAATTGTTCCTCACTGAAGTCCTGTCTTCTTGTACACTGGGGATCACACACAATCATCAAGTTGAATTAGTGCCTGAAGTGTGGGAAATGTCTTGTATATGAATGTTGCTGGACATCACAGCTCTCATGTGGGGGAGAAGCACACCCTGATATACACCTCAGATATACTCCATGGCTGATCTTCATCATGTAAGAAACACTTCATAAGGAGATCAGAGATCACCAAAGACATGGATGAAGTGTTGTACCGTGTTGGCCATTGATAGCAGTAGAAAAATAAAAATGGAGTCATTACCTTTCATTGGCTGAATACATTTTGTGGTGTAAGATTTCATGAAAAGACAGATGTCAATTTTTTTTTTAATTAGTTGAATGAATGTGACCAACATTTGCCCAGCTATGATAAATATTGACCATATTTTATTTGATATAATGATTTCCTTGTTTCCTTCCAGTGGCCATAATGTGGTATTGTGCTATGTTTTTTGACTGATATTCCAGGAAATATTTTTTCATTATGGCCACTAGATGGAGCTGACCATCATAGGAAATCAAAGTGTGAAATAGAATATGGCTAGAATTTGTGACGGCTGGGTGAATAATTGTTACATTCGTCCACCATTTTTTTAAATAAATAGATCACTTAATTTCCTTCATCAGGCATGGCTTCATATTAACACCTTAGATCAGGGGTGCCCAACCAGTTGCCTGCGGAGCCCTCTGATGTGGCCCGTGACCTTCTGCTCTGGGATGGAATAAAATAGAATAGAATACTGTTATTAAAGGTAAGTTTATTACTAAACTCACAGTGTATATACGGGCATATCTGTTCTGCAGTGGTTACTGGTAGGGATGAGCTCGATGTTCGAGTCGAACGCATGTTCGACTCGAACATCGCCTGTTCGTCTGTTTGCCGAATTGCAAACATTATGGGCCGTTCGCGCCAAATTCGTGAGACGCGAACGGCCCACAATGCACTGCGCCATCGCACTGCATTTCCTATTGTTCCTATGTTCTATTCTTTTCTCAGGCATCTGCAGGAGTTAGTGGGTGTTGTGTGCCCCCAGCACAGTATACACCTGTATATATCCGTCATTGCTGTTCTCTAAGCTAGATAGGCAGGCAGGGAAAGAGATACATAGGATGGGACAGTGTGTTCTATGTTCTATTCTTTTCTCCGGCATCTGCAGGAGTTAGTGGGTGTTGTGTGCCTCCAGCACAGTATACACCTGTATATATCCGTCATTGCTGTTCTCTAATACAGGCATCTGCAGGAGTTAGTGGCACAGTATACACCTGTATATACCCGTCATTGCTGTTCTCTAATACAGGCATCTGCAGGAGTTAGTGGCACAGTGTACACCTGTATATACCCATCATTGCTGTTCTCTAATACAGGCATCTGCAGGAGTTAGTGGCACAGTATACACCTGTATATAGCCGTCATTGCTGTTCTCTAATACAGGCATCTGCAGTAGTTAGTGGCACAGTATACACCTGTATATACCCGTCATTGCTGTTCTCTAATACAGGCATCTGCAGTAGTTAGTGGCACAGTATACACCTGTATATACCCGTCATTGCTGTTCTCTAATACAGGCACCTGCAGGAGTTAGTGGCACAGTGTACACCTGTATAGACCCGTCATTGCTGTTCTCTAATACAGGCATCTGCAGTAGTTAGTGGCACAGTATACACCTGTATATAGCCGTCATTGCCGTTTTCTAATACAGGCATCTGCAGGAGTTAGTGGCACAGTATACACCTGTATATATCCGTCATTGCTGTTCTCTAATACAGGCATCTGCAGGAGTTAGTGGCACAGTATACACCTGTAAATAGCCATCATTGCCGTTCTTTAATACAGGCATCTGCGGGAGTTAGTGGCACAGTATGCACCTGTATATATCCGTCATTGTTGTTCTCTAATACAGGCATCTGCAGGAGTTAGTGGCACAGTGTACACCTGTATATACCCGTCATTGCCGTTCTCTAATACAGGCGCCTGCAGGAGTTAGTGGCACAGTGTACACCTGTATATAGCCGTCATTGCTGTTCTCTAATACAGGCATCTGCAGTAGTTAGTGGCACAGTATACACCTGTATATCTGTCATTGCCGTTTTCTAATACAGGCATCTGCGGGAGTTAGTGGCACAGTATACACCTGTAAATAGCCATCATTGCCGTTCTTTAATACAGGCATCTGCGGGAGTTAGTGGCACAGTATACACCTGTATATATCCGTCATTGTTGTTCTCTAATACAGGCACCTGCAGGAGTTAGTGGCACAGTGTACACCTGTATATACCCGTCATTGCTGTTCTCTAATACAGGCATCTGCAGGAGTTAGTGGCACAGTGTACACCTGTATATACCCGTCATTGCCGTTCTCTAAGACAGGCATCTGCAGGAGTTAGTGGCACAGTATACACCTGTATATAGCCGTCATTGCTGTTCTCTAATAAAGGCATCTGCAGGAGTTAGTGGCACAGTATACACCTGTATATAGCCGTCATTGCTGTTCTCTAATACAGGCATCTGCAGGAGTTAGTGGCACAGTGTACACCTGTATATAGCAGTCATTGCTGTTCTCTAATACAGACATCTGCAGGAGTTAGTGGCACAGTATACACCTGTGTATACCCGTCATTGCTGTTTAGGGATGAGCTCCGCGTTCGACTCGAACATCGTGTGTTCGATCGTTCGACGAAGATCGAACTTTTTGGGTCGTTCGCGACAAATTCGAGTGACGCGAGGGGCCCAAAATCCCGGCGCTGTGATTGGCCAAGCATGCACTGCGACCCCCCATGCTTGGCCAATCACAGCGCCAGCAGCGAGGAGAGCCATAATTGGCCACAGGCAGGATGCCTGTGGCCAATTATAGCTTGAGGAGTTTTGTACATGCCCCACACTATAAAAGGCCACCAGCGCGGCGGCCTTGTGTAGTGTGTTCTGGCGTGCAGGGAAAGAGTTACATAGGCAGGGACAGTGTTAGTGAAATTGTGTGTAGGGAGAGAGAAGGATAGGTCAGGGACAGTGTCAGTGTGATATTATGCTAAACCTTGTGTGCAGGGAGAGAGAAGGATAGGCAGGGACAGTGTCAGTGATATTCTGCTAAACCTTGTGTGTAGGGAGAGAGAAGGATAGGTAGGGACAGTGTCAGTGATATTCTGCTAAACCTTGTGTGTAGGGAGAGAGAAGGATAGGTAGGGACAGTGTCAGTGATATTCTGCTAAACCTTGTGTGTAGGGAGAGAGAAGGATAGGTAGGGACAGTGTCAGTGATATTCTGCTAAACCTTGTGTGTAGGGAGAGAGGATAGGTAGGTTTAGTGTCAGTGCTATTCTGCTAAACCTTGTGTGTAGGGAGAGAGAAGGATAGGTAGGGACAGTGTCAGTGAATTCTGCTAAACCTTGTGTGTAGGGAGAGAGAAGGATAGGCAGGGACAGTGTCAGTGTGATATTATGCTAAACCTTGTGTGCAGGGAGAGAGAAGGATAGGCAGGGACAGTGTCAGTGATATTCTGCTAAACCTTGTGTGTAGGGAGAGAGAAGGATAGGTAGGGACAGTGTCAGTGATATTCTGCTAAACCTTGTGTGTAGGGAGAGAGAAGGATAGGTAGGTTTAGTGTCAGTGATATTCTGCTAAACCTTGTGTGTAGGGAGAGAGAAGGATAGGTAGGGACAGTGTCAGTGATATTCTGCTAAACCTTGTGTGTAGGGAGAGAGAAGGATAGGTAGGGACAGTGTCAGTGATATTCTGCTAAACCTTGTGTGTAGGGAGAGAGAAGGATAGGTAGGGACAGTGTCAGTGATATTCTGCTAAACCTTGTGTGTAGGGAGAGAGGATAGGTAGGTTTAGTGTCAGTGCTATTCTGCTAAACCTTGTGTGTAGGGAGAGAGAAGGATAGGTAGGGACAGTGTCAGTGAATTCTGCTAAACCTTGTGTGTAGGGAGAGAGAAGGATAGGCAGGGACAGTATCAGTGATATTTTTGCTAAGCCTCCTGCACAGTATACACCTGAAGCTAGCCCTTATTGCTGTGTTTTCCGTGTGTGTCACACTAACAGGCATCTGCAGCACTTAGAGCAGGTGTATTGTGCTTCTTGCAAAATATACACCTGAAGCTAGCCCTTATTGCTCGTAGTTTTTTTTCTTTTGTGTTACACTAACAGGCATCTGCAGCACTTACAGCAGGCGTATTGTGCTTTTTGCAAAATATACACCTAAAGCTAGGCCTTATTGCTAAGCTACACTTAATAAAACAAAAATCTCCTGCGCTCTCGGTGTATCCTCAAAACATAGGTGGCGTGGTTCTGTCTAGAGGCAAAGTCTATAGTCTTGCAGCCCTCCTCAGAACAATGGGTGTTCATATGGCTAGAAAAAGAAAGAAAACAGGAGGGCGCACGACCTAGTGTATTACCACTTACAGGTTTAATAAAATGTAAATAAAAAGCAATAGTCCTACTTACAGACAAAGCTTAAATACAAGCTTATCGGACAGGATGGCTGGAAATCTTGGCATTCACCGACCCTCCCTGTTGTCAAGTCCTGTCGGTGAATGCCAAGATTTCCAGCCATCTTGTCCGATAAGCTTGTATTTAAGCTTTGTCTGTGAGTAGGACTATTGCTTTTTATTTACGTTTTCTTTTTTTAAGCTACACTTAAACAATGTACCTGTTCAAAATCCCCAAATTTTCAAAAAACATTTGGGACGGAAAGTGAGGTGAAATGTTCTGAACAGGTGCACAGACAGCAAAACAAATGTTACAGGGGTAATAACCCTTCGCCTGTATACTGCTGTTCAGAGTATATAAGGCCTGGGGGCCCCACGCCTTTCCTTTTTTTAATTTGGGTGCGGGATTCCCCTTAATATCCATACAAGACCCAAAGGGGCTGGTAATGGGCAGGGGGGGGGGGGTACCCATGCCATTTTTCTCAATGATTTTCATCCATATTGCCAGGACCAGACTTTACATTAAAGCCGAAAGCAGTTTTAAATGACTTTTTTTCCTTTAGAAATGTCATTTTGTGCAGGGACAGTTCTAAACACGGGAAACACGTGCCACTTCACAGACATACTTTGGACACCCCCCAGGTACGATATTTAAAGGAATATTTGACTTTTTTTTTCACTTTATGCATCATTTATGCAAATGACTGCTCCCGAAAAACTGCCGTTTTTAAAACTTAGTTTTGCATTGATACATGTCCCCTGGTGCAGAACCCGGGTTCCCAAACCCTTTTTAGGACAATAACATGCATATTAGTCATTATAATTAGCACTTTAGATTTCGAACATTCGCATCCATTGTATTTAATAGGGTTCTAACGTTCGTGCGAACTTTCGGTCCGTTCGCGGGTTCTGGTGCGAACCGAACCCGGGAGTGTTCGGCTCATCCCTATTGCTGTTCTCTAATAAAGGCATCTGCTGGAGTTAGTGGGTGTTGTGTGCCTCCAGCACAATATACACTACCCAATTGCTGGTTTTCCCATCTCCCTGCAGGCCATTACTATGTCTGGAAGGCCAACAAAGAGAGGCAGACAGTCACAAGCCAATAAAAGTGGGCAAGCAGGCTCTGTGTCTGGGGGCAACAGTGCTGGTCGTGGACGCGGTGCATTGTCATCAGCACGTGGCCATGGGACACGCTTGTCCTTATTTTCAGCAGCTGGACGTGTTGAGCCGCATCATGCCGAAGACTTGTTAGAGTGGATGACCAAGCCCTCCTCATCCTCTCTCACCCAGGGTACTGGCAAAGCAGCTGCCAAAGCGTCCTCTTCCCTCGTATCAATGTCATCATCAGTCACTCCTTCCCTAGACCCACCATGTCCTCCTGAGGAGTCCCCCAAACTGTTTGAGCACACTGTTGGGTACATGCTCCAGGAGGATGCCCAGCGTTTCGAAGGGTCTGATGATGATACCCAGCTAGAGGAAGTCAGTAGCGTGAGCGCAGATAGAGGGGATACTCAAGAAGGACAGCAATCTGGCAGTCATGTTCCAGCAGCTGCAGCATACTGCCAGATTGGCTCCAGTGATGAGGAGGGAGGGGATGATGAGGTCACTGACTCCACGTAGGTGCCTGATAGGAGGAGGAGGAGGAGGCACATCTCCAACGAGGCAGGATGCCCTCCGGGGGGCCAGCGTAAGGGCAGCACACCGACTGAATCACACCGCAGAGCTATGCCTGTGCAGGGCGCTGCGTCTGCCCGTTATTCCAAAAGTTCTTTTTTTTTTTTTTTTTATTTATGTTTATTGATTTTTCCATTGAACAGAGAAAAATTACAGAGCATATCAACATACACGCTTACACATTATTTTCTTGTATTCAGTAGCAATATACCAGTATTACACCGTGAAGCGGGAGCATAAACAATATAGTCTCGAAATAACATTCAAGCCTAATAAGGCCTACAGCTTATGGCCACATAGGTGTCCCAGTTCCTCAACGGAGAAGAAAAAAAAAAAGAAACACAAAACCCTAATACCAAAGGTGTATCGAGAGTATTTAACTGTGATTTTCACAGGACTCATTCGGTTATCCTTATTCAGTAATACTTAAGTGCTTGCATTCACTCACACAACACTCATACCCATTCACCCAGCACTTCCACCCATTTCCCCAGCCGAAACTACAGCTGGGGGGGCACTCCTCCTACTCCCCCCCCACATTTATGTGGGGTATGTTTCATGTCCCCAGCTTCTTTATTTAGGATAGGAGGTAGTTCTTCCCCCCCCCATCAAACAGGAGGGGCTGAATCAGGGCCCACTACTGCTGAGACAGAGGGGTATCCTTCCAAAAGGAGCTGTCTATATCCAGCCAAGGTTGTCAGATCTTGTAGAATTTCTGTATACAGGCCCTTCCTTTATAGATTAGTTTAAAGGTTGGTACGACTTTGTTTATCATGCGGTACAGCAGTTGGATGTTGGGAGCAGATTCACACTTCCAATGTAGTAATATCAGTTTTCTGGCATAAAAGAGTATCAAGCGGACTAGGGTCCGTTCGTGGGTTCTGGGTATGTGGTCATTAAGGATGCTCAGGAGCCCCACTTCAACAGTGTGGGGGGTCACTAGGCATAGATTGTTTTCAAAAAAAGAGAATAGGGCCACCCAGAACCCCAAGAGGGCCGGGCAGGACCAAAACATGTGTACATAGCCAGCATTGGTGCACTTACATCTAGGGCAGAGGGCCCCTGAAACATAACCCATGCGAGCCAGACGGGCCGGCGTGTAATGCAGTTGATGAATAAATTTGAACTGTATATATTGGTCGTTAGACCCAACAATATCCAAGAAACAGGCCCCAGAGGCCTCCTCCCACCCCTCCTCTGAAAGCCCAGGGATGTCGACCATCCACTTCCGCTGTGCAGCACGGAAGAGAGAACTCCCACCCGTCTGCAGTCGGGAGTAAATGGTCGTGGCTAATTTCGTAATGCCAGAACACGACATCAATGCCTCAAGCGGGGATTCAGCGAGCTCAAGAGTCAGGCCATGAAACTGCGCACGGACAGCGTGTCGTATGAGAAGATATTTAAAATAGAATTTATTTGATAATCCACTTGTAGCTTTTAGGACTTCAAAAGAGATAAATTCACCATTGAGAAAAATGTGGGCAGCGTGGGTAATGCCCAGCCGTGTCCACCACAATGCATCGGGGTGACCCATGAGCTCCAGAAGATTGGGGTTATGCCATAGGGGGGTTTTCGGTGAGACCCCCCAATTCTGAAATCGTCTTATTCCCTTCATGCCAGGCCAACCAACTCACTTCTATCGGGGAGCCGCGGGAGCATCGTTTTGGTAAAGATCTATGCATAATATCTACCAATGGGGTCTCTAGGCCAGCAAGTGCCTGCAGTAGATAGGTAGAGCAGGATGCGGAGGCCCCCTGGAACCATTCATAGACATAGGTTAATTGGGCTGCTATAAAATAGTGTCGCAAGTTGGGGCAGGCCAGTCCCCCATCACCCTTAGAGGCCTGGAGGGAAGCCTTCGCTATTCTGGGATTGGTCCCCTGCCATAGGAAGGAGGATAATAACGAGTCTATTCTTTTGAAGAGCTTTTTGTAGAGAAAAATAGGGGATGCCCTAAAGGCATATAAAAATTTAGGTAGGTATATCATTTTAAATATGTTCACCCGCCCTATCAAATTCAAAGGTAATGAGGCCCAAGTTTGCAACCTGGTCTCCATGTGTGGGGCAATGTTAAGAGATTCAAAGAGGGCCAGGTCTGCATTAATGTGAATGCCCAAATATTTAAATGTGGATCTGACTGACAGGTTAGAGTGAGATAAGTAAGTATAGTCCTGTTTGGGGCCTATGGGAAAAGCAACAGACTTGTCCCAGCCCACCTTTAGTCCCGAGACCCTCCCGAACTCCTCCACCACTTCCATTAAAGATTTAAAGGACTGTTCTGTGCCATCAAGGTATATTAATGCGTCATCAGCATATAATGAGATCTTCTCTGTAAGATTACCATAACATATGCCACCCACCGACGCCGTCTGTCGCAGAGCCAAAGGCTCTATGGCAAGTGCGAACAGGAGTGGCGAGAGCGGGCAGCCCTGCCGTGTTCCCCTGTGTAAAGAAAAGACATCCGATACATCCTTGTTAGTACATATTCTTGCCCTGGGATTGATATATAGCAGGCGAACCCATTTTATAAATTGGTGACTAAAACCCATTCGGTGCATGACTTCCCACAAAAAGGTCCATTTCACAGTATCAAAGGCCTTCATTACATCCAGTGACAACACCAGGCCACTTTTATGCTCAGTGTCAGCTCTATGGATATGTATGAACAATCGTCTAATGTTGTCATATGTACTCTTTCCAGGCATGAATCCAGTTTGGTCCCTATGGATAAGGTGTAGGATAATCTTTTGTAGTCTCACTGCCAGTACCTTGGCCAGTATCTTAACATCGCTATTGAGTAAGGAGATTGGACGGTATGAGCCGCATAGCGTTGGATCTTTATCAGGCTTGGGGATCACCACAATCAGGGCCTCACACATGGAGGAGGGGAGAACACCCTCCTCCATTGCCTGCCCAAACTGAGAGTGCAACCTCTGTGCCAAGTCCCCAGCATAGTGTTTGTACCATTCAGCGGGCAAACCGTCCAATCCAGGAGTTTTGTTCGGGGGGAGTGAGTATATGGCAGTGGTAATTTCTTCTACCGTCAAAGGTTCATTTAAGATGGATCTGTGTGAGTCCTCCAGTACAGGGAACCGGAGAGACTCGAAGAAACCCATAGTTTCCCATTCAGGTGGAGAGGGCTGGGACGAATATAGGTCCTCATAGAAGGATTTAAAAGTTAGATTAATGGTCCTAGGGTCTGAAGCGATGGAGCCATCCGGCACCTGGATTTGCGGAATAGTCCTATCCACACAGTCCATGCGGGAGAGATATGCCAACATCTTGCCATTTTTCCCACTGTGTTCAAGCAGCCTGGCCGTCAGATATCTCTGTTGTTTCTGCGTTACATCCACCCTGTGGAGGTCCAGGGCCCTATGCGCCCCCACCAGGACCCCGTGGGAGTCCGGGGTGGGGGACGCAGAATACTGGGCCCTCGCAATCTCCAAGGAGGACTCTAGGGCTAAAAGAGTGGCCTGGAGGTTTTTTTTATGTCTGGTAGTGTTAGAGATGTATGAACCCCGCACAGTCGCCTTAAAGGCGTCCCATGTGGGGCCAGGGGAGGCAGTTCCTTCATTATCCGCCCAAAAGTGGGACATGTCCTGTCCCACCGGGTCCTGTATTTCGGGGGTGGAGATCCAGCAAGGGCTGAGCCTCCACTGCCGAAAAGAGGGTCGGTGACCCATCACCAACTCTATCTTAAGGGCCGAATGGTCTGAGATTGTCTGCGAGATGTATGCGACCGACTTAACATAAGGGACCATATCAGAGGTTCCCAGGGCATAATCCAGCCTGGAAAGAGTACCATATGTTCTGGATTGACAGGAGTATTCTTTTATCAGTGGATGGCCACGCCGCCAAAGGTCGACGTAACCAAAGGAGGCACACCAGTGGCTAAATAGCTTGGATTCATATTGGAGGGGCCTCAACCTGTCCAGACCTGGGTCCAGGACAGAATTGAAATCCCCCAGCACAAGGGTAGGCAGACCCGGCAATTTAGAAAACTGTAAACTTAAGTCAGTGAAGATTGCAGCCGTGACAGGGGGGGGGGGGGCATACACCACCACCAAGAGCAATGGGGTGGCGTGGATTTTACACAGTAAAAAAACGTACCGACCCATTGGGTCAATAACTACCTGGTCACAGGAGAAAGGGAGTCCCTTCCTTATGAGGACAGAGACTCCCCTAGCATAATTTGAGTACGTGGAATGATACCCCTGTGACACCCAGTGTTTTTTCAAAGCAAGTATTTTGGAGCCTAGGAGATGTGTCTCCTGTAGGCATAGTATCTGTGGCCTATGTGGCTTGAGAAATTCAAATAAGGATGCTCTTTTAAATTTAGAATTTAACCCCCGGACATTCCAGGAGATGCATGTGATTATAGACATGGTGGGGGGTTAAAAAGGGGCCCATATATGGTAATACAAATCAGACACTTGTCACCGGCGCGGCTGCAATCCAACACTGGGGGGGAGCAGGAGAAAAGGAGTACCCATGAACACATCCACACAACCACCATCCATGCAAACACACAAACCATTACACATACATTACCAGTTGAAATCCACATTGATTTTGTTACTACCCCTGCCGTACCCCAAGAACAAGGGGCCGGCTTTGTCCCAAAACTGCTAGTAGACACTAGGAACATGGCCAATACAGGCAAGTCAGCGAACTATTTTGATCAGTCAATGATCAGAGAACAAAAAAAAAAAAACAAAGAAAACCAAAGGGGAAAGAAAAAGGAAAACAACTGCAGCATCCCAATCTTCCCCTTAAAGATCCATAGCCTCTTGTCGAGCTGTAGAATAAGGTACCTGCCATAGGCACAAAGAGCCCCCGATTGGGGCGAGAAAAAGAAAATGAAGTGGCTTTGTAGCCAGTGCGGGGGGGATACCCCGATCAGGTTGCAGGTGGTCGGTCAGATGCGCGGCCGGGTTTGGACAGGGATTCATACCAGGAAAGCGCAGTAGCAGGGTTCTGAAAAAAGTGCACTTGGTCCTGGTGGACGACTCTCAGCGTCGCGGGAAATTGCATGGAGTATTGTATGGTCTGTTCTCTCAACTTCTGTTTAACATGTTGATACTTGGCTCTCGCAGCACGAACTGCTGGGGAGTAATCTGGGTAGAGGGAGACCGATGCGTTGTTGATTTTCAGGCTTCCCTTTATGCGGGCAGCCCTCAGGATAGCGTCCCTGTCCCTATAATTTAGGAGACGGATAACCATGGTGCGAGGGGGGTTTCCAGCAGGGAGCGGTCTCCCAGGGACTCTGTGGGCCCATTCGATCACAAAACATGGGGACAGGCAGTCTTTGCCAAATTCCTGGGTAAACCAGCATTCAAGGAAGGATACCGGGTCTGCACCCTCGACCCGTTCTGGGAGGCCCACCAGGCGCAGGTTATTCCTACGTAAACGATTTTCCAAATCGTCGATCTTATCTGCCAACGATTGAATTCTGTTGCCATGGGTTTTCAGCACAGGCAGGGCCGGGCCTACAGTGTCTTCCAGGTCACTAATGCGGCGTTCTGTCTCAGCGACCCGGTCCCTGACCTTATGCATGTCCTGGCGCATTATAGTAATGTCCAGCTTTAGTTCCTCCACCTTCCCCATAATATCAGAATGATTTACCTTCAGGATTTTGAGAACATCCAGCAAGGTGGGCTCCGGTTCCGGCCCCTCCTCGAGACCGTCATCACTCGGAGCGGGGTGGGCCAGGGGTATTGAAGGGGCTGAAGCCCCAGGGGATGGTGGTAGTGAGGGGTCCAGATCGTCACCGAAGAGTTCCGGTGTAGATGAGAGAGGCACATGTAGCATGGTGGAGCGGCGGCCATCTTGGGAGGACCGAGTGGTAATATTCATCCTGACCGGGGGCTGTTTTCTCCCTTTTCTTCCTCCCATCCACCAAAATTCTTCCGTGGATGAGTAGCAGGGTCCCTCTTGGGTGTCTGGAGAAAGTTTTGGGCCGATTGGTTTGGCAGGTTAGCAGGATTGCAAAGGATTGTGCAGAGGGATCTTGGAGCTGCAGAGAGGAACGTCTGCTCACATGCTGCGTCAGGCCACGCCCCCCTTCCAAAAGTTCTTTGGTGTGGGCCTTTTTTGACATCAGTGCATCAGATCGCACCGCTGCTATTTGCAACATATGTCTCAAGCGTATCTCGCGTGGCCAAAACATCAGCCGCTTGGGCACCACTTGCTTGACCAGACATATGTTGACCTGCCATGCAGCTCGTTGACAAGCGTACCTTAAAGACCCACACCAAAGAACAAAGCGGACCTCTCCTTGCTCCTCATCAGCTGGGATCTCCAACCCCACTATACCTTCAGTCCTCTCTGAAACCTGCACTGAGAGGAATGAAGGTGTAGAATTAGGTGTGTCACAGCCAAGTACTTGCGGGCACTCTGCTAGCAGTACACCGACGTCCGATTGTAGCAGGCAAATTTCCCTGCCCCCCACTGGTGGACCATCGAAAGAAGTTCACTCCCAGCCATCCACATGCCCAGCGGTTGAATGTTAGCTTGGCTAAATTGCTAGCAATTCAACTGCTGCCTTTTCAGTTGGTAGATTCGGCCCCCTTCCGTGAGTTTATGCAATGTGCGGTTCCTCAGTGGCAGGTTCCCAAACGCCACTTTTTTTCACGGAAGGCGATTCCGGCTCTCTACCGGCATGTGGAAGGCAATGTCCATGCCTCGCTGGACAGGGCGGTCAGCGGTAAGGTGCATATTACCGCTGACTCATGGTCCAGCAGGCATGGACAGGGACGTAACCTTTCTTTCACGGCCCATTGGGTCACTCTTTTGGCAGCTGGGAAGGATGCAGGACAAGGCGCAGTAGTGTTGGAGGTTGTTCCGCCACCACGCCTCCAAAATGCTACTACTGGTTGTGACACACCTCTATCCTCCACCCCCTCCTCTTCTTCTTCCTCCATGGCCTCTTCCTGTGCTTTGTCTCTGGAACCAGCGGTGCTCCGTAGGCGTTCAAGGGCCTACGCAAATACGCAGGCAAAAAGATGCCATGCCGTGCTTGCGCTGGTGTGTTTGGGGGACAGGAGCCACACTGGGGCAGAGGTTCTGTCTGCTCTGCAGGGGCAGGCTGAGAGGTGGTGAATAACAGCGGGGCTGAGCCCCACCAGAGGTCAGAGAGTGAGGATGGAGGGAGAACAACCAAGATGAAGACTGGACTGATCCTAAAGACCACCATCATTGGGATATTGACTCCTTCCTCATTATCACTTTCTGTTTAAGGTTCCAAAGCTTGAGGATGTTATCACATTATTATCAACATGTAAAAGTCTGTGCTCCAATCAAATCATCAGATATAAAATGTCCAGCTGGTATGAAATGGGTGTAACAAAAGAGAATACATATTATGTTTATATATAGCAGTGGGTAGAGGGAAGAGAGCAGAAGTCAGGAGTATGTAATCTACAACATAGAGTATATAGTGCAAGGGTCAGGAGTATGTAATGTACACCATAGAGTTTATATGTAATGTACAACATAAAGTATATAGTGCAGGGGTGAGGGGTCTTTAATGTACAACATAGAGTATATAGTGCAGGGATCAGGAGTATGTATTTGTACACCATAGAGTATATAGTGCAGGGGCAAGGAATATGTAATATACACCAGGGCTCAAAATTTCAAGTCCTAAACTACTAGCCAGGCCTCAAGGGTTACTCACCACCAGTTGCCCCACCCAATCCCTACCATGCCCCACCCTAATCACGCCCTCATTTTCTCATGAAATGACACTTAAATGTTTTATGCAGAATTAAGTTACAGAAATAAATATTAACAACAACTTTATCAGTTCCCCTCAGCACAGCCTCACCATTGCCCATCAATGCAGGCTCACCTGTGCCCATCAATGCAGCGTGACCTGTGCCCATCATTGCAGCCTCACCGTGCCCACCATTGCAGCCTCACCGTGCCCCTATTGCAGCCTCACTGTGCCCTTCATTGCAGCCTCACTGTGCCCCAAATTGCAGCCTCACTGTGCCCCAAATTGCAGCCTCACTGTGCCCCAAATTGCAGCCTCACTGTGCCCCAAATTACAGCCTCACTGTGCCCCAAATTGCAGCCTCACTGTGCCCACATTGCAGCCTCACTGTGCCCCAAATTGCAGCCTCACCATGCCCCATTGCAGCCTCACTGTGCCCCAAATTTCAGCCTTACTGTGTCCCCATTGCAGCCTCACTGTGCACCAAATTGCAGCCTCACTGTGCCCCACATTGTAGCCTCACTGTTCCCCCAAATTGCAGCCTCACTGTGCCCCAAATTGCAGCCTCACTGTGCCCCCGTTGCACCCTCACTGTGCCCCAAATTGCAGCCTCACAGCCCCAAATTGCAGCCTCACTGTGCCACAAATTGCAGCCTCACTGTGCCCCACAATGCAGCCTCACTGTTCCCCCAAATTTCAGCCTCACTGTGCCCCCATTTCAGCCTCACTATGCCCCAAATTGCAGCCTCACTGTGCCCCACATTGCAGCCTCACTGTTCCCCCAAATTGCAGCCTCACTGTGCCCCATTTCACCCTCACTGTGCCCCAAATTGCAGCCTCACTGTGCCCCAAATTGCAGCCTCACTGTTATACCTGAAGGGTTCCACATGTACTGTCACTTTAAGGCTGTCTCCACCCAGGAGTGATGACAAGGGTCAAAGGGTATAGCAGCCATCTTAGTGCACATGTAAGGAAGCATAATGAGATGTACTGTCCTGAGATGCATGTTGCAGTGTACAGCCGGTACTAAATAAACAGCCATTGTTCCAGACCAGAGTCTTGTGTCTCTCACATCTCAGAGGATATAACAGTGGCGATGAAAATGGGATTTACAAAGTGTCTATCAGTCTGAGAGAGAGACAAAGGCATTGTGGATTGTCACCTGAATAAAAGCAATCACAGATCCCAGCAGGAAAATGTAATTGATCGGGACATTAAGTGAGTTTGATGGGAAACAGACATCCTGGAGTTCCTGGGTTGAGAGACTGGAGCAATATTTCAGTGCAAATGCCATCTCAGGTGAAAGGCAAGTGAAGCCCTGTACACACGATCGGATAACCTATGGATTTTCGTCCGATGGATTTGACCATCGGAAATCCGATGAAACTGTTTTTCATCAGTCTTGGCCACACACTATCAGTTTAAAAACCGACGGCAACAAAACGACGGCACGTACAAAACGTACAACGCGCTATAAAAGGGCCGAACAAATCTAATGGCGCCACCCCTTGGGCTGCTTTTGCTGATTTCATGTTACCGCGTGTTAGTAAAAGTTTGGTGAGAGCCGATTCGCGCTTTTCAGTCTCCGTGCTTTGCAGATCGTTTCCTGTTGTTCAGTTTGTGCTTGTGGGTTTGTATTTGTGATTCAGTGCGTGCAGTCAGGTCGTTACTGCCTTGCAGTGCCGACTTGGCCGTTCGTTTACTGTTTTTCAGATCGTTCTTTTCAGGCCTTGCTGTTCAACGGTGCGTTCTGTTTGAGTGCGTTCTGACCAGCCGACCGGTTTAAAACCATGTTTGAAGTGCGTTCTCGTTCTCGAGCTCGTGCTGGCTTTGGGCTTGGTGTTGCAGTTAACACTGTAACCCGAGTTCAGTCTATGAACAGGGTGAGGAGGAGTTCATGGACTAAGAATTGGTTGCTCCAGCGGGACCAATTCTCTCATATGCCTCTGCTGTGGGAAATCCATGAGAATAACCCTGATGATTTCAGGAATTATCTCAGGATGACGGACCCCGTATTTCACCGTCTGTTGGATTTGCTGTCCCCTATATCATGAGGCAGGACACTGTGATGCGCCAGGCCATCACTGCCGAGCAGAGGCTTATTGCCACGTTGAGATACCTGGAGACTGGGAGAAGCTTGCAGGGCCTCAAGTTCTCAACAGGCATCTCCCCCCAGGCTCTCGGGATCATTATCCCTGAGACGTGTTCGGCCATCATTCAGGTCCTGCAGAAGGACTATATGAAGGTAATTATGATCCTTTAACCTCACATTATCTTTTTTTATTCTCTTTTTTTAAATTTTTTTTTCCTCCTAACACAAATATGCCTGTTTGTAATATCCTGGTAATGTCCCCATTTTCCACATGCCTTTTTTTACCTGTAAATCCCGTTTTGGGCCCTACATGCCTATTTCCCTTCACTAACCTCTCCAGCATGCTATCGTGGGCGCAAACCCAGCTAGCCTTCTATTTTCCTTTTCATTTTTGGGGGGTCATTGCCCTCGTAGTTTGACAACCTTTCCCCCCCCCTAAAGATGTTAAAAATTTGTAGTTCTCAATCAAGCTCAGCAAAGTGATAGAGCCTTTTTTGGGATCCCCCACAATCACCTTAGCCCCCCCCTTAGATTATTTTAGAATGTCCACTCAGTGGGGGTGAGGCATCTGCTAAGTGGGCCTTTGTTTTATTGTTCGGAAAAACTCCCTTAAATAATAATGTTACTCAACAATGTTTTTTGGGGTGTAATCTGCTTGCACTGTAACCATAAACCGTACTAATGTCTTCTTTTTGTTTGACTCCACAGTTCCCTAGCACACCACAGGAATGGCTGACTGTGGCCTCCCAATTTGCCCAGCGGTGGGATTTCCCCAACTGTGGAGGGGCAATTGATGGGAAGCACGTCCACATAGTGCCACCACCCCGTTCGGGGTCATACTATTTCAACTATAAAGGTTTTAATAGCATAGTGTTAATGGCGGTGGTGTCGGCACGGTACGAGTTCCTGTATGTGGACGTGGGGAAGAACGGCCGGATGTCCGATGGCGGATCATTCGCGGAGATGGAGTTCGCTCACCATCTGCAGGCTGGGGGTCTTGCACTGCCTCCAGATGCAGAGAACGTTGAAGGGCTCCCGTTCGTTTTCATTGCGGATGAGGCTTTTGGACTAGGACCACACCTGATGCGGCCGTTTCCCCAACGCACCCTCACCCCGGAGAGGAGGGTTTTTAATTACCGGCTGGCCAGAGCCCGGAGAGTTGTGGAGAATGCCTTCGGGATAATGGCCAGCCGGTTCCGCCTGTTCCAGACAGCGATACATTTGGCGGATTATAAACTGAACCACATCGTCTACTGCTGCTGCATATTGCACAATTTTCTACGCAAATTTGAAAACAATTATGTATCATCGTTTGGGCCTGAGGCCGGTCCATCTGAACTGATTAATCTGACCGGCCTCAGCACTGCCCGTACTGGCTTGGCCCCCCAAAGTGCTCGTTAAGTAGGCCAGAAATACGTAGAGTACTTCACGGGTAGGGGGCCATCGCAATGCCAGACCACATCTGACCAAGTATTAAACCTTTTAAAAATAAAAAAAAACATGGAATTCCTACAAACTTGTGTTGTCATTCTTGTATTTTGGGTTTATGTGTCTCCCAGGTTCTAGTAGTGCCAAGTGTAATTGTCCTTAGTAAATAGCCTCAAAACTCAGAGCGAAAAACACGGTTTTTGCATCTTCAGAACTGCTCTTGAGCATAGAAAGAACAAGGCACACCTTTTTTAGACTTCCCAAATGTTTTTATTGTTTGCACCGCATTTTTTTTTGGTTTTTAGAAATACTAGACTTTTTTTTTATGTGCGGCTTTTTTTGCAGAAACATGCATGGGTCGTAAGCCATTTTTTTTAGTCTGAAAAAGTAATAAAATAACACTGTGAAAAATACCAACTGGAGATGGGGTGATGGTACCCCTGATCCATCCCAAATGGTAACAAACACACTTTCTTTTGGGGCTCAAATGGGTATCTTCAACAAGATCCCATGGCTAGGGTAAACATGTGCTATCTGCCATCATGGGGGATCAATGGTCGTGCTTTGGGGATGTAAACCCTTCCTCTCCCCTACTTGAGGAGGGAGGAAGAGGTTGCACCCCCAAAACAGGGACATAGATATCCTGTGACGGCAGATAGCACATGTTGAGTCTTCAGTGTGTGCATCTTCACATTTGGGATGTTGGAAATCCCTGAGATAATTTCAGACGCATAACAAAAAACACAAAAAGGGGGGGGGGGTTCACACTATTCTCCCCAAAATATCTATCATGTTTTTATATTTTTGCTCAATCACAATCATTCTCTTTCTCATAATGTCCATTTCGCTACTGCATTCCATGATTTCCTGAATGATTATTTTGGCGCTGGTACTCGAGAATGCAGGATTTGGACTTCCTGACACACCCCCACGTTCAGTCCCTAAAACAAAAAAAAAAGGTTTTACACTAGGCAGTCCTACATCTGTACTTACCTTGAAGTTGTGGTGACAGACACTGACCTGTTGTGCTGATAAGCTCCACCTCTCCTTCCTCCACCTCCCCTTCCTCCACCTCCGCTTCCTCCACCTCCGCTTCCTCCACCTCCGCTTCCTGAACCTGCTGATCTTGGTCTGCTTTGGGAGCTTCGGGCATTTTCTGTGGTGTTGGGTTCCTTGTCTCATGAGCATGGTGTCCTCCCACTCTCCTCTCCCCTATGGGAATTTACAACAAAATGTATACTTTAGCACACAGACTTTTTTAAGGCCTGAAAAGGGATCCTCAATGTTTTGAAGTGGGGTACAATTGATATTTGGCCCTGAGTTCCAACATGAACATATGCGATCTTGCAAACTCAACAAAGCAACATGTTATTTTTGAGGACATTCACAAATACACTTGGATAACCACCCAGGTATCCACTGGACCACCTGTGTGTGACACCGTTAAGAAATTTGGTCATGTGGCCCAGAGTATAGTATCTTGCTGAAGAACAAAAAAGAGTACACAACTGCTGAAGTGTCATCTCCTTTACCCAGAATACAGTTTCTTCTTTCAGTCACATTCTAAATTTCCTTACAACACATCATCTAGCCAACAATGTGTAGATAAACATTGTTGAAGTAAAATGAGGCATGCCCACATGTAGTTTACGTGGATATGTGCCAAACATGTTTGGGGGAAGAGCAGCAAGTTATTGGTTAAAACATTGGGCAAATAAGTGGACTCTCCACTTAACCTAAAAGATGAGATTTCAAAATGTGAACCCAGTCAAGCCAAGCACATGGTGCAAAACATGGAAGAATACATATTACAATGTGAAAGAACACAGTAAAATATACTTACTTTTTTCTATGCTTTTTATAAGCTTCCTATACTGCTCCGCCTCCCTGATCTTCAGGTCTGACCACCTTTTTTTCCCACCTTTTACGGAGTTGTTCCTTGGATCCCCTGACCCCATATTTTTTATAAAGAGTCTTCGCCACTTTATCCATAATTTGTGACTTCCGGAGATTAGGGGTGTCGTATGGGCCATGCTTGCCGTCGTAATCCTTCCTCCGCAGAATGTCCACCATCTCCGCCATCTCAGAAAAAGACATATTAGTCGCCTTGTATCTTTTTTTACAGGATCGGGACGTTTCCGCCTCCAGGCTTTCCTCGACGGTAATTTCAAGTAAAGAAGCCACCTGTGTCTGCGACATGTCGCCGTCTCACACTGTGCGCCGATCGTTAAGGGGATGCGCGGAGTAAGGACGACCGGAAGTGAACCCACGAAGTGAACTAAGGTAAGAAGGGAACTCGGGCCTGCAGTGGCATATTAATGGGTCATGATTGTAAAGGGCAATATTGTGATAAGTTGAGGAGAATCAATTCTGATCCTTTTTTTTTTTGTACTTGCTGATCCTAATAGATGCATAAACAAAGAGAGCCGGAGGTGATGCTTGTTTTTATTGAAAAGTATAAGGAACAGCGCAACCTTTGGGAGCTCAAACACCCTGCGTATCACAAAAGTGATGTACGACGGGCAACTATTACCAAATTAGCCGAGGATATGAAGCCATGGATCCCAGATGCAGACTACACTATGATCAATAATAAAATCAACAACCTGCGCAATTCTTATAAAAAAAAAATTCAAGGAAGTGCGCCAGTCCAAGAGATCAGGAGCAGCAGCCGACAATGTAGTAAAGCCCAAGCTGTGGTACTACAGACATCTTCAATTCCTGGATGACCAGATCGAGGCCAGGGAATCTATTTCCAGCCTTCCCTCAACCCTTCCTTCCACCCTTCCCTCCAGCGTTCCTTCCACCCTTCCCTCCACCCCTGCAGAGGCGGAGGAGGAGCCTCCCGAGCTAGAAGAGCCAGATCTTCACATCTTCAGCCCGGTATAGTATTTTTGATGCTAATTATTGTCCACTAAGTAATATGGAGTTGAACTGTTTGGCTTAGCCATAAATGATCCCACCCCCCCCTCCAAAATAAACCAGTAATGAGATCAAAATTGTGTGTGATTGATTCCTCAAATAATAGAAATCTACATTTTAATTTATAAACAGGATGAGGCAAGCCAGGAGGAAGAGGGTCAGGAGTGTGACAGGCAGGAGGAGGCAGGGCCCAGTGGGACTCAGCAGGTCCCCAGGCCTAGTGGCAGCACCGTCTCCCAAGTGGCTCCCCTCCACGTCAGACCGCCAAAACAACGGCGGATGACACAAGTGGAGGAGGAGTCACTAAAGATGATTCAGGAGGCTGCTGCCATTATAAGGGCCCCCTCAACCCTACGGAGGGGTTTAGCACCTATCTGGCGGATAAGCTGCTCAGAATGGAGGCGGGACAACGGGCCCTCTGTGAGCATCTCATCTATATGTCCGTACACATGGGGGCGAGGGGGCTGCTGACTGAGGCCACCCATATCTCACATCAGCCCAATCCCTCTCCTCCTTCTCCTCCTCCTCCTGCCACATCACCACCCACAGTGGCCCAGCCTGCAAGGGTGCGTGGACGGGGCCGTGGAGAGAACGCTGCAGAGAGGCGTGGAAGGAAGGCTACAGGGAAGAGCAGGAGGTGATTCCCTGGCCTCGAGCTGCTCATCCAGAAATTGAAGGTTGATGGAGTACCACAGCTTGGGATGATGCATGTCTTTGGCTGCTGCTCCTGATTTCATGCTGTTGTTGATTTTATTATTGATCATAGTCAGGTCTGCATTTGGGATCTAATGACTTTATATTCTCTGCTAATTTGGGAATAGTTGCCCTTCGGTTTTTGATTTGTTTTTTCCAAAATAAAGGGAAATTTGATTTCAGCCAACCTACATGCCTGATGTGTTTTTTTGAGAAGTAGCAATAAGATTGCATAAATACAATGTGTAATTAAGAACAAGGGACACCAACCTCCATGATTTTTCTAAAATTAAATATTATGTTGTTCTGAGAAATTGACACACCAAAAAATGCACAACAAATTTTAAGAGTCAAAAAACATAAAGGTGTAATTTGGGAGGTTGGCCTTGCAGAATTTGAATAATTATTCCGAAGATCACTAGAAAAAAGAAAGACATACATTTGTCAGAACTCAGGAGAAAGTTCTGCTGCCAAAATGACATTTTAAAGACCGTTCGAAAGCAAAAAAACATGCGCTGCATTAAACGAAGCAATAACTTGCAGAATGACGAATGTGCTCTCTCCATTAGGAACGCTAGTTTTACAAGAACGAGCGCTCCCGTCTCCTAATTCAGTCTGAGCATGCGTGGGTTTTTAAACCGATGGACTTGCCCATAGACGATCGGAAATTCCCATCGGTTTTTTATCCATCGGAAAATTTTAAAACAAGTTCTATTTTTTCCATCCGATGGAAAAAAGACCGATGGGTACCATACATGATCAGTTGGTCTGATGAAAACCATCCATCGGACGGTTTTCATCAGTTAAACCGATCGTGTGTACGGGGCTTTACAGTATTTTTGACAGTGGTTGGTGCTAAGACATATGACACTCTTAGAGATCTCCTTTCCCCTGTAAAACCAGCAACTAAGACATTGGCAGAGCTCCTGACTAGGGATGAGCCGAACACCCCCCGGTTCGGTTCGCACCAGAACTTGCGAACGGACCCAAATTTTGCGCGAACTTTAGAACCCTATTAAATACAATGGATGCGAACGTTCGAAATCAAAAGTGCTAATTATAACGGCTAAAATGCAAGTCATTGTCCTAAAAAGGGTTTGGGGACCCGGGTTCTGCCCCAGGGGACACATATCAATGCAAAAAAAAGTTTTAAAAATGGCCGTTTTTTTGGGAGCAGTAATTTTAATGATGCATAAAGTGAAAAAAAAAAAGTGAAATATTTCTAAAGAAAAAAAAGCCATTTAAAACTGCTTGCGGCTTTAATGTCATATCTTGTCCTGGCAATATGGATGAAAATCTTTGAGAAAAATGGCATGGCTACCCCATTTTATTGAAACAAGGATTGGTGATAAAGCATCAGTAGAGAGGAGACACTTTTTTCCCATATTAAAGTGGAGCTCCACCCTAAATTATAAGTTCCTCTCATCGGAACCCTCCCCCCCTCCGGTGTCACAATTGACACCTTTCAGGGGGGAGGGGGGTGAAGATACCTGTCTAAGACAGGTATTTTCACCCACATCCGGGAGTCCTCTCTCCGGGAATCTGCGGGAGTGATGTCACTTCCCGCAGACTTCCTGTAGTGTTCTGGGAGACACTCGGCTCCCAGAACACAGGAGGACGAATCAGAACGGCGCAGCGCGACTCGCGCATGCGCCGTAGGGAACCGGGCATGAAGCCGCAGGGCTTCACTTTCTGGTTCCCTCAGTGAGGATGGCGGAGGGAGCAGCAGAGCGACGAGCGATCGCTCGTCCTCTGCTGCGGACGTCGCTGGACTCCAGGACAGGTAAGTGTCCAAATATTAAAAGCCAGCAGCTGCTGTAGTTGTAGCTGCTGGCTTTTAATATTTTTTTTTTCCGGCGGAGCTCCGCTTTAACTCTTACAGGAGAGAATTTTCCTTCCTAGGGGTAGATTTCCTCTCACTTCCTGTTGTCTCCTTCCGTTTGCAAGTAGGAGTCATTTGTAAGTTGGATGTTTGAAAGTAGGGGCCTGCCGTATATACTCTGCAGAAATTTGCCCCTTAGGTGTCGGTGTTGCCACAACACTGTAAGCCCTCACAGTTACTCTTGGTGGGCACTGGAACGCCCTGCTGTGAACTATTATATCAGGAATTGTAATTACATGCCATTTTTGAACAGTGGTAGGAAAAATTGGGCCTTTGGTGGTGGTGCTGGTGCTACAACATTGTCAGCCCTCACAGTTACTCTTGGTGGGTGCATGAATGGGCCCTACTGTAAATTATTAGATCAAGAATTGTAATTGCATGCCCCTGTTGAAGAGGGGAAGAAAAATTGGGCCTTAGGCACTGGTGCCACAACACTGCAACCCCTCACAGATACTGTACGTGGAGCACAGCAATGAGCCCTGTTGCAAAGTATTGCATCAAAAATTGTAATTACACGCCCCTGTTAAACAGGGGCTGAAAAATTGGGCCTTAGGCACTGGTGCTGGTGCCACGACACTGCAACCTCTCCCAGATACTCTAGTTGGAGTGCAGGAATGAGCCCTGTTGCAAAGCATTGCATAAAAAATTGTAATTATATGCCCCTGTTAAACAGGGGTTGAAAAATTGGGCCTTAGCCACTGGTGGCGGCACCCAGAAACAAAAAAGTTCTTCCAAGCTATCATCAAGAATCGGATCATTGAGGAGGAGGAGGATAGTCAGTCAACATAACAGGACAGTCACTCAGCATCAGCATCCGTCTTGAAGGGATGTGACATTTGAAAATAAATTATTCTGTTATATCAGCTTCAGGTGCTTGGTAGCTGGTGGTGATTCAAGACTGGTTCGTCTTTATGAAGGTCAGTCGATCAACCGAGTCGGTGGACAGGCGCACCCTGTGATCCGTGACAAAGCCTCCAGCAGCACTGAATGTGCGTTCCAAAAGAACGCTGCATGCAGGACAGGCCAGTAGCTCAATTGCATACTGTGCAAGCTCTGGCCAGTGATCCATCCTCAAGACCCAGTAAGCCAGAGGATTTTCGGTGGGAAAGGTGTCCAAGTCTGACCTTGCCCCTAGGTATTCCTGCACCATGTATATCAGACGCTGGCGATGGTTGCTGGAACCGATCATACCTTGGGGCTGCGGACTAAAGAATTGTCTGAACGCATCGGTCAGACGGCCACCTTCCCCACCGCTCCTTCTTTGACTGACCGAAGCCTCAGCAACTCGTTGCCCAGGACCAGGAGTTTGTAACCTCCCAGTCTCTGGGAACGCGTTGCACAGACCTTTTTGCAAGGCCTCCTGGAGTTGTCTCATCCTCTGCTCCCTCTGCGATGGCAAGATAAGGTCTGCAACCTTACCCTTGTACCGTGGATCAAGGAGAGTGGTCAGCCAGTAATGGTCCCTCTCCTTGATCCGAAGAATACGAGGATCCTTCCGCAGACTTTGCAGGATCAGGGAGGCCATGCAGCGTAGGTTAGCTGAGGCATTCGGTTCGGAGTCCTCTGGGTCACTAAGGACGACATGATCCGCAGCCACCTCCTCCCAGCCACGTACAAGTCCACGGGTTTGTTGGGACTGTAAATCATCCCTAAAAGACTGCTGCTGTTGATGCTGAGTGCCATGCTCCACCTCCATGCTGACACAATCCTCCTCCTCCTCGTCCTCTTTCTGTGTGATGGGTGGGACACAGGGAACACTGTCTGGGTAAAGGGGGCCTTGAGAGGCAAGGAAGTCCTCCTCTTCCTGCCTCTGTTCTGCCTCAAGTGCCCTGTCCATTATTCCACGCAGCGTATGTTCCAACAGGTGGACAAGAGGTACAGTGTCACTGATGCATGCACTGTCACTGCTCACCATCCTCGTGGCCTCCTCAAATGGTGCCAGGACAGTGCAGGCATCCCTGATCATGGCCCACTGGCGTGGTGAAAAAAACCCGAGCTCCCCTGACCTTGTCCTGGTGCCGTAGTCACACAGGTACTCATTGATGGCCCTCTGCTGCGTGTGCAGCCGCTGCAGCATGGCCAACGTTGAGTTCCACCTGGTGGGCATGTCACATATAAGGCGGTTCTTGGGCAGGTTCAACTCCTTTTGCAGCTCAGCCAGCCGAGCACTGGCATTATAAGATCTGCGGAAATGCACACAGACTTTCCTGGCCTGCCTCAGGACATCCTGTAAGCCTGGGTACCTGCCCAAGAACCGCTGCACCACCAGGTTAAGGACGTGAGCCACACAGGGCACATGGGTCAGTTGTCCCTGTCGGAGGGCGGAGAGGAGGTTGGTGCCATTGTTGCAAACCACCATTCCTGGCTTAAGCTGGCAGTGCAGTACTTTTTGTGTTGGGAAGATAGCAATAAGTGATAGAGGGGGTGGGGACACTCGTCCTATAATCCCCTCATCACTGTCACTCCTATAAAAGACAGTTCTCGTTTCCTCACTCTCTGACTAAGGTCCATGAATAAAGAAATGATCTGGTAGGAGATCAGAGGACCCATTTACTAGTTACCTTGAGGGGGGAATTGTAAGTTTCTCAGAGACAAAGCTGCCTGATGTGGGCGGAGTCCTGGTTTAGGGGAACCAATCTGCTCATGTCTAGTAATAATCTTTGTATTTCTATTTTAGTAGATGGACGGGAGATGAGGAAAACCTCAGAGGATTGTCTCACTTTGTCTCCAGACTGTAAAGTAGAAGATGAGGACATCACACAGTATAGTCCAGGAGAAAACCCGACTACCTCAAATGTCCATCCGGCACCACACAGTGTAGATGGACCATCATATTCCTCTTATCCTGAGGAACCTCAGACTGTGCGGGACGGTGCCGGACCATCGTATTCCTCTTATCCTGAGGAACCTCAGACTGTGCGGGACGGTGCCGGACCATCGTATTCCTCTTATCCTGAGGAACCTCAGACTGTGCGGGACGGTGCCGGACCATCGTATTCCTCTTATCCTGAGGAACCTCAGACTGTGAGGGATGGTGCCGGACCATCGTATTCCTCTTATCCTGAGGAACCTCAGACTGTGCGGGACGGTGCCGGACCATCGTATTCCTCTTATCCTGAGGAACCTCAGACTGTGCGGGACGGTGCCGGACCATCGTATTCCTCTTATCCTGAGGAACCTCAGACTGTGCGGGACGGTGCCGGACCATCGTATTCCTCTTATCCTGAGGAACCTCAGACTGTACGGGACGGTGCCGGACCATCGTATTCCTCTTATCCTGAGGAACCTCAGACTGTGCGGGACGGTGCCGGACCATCGTATTCCTCTTATCCTGAGGAACCTCAGACTGTGCGGGAAGGTGCCGGACCATCGTATTCCTCTTATCCTGAGGAACCTCAGACTGTGCGGGACGGTGCCGGACCATCGTATTCCTCTTATCCTGAGGAACCTCAGACTGTGAGGGATGGTGCCGGACCATCATATTCCTCTTATCCTGAGGAACCTCAGACTGTGCGGGACGGTGCCGGACCATCGTATTCCTCTTATCCTGAGGAACCTCAGACTGTGCGGGACGGTGCCGGACCATCGTATTCCTCTTATCCTGAGGAACCTCAGACTGTGCGGGACGGTGCCGGACCATCGTATTCCTCTTATCCTGAGGAACCTCAGACTGTACGGGACGGTGCCGGACCATCGTATTCCTCTTATCCTGAGGAACCTCAGACTGTGCGGGACGGTGCCGGACCATCGTATTCCTCTTATCCTGAGGAACCTCAGACTGTGCGGGAAGGTGCCGGACCATCGTATTCCTCTTATCCTGAGGAACCTCAGACTGTGCGGGACTGTGCCGGACCATCGTATTCCTCTTATCCTGAGGAACCTCAGACTGCGCGGGACGGTGCCGGACCATCGTATTCCTCTTATCCTGAGGAACCTCAGACTGTGCGGGACGGTGCCGGACCATCGTATTCCTCTTATCCTGAGGAACCTCAGACTGTGCGGGACGGTGCCGGACCATCGTATTCCTCTTATCCTGAGGAACCTCAGACTGTGAGGGACGGTGCCGCACCATCGTATTCCTCTTATCCTGAGGAACCTCAGACTGTGCGGGACGGTGCCAGACCATCGTATTCCTCTTATCCTGAGGAACCTCAGACTGTGCGGGACAGTGCCGGACCATCGTATTCCTCTTATCCTGAGGAACCTCAGACTGTGCGGGACGGTGCCGGACCATCGTATTCCTCTTATCCTGAGGAACCTCAGACTGTGCGGGACGGTGCCGGACCATCGTATTCCTCTTATCCTGAGGAACCTCAGACTGTGCGGGACGGTGCCGCACCATCGTATTCCTCTTATCCTGAGGAACCTCAGACTGTGCGGGACGGTGCCGGAACATCGTATTCCTCTTATCCTGAGGAACCTCAGACTGTGCGGGACGGTGCCGTCCTTCCAACAGATAAGAGCTTTCCCTGTACTGAGTGCGGGAAGGGTTTCCATTGTGAATCCCATCTTATTGTGCATAAAAGATCTCACACAGGGGAGAAGCTGCATTCCTGTGCTGAGTCGGGAAAATGTTTTTCAGACAAGTCCAGTCTTTACACACACCAGAGATCTCACACGGGGAAGAAGCGTTACTTCTGTGATGAGTGTGGGAAAGGTTTCACTGGAAAAACCAATCTTGATATGCACAAAAGATCTCACACAGGGGAGAAGCCGTATTCCTGTCCTGAGCGCGGGAAATGTTTTTCACAGAAGTACAATCTTTTCACACATCAGAGATCTCAAACGAGGGAGAAGCCGTATTCTTGTCCTGAGTGTGGGAAATGTTTTTCATATAAGTCCAATCTTTCCACACATCAGAGATCTCACACAGGAGAGAAGCTGTATTACTGTCCTGAGTGCGGGAAATGTTTTTCACAGAAGTCCAATCTTTCCACACATCAGAGATCTCACACGGGGGAGAAGCCGTATTCCTGTCCTGAGTGCGGAAAATGTTTTTCATATAAGTCCAATCTTTCCACACATCAGAGATCTCACACAGGAGAGAAGCTGTATTACTGTCCTGAGTGCGGGAAATGTTTTTCACAGAAGTCCAATCTTTCCACACATCAGAGATCTCACATGGGGGAGAAGCTGTATTCCTGTCCTGAGTGCGGGAAATGTTTTTCACAGAAGTCCAGTCTTTCCACACATCAGAGATCTCACACAGGGGAGAAGCCGTATTCCTGTCCTGAGTGTGGGAAATGTTTTTCAGTGACGTCCAGTCTTTACAGACATCAGAGATCTCACACAGGGGAGAAGCCGTATTCCTGTCCTGAGTGCGGGAAATGTTTTTCAAATAAATGTAATCTTTTCACACATCAGAGATCTCACACAGGGGAGAAGCCGTATTCCTGTCCTGAGTGCGGGAAATGTTTTTCAATTAAGTCCAAACTTTTCACACATCAGAGATCTCACACGGGGGAGAAGCTGTTTTCCTGTCCTGAGTGTGGGAAATATTTTTCAGATAAGTCCTATCTTTCCACACATCAGAGATCTCACACAGGGGAGAAGCCGTATTCCTGTCCGGAGTGCGGTAAATGTTTTTCACTGAAGTCCCATCTTTACACACATCAGAGATCTCACACAGGGGAGAATCCGTATTCCTGTCCTGAGTGCGAGAAATGTTTTTCAGATAAGTCCAGTCTTTACAGACATCAGAGATCTCACACAGGGGAGAAGCCGTATTCCTGTCCTGAGTGCGGGAAATGTTTTTCACTGAAGTCCCGTTTTTACAGACATCAGAGATCTCACATGGGGGAGAAGCCGTATTCCTGTCCCGAGTGCGGGAAATGTTTTTCAGATAAGTCCAATCTTTACAAACATCAGAGATCTCACACGGGGGAGAAGCCACTTTCTTATCCTGAGTGAGGAAATTGTTCCTCAAAGAAGTCCTCTCTTCCTGTACATGAGGGGTCCCACACAACCCTGGAGGTGTATTAGTGCCTTGAGTGTGGGAAATGTCTTGTATATGAATGTTGCTGGACATCACAGGTCTCATGTGGGGAAGAAGCACACCCTGATATACACCTCAGATATACTCCATGGCTGATCTTCATCATGTAAGAAACAGTTCATAAGGAGATCAGAGATCACCAAAGACATGGATGAAGTGTTGTACCGTGTTGGCCATTGATAGCAGTAGAAAAATAAAAATAGAGTCTTTACCTCTCATTGGCTGAGTACATTTTGTGGTGGAAGATTTCATAATCACTTGTCTGTTTAAAAAATAAAAAAAGTTGAATAAATGTGAGCGGTATTCACCCAGCTGTGATGAATATTGGATGTATTTTATTTCATACTCTGATTTCCTTGGCTCCATCTAGTGGCCATAATGTGGTATTGTTATATGATATGACAGAAACAATATCTCATTGTGGCCTCTAGATGGAGCTGATGATGATGATAGGAAATCACTGTGTTGCATTATGAGCAGAATGTGTAATGGTTGGATGAATGATTGTCATATTTGTCCAATGAATCTTCTAGAAGTAGGCCCCTTAGTTTCCTCTGTCAGACATGGATTCATACTCATACACTGGTGAGTACAGTACACACTGAAGGACAGAAGTTAACCACTTCAATACCGGGCACTTTCCCCCCTTGCTGCTCAGACCGATTTTCAGCTTTCAGCGCTGTCGCACATTGAATGACAATTGCGCGGTCATGCTATACTGTACACAGACAACATTTTTATCATTTTTTTCCCCACAAATAGAGATTTCTTTTGGTGGTATTTGATCACCACTGGGGGGGTTATTTTTTTGCTAAACAAACTAAAAAAGATCAAAATTTTTGAAAAATTTTTTTTTCTTTGTTTCTGGTATAAAATTTAGTTTTCTCCTTCACTGACGGGCACTAATGAGGCGGCACTGCTGAGTTGGCACTGATATGTAGAATTGATGGGCACTGATGAGTTGGCACTGATGGGCACTGACAGGCGGAACTGATGGGCACTGACAGGGGACACTGATGGGCACTGACAGGCAGAACTGATGGGCACTGACAGGCAACACTGATTTACACTAATAGATGGCACTGATGATGAGGTACTGACAGGTTTTATTGATGGGAAATGATTGACACTGTTGTGGGCACTGATTGGCACTTTGGGCACTGACAGGCGTTTCTGATGGGGCACTGACTGGCAGCTGATGGGCATCTAATTGGCATGGTTTTTGGCAATTCTGATGAGGCTGTGCTGATTATCCATATGCTGATTATCAGCGCAGACCCCCCTCTGACAGGGAAAGCCCCGATCGGCACGAACTAAGGAAAGCCGTTTACCGGCACTTCCTGGTATACGCTGTGATTGGTCACAGCTGATCATGTGGTAAGGCGCCTCCATCAGAGGCTACTTACCATGATCGGAGATGTGGTGTGTCAGAGTGACGCACAGCACCACTGATCACCGCGCTGCGTGCCCCCGGGGGAGTGCTCCGGCATATTATCTGCTGGACATCATATGACACCCAGTCAGGATAACTGAACCACCGCCCGGCCATCATTCTGCTATAGGCCGGGTGGGAATTTGTCAATCAAAGCAACAATATTAACCAGCTTCTGACCTGCATTAGTACTGTATATAATGTGGATGGGCGGCTCATACAGGTCTGGTAATGTACTTTCATGTCATGGCTTTTTTCCGGGTCCGCACCCATGCACGCGCACACCCAGCAACCCCCACTCTCATTGGCTGCAGGACAAGTTTGTCAGCAGGTCCCAGCCAATGATTTTGCCCTGTACCCTGCTGATCACCTGCGGCCAAAGAATGGTTTCTTCTCTTCCCGAGTCCTTTTCGGTTCAGGAAGAGAAGAGAACACCACACTGTGAGTATAATCAGCACACTTTACACCCACACACCTTAGATTGGCACATTTAACCCCATTGATTGCCCTCATTCACCCTTTGATTACCCCTGTCACCCAGACAATGCCATTAGTACAGCGTCAGTGTACAGCATTTTTCAACAATTGCTGTATTAGGGTCACTTGTTACATCAGATAGCGCCAGGGTCAGCTAGCATTAGATTGTCCGCACACTATCACACTCTCGCGCTATAGGATCCTGATCACCACCATTGCTAGTATAGTGTCTGTATGGATCCATATCCTGATCACCACCATTGCTAGTATAGTGTATGGATCGATATCCTGATCATGAACAGAACTATATTAGTGTCCCCCCTTAGTATAGTGTCTGTATGGATCAATATCCTGATCACCCCCCATTGCTAATATAGTGTCTGTATGGATTGATATCGATATAATTTAGTGCATATAATGAGGGCAGCACAGTGGTGTAGTGGTTAGCACTTTCACCTAGCAGCAAAAGGGTCGCTGGTTTGAATCCCGACCACAACACCATCTGCCTGGAAATTGCAAAAACTACATGTTCTGCGTGGGTTTCCTCCGGGTACTTCAGTTTCCTCCTATACACCACAAACATGCTGGTACAGTAGGTTAATTGGATCTTGTCCAAATTGGCCTATATATGTGTACACGACAGTCCCAAGCGTGTGGAGATCCTACGGGGTAAAATAACCGCACCGGTCAAGCAGACACTGGCTGCAAAAGCGCCTAGAGGCGATTCAGTTTGCATGTGTAGCGCTATACAAGTCATTCATTATTGCGACACTAATCATATTGTAATTGAATGTTATTAAAAATTACCTTTCCCTTTCAATCTGCAGCCAATGTAATTTCCTGAGAATACATTGCAATATGGCTATCTGGAGTTGTTCTGAACACAGAGTGTGTACTGACCACTCCCCAGAAACATAATTTCCTGCTTGTGTGATTGGCTCACCATTTTTCACAGAAGTCTGCCTTAAGATACAAGTTAGATTTCAGGCATCCCCTGAAACAAAAATTTCATTTTTTGGAGAGATACTTTCATTAGGAACACGTCTAAAGAGATGCAGACCCAGCAGCTTTCCTCATTAGTGCCCTGCAGCTGTACACCTGACAGTTAATTATGAAACCACTCATATTAGACTCACTCTGAACAGAGGCATAGACAAACACACAGGGATTTCTTCAGAATAACAAAAGGTATGAATCCGCAATAATGTTTGTTATAATCCCTGCAATGTACACAGATTAGGGGGGAATGTTTTTTTTCTCAACAAAAGTGGAGTTATGCTTTAACCATTGTAGTTTACTTTGCAGGAACACCAATCAGCTGCAGCACTGATCTGTTTATTCTGACAGCAGCAGTGTGTTGCTCTCAGAATACATACATCTGTGCCTACAGTGCTGCAGGAGGAGATTTCTCAGCCACAGCTTAAAGTCAGTGAGTGGATTTCTGCTTTGCTTCAGCATATATTTTTTTCAGATTTTGGTATAGATTTCAGTTAAAAAAGTTGTTGTTTTATTGAGTTAATCTCATATCATTATTGTGTTTTATTGTTAACAATTGTTTGCTTTGCAGGAACTCTAATCCGCTGCAGCACTGATCTGTAGGGGTGAGCCGAACACCCCCCGGTTCGGTTTGCACGAGAACATGCAAACGGACCGAAAGTTTGCGCAAACTTTAGAACCCCATTAAAGTCTATGGGGCTCAAACGTTCGGAATCAAAGGTGCTAATTTTAAAGGCTAATATGCAATTTATTGTCCTAAAAAGGGTTTGGGGACCCGGGTCCTGCCCCAGGGGACATGTATCAATGCAAAAAGAAGTTTTAAAAACGGACTTTTTTTTGGGAGCAGTGATGCTTAAAGTAAAAAAAAAAAGGTGAAATATTTCTTTAAATATTGTACCTGGGGGGTGTCTATAGTATGCCTGTGAAGTGGTACGTGTTTGCCGTGTTTAGAACTGTCCCTGCACAAAATGACATTTCTAAAGGAAAAAAAGTAATTTAAAACTGCTTGTGGCTTTAATGTAATGTCTGGTCCCGGCAATATGAATGAAAATCATTGAGAAAAATGGCATGGGTACCCCCCCCCCCACCCTCCCAGTCCATTACCAGCCCCTTTGGGTCTTGTATGGATAATAAGGGGAATCCTGCACCCAAATTAAAAAAGAAAAGGCGTGGAGCCCCCAGGCCCTATATACTCTGAACAGCAGTATACAGGCAGTGCAGACAAGACAGGGACTGTAGGTTTGTTGTTACGTAGAATCTGTTTGTAATTTTGAACTGGTACATTTTTAAAGTGTAGCTACAGCAAAAAAATCTATTTTTAAGCTTTTTGGAAAACATAGGGAAGGGTTATCACCCCTGTAACATTTGTTTGCTGTCTGTGCCCCTGTTCAGAAATGTCACCTCACTTTCCGTCCCAATGACAAATGTTTTTTGAAAACTTGGGGTTTTTAGTGAAACAAGGATTGTTGATAAAGCATCAGTGGAGAGGAGACACCTTTTTCCCATATTAACTCTTACAGGAGAGAATTTCCCTTCCTAGGGGTAGATTTCCTCTCACTTCCTGTTGTCTCCTTCGGTTTGCAAGTAGGAGTCGTTTGTAAGTTGGATGTTTAAAAGTAGGGGCCTGCCGTATATACTCTGCAGAAATTTGGACCTTAGGTGTTGGTGTTGCCACAACACTGTAAGGCCTCACAGTTACTCTTGGTGGGCGCTGGAACGCCCTGTTGTAAACTATTATATCAAGAATTGTAATTACATGCCGTTGTTGAACAGTGGTAGGAAAAATTGGGCCTTTGGTGGTGGTGGTGGTGCTGGTGCCACAACACTGTAAGTCCTTACAGTTACTCTTGGTGGGCGCAGGAATGGGCCCTGCTGTGAAATATTAGATCAAGAATTGTAATTACATGCCCTTGTTGAACAGTGGCATAAAAATTGGGCCTTAGGCACAGTTGCTGGTGCCACAACACTGCAACCCCTCACAGATACTCTAGTTGGAGTTCAGGAATGAGCCCTGCTGCAAAGTATTGCATCAAAAATTGTATTTACACGCCCATGTTAAACAGGGGCTGAAAAATTGGGCCTTAGGCACTGGTGTTGGTGCCACAACACTGCAACCTCTCACAGATACTCTAGTTGGAGTGCAGGAATGAGCCCTGCTGCAAAGTATTGCATTAAAAATTTTAATTACATGCCCCTGTTAAACAGGGGCTGAAAAATTGGGCCTTAGCCACTGGTGGCGGTGCCACAACACTGCAACCCCTCACAGATATTCTAGTTGGAGCGCAGGAATGAGCCCTGCTGCGAAGTATTGCATCAAAAATTGTAATTACACGCCCCTGTTAAACAGGGGCAGACAAATTGAGCCTTAGGCACTAGTCCTGGTGCCACAACACTGCAGCCCCTCACAGATACTCTAGTTGGAACGCAGGAATGAGCTCTGCTGCAAAGTATTGCATCAAAAATTGTGATTACACGCCCCTGTTAAACAGGGGCTAAAAAATTGGGCCTTAGGCACTGGTGCCACAACACTGCAACCCCTCACAGATACTCTAGTTGAAGTGCAGGAATGAGCCCTGCTGCGAAGTATTGCATCAAAAATTGTAATTACACGCCCCTGTTAAACAGGGGCAGACAAATTGAGCCTTAGGCACTAGTCCTGGTGCCACAACACTGCAGCCCCTCACAGATACTCTAGTTGGAGCGCAGGAATGAGCCCTGCTGCAAAGTATTGCATCGAAAATTGTAATTACACGCCCCTGTTAAACAGGGGCTGAAAAATTGGGCCTTAGCCACTGGTGGCAGTGCCACAACACTGCAAGCCCTCACAGATATTCTAGTTGGAGCGCAGGAATGAGCCCTTCTGCAAAGTATTGCATCAAAAATTGTAATTACACGCCCCTGTTAAACAGGGGCAGAACAATTGGGCCTCAGGCGCTGGTGCCACAACACTGCAACCCCTCACAGATACTCTAGTTGGAGCACAGGAATGAGCCCTGCTGCAAAGTATTGCATCAAAAGTTGTTATTACACGCCCCTGTTAAACAGGGGCTGAAAAATTGGGCCTTAGCCACAGGTGGCGGTGTCCAGAACCAAAAATGTTCTTACAAGCTATCAGCATGATCATTGAGGAGGAAGAGGATAGTGACTCAGCATAACAGGATAGTCACTCAGCATCAGCATAGGCAGTCTTGAAGGGATCTGACATTTAAAAAAAAAATATTCGGTTACTTCAGCATCAGGTGCTTGGTAGCTGGTGGTGATCCAAGACTGATTAATTTTTATGAAGGTCAGTCGATCAACCAAGTCGGTGGACAGGCGCACTCTGTGATCGGTTACAAAGCTTCCAGCAGCACTGAATGTGCGTTCTGAAAGAACACTGGATGCAGGACAGGCCAGTACCGCAATTGCATACTGTGCAAGCTCTGGCCAGTGATCCATCCTCAAGACCCAGTAAGCCAGAGGATTTTCGGTGGGAAAGATGTCCAAGTCTGGTCTTGCCCCTAGGTATTCCTGCACCATGTAAACCAGACGCTGGGGATGGTTGCTGGAACTGATCATTCCTTGGGGCTGCGGACTAAAAATTTGTCTGAACGCATCGGTCAGACGGCTACCTTCTCCACCGCTCCTTCTTTGACTGACCGAAGCTTCAGCAACACGTTGTCCAGGACCAGGAATTTGTAACCTCCCAGTCTCTGGGAACGCATTGCACAGATCTTTCTACAAGGCCTCCCGTAGATGTGTCATCCTCTGCTCCCTCTGCGACGGCAAGATAGGGTCCGCAACCTTACCCTTGTAACAAGGATCAAGGAGGGTTGCCAGCCAGTAATGATCCCTCTCCTTGATAGCACGAATACGAGGATCCTTCCGCAGGCTTTGCAGGATCAGGGAGCCATGCAGCGTAGGTTTGCTGAGGCATTCAGTCCGGAGTCCTCTGGGTCACTCAGGACGACATGATCCGCAGCCACCTCCTCCCAGCCACGTACAAGTCCATGGGTGCCTTGGGACTGTAATTGATCCCTTGAAGACTGCTGCTGATGCTGAGTGCTAGGCTCCACCTCCAGGCTGACACAATCCTCCTCCCCTCCTCCTCCTCCTCGTCCTCTTCCTGTGTGATAGGCAGGCAGCAGGAACACTGTCTGGATAAAGGGGGCCTTGAGAGGTAAGGAAGTCCTCCTCTTCCTCCCTCTGTTCTGCCTCAAGTCCCCTGTCCATTATTCCATGCAGCGTGTGCTCCAACAGGTGGACAAGAGAGACAGTGTCACTGATGCATGCACTGTCACTGCTCACCATCCTCGTGGCCTCCTCAAATGGTGCCAGGACAGTGCATGCATCCCTGATTATGACCCACTGGCGTGGCAAATAAAAACGCTCCCCTGACCCTGTCCTGGTGCTATATTGGCACAAATACTCATTGATGGCCCTCTGCTGCATGTGCAGCCGCTGAAGCATGGCCAACGTTGAGTTCCACCTGGTGGGTATGTCACAGATTAGGCGGTTCTTGGGCATTCCTTTTGCAGGTCAGCCAGCCGAGCACTGGCATTATATGACTGGCGGAAATGCACACAGACTTTCCTGGCCTGCCTCAGGACATCCTGTAAGCCCGGGTACCTGCCCAAGAACTGCTGCACCACCAAGTTAAGGACGTGAGCCAAACAGGGCACATGGGTCAGGTGTCCCTGTCGGAGGGCAGATAGGAGGTTGGTGCCATTGTCGGAAACCACCATTCCTGGCTTAAGCTGGTATGGCGTCAACCACCTCTGAGACTGCCCCTGCAGAGCTGACAGAATCTCTGCCCGAGTGTGGCTCCTGTCCCCCAAGCACACCAGCTCAAGCACCGCATGGCATCTCTTTGCCTGCGTACTTCCATAGCCCCTTGAACACCTACGGCGCACCGCTGGTTCCGAGGACAAAGCACAGGAAGAGCCCATGGAGGAAGAAGAAGAGGAGGAGGTGGAGGAGAGAGGTGTGTCAGAATCACCAGTAGTAGCATTTTGGAGGCGTGGTGGCGGAACAACCTCCAACACTACTGCACCTTGTCCTGCATCCTTCCCAGCTGCCAGCAGAGTCACCCAATGCGCCGTGAAAGATAGGTAAAGTCCCTGTCCATGCCTGCTGGACCATGAGTCAGCGGTAATATGCACCTTACCGCTGACCGCCCTGTCCAGCAAGGCCAAGACATTGCCTTCCACATGCCGGTAGAGAGCCGGAATCGCCTTCTGTGAGAAAAAGTGGCGTTTGGGAACCTGCCACTGAGGAACCGAACATTCCACAAACTCACGGAAGGGGGCAGAGTCTACCAACCGAAAAGGCAGCTGTTGAAGGTCTAGCAATTTAGCCAAACTAGCATTCAACCGCTGGGCATGTGGATGGCTGGGAGCGAACTTCTTTCAGCAGTGCAGCAGCTGGGGCAGGGAAATTTGCCTGGTACAATCTGACGTTGGTGTACCGATAGCAGATTGCCCACAAGTACTTGGCTGTGACACACCTAATTCTACACCTTCATTCCTCTCAGTGCAGGTTTCAGAGAGGACTGAAGGTATAGTGGGGTTGGAGATCCCAGCTGATGAGGAGCAAGGAGAGGTTCGCTTTGTTCTTTGGTGTGGGTCTTTTAGGTGTGCTTGCCAACGAACTGCATGGCAGGTCGACATATATCTGATCAAGCATGTGGTGCCCAAACGGGTGATGTTTTGGCCACGCGAGATACGCCTGCGACATATGTTGCAAAAAGCAGCGCTGCGATCTGATGCACTTGTTTAAAAAAAGGCCCACACCAAAGAACTTTTGGAATAATGCACAGAAACAGCAGCGGCCTGCACATGCAGAGCTCTGTGGTGTGATGCTGTCGGTGTGCTGCCCTTAAGCTGGCCCCTGGAGGGCATCCTGCCTCGTTGGAGATGTGCCTCCACCTCCTCATCCTCCTCCTCCTCTCTCCTATCAGGCACCCATGTAGTGTTTGTGACCTGATCATCCCCTCCCTCCTCATCACTGTAGCAAACCTGGCAGTATGCTGCAGCTGGGGGAACATGACTGCCATATTTCTGTCCTTCTTGGACACCCCCTCTCTCTGGGCTCACGTTACTGACTTCCTCTAGCTGGGTACCATCATCGGAGCCTTCAAAACGCCGGGCATACTCCTGGAGCATGTACCCAACACTGTGGTCAAACAGTTCGGAGGACTCCTCAGGAGGACATGGTGGGGCTAGGGAAGGAGTGACTGATACCATTGAGCCGAGGGAAGAGGGCGCTTTGGCAGCTGCTTTGCCAGACAAAGTACCCTGAGCCTGGGTGAGAGAGGATGAGGAGGATGAGGACGGCTTGGTCATCCACTCTACCAAGTCTTCGGCATGTTGCGGCTCAACACGGCCAGCTGCTGAAAAAAAGGACAAGCGTGTCCCACGACCACGTGCTGATGAGGATACACCGTGTCCATGACCAGAACTGTTGCCTCTGGACACAGAGCCTGCTTGCCCTCTTTTATTGGCTTGTGACAGTCTTCCTCTCCTTGTTGTCCTTCCAGACATACTAATGGCCTGCAGGGAGTGTAGCTGCACAAAGCTGGGATGTATATATATATACTGATTATACTGCAGCTAGCAGAATCAACTGCCTGCCTGTAGTATTATTAGTATGAGAACACCAGCAATTGTCTTCAGTTAGCTTTAGTTGCACACTGTGCAGAGGACACAGTACACTAACTGAAAATACTGCAGCTCCCTGCCTGTGGTATTTGTATGAGAACACCAGCAATTGTATTGAGGTAAGCTTTAGGTGCACACTGTGCAAATGACGCTAAAACAAAATACTGCAGCTCCCTGCCTGTATTTGTATGAGAACACCAGCAATTGTATTGAGGTAAGCTTTAGGTGCACACTGTGCAAAGGACACTAAAACAAAATACAGCAGCTCACTGCCGGTATTTGTATGAGAACACCAGCAATTGTATTGAGGTAAGCTTTAGGTGCACACTGTGCAAAGGACACTAAAGCAAAATACTGCCGCTCCCTCCCTGTATTTGTATGAGAACACCAGCAATTGTATTGAGGTAAGCTTTAGGTGCACACTGTGAAAAGGACACTAAAGCAAAATACTGCAGCTCCCTGCCTGTATTTGTATGAGAACACCAGCAATTGTATTAAGGTAAGCTTTAGGTGCACACTGTGCAAAGGACACTAAAGCAAAATACTGCAGCTCCCTGACTGTATTTGTATGAGAACACCAGCAATTGTATTGAGGTAAGCTTTAGGTGCACACTGTGCAAAGGACACTAAAGCAAAATACTGCAGCTCCCTGCTTGTATTTGTATCAGAACACCAGCAATTGTATTGAGGTAAGCTTTAGGTGCACACTGTGCAGAGGACACTAAAGCAAAATACTGCAGCTCCCTGACTGTATTTGTATGAGAACACCAGCAATTGTATTGAGGTAAGCTTTAGGTGCACACTGTGCAAAGGACACTAAAGCAAAATACTGCAGCTCCCTGCCTGTATTTGCACCAGAACACCAGCAATTGTATTGAAGTAAGCTTTAGGTGCACACTGTGCAAAGGACACTAAAGCAAAATACTGCAGCTCCCTGCCTGTATTTGTTTGAGAACACCAGAAAATGTATTGAGGTAAGCTTTAGATGCACACTGTGCAAAGGACACTAATGCAAAACACTGCAGCTCCCTGCCTGTATTTGTATCAGAACACCAGCGATTGTATTGAGGTAAGCTTTAGGTGCACACTGTGCAAAGGACACTAAAGCAAAATACTGCAGCTCCCTGCCTGTATTTGTATCAGAACACCAGCAATTGTATTGAGGTAAGCTTTAGGTGCACACTGTGCAAAGGACACTAAAGCAAAATACTGCAGCTCCCTGCCTGAATTTGTATCAGAACACCAGCAATTGTATTGAGGTAAGCTTTAGGTGCACACTGTGCAAAGGACACTAAAGCAAAATACTGCAGCTCCCTGCCTGTATTTGTATCAGAACACCAGCAATTGTATTGAGGTAAGCTTTAGGTGCACACTGTGCAAAGGACACTAAAACAAAATACAGCAGCTCACTGCCGGTCGTTGTATGAGAACACCAGCAATTGTATTGAGGTAAGCATTAGGTGCACACTGTGCAAAGGACACTAAAGCAAAATACTGCCGCTCCCTCCCTGTATTTGTATGAGAACACCAGCAATTGTATTGAGGTAAGCTTTAGGTGCACACTGTGAAAAGGACACTAAAGCAAAATACTGCAGCTCCCTGCCTGTATTTGTATGAGAACACCAGCAATTGTATTAAGGTAAGCTTTAGGTGCACACTGTGCAAAGGACACTAAAGCAAAATACTGCAGCTCCCTGACTGTATTTGTATGAGAACACCAGCAATTGTATTGAGGTAAGCTTTAGGTGCACACTGTGCAAAGGACACTAAAGCAAAATACTGCAGCTCCCTGCTTGTATTTGTATCAGAACACCAGCAATTGTATTGAGGTAAGCTTTAGGTGCACACTGTGCAGAGGACACTAAAGCAAAATACTGCAGCTCCCTGACTGTATTTGTATGAGAACACCAGCAATTGTATTGAGGTAAGCTTTAGGTGCACACTGTGCAAAGGACACTAAAGCAAAATACTGCAGCTCCCTGCCTGTATTTGCACCAGAACACCAGCAATTGTATTGAGGTAAGCTTTAGGTGCACACTGTGCAAAGGACACTAAAGCAAAATACTGCAGCTCCCTGCCTGTATTTGTTTGAGAACACCAGAAAATGTATTGAGGTAAGCTTTAGATGCACACTGTGCAAAGGACACTAATGCAAAACACTGCAGCTCCCTGCCTGTATTTGTATCAGAACACCAGCGATTGTATTGAGGTAAGCTTTAGGTGCACACTGTGCAAAGGACACTAAAGCAAAATACTGCAGCTCCCTGCCTGTATTTGCACCAGAACACCAGCAATTGTATTGAGGTAAGCTTTAGGTGCACACTGTGCAGAGGACACTAAAGCAAAATACTGCAGCTCCCTGACTGTATTTGTATGAGAACACCAGCAATTGTATTGAGGTAAGCTTTAGGTGCACACTGTGCAAAGGACACTAAAGCAAAATACTGCAGCTCCCTGCCTGTATTTGCACCAGAACACCAGCAATTGTATTGAGGTAAGCTTTAGGTGCACACTGTGCAAAGGACACTAAAGCAAAATACTGCAGCTCCCTGCTTGTATTTGTATCAGAACACCAGCAATTGTATTGAGGTAAGCTTTAGGTGCACACTGTGCAAAGGACACTAATGCAAAACACTGCAGCTCCCTGCCTGTATTTGTATCAGAACACCAGCGATTGTATTGAGGTAAGCTTTAGGTGCACACTGTGCAAAGGACACTAAAGCAAAATACTGCAGCTCCCTGCCTGAATTTGTATCAGAACACCAGCAATTGTATTGAGGTAAGCTTTAGGTGCACACTGTGCAAAGGACACTAAAGCAAAATACTGCAGCTCCCTGCCTGTATTTGTATCAGAACACCAGCAGTTGTATTCAGGTAAGCTTTACTGTAGGTGCACACTGTGCAAAGGACACAGTACACTAAGTGAAAATACTGCAGCTAGCACAATCACTTGCCTGCCTGTCAGTATATTATGAAGAGAATAACAAAAACGGATCTAGCTAAACTGAATACAGTGTATAAATATATATACAACACCTAGGATGCATATATATCCTCTACACACTGTAACTGCAGCTAACTGACTCGCCTGCCTGCTCTATCTAACTCAAATTAAATGACACTATCTCTCTCTGTCTTTAACCACCGCCGCAACACATTACACAAGGCCGCCAAGCAGGCGGCCTTATATATTGTGGGGGGTGTACTAAACCCCCTGAGACATAATTGGCCAAAGCCACCCTGGCTTTGGCCAATTATGGCTCTCTGTTTTTTCCACGCTGTGATTGGCCAAAGCATGCGGGTCATAGTGCATGCTTGGCCAATCAGAAGCCAGCAATGCACTGCAGTGCCGCAGTGAATTATGGGCCGTGACGTGCCACTCGAATTTGGCGTGAACCGCCCATAATGTTCGAAATTCGGCGAATGGAAGATGTTCGAGTCGAACATGGGTTCGATTCGAACTCGAAGCTCATCCCTACTGTGGGCAGGGCAGTCTCTGAGGAAGTTTGGATAGCCATAAAACTGGTCAGACGTCAGTTTTTCCCCATTAGATTCTATGGTGGTGCTCTCTATATCTCTCCATTGGATAGACTTTTGTTCTTACACCTGGAATGAGGGCCTTTTGATCTGAAGTTCCATGACAGTGAGTGGACTTTTATGGGCTCCTAGTAATATGGGTGACATCCAAGCCATGCATAGAGGGTATCGGTGGTTCCTGTAGAAATTCTTATATGGACATTTGTGCATTATTAATTACAGGCTAAATCTGCCTGGAGACCTGGAGACACTGTATAAATTATAAATGTAGTCTTGTGGTCCTCGTGGAAGTCCATGTGCGGACACTTTTAACTATTATTATCATTATTATTATAAATTTACAGGATTTAAATAGCGCCAACAGTTTGCACAGTGTTTACAATCTAAAGGGAGACGGTACAGTTACAATACAAGAGGGCCTTGCTCATAAGAGCTTACAATCTAATGGGGTGGGGAAAGTGGTAGAAAAAGTTATAACTGTGGGGGATGAGCTGATGGAAGAGTTTAAAGTTGGAGGCGTGATAGGCTTCCCTGAAGAGATGAGTCTACCTATGATAAATAACAGGCTAAATCCACCTTGAGACTTTCTCCACACCTGGAGTGTGCTGAGTTTTTGGATAAAGTGTTTACAGATTGGCTTTATCACCCCAACGAGCTCGCCCCAGTTCATGGATGGGAGAGCTTCCACTCAGCCATCATTCTACTATAGGCCTGGCGAGAAGCAATTCATTACAGGCTAATTCCTCCTGAAGACCTGGGGATGCTGTACAAGTTACCCTGAGACTTTCTCCACACCTGGAGTGTGCTGAGTTCTTGGATAAAGTCTACACAGTGTTTACAGATTGGCTTTATCACCCCAACAAGCTCTCTCCAGTTCATGGATGTGATCATTACGTTTGGATGATCTCACCAGTCAGGGACCAAACCTTAATCAGTCCATCAAATTGACTTTATAATCAATTGTAAAGTCACCTTATCTATTGTTTATCATCCTGTACATATCTTGTTCTATCCCCTGTCTCTTGGGACCTCCCGCCCACTCTGTGCATGTGTGGTTACACCTCGAGTGAATACCCCCATTTGTGGAGAACCTCCCTCCCCTCCCCTTCACTTCCTATTCGCCCTCATTTACTAAGATCCATTCCTCTTCCTCCTTCTACAGTTCCTCACCCCTCCCCCTATGCTCCCATTTTTTGCTAGTGATCCACCAACACCAACTTGGTCCTCATGTGCAAAAAATGAATGGTGTGACTGGAATGAAGTTCCTTCAATCTGAAGTTCCATGACAGTGAGTGGACTTTTATATCTTTCTATAGTCATCTGATTTATGGTCTCCTAGTAATATGGAGACATCCAAGCCATGCATAGATGGTCTCGGTGGTCCCTATAGAAATCCTTGTATGGACATGTGTGCATTATTAACCACTTCAGTACCCGACACTTTCACCTCCTTCCTGCCCAGGCCAATTTTCAGATTTCAGCACTGCCACACTTTGAATGACAATTACTCAGTCATACAACACTGTACCCAAATTACATTTTTATCATTTTTTGTGACCGTCAGCCTGGTCCAGTTGACTTTCTGCCTTGGTTTTCTTTATGGCTACTCCCTTCCGCAGTCCCAGGAGAGACTACTCATGCCAGACCACCATTTATTCCCACCCTTGAAGCTGACCTTATTCTTTGGGCTACTTTGTAAGTAGGAAAGGAATTGTCCTTGTTTTTATCTCTAGGATAGAATACATAGCTAGCTACTGAATTTATCCATTATTGCATTACTTTATAGTTTAACCCATGCATCCAACTCCTGACAATTGGCAAAAGGCCATGAAACGCGTTCATCCAGGGATGCCAAGCCACACTAGCTCCAATAATTCTAACCAATCATGTTTTCTATCGGTATTAATTATGTGAATTATATATATATTATATTTCTTCTATGTTTTATCTGTATTTATTTGTTCTTTGCTATGAAATGTAATGTCTGTCACAAATCATGTTTAGTGATCAACTCTGTATTAATAAATGAATTATTATTATATCAACTTATGTTGATTTTGTATGATTGTATTTTTACATCATAAATGCGTTATTATATTATATTATTGAATCATGTTTACTAATATCACTATCATGAAGCACCCCCAGGGGATTGGGACATTCAAGTTATTTACATTCCATACACATTATCAGATACACCCACATGCCTCAATCAAAGTCCCAATCTAACTCTCCCTTCCTTTTTACATATATATGCAGGGATGGAGGCATGCCGGTGTGTAGCTCTAGGTATAGACAGGTCCTACCCATTTTCTATCTGTTTTATTAGCTATACATTTGTTGTTACCTTGTGTTCTGTGTCTTTAAGACTTTTCTATATGTAATAAAAATATCTTTGTTAAACAATTGGTTACAAAAGAGCTGTATCTATTTTTTCGTACTTTTTTGTGTTATATTTGAACTTCTCTCGTAGCTCTGTAAGGTATTTTACGTGGTTACTATGAGACATTTCTTGGGGCTGCAGTTCCTCTCAACTCCACAAGGTGGTGATCTCACTCATATCCAGACAGGAAGTTTCTATGGAATGCAGACAGGAAGTGATGTCAGTTACAGACAGGAAGTAATCTGGAATAAAGACAAGACGTTCCATGTGGCAGGAAAGAGGAAACATTGCTGGAAGTAACAGCAGAGGAGGTAATAAGATCTTATTTTCTATTTACACACACAGAGCTCACCTCCACCGATCACTTCCAGCAGCGCCCAGTGAGGCTCTTCGTTCTCTATGACCCCAAACATGGCACAATGCAGCCACTGAGATTCCCAAGTGATGACATAGGCTGAGATGAGGTGCATGAATGTGAGGGAGGGGGTCTGAACCGGGGTGCCAGTCAGAGGGGGTTATGGGCAGGGTTGGGGTTGCCACTTTTTCTTCAAGGCAAACCCGAACGATTTAGAGGCGCACAGTACTTTTTTTAGTATAGACTATAGGATTGTAACAGACCTGGGACACCTTTGGGACCTCCGAAGAGAATAGTAATGCGGCACACATAGTGCTCCCTCACCCTCCTGTCAAGTTCTGTCCTGAGCCACATTCCTGTCTGAATATTGTGTCCGGGTTTCAGGTGAACTGAAACCTGGACACATGATTCCAAACCCGGAATATCTGGGTGAATCCTGGACAGGTGGCAACCCTAGCAGGGGTGGCAGAGGTATGAGATGAGGAGGATGGATAGGAATGGGTGGGACAGATGAAGGGACAATAATATGGGCAGCCCTGAAGGGGGCACATACGTTTTGGGGGAGATGGGGGCAGAAGGCTGGGCAGAAACTCAAGCGGGTAGCTGGCAGTAGGAGAAGGGTTTGAGTTTTACAGAGAGTGGATCCTGACCCCCACACATCTCAAGGGCCCCACACACCGAGGCCCCCTACCCCACATACAGGCACTCACCAGGCACTGGGCGCTGCAGCTGGCATCAGTGATGGGTCCCTCAGAGCAGGCACAAGGCACAGAGTCCGCCCGGTATGGAGAACTTGGAGCTTGTGTCTGGGGGAGGAGGAGCGGGGAGAGGAGTTGGCTGATGTTGGAGGGCGCTGTGCCCGTGTTGGGAGCAGATCAGACACAGCAAGGGGGCTCTGCAAAGACTAAATGTGCTGCACACTCTATTCTCAGCAATCCTAATTGACGATCACCAGGGGAGCCTCCCTTGATCCTGGGACCCTTTACACTGGCAGCAAGGCCCTTCCCTGCTGTCTTAGTGCCCCCGAGTTGGCAGAATGTCAGAGTCATAGGTGTGACCTTTACAACCGTAATAGTTCTGCCATTGGTTCTGAGTAAACTAGAGGAGCTGAGGAGTCTCTGAGGCGGTAGTGTAACTAAAGGATTCTGAGAGCTTCTGAGAGTTTACTTCATCTGAAGGGCTCTGGGACCCCTGAGGAGGAAGTGCAGATGAAGGACTTTGGGGGCCTCCTAGGAAGTAATAGGACTGAACAACTCTGAGAGGTTAATGGGGCTGAAGGGCTGTGGGGGCCTCTGAGGGGGTAGTCAGGCTGCAAAGGCTCTGAGGTAAGAGGGGGGCCTCTGGGCTCATAGGGGCTCTTGGTCTCTGATGGTCCCTCCCACCCTACCTGCACTGACTTTTCTGATTTTCTTAAAGAACTCTTGCCAACAAATGAAGGAAGACTTCACCTCACCATATCACTGGTCAAGAAAAATGTTGCAGAAAAAAAATGTTCCACACAATAGACCAAGACTAAGAGAACAAACCCCTCCCCCTGTTGTCCTCCTCCTACCCACACTGACTTGCTATTAAAAAGACAGAACAGACTCCTCCCCCACAGTTCTGTACTTCACCAGCTGCATCCTCCTGCTATCCAATCCAATCCCTTATCTTACTGCAGAGAGTGACATCACTCCTGTCAGTCAGCAGGCTGTCAGAGATTGGAGCCTTGCAGCCGGAGTCCTTGCAATTATCCTGATTAGCCGGCAACTCTGGCCATAAGTCAGCAAGTTCCCCTTCCTGGACATCATGATGACCCGACATTGACCTCACAGCACTGCCTCAGAGTAAACCAGTCAAATGAAGGGTCGTATTTATCATTCCTTGTCTATAGATTTAAAACAAATCAAAATCAGTTCAGAAACCAAACAAACCCAACAGAGAAAAGGGAATTTCTGATCTGGCAGGACAAGAGGGTCCCAGGAACCCAAAAAATAAATAAAAAAAATCAGACGCAAAACAGTTGAAACTAAGTGTGTTCCTATGGGGCAGTAGTCCTTAAATATCCAGCAACCCTCCTATTCCCCCCTCACATCCACATCCTATTGTGTGACCAATACCATCCAAATAATTCTTACTTCCTTTCCCAAAGTTATCTGCCTACAAGGAGACCTGTATAGATCAAATGACGGCATCAATGAGGATGGAGGAGGACCGGAGTCACATGACTGAGAAGATACTAAACCTCACCCTGGAGATCATCTACCTGCTGACTGGAGAGGTGAGGAGGATTCTGGGAGGTCACATGACATCACTCTTATCTCTATTAATAAAACACAGACCTGACCGGAGAGGTGAGGAGGATTCTGGGATTCTAACATGATATTCCTATTGGTTCCTCAATACAGAGATTTCCTCTTGTGAAGTCAGGTGATCATATGACCATCACAGTGCCTCCATGTGACTCTCTAAAACCTGAGAGACACAACATGGAGAAGATTCTAGAAGTCACCAAGAAGATGATGGAGCTGCTGACAGGAGAGGTGAGCGGTGCCGGGAATCCTGGGACATTATCCAGTAACAGACAAGGGATGTGTCTGGATGGTGACTGTATCATTGTGTGTGTCAGGTTCCTATAAGGTGTCAGGATGTCACTGTCTATTTCTCCATGGAGGAGTGGGAGTATTTAGAAGGACACAAGGATCCCTACAAGGACGTCGTGATGGACAATCAGCCGCCCCTCACATCACCGGGTAAGAGGAGACTTTATTGTAAAGGAGAGAGCAGTACGGAGGCTCCACCTTGATCCCCCATCATCTGATAAACACATAGAAACAATGTATTCAGTCTCAGGAGATGGAAGGCAGCGGTGTGGGACCTCTACAACTTGTCTCATGTGAACATTTAGGTCACCACTGATTACTGAATACCAATATTATGAGTCCTGACCCTTACACTATATACTCTATGTTGTACATTACATACTCCTGACCACGCACTATATACTCTGTTGTACATTACATAATTCTGATACTATATAGTCCTATCTTATACAATATGTTGTACATTACATAGTCCTGACTTCTGCTCTCTCCCCTCTGCTATATATACACATAATATGTATTCTCTTTTGTTACACCCATTTTCTACCAGCTGGACATTTTATATCTGATGATTTTGATTGGAGCACAGACTTTTACATGTTGATAATAATGTGATAACATCCTCAAACTTTGGAACCTTAAACAGAAAGTGATAATGAGGGAGGAGTCAATAACCCAATGATGATGGTCTTCAGGATCAGTCCAGTCTTCATCTTGGTTGTTCTCCACCCATCCTCACTCTCTGACCTCTGGTGGGGCTCAGCCCTGCTGTTATTCATGACTAAATCATAGGGTTGTCCCGATACCACTTTTTTAAGACCGAGTACAAGTACCGATACTTTTTTTCAAGTACTCGCCGATACCGAATACCGATACTTTTTTTTAATCTCATGTGTTTACTATTTTTTTTTTTTTACTATTTATTTTATTTATTTATTTTTTACAATGCTTTATTTTTTTAAGGGGGGGGGGGGGGTGGACAGTGTCAGTGTGTGTGTTTTCTTTTCTTTTCTTTTTTTTACAATTCATTTTTATTTTATTCTTTTTTTTTTTATCAGCCCTGTTGTGGGGGGCTTTGGTGAGATATCAGGGGTCTTGACAGACCTCTGACATCTCCCCTTTGAGACAGGGAAAGGGACTAGGGACACATATTCCCCAGTCCCTTTCTCAGCAGCCTCAGCTGCGCTGAAAATGAATGGAGAGAAGACAGCGGCTCCTCTCCATTCATAAACTGAAACATTGTAAACACAGTTTACGATGTTTCAGTTATGTGAATGGACAGAGTCAGTGATGACTCGGTACATTCAGACAAGTAAGGAGCCGGATTTATCGGCTCCTACCTCCGCTCTCCATCCTGAGATACAGAGGGGGTGGAGGAGGGGCACGGAGGGGGCGGCAGCATGGAGGTGAAGGGGGAACAGCGGCATGGAAGTGAAGGGGGCACAGCGGCATGGAGGTGAAGGGGGAACAGGTAGCATTTGAGCAGCAGACAGGCAAGCCAATTTGATCAGATTCATTTTACTTACCCGCCTGAAGACTCGCTCTGGTCTCTGCCACGCTCTCTGTCTTGGTCTCCGCGCCCCGCTCTCCGCCCTGGTCTCCGCCCCCCGCCGGACACTCTCCGTCCCGCTCTCGGCCCTGGTCTCCGCCCCCCGCCACACTCTCCGCCCTGCTCTCCGTCCCGCTCTCCGCCCCCCGCCGCACACTCTCCGCCCCCCGCCGCACACTCTCCGCCCCGGTCTCCGCCCTGCTCTCCACCCCCCGCTCTGAGAAAAAAAAAAGTATCGGACTGGGCATCGGGAGCATTTGCGCGAGTACAAGTACTCGCGCAAATGCTTGGTATCGGTACCGATACTAGTATCGGTATCGGGACAACCCTACTAAATCATGGACTAAATAAGGAAGTGCAGGACTTCTTGTGTTGGGAAGATGGCAATGAGTGATAGAGGGGGTGGGGACACTCGTCCTATAATCCCCTCATCACTGTCACTCCTATAAAAGACAGTTCTCGTTGTTTCCTCACTCTCTGACTAAGGTCCATGAATAAAGAAATTAACTGGTAGGAGATCAGAGGACCCATTTACTAGTTACCTTGAGGGGGGGGGGGGGGGAATTGTAAGATCCTCAGAGACAAAGCTGCCTGATGTGGGCGGAGTCCTAGTTTATGGGAACCAATCGGCTCATGTCTAGTAATAATCTTTTTATTTCTATTTTAGTAGATGGACGGGAGATGAGGAAAACCTCAGAGGATTGTCTCACTTTGTCTGCAGACTGTAAAGTAGAAGATGAGGACATCACACAGTATAGTCCAGGAGAAAACCCGACTACCTCAAATGTCCATCCGGCACCACACAGTGTAGATGGACCATCATTTTCCTCCTATCCTGAGGAACCTCAGACTGTGCGGGACGGTGCCGGACCATCGTATTCCTCTTATCCTGAGGAACCTCAGACTGTGCGGGACGGTGCCGGACCATCGTATTCCTCTTATCCTGAGGAACCTCAGACTGTGAGGGACGGTGCCGGACCATCGTATTCCTCTTATCCTGAGGAACCTCAGACTGTGCGGGACGGTGCCGGACCATCGTATTCCTCTTATCCTGAGGAACCTCAGACTGTGCGGGATGGTGCCGGACCATCGTATTCCTCTTATCCTGGGGAACCTCAGACTGTGCGGGACGGTGCCGGACCATCATATTCCTCTTATCCTGAGGAACCTCAGACTGTGCGGGACGGTGCCGGACCATCGTATTCCTCTTATCCTGAGGAACCTCAGACTGTGCGGGACGGTGCCGGACCATCGTATTCCTCTTATCCTGAGGAACCTCAGACTGTGCGGGATGGTGCCGGACCATCGTATTCCTCTTATCCTGAGGAACCTCAGACTGTGCGGGACGGTGCCGGACCATCGTATTCCTCTTATCCTGAGGAACCTCAGACTGTGCGGGACGGTGCCGGACCATCGTATTCCTCTTATCCTGAGGAACCTCAGACTGTGCGGGACGGTGCCGGACCATCGTATTCCTCTTATCCTGAGGAACCTCAGACTGTGAGGGACAGTGCCGTCCTTCCAACAGAGAAGAGGCTTTCCTGTACTGAGTGTGGGAAGGATTTCCGTTTTAAATCCAAACTTAATGTGCATATAAGATCTCACACAGGAGAGAAGCCATATTCCTGTCCTGAGTGTGGGAAATGTTTTTCAGAGAAGTCCAGTCTTTACAGACATCAGAAATCTCACACAGGAGAAAAGCCACATTCCTGTCCTGAGTGTGGGAAATGTTTTTTGAAGAAGTCTTATCTTTCAGAACATCAGAGATCTCACACAGCAGAAAAGCCACATTCCTGTCCTGAGTGTGGGAAATGGTTTTTGAAGAAGTCTTATCTTTCAGAACATCAGAGATCTCACACAGCAGAAAAGCCACATTCCTGTCCTGAGTGTGGGAAATGTTTTTTTAAGAAGTCCTATCTTTCAGCACATCAGAGATCTCACACAGGGGAGAAGCCTTTTTCCTGTTTTGAGTGCGGGAAATGTTTTAATGCAAAATCCAGTTTTATTACTCATAAAAGATTCCACACAGGGGAAAAACCATATTCCTGCCCTGAGTGCTGTAAATGTTTTTCTCAAAAGTCCCGTCTTTCCGCACATCAGAGATCTCACACGGGGGAAAAGCCGTATTCCTGTTCTGAGTGTGAGAAATGTTTTTCAGACAAGTCCAATTTTTACAAACATCAGAGATCTCACACAGGGGAGAAGCCGTATTCTTGTCCCGAGTGCGGGAAATGTTTTTCACAGACGTCCCATCTTTACAAACATCAGAGATCTCACACAGGGAAGAAGCCAATTTCCTGTCCTGAGTGAGGGAATTGTTCCTCACTGAAGTCCTGACTTCCTGTACATCAGGGATCCCACACAACCCTCAAGGTGTATTAGTGCCTTGAGTGCGGGAAATGTCTTCTATATGAATGTTGCTGGACATCACAGCTCTCATGTGGGGAAGAAGCACACCCTGATATACACCTCAGATATACTCCATGGCTGATCTTCATCATGTAATAAACAGTTCATAAGGAGATCAGAGATCACCAAAGACATGGATGAAGTGTTGTACCGTGTTGGCCATTGATAGCAGTATAAAAATAAAAATGGAGTCATTACCTCTCATTGGCTGAGTACATTTTGTGGTGGAAGATTTCACAAACACTTAGAGGTCTGTTTATAAAAAAAAAAATAGTTTAACGTTTATGACCGGCATTCACCCAGCTGTGATGAATATTGGCCGTATTTTATTTCATACTCTGATTTCCTTGGCTCCATCTAATGACCATAATGCAGTATTGCACTAATTGAGGTATTTCAGGAAAAATACTCGATTATGGCCACTAGATGGAGCTGATGATCATAGGAAATCACTGTGTTATATCACAGCCAGAAATTGTAACAGCTGGATGAATGATTGTCACATTAGTCCAATAAATTCTTTGAAAAATAGACCTCTTACTTCCCTTCATCAGACATGTCTTCATACTAATACCTGAGATCATACTCATACACTTATCAGTACAGTACACACTGAAGGATAGAACTTAAATAAGACAACACTAGGGATGAACTTCGAGCCGAACTCATTCGCCCGTTCGCCGAACAGCGAACAATTTGGGGTGTTCGCGGCAAATTCGAAAAGTCTATGGGAGAAATCTAAAGTGCTAATTATAAAGGCTTATTGTCATAAAAAAGTTATTGTCATAAAAAGTGTTTGGGGACCCGGGTCCTGCCCCAGGGGACATGTGTCAATGCAAAAAAAAGTTTTAAAAACGGCCGTTTTTTCGGGAGCAGTGATTTTAATAATGCTTAAAGTGAAAAAATAAAAGTGAAATATTCCTATAAATTTCGTACCTGGGGTGTGTGTATGATATGCATGTAAAGTGGCGCATGTTTCCCGTGCTTAGAACTGTCCCTGCACAAAATGTCATTTCTGAAAGGAAAAAAAGTCATTTAAAACTCACTCGCGGCTATTAATGAATTGTCGGCTCCCGGCAATACATAGAAAAGTCATTGATAAAAAAAAAAAAATGCGTGGGGGTTCCCCAGAATTCAATTACCAGGCCCTTCAGGTCTGGAATGGATATTAAGGGGAACCCCGCCACAAATGTAAAAAAAAAATGCGTGGGGTTCCCCCAAAAATCCATACCAGACCCTTTATCCGAGCACGCAACATGGCAGGCCGCAGGAAAAGAGGGGGTGACGAGAGAGCGCCCCCCCCCTCCTGAACCATACCAGGCCACATGCCCTCAACATGGGGAGGATCTCCCCATGTTGATGGGGACAAGGGCCTCATCCCCACAACCCTTGCCCGGTGGTTGTGGGGGTCTGCGGGCGGGTGGCTTATCAGAATCTGGAAGAACCCTTTAACAAAGGGGACCCCCAGATCCCGCCCCCCTATGTGAATTGGTAAGGGGTACATTGTACCCCTACCATTTCACAAAGAAAGTGTAAAAAAACACACACAGACACCTTGGAAAAAAAACATTCCAGCGATGAAATCCAGTGTCCCGCGGCGATCCGATGTCCAGCGCTGTCCACACGAAACGTCATTGGCTGAGCCTTAGCGGACCTGATGGGTAATTTCCTCCGCAGTGTATTAAATGAATAGACCCACGTGAGAAGGGGAGGGTCTATTAATTTATTACACTGCGGAGGCAGTTCCCTATCAGGTCCGCTCAGCCAATGACGTAGGCGGGGTCTGACATACGAGGGGGCGGACCTGATGGGGAACTTCCTCCACAGTGTAAATGAATAGACCCGCCCCTTCTCACGTTCTGCATCTGGTCCGCTTAGCCTTACACCTACGTCATTGGCTGAGCGGACCTGATGGGGAACTTTAGAAGGGGCGGGTCTATTCATTTAATACACTGCGGAGGAAGTTCCCCATCAGGTCCGCTCAGGCTCAGCCAATGACGTTTCGTGTGGACAGCGCTGGACATCGGATCGCCGCGGGACACTGGATTTCATCGCTGGAATGGGTTTTTAATTTTTTTATTTTTAATAAAGGACTTTTCCAAGGTGTCTGTGTGTTTTTTTTTTTTTACACTTTCTTTGTGAAATGGTAGGAGTACCCCTTACCAATTCACATAGGGGGGCCGGGATCTGGGGGTCCCCTTTGTTAAAGGGGTCTTCCAAATTCCGATAAGCCCCCCGCCCGCAGACCCCCCACAACCACCGGGCAAGGGTTGTGGGGATGAGGCCCTTTTCCCCATCAACATGGGGACATCCTCCCCATGTTGAGGGCATGTGGCCTGGTACGGTTCAGGAGGGGGGGGCGCTCTCTCGTCCCCCCCTCTTTTCCTGCGGCCTGCCAGGTTGCGTGCTCGGATAAGGGTCTGGTATGGATTTTTTTTTATTTGGGGTGCAGTTCCCCTTAAAATCCATACCAGACCTGAAGGGCCTGGTATGGATATTTGGGGGAACCCCACGCATTTTTTTTTAAATTTGTGGCGGGGTTCCCCTTAATATCCATTCCAGACCTGAAGGGCCTGGTAATTGAATTCTGGGGAACCCCCAGGCATTTTTTTTTATCAATGACTTTTCTATGTATTGCCAGGAGCCGACAATTCATTATAGCCGCGAGTGAGTTTTAAATGCCTTTTTTTCCTTCAGAAATGACACTTTGTGCAGGGACAGTTCTAAGCAAGGGAAACAAGCGTGACTTTGCATGCATATCATACACACCTCCCAGGTACGAAATTTAAAGGAAAATTTCACTTTTATTGTTTCACTTTAAGTATTATTAAAAAAATCACTTTTTGCATTGATACATGTCCCCTGGGGCAGGACCCGGGTCCCCAAACACTTTTTAGGACAATAACTTGCATATAAGCCTTTATAATTAGCACTTTAGATTTCAAACGTTCGAGTCCATTGTATTTAATAGGGTTCTAAAGTTCACGCGAACATTAGGTCTGTTCGCAGGTTCTGGTGCGAACCGAACGGGGGTGTTCGGCTCATCCCTAGACAACACTATTAGACTAACCATTGAATTAAAATGAAAAATACTATGTTTGGGCTTTAGATGGCGCTAAGTATAATAGCAATGATCTCCAGCTAGTGGCAAATGTAGTATTTTCTTTTTTAAATCAATGGAAATTATTCAACCAGCAAATAGCCAATTAAACTCCATTTCCCCCTCATTCACACAGAAGGAATGTACATGTATTTTCACCCGGGAAATTGCTGTACAATTATTTATGACTAGATCCCTAAATGTCAGGAGACGTTTATATAAAGATGGGAAGTATGGAGCAGATAAATGAATAGACCTCCTAGCAATGTTATTACCAGGCTGCAGCTAGGGGGAGCTCTAATGATTAGAGTGTGACCACAGCAGAGTGATCCCATCTAGCTCACATTAACCCTTTCACTGCCAGAGCTGGTTTTCCATTATTTTGCACACATGGTAAAATGCAGATTTTGGGCCTGAAGATTAGATAAAACCCCCAAACATATATTTTCTGAAAGCAGAGGCCCTGGAGAATAAAATGGTGGTAATTGTTAAGGTGTTCCTCGTACACAAATGTCACCTTCATATCCGGGTTTATTTTCTCCTTTCCCTCATTTTCTATGGTGTGATCTTTTCTACAATACTTTGTTATAATAATGTAACACGTTGTGTATTGTATTGTATGACTCCGCCTCCACATTCCAGACACGTCATTTTCCTGACCAATTGGATTTCTTCCTTTACTATTTCCTGATTTTATGACTACAATCTTGTTAAGTAACATTATAATAAAAAGTTTATTGAATGAAGAAAAATAAAGAGTGTGTGTCGGTGTAATGATGAAACATTTCTCATGGGTGACACTATAAAAGTCTTTACAGGTCATCAGTTTAGAGTTGGGGGTCATTATTCTCACCATCTGCAGAGATCTGCGTTGTTCTGCACTAGGGAAACATAAACTAAAGGAAAGTAACAGCCCCGCTCTGCACTCCATGTGAGAGGAGAGGAGAGTCGTGTGTCCCCACAGATAAGAGAGGACAGCAGGAGGAATCATGGTGGACAGGCGCATGTGATCAGTGTGGTGGGGGAGGGGGGGCAATTATAAGAACGGATCTCCTGTGTGTCTCTCCCTGCAGCTGCTGAAAGCTGCTTCTCCTCCTCTCCCTCCTGCCGGCTTTCAGTGACTGCAGGGAGAGAAGCCAAGGAGATCGGTTCTTTTAACTGCACCCCGATTTACCCCACCACACAGATCACATGTTCATGTCCACTATTTGAATCTTCCTGCTTGCCCCCCCCCCATGTGCCCTAGGCATGTGCATTTCGTTTAGTTCCGAATCGAAATTCGGACGAATTTTCATTATTCGGACGTTCGGATGCATCCGAATTAACGAATTACAATGCTAACGAATTCAACCGAATCCGAAATAACATTTCGAATCGAAAAACCACGGCCGAAATTCAAATCGAATTGGAAAAAAAATTGAATCAAATTCGAAAAAAATTCTAGTCGAATGGAATTTGAAAACAATTAGAATAGAATCGAAAATATTGGAAATAATCGAATAGAAAAACAATAGAACAGAATAGAATAAAATACAATATACAGGCATACCCCACTTTTAAGTACACAATGGGACCAGAGCATGTATGTAAAACGAAAATGTACTTAAAGTGAAACAATACCCTTTTTTTCACTTCTAGGCTGTAGTGGGGGGTCAGGGGCTGTAGTGGGGGTGTCAGGAGCTGTAGTTGAGGTCTCAGGGGCTGTAGTGGTGGTGTCAGGGGCACCCTGGAACAGGCCGGGCTATGCTCTTGGAGCTTCAGCTCCTTCTACTGTGGCTGCAAAATGTCTGTACAGTACTTGAGAGGCACTTTACATACACTCGCGGGTATGTCCTTACTCGCGAGTGTATGTAAAGTGAGTGTACTTAAAGCGGGGTATGCCTGTATATGTTATAATTTATTCTATTCTGTTCTATTTTTTTTCTAGTCTATTTTATATTTCTATTCTAATCTTTTCTAATTGGAATTCGAAAAATCGGTCGCATTCGAAAATATTTCAACCAAATTGAAAAATATTTCTACCAGATTCGATAATATTTCATCCGCATTTGTTAATATTTCAACCAAATTCGAAATTATTCCAACCGAATAGAAAAGACCATGTTCCAACATTCGAATTTCGTATAGAATGAATTCAAATTCCAATTATAAAAGATAAGAATAGAAATAGACTAGACTAGGGAAATGGCTGCTAATAGTTTGCAGTAGACCTGCAAACAAAATATGAAATAGATGCTTATAGTCTGCAGATCTGATGAAAAAATGAAATACATGCTAATAGTCTGCAGGAGATCTGCTGAAATAAAGGAAATGGCTGCTCTAATGCAAAAAAAAATAATGAAATAGATGCTAATATTCTGCAGGAGATCTGCAAAAAATGAAATAGATGTTAATATACTGCAGGAGATCTGATGGAAATAAATAGTAATCTGCAAAAAAAAAAAAAAATTAAATAGATGCTATTTATTTCCATCAGATCTCCTGCAGTATATTAACATCTATTTAATTTTTTTGCAGATCTACTGCAGACTATTAGCATCTATTTCATTTTTTTTTTTTTTTTTTTTTTTTTGCATTAGAGCAGCCATTTCCTTTATTTCAGCAGATCTCCTGCAGAATATTAGCATCCATTTCATTTTTTTTTTTTTTTTGCAGATTACTATTTATTTCCATCCGATCTCCTGCAGATTATTAGCATTTATATAATTTTTTTGCAGATCTCCTGCAGACTATTAGTATCTATTTCATTTTCTCATCAGATCTGCAGACTATAAGCATCTATTTCATTTTTTTTTTTGCAGGTCTCCTGCAAACCATTAGCAGCCATTTCCCTAGTCTAGTCTATTTCTAGTCTATTTTCAATTTCTATTCTAATCTTTTCTAATTGGAATTTTAATTCATTCTATACAAAATTCAAATGTCGGAACATGGTTTATTATAATCTTTTCCATTCGGTTGGAATAATTTAGAATCCGGTTGAAATATTATCGAATTTGGTCGAAATATTAACGAATGCGGATGAAATATTATCGAATCCAGTAGAAATATTTTCGAATTTGGTTGAAATATTTTCGAATGCGACCGATTTTTCGAATTCCAATTAGAAAAGATTAGAATAGAAATAAAAAATAGACTAGAAAAACAATAGAACAACAGAATAGAATATAGATACTATCTATTTCATTTTTAATTTTTTTTTGCAGATTACTATTTGTTTCGGATGAGACCTGCAAAAAATAAATAAATATGAAATAGATGTTTAAAAGTATGTTTCAGTAAATAAAACATTAACAGCGCTTACATGAGAAATATATAATCCCACCAATGATATATCCATATATCTTGCAGTGATTAGTATCAACTAAAAAATCCCCTCCATCCACCATAAGGTGAGCAAGGGGTCAATAAATGAATAAAAAACAACTTTGCTGGAGCCAAATGCTCCTATGTCCAGCTGCTACTGATAGCACAAAAGGTTATAAAGTCCTAAAGAGTTAAATTTCCAAGAGTATATTCAGCAATGAAGCAGAGTCTCTCCTGATGGAATCAATAATCAAATTTTAATTTTAGTGAGGGAACATATTAATGTTTATTTTGGAAACTCATAAGGTATACAAGTATTATTATTTTTGTGGTCATACACATGTCTCAATAATTTAGATACATATGTCTTGCAGTAGACATTTTTATTGTCACATATGGGTTTGTTATCATATATGTATGTATTCATTTTTATATATATATATTTTTTTTTTAATTGGTCGACTAGAAATTTTATGATACATCATGTTCGTCACATACATGTATGTTTATGTAGTTTATGTCATTTATGGATATGAATTATCAATTTATTTCTTGACCTTCCATCCACATTTAATAATGTAGTAACAAATTGAAATGATGGGGTCATTACACATCCCGTATTAATTATTGTTTATTTGTTTTTAGATAAAATAGAAATAGATATTTTTATACATTTGGCGTTATATAGGAGCTGCCAGATCCACGCTATTGGTGAGAGATCTAAGTGCCAGAGAAATGGATCCCACTTTGTAGCGTATGGAGACGGCGCTCATATGCAGCAGTAACATGTCAATATTAGTGCCCCAGGACGACGTCATTTGTGACGAAACGGCGTAGGGAGGAGCGGCGCGCTGACGTCACTAACATACCGAGAGTCCGGAAGGAACGGGCTGTCTTTAGCCGGCCGGCTATTATACTATATACCACACGCCTTTGTATTACATCTAACTGTAAGTGCAATTTTAATCTAATAAATACCATTTTAATACTGGATTACGCTATGGTGGCTTTCTTTTCCATTGGCAATTTGGATTCGGGCTGCAAGGAGAGGACTGGCATATAATCCTAGTGGAGGAATACAGATTCTAGCCACTCTTAGAGACCCTGGCAGGGGATACCAGCTATCTGCTTTTACTGATCTCTGATGGGATCGGGTGTTCCGGTAAGCGGCAGTAATCTCTAATGGTGGTGGAATCTTTGTCTATCAGAATAACAGCACTCTTTCATCTGGTGTTTGTGTTTGAAGTCACCAACAGTGAACTGAGGAGACCTCTATTCATTTATGTCATTCTATTGGACACTCTCTGATAATTTATTTTTATGTACAGGACTATTTCTTTGATATTGGCAAATGTATGTTTAGTCACATTTTTTGATAAATTTGTTACTATTGTTCGTTTGTATTCTCAAGGATTGGGTTTTGGATAATCTTTTATTCACTGTAAGGATTTATTATTCACATTTTTTTGCGCAGCTTTTTTACGTTTATTTGTTTCTATTGTGTGTGTCTCACATTTAAGTTGCAGCATTTGTCACTGAAGCATATCAGGTTGCTACATAGTTTGGTTTTTTTAGACAGCGCAGTATACGTTTTTATTTTTTAACATGTCAATATCGCAACACATCCAGCCCGTACCTGTCGGGTGAGCTGGATGCGTATGTGATTGACAGCTAGATCAGGGTCAGCGAAGATTCCCTAATACGTCAGCCAGCTTGAGGACACGCCTAGGTGGGCGGGATCATCTCCAGGCAGTGACATGCCTGCGGAAGTACGCAGACACGTCAGAGCCCGCTGCCCTATTTATAAGAGCAGTCGCAAAGTGTGGCCACGCCCTCTGAAGACGTGAGCCAATCACGAAACGCGTCAGGGCGTGACCACGCGACCAATCACATCACAGGAACGTTCGTCTACCCCGGGACTCACGGAAGGTTTGAATGTGGATAGCATTACATGCCCCAGTGAGCAGACGAATTTGCCTTAAGTGATATGCTTGTTTTACTTACATTTCTAGTAAGCATTTCTTGTATTTGGGGGCATTTTTATACTGTAATAAAAGGTTTTTATGCTATATGAAGCTTCCCTTGTTTTACTTGCCCGCACTGCTGCACACATTTTAATGCTGACTGGAGCCACTGGACATCCTGAGGACATCTGATGGAATTTCCGGAGAGGAGCTTATAAGCGTATTACCATCCTATGTCTGGTGAGTACATTACCTAAGGGGAGTGTGTTTACTATGACAGCGATGGAGGTATGAATTAAGTTGCATCTTATGAATCAGCTGAAAGTTTCTGTATTTGGACAAGTTGATTATTGATTCCTTCAGGAGAGACTCTGCTTCATTGCTGAATATACTCTTGGAAATTTAACTCTTTAGGACTTTATAACCTTTTGTGCTATCAGTAGCAGCTGGACATAGGAGCATTTGGCTCCAGCAAAGTTGTTTTTTATTCATTTATTCATTTATTGACCCCTTGCTCACCTTATGGTGGATGGAGGGGATTTTTTAGTTGATACTAATCACTGCAAGATATATGGATATATCATTGGTGGGATTATATATTTCTCATGTAAGCGCTGTTAATGTTTTATTTACTGAAATATACTTTTATATTCCTTGTTCATATTATAACAGCAGCTAGATTGCAGGTCATTAATTTACCTATTTCCTTTGAGCGCTAGGATCAGATACACTTGGTGATTTTTCTGATATACTTATATATGAAATAGATGTTAATATACTGCAGGGGATCTGATGGAAATAAATAGTAATCTGCAAAAAATCTGATTGAAATATTTTCGAATCCGGTTGAAATAGTTTCGAATGCGGTTGAAATAATTTCGAATCATGTTGAAATAATTTCGAATCCGGTAGAAACAAAGGTAAGTATTCCCTTTATCAACTAGAAGAGCTTTATGTGTCACAGCGCTGTCCTATTGTGTGTGCGCAGAAATTATCACAAAAATAAATAAATATGTGGAGACATTCATATATAAAGTGCTAGGGGCTCAAATAATATTCTCTGCAGATCTACTGCTTACACTTTGGACCTACTTCATTTATCTTATGGTGTATATCAATGAATTAAATAAACTGAACCATGTGTCAATACATATACAACATAAAGTGTTTTGTGCTCAAGATGCTGTTCCCTGCAGATCCACTGCTTCCTCTTTGCACCTACTTCTTTAATCTTATAATATTTGCTGCTATTTTAAATAAACTAAAAATCTGAGCAAATTCATGTAATCATACAATATTTTGTGCTCAATATAGTGTTCTCTGCAAGTCCACTGCTTCCACTTTGCATCTACTTCAAAGAACGTATTTTGTTAAAGTAAAATAAAAATCCACAAATCAATGAAAAGTTGATAAGGGGTGAAAGTTCTCGGTGCTCCAAACTGTGCCAGCTGTAGTGTAGCCACGGCCTTCTTCCACCTCTTACACACGTGATGGTGAGGGCGCCCCCTTAGTAGTGCTTCCCCACTCACCAGAGCAATATGACTCCCAGCTTTTCATCTACCAGAGTCACCAACATCCTTCACACTCTCCTCACCTCCGATGGATCCTCCTCGCTCACTCCTGCAAGTCTGCTGCGGTTTCTGTCAGTCTCCCTCCTAGACTCGGCTTTCTCCTCCGGCCACTGTTCCAGCAGGAGCTCCGCCTCTTCATACAAACTCAGAGCTCCGCCTCTTCATACACACTCAGGAGCTCCACCTCTTCATACAAACTCAGGAGCTCCGCCTCTTCATACACTCTCAGGAGCTCCACCTCTTCATACACACTCAGGAGCGCCGCCTCTTCATACACACTCAGGGCTCCGCCTCTTCATACACACTCAGGAGCTCCGCCTCTTCATACACACTCAGGAGCTCCACCTCTTCATACAAACTCAGGAGCTCCGCCTCTTCATACACACTCAGGAGCTCCACCTCTTCATACAAACTCAGGAGCGCCGCCTCTTCATACACACTCAGGAGCTCCGCCTCTTCATACACACTCAGGGCTCCGCCTCTTCATACACACTCAGGAGCTCCTCCTCTTCATACACACTCAGGGCTCCGCCTCTTCATACACACTCAGGAGCTCAGCCTCTTCATACACACTCAGGAGCTCCACCTCTTCATACAAACTCAGGAGTGCCGCCTCTTCATACACACTCAGGAGCTCCGCCTCTTCATACATACTCAGGGCTCCGCCTCTTCATACACACTCAGGAGCTCCTCCTCTTCATACACACTCAGGGCTCCGCCTCTTTATACACACTCAGGAGCTCAGCCTCTTCATACACACTCAGGAGCTCCACCTCTTCATACAAACTCAGGAGCTCCGCCTCTTCATACACACTCAGGAGCTCAACCTCTTCATACACACTCAGGGCTCTGCCTCTTCATATACACTCAGGAGCTCCGCCTCTTCATACACACTCAGGAGCTCCACCTCTTCATACACACTCAGGGCTCTGCCTCTTCATATACACTCAGGAGCTCCGCCTCTTCATACAAACTCAGAGCTCCGCTTCTTCATACACACTCAGGGCTCCGCCTCTTCATACACACTCAGAAGCTCCGCCTCTTCATACACACTCAGGAGCTCCACCTCTTCATACAAACTCAGGAGCGCCGCCTCTTCATATACACTCAGGAGCTCCGCCTCTTCATACACACTCAGGGCTCCGCCTCTTCATACACACTCAGGAGCTCCTCCTCTTCATACACACTCAGGGCTCCGCCTCTTCATATACACTCAGGAGCTCCACCTCTTCATACACACTCAGAGCTCCGCCTCTTCATATACACTCAGGAGCTCCGCCTCTTCATACACACTCAGGAGCTCCACCTCTTCATACACACACAGGGCTCCGCCTCTTCATACACACTCAGGAGCTCCTCCTCTTCATACACACTCAGGGAGGAGGGGAAGGGGAATCATGTAACACCCAGTGGTGGGTCACAGAGGATGCATCATTTGGGTCCCCAGCCTCCTCTTGCTGTCCTGGCCCTGCTATTGACAGCGCTGGTCTCTGTCTCCATGGCAGCGGGGGCAGCACATTAGGACCCAGTGCTGGTTATTTTATGGGGCTGATGGGCGCATGCGCGGGAGGGCCAGCACTATTTGTTGTAGACAGCTGAGCTCCCTGCAGGTGACTTAGCAGCGGTGACACTACATTGCCTTCTCTGACATGCTGATCAGGATGTGATCCAGGTGATGTCCTCAGTCAGATCTAATAATAAATATGATAATTGGTTTTATTGATCAGAGCCCCACCTTACTGACATGGAGCCCACATGGCTTCTGAACATATGGTTGATATACAGTACATGTGATTGTACTCTTGATTCTAATAAGTACTGTGATTATTAGATCCAACTGGGATCATCACCTGGTTTACTTCCCGATCGGCATGTCAACAGAAAAGGCAATGCAGCTTTACCACTGCTAGGTGTCAGACGGGGGGCTCAGCTGTCTACAACCAATAGTGCCAGCACATTCCTGCTTGCACATAACAGTCCCATCATATAACCTGCACTGGGCCCTAATATACTGTCACCACTGCCATGGGGTCAGAGACTCCAGACCAGCACTGTCAATAGCAGGGGCAGGACATCAAAAGGAGGCTGGGGACACCCATAGTGGTGGAACGCCCGATTGCAAGTGTGACCTTTGCAACCATGATAGTTTTGCCATTGCATTAGACCCTTATATGGAGTTCCCTGGTGTGCTGGTGACATATCTCCTCTTTTTTGCTGCTGTGGGGGTAGGGTGATCACATTTCCAAACTACCATTCAGGGACACCCCCTTCCAAAAAATCAGCTTGTGCTGTAACGAATCACAGCACAGTGATCGGACACAAGAGGCGGGATTTATGATTTCTCTAATCACAAGCAGGAGGCGGGATTGTGCTCCTCCAGGCATTCCCGGCCAGGACAAGTACTGTCAGTGTGCAAAGCAGTAATGTGGCGGCCTTTTTTGGGGCCATCAGATTGGCCCGGGGGGATGGCTGTGTCAGTTTCATTCCGGGACACTGTATTGTCCTGGAATGAATGTGCCCGGGACAGACCTGCAAAATGCGGGACTGTCCCAGGCAATCCGGGACACGTGGTCACCCTATGTGGAGGGCCCCAAGAGGAAGTAGGAAGGGGGCCCACTGCAGGACATGTACAGTATAAGGGTCCCACTGTGGGACTGTAATAAATGGCCCCAGGATCGATGAAGGGGAGGGTCAGGAGGCTCTTCCAGGTTTCTTGCACCGGGTCCCTGGAGGTTCTAGTGATGCCTCTGGTAACACCTTTGATTAAAAGGAAATACTAAAAACTGCCCTCACTTAGTGTTGCCAACCCACCAGGTTGAAATTTACTGACATGACCCCCAAAATTTACTGCCACAGCCACGCTTTTACTGACATTTTGAAAAGCTATAAAATTACTAGGCTTGAGCAATTTGCTTCGTAACGAATCGAAATTCGGCCGAATTTAGCAACTTTCGGACATTCGGAAGCATTAGAATTTCCAAACAAAGCAATTACGAATAAAACCGAATCCGAAATAAATTATATCGCAAATAGCGAATGCCCGAATGTCTTCGGCATAATTCGTTATGAAAAAAGTTACGAATGTACGAAGCCATTCGAAGCACAATAACACTCTGCTCTGCTCTCTGCTTCTCCCTCACCGTGCTGAACTCCCTCTCAAAATGGTGTACAGGGGCGGAGGCTATAGCCGCATGAAAAAAACTAAAGTAAAATACGAGATTTTCGTTACAAATAACCGCTATGTATTTAGAAATGTACAAATCCATTCGAAGCACATTAGGCATAATAGGCAGCGTCGTTGTGAGAGAGACACGGAAAATTACGAATCAACGAACCCAAAAAAAGTTACGAAAGTAGGAGTTGTGTCCAGAATCAACGAAAAACAATGTACTCTACCAAAAATACGAATTATAAATCAACTAAAAATAAGGCTTACATTAATATGAATCATTCCGTTTCAACGAAAAATGTCGCTTGCGAAAATACGAATTAGTCCGAACGCGAAAAATCCCGTCTAGCAAAATTACGAACGATTACGAATCAACAGGACCGAAAAGAAACGAACCGAAACTAAACAAATTTGTGCACAAGTCTAGAAATTACAGTTTTAAGTGCAAATTTCAGTATTTAGCCTCCAAACACGTATAATGTGGAATCAGCAATGTGATTTAAGGTAGACGTGAGGCCAAAACAACATATTTATTATTCTATTATCGATATAGTAAGTAAGTAACTCAGGGACAGGAGGACAAGAAATTAGAATGGACGGGACACACACATGAAAATGACTCTCACAGTCACACTGACAGCAATGTGCAGCAGCACAGATCACCGACACGACACGTCCTCTCCCGAGTCACAGCTCTCCATGCCAGGTGGTCCCTTCAGTCCACTCCAGTCCACACAGCACTGACTGTCCCGCTCCCGGCTTGCATTGCGTCCATCACGCAGGCGAGGCTCCGGACGCTCTGCTTGGCTCCCTTGCACCATGACATCACACGACATGCTCAGGCACCGCCTCTGACAGATCTGCCCCTCCTCTGGTGCCACCCGAACACACTGTATCAGGCACTCGGATATTCTCGGCCAAGCGTTCCAGACATATTTTTACCTGGCAGGAGAAAAGTGCATGTTTTTTACTGCCTGCCATTAAAATTACAGACGTTAGTAGAATTTGATGATCAGTAGACGATTGGATCAAACAAGGCTACCACTTATACAGTAATCTACCCATGAACTTCAAGGCTGTAATTATGAATGAGCTTGGAAAGTGTAAACAATTGAAGGATTTTAATCCCAACAATATGATAGAAATTCCATCAATAGTATGGGAGCATCTCACTCACCAAAAGGACCTTAATAGGAAAGGAATTTCCCTTTTCTATGATATACTGTCCTCCCACCCAAATAACAAAAATGCTCATATGTTGAAATGGGAGAGGGACTTAGGTCAGGATTTTTCCTGGGACCAGTGGAAAAAATATTTTCAAATAATTAATAAATCATCATCTTGTATTGAGCACTGGGACAACGCGTAAAAAATAACAAACAGATGGTATTTAACTCCATACAAATTATCAAAAATCTATCCTTCCACATCTGACATTTGTTGGAGATGTGATGAACAAACTGGCAACCTTCTGCACACTCTATGGAGTTGTAAAACCTTGAAAAGCTTTTGGAATTCAGTATCATCCTTAATAGTGTAGCGGGTATTTGAATTATGTGAGGACTCTGGTGGTGTGAGGTTCCTTGGGGTCCCTGGGTGGCGCTGTTGCCTTGGACCGGAGCTGAACTCACACCGCGAACTGTGCCTTTTTGTCCTCCCCTGGAGCTGGTACAGCGGGGCAGGGGAACCCGCTGTGATGCTAAGGGAGAGGTCATAAAAGGGGCGGAGGCCCTGACCTTGGGGAGAGTCGGAGGACGTGGCCGCGCCCAGGCACCTTCAGCTTGGGTGCTGGCGTTCCGGTGTTCCAGGCCTAGGCGCCCTTGGCCTAGCTAGAGCGGAGATGGAGTCCATCTCAGGCACCTTTAGCCTGGGGTGAGGTACTATGGCGGATGCCTGGGGCTCAGTACCTTCGACTGAGTTCCGCAAGGGTGGAGGAATCCGAGGGGGCCCTAATGCCTTGCGTGCCCGTGTCTGAGTTTGTGAGGACCGGTGCGCAGTAACTTCTCCGAAGAGTCCGGCGCAGCATCGCTGGTGACGGAGAGGCCTCCACTTCTCCCTTGGACGGATTTCTTCCCCTAACAGGGGCAAAGTGAGCGAAGGTAATTCACGTTCTATATTACCTAGTCAGTGGCAGTGACTATTCACCACTGGTGACAGCACAGTGGGCAGCAGCAAGAAGGGAAAGGATTGTGCCTCGATCTGTCCCCCATTTTCCAAAGGAGAAAGATTGTTTTATTGCTTGGCAAGAAGAATAAAACTGAGTTGTACCTGTTCACTGTGTGGAACTTGGGTTACTAAGCAAAGGAGTCAGGGACGAAGGACTGGACTTGACTCTAGGACACCTACACAAAAGCCCAATCTTCTGGCCTTCACCTCTTAGTTACGGAGGACATGGGCCGTGGTGTGTATCATCTCTCTCTCCCAGGTATCCCTAGACAACAGCCATATAACCGATAAAGCAAGGGAGAGGGGTGAGGCCGCTACAATAGCAAATATCACAGGAAACCTTGACATGTTAAGGACCGATCCTCAGTGATGTTAAGGACCTGATCTACATAACCTCCCCTACATACCCCACTTACCCAATAAAACGACTGACAAAGTTGTGGAGTAAAATTTGGCCTTACGGCCTGTAACGGCACCCCAAGTATGAAAGGGGTTAACGCCGTTTAGGATATTTCCTCTCCTAACACACATCCGCTGGCGACACTCCACAGTCAGGCGACTGCTTCCCATAGGAATAATTCTTCCAGAAATATGAGACAAACGTTCTGTATATTTCCAACTGGTCTGACACTTTATTGAGAAAAACACAGGCCTTTATATACACTAAACAAATACTGTAGTCCAAATGGACAACTCCACCCACAACATCACATAATGGTTACATAACGAGCTCCCAATACACATCTGAGATCTCTTAGCAGACAACAGGTGAGTTCATTAGCTAATCCCTTTACATCTTAAATGACTATGCATAACCTTTATGTTCCCCAGACTCTCTGTCTGCTAGTTTACAATACACACAAGTACAGAGTTAATTATCACAATGAAAGATCATCAGAAGCCATCCTAGGTTCATTTACATCACAACAGGCAGGTGGCACATCAGCATCTCTCAATTAACTTGTTGAGTTCAGGATCAACAAACAGTAACTAGTTATTTACAGATATCCTGGGGAATATGGTGGATAAATATTACAGACCCATTTTAGGTAGTCCAAGATATATTCTTAATGTCCATTATTTTCTTGCTCACCCTGTGCCCAAAGTGACCCCTGTCACACGGCCTATTTATTTAACAATTTCTATACTTAAAAATAAATAACCATTTTGAGTAACATTAGACAAAATTTTCAATATCTTGGTGGTCTTGGAGACCACAACTCACAACTTGGACAAAACTATTTTTCTTAGGCCTCAGTCGCAAGACACTGACTCAGAGGCATTACACATGTCAGCAGTGACTTACCATTTTACCTCTCCTGGTTAACCCTCGTTAACCGAAAGGTACCCGATAACCACATACCACCTATGGGTACCACCATTTTACAAAACTTCCATTGTGATGGAGTTTATAAAATGATTATTTTATATGAATGATCTTTCTCTTTATTGTCTACTCAAATATGGGTTTAGAAATTTAGTATAGGTTAAATGACTCTTGTATACAGTTACACATATGGTCTACTGCCCAACCCTCAGGAATTCAGAGTAATTAGCATCCTTCTGAGAATGTGTCTGCAAGGATATGCACACACCAAGATATATGTATACAATAAGAAACTTATTGATGTTCATATTGGGAACTAGAAAGTTAATGTATGCTAACTAAGGATATAAGTTAGGGGTATTATCATGTGTGTGTTTGGGTAAATCTTATAACTGGACAGTAGTATTATTTTCCTGGATTGAAAAGTCGTAACAGAGATATTGCTCCCGGAGTGAAAATGAGGAACAGATGTTTCTTCCATCCCCCACGTCTTGATTCACTCTTCAACTCACTCTTCAATGCCCCCTCCCATAGACACTAAGCAAAATGGCTGCAGAGTCCTGGAATGTGAAGACACGTGGAAGAAAGAGACTCAAGAGGAAGACGACCATATATGGAATCAGCCAATCATATGTACATGTTTGTGATGACGATTGCTTATGTCACTTTGTCCATTTAAGCTGAATTTGAATAAAAGAACTTCCTGTTGTTGTGCCACATATGGGGAAGAAGACACACTGATGCGTTTGCTCTCAGTTTGTAATTCTTGAAGCATACCCTCATATCACCATAGATTTGAACCAACGGCAGAATAAGGGAATGGTTCTGGTATTGGGCCAGAACCGATCTATTACACCATCTCTTCCAGAGACCAAACATGGACTCAACCATACTGAAAACCCCAACGCCTCTCCCCCCCTAGCCTATAACTTGGGGAGGGTGGGTGGGAAGCTTCTTCCTATCTGTAAAATGGAGGACTGACGAAACATCACTTCCTCCTCTGGCTAACCTGTTCAGCCCCACCTACAGGCCCCCCAAACCACTCCCCTTTCCTTAAAGGAGAAACAGCTACTGCTCTGTCCTGCTCCACTGTCCCTCCCTGTCATGCCGACCCTCCGCCTATAATTCCTTTTCTGCTCTGGGACTCTCTTTCCACGCTTACTCCAGCTTCAGCTTTATTAGGTATAAACCTTGATAAACATCCCATAATATACAGGACAATTGTGGTTCATATTCTAATTGCATCAAGACTCACAGTAGCAAGTATGTGGAAATCTAGGGAAGCACCTAATCAATCTATGGTCATATCCAGATTAAATACCCAAGCACAATTCGAATTGTTACTAGTTTCCAAAAACGATTCCACCGCCACTTTTAGAAAAAATTGGAACGACTGGTTATCCAACCCCAGAGCCTTTAATTATTTAAAGGAATGTAAATTCTAACCCTGATTCTTAGTTTGAATTTTATGGACAACCTTTGAAGCATTATGTCGGTGTAGATCATTATTTTAGGTTAGCCTATTTTTGTTTTGTTTTTTGTGTTTTCCCCTCTGATATTCCTTCCCTAGTTAAAGTTCAATTGGGCAGAAGTATAAATTCACTTGGTGACCTCCCAGGCTTACAGTATGAACCCAATTGGGGTAGGCAGGCCCAGGTCATCAAGATCTGAACAACTCTATGTTAAATGCCCATATAGTTGAAATATTATTATTATTGTTGATTAACATTTACAGCAATTTTATTTGTAATGTTCTTACATAACAAAATAAAAATTATTGTAAAAATAAATAAATAATAATATACTGTAAAAAAAAAAAATACAGACGGTTGGCAAAACTGCACTCACTGAAGAACAGATGTGACACAATGCTTGTATAACCAACACCAGTAAGTGCTGTGTGTTCTACAGACAGGAAGTGATGTCATCAGAACAGGACGCTGTGGGACACACAGCACTTCCTGGTGTTGGTGATACAAGCATTGTGTCACATCTGTTCTTCAAATGGCGGAGCTCTGCATGTGTATGAAGAGGCGGAGCTCCTGAGTGTGTATGAAGAGGCGGAGCTCCTGTGTGTGCATGAAGAGGCGGAGCTCCTGAGTGTGTATGAAGAGGCGGAGCCCCTGAGTGTGTATGAAGAGGCAGAGCCCTGAGTGTTGTGACAGCAGGAAGGTAAAGTCACCTGGTTGCATCCAGGGGGGTAGATATATTTCGCCCAGATTCAGGCTTTACGCCGACTTATACAACTAGGTGGAGAGTTGTATAAGCCCAGCTAAGGCTAGTGGGCTCATGGATGACTCATACCTCTAGGGAGAGTGTGGGGCGTTGTGCAGACAGAGATGAGGAGACCAGCTGAACCTTGTCAGCTCATTTAGGCCTCTATAAGAACTCCCAGCTTCATTAGATGTTAGCTCATGCCTGGAAGCAGACCTGTGTGGACTTCCTGGAGAGAGTGAACCCTTGTGCGGTGAGACAAAGCCTGTGTGGCTATTTGCTTGGACATTTAAACCCAGGGACTTAGGGACTAGGACAGCACTAGGCTGATCCCAGTTGTTAGTTAGGAAACCTGTATGTTTAGTCAGAGGTCAACTTGACCAGGATTTATTTTGTTTATGTTTCTTTTGCTTTGCTGTGTTTTTGTCACTGTAAATAGAAAATAAACCGCACCTTTTTGATTTTGAAAACCACAAGCTCCGTCTGCTGGGCCTGTTTTTGTGTGGGGAGCCCATCCCGGGGGTCACACACACCCGCTGCCGAGCTAACCCCCTCACAGTTGGTGGAGAACCAGTGGCAGTTTTTTTAAGCCAGCATGGAGGAGATACTGAAACAGCTGGCTCTAGCAAATGCCAATCAACAGCAGACAAATGCAGGTTTGCAAAGGAGCCTTGCAGCCCAGCAGCAAGCTCATCAACAGAGCCTTGCAGCCCAGCAACAAGCCCTGCAGCAATCTGAGGCCCGCTTCATAGACCTGTTACAGAAGCAAGAGCAGAGACTACAACAAATGGAAGCAGTAATGCAGCAACGTCCGCAGACCAGTGAGGAAAGCCGTCCCACTAATACCGCGTCCTTTGGGGTGAGTCGTTTATTGACAAAAATGACTGGAGAGGATGATCCAGAGGTATTTTTGACCACATTTGAAAGGACTGCTGAAAGAGAAAAGTGGCCTGAGGAGCAGTGGGCTGGACTGGTGGCTCCTCTGTTAACTGGTGAATCGCAGAAGGCTTACTATGACCTAGAGCATGACCAAGCAAAAGACTATGTGATGCTAAAAGCTGAAATATTGGCAAGGCTGGGTGTCACCCTGGCTGTCCGGGCTCAGCGTGTGCATAACTGGACTTTCCAGCTTGGAAAACCCCCCAGGTCTCAAATGTATGATCTCATTCACCTGAGCAGAAAGTGGCTACAGCCAGAGACTTTGTCCGCACCAAAGATTGTGGAACGTGTTGTAATGGATCGGTTTTTGAGAGCTCTTCCTACTGCCATCCAAAAGTGGGTAAGCCATGGAGACCCAGAGACGGCCGATGGTCTTGTGGATCTTGTGGAGAAATACTTGGCTACAGAGAACCTGACGGCCTCTTCCAGAGACACTCGGACTTTCCACCCTAAGACCAGACCATCCCCAGGGGCGGATAAGAGGATTCCAAGGGGTGAGGGTGGAGAGAGTGAGAGGGTGGGAGCTCTCCCCCAAGTTTGGCGAGAACAGCCTGGGAAATCAGCGGCTCAAGAGGCGGCAAGAAGGATCGTTTGCTACCGCTGCCGGCAAGCGGGACATATTGCAGCCAATTGCCCGGTTGTGGAGGAACCCATGCAGTGTGACTTTCTGACGGGCAGACGTCAGTCGCTGTGTGCGACAGTCGCATGCACTGCCATTCGGGGAACTGAGAAACATTTATGCAAAATGTGTATTAATGGTAGAAATGTTGTGGTATTGCTGGATTCAGGTAGCCTTGTGACCCTGATAAAGGCTGAGTTAGTTAAAACAGAGGTCTCTGGGAATAGCAAGGTAGCTGTTATTTGTGTGCATGGGGACACCCGAGAGTATCCAGTGACTACAGTGTGTTTCGAGACCCCCAAAGGTACCCTCTCTCATCCAGTGGGCTTAGTATCTCAGTTACCGCATGACGCCATTGTGGGAAGGGATTTTCCGAAGTTCTGGGAACTGTGGGATGATCCTGAGCCCCCCACTGGTGCCCCTATGTACCAGGAATGTGATAGCCAGAACTCCCCTGAGAGTGGTGAGGACTTTCCGGAATTTCCCTTGTCAGTATTGGCAGGGGAGACTCAAGAAACTGGAGAGGAGCCCACCTCCTCAGACGAAAACCTACCGTCTGTGGAGTTTTCTGATCTTGAGGTTCACAGGGAAAACTTTGCCACAGAACAGTTGAAAGACCCCGCCCTAATAAAGGCACGGGAAAACGTAGTGAAAATAGATGGCGAGTTAGTGAACCCAGATAATACCTGCACTTACCCATACTTCAGCGTAGAGAAGGACCTACTGTATCGGGTGGCAAAAAGGGCAGAAGAAACCGTTGAGCAGCTTGTGGTGCCCAAACCTTACAGGAAGTTGGTGTTGGAGTTGGCCCATGGGCACATTCTTGGAGGTCATCTGGGGACAGAGAAAACCCGAGAGAGGGTATTACAGAGATTCTATTGGCCGGGGGTGATGAAGGACATAGAAAATTATTGTTCCTCCTGCCCTGTGTGTCAGAGGTCGGCGCCGATGCCACATTTCCGTAGCCCGCTGGTCCCTCTACCCATCATTGAGGTCCCGTTTGAGAGGATCGCCATGGATTTGGTAGGTCCTATAATCAAGTCCGCTAGGGGGCACCAGTACATATTAGTTATAATGGACTATGCCACCCGTTATCCAGAAGCGATCCCTCTCCGAAATACCTCGGCCAAAACCATAGCCAAAGAGCTATCTCTTGTGTTTAGCCGGGTGGGTATTTGTAAAGAACTGCTTACGGACCAAGGTACACCCTTTATGTCCCGGGTTATGAAGGAGCTATGTAAATTGTTCAAAGTGACGCAATTACGTACATCTGTGTATCACCCCCAAACCGATGGGCTGGTTGAAAGATTCAACAAAACCCTAAAACAAATGTTGAAGAAAGTGGTGGATAGAGATGGAAAGGATTGGGACTGTCTACTTCCTTATCTGATGTTTGCTATTAGGGAGGTGCCCCAATCCTCTACGGGATTCTCCCCCTTTGAGTTACTGTATGGGAGACACCCAAGAGGGCTGTTGGATATTGCCAAGGAAACTTGGGAAAGTGAGAGTTCTCCCCACAGGAGTGTGATTGAGCATGTCGCCCTGATGCAAGACCGAATTGCACAGGTAATGCCCATCGTGAAGGAACATTTGGCCCAAGCGCAGTTAGCACAGCAGAGAGTGTACAACCGTGGAGCCAAGACCCGTACCTTTTCCCCGGGGGATAGGATACTGGTACTTGTCCCTACGGTTGAAAGTAAATTCCTTGCCAAATGGCAAGGCCCCTACGAGATAATGGAAAAAGTGAGCGAAGTGAATTACAAGGTCAGACAACCAGGAAGGCGAAAGCCCGAACAGATCTATCACGTTAATCTGTTGAAAGCCTGGAGGGATAGAGAGTCCCTAGTCGCAGACACTTGGTCACCAGCTCAAACTGGTTGCGTGATTCCTGAGGTTGGAATCGCAGCCACCTTGTCACAACCCCAACAACAGGAGGTTAAGGAGTTTGTGCTTCGCAACAAGGAGGTATTCTCTGAGCTGCCGGGACAAACATCTGGGGTAGAGCATGACATTATTACCCCGCCCGGTGAAAGGGTGAAGTTAAAACCCTATCGGATCCCAGAGGCCCGACGGGAGGCAATACGGGAGGAAGTACAGAAAATGCTGAACTTAGGGGTGATAGAGGAGTCCCAAAGTGATTGGTCTAGTCCCATCGTGTTGGTGCCTAAACCGGATGGGAGCTGGCGATTTTGTAACGATTTTCGTCAGTTGAACAAAGTTACAAAATTTGACACCTACCCCATGCCACGTATAGATGAGTTGATCGACCGGCTGGGAACAGCCCGATACATGACGACTCTTGACCTCACAAAAGGGTATTGGCAAATCCCCCTGGCCAAGTCGGCCAAAGAGAAAACCGCATTTGTAACCCCAGACGGGGCGTTCCAATATAAAAGAATGCCGTTCGGGTTACAGAATGCGCCGGCCACATTCCAGCGGAAAATGGACCAGATGCTGAGGCCCCATCGGAAGTATGCTGCGGCTTACCTGGATGACGTAATTGTCCATAGCACAGATTGGGCCTCACATCTGCCAAAAGTGCAAGCAGTCCTGGACTCTGTTCGGGAAGCGGGGTTTACGGCTAACCCCAAGAAGTGTACCATTGGGCAGGAGGAGGCCAAATATCTTGGGTACACCATTGGGAGGGGAGTAATAAAACCCCAACTCAACAAAGTCGAGGCCATCCAGAGTTGGCCACGTCCCAACAGCAAGAAGCAGGTACGAGCCTTTCTGGGAATCGCTGGGTATTATCGGCGATTCATTCCCCACTTTGCTTCTAAGGCTGTGCCCCTAACCAACCTGACGAAGGGGAAAGGGTCGGTCATGATTAAATGGACCCCCGAGGCTGAGGCAGCATTCCAATTCTTGAAACAAGCCTTATGTAGCCAGCCAGTGTTGTACTCACCCGACTTCTCTAAAGACTTTGTCGTACAAAGTGATGCGTCAGATGTGGGGTTAGGAGCAGTATTGTCCCAGGTCTGGAACGGGGAAGAGCACCCAGTCATTTACCTCAGCAGGAAGTTGAAGTCCCATGAGGTAAATTACGCCACCGTTGAAAAGGAGTGTTTAGCGGTGAAGTGGGCTCTAGATTCCCTTCGGTGCTACCTGCTAGGTAGGCACTTTGACATGGTTACGGATCACGCTCCGTTAAAGTGGATGGCTCAAAACAAGGAAACAAATAGAAGAGTGAATAGGTGGTTCCTGGCCCTCCAGGAATTCAACTTCACAGTAAAGCATCGCCCTGGCGTTCAAATGGGGAATGTGGATGCTTTGTCTCGAGTACATGAATGCCTGATTGCTGGTGTTCCAACCCCGAGGTTAAAACAAGAGGGGGGGGGGTATGTGACAGCAGGAAGGTAAAGTCACCTGGTTGCATCCAGGGGGGTAGATATATTTCGCCCAGATTCAGGCTTTACGCCGACTTATACAACTAGGTGGAGAGTTGTATAAGCCCAGCTAAGGCTAGTGGGCTCATGGATGACTCATACCTCTAGGGAGAGTGTGGGGCGTCGTGCAGACAGAGATGAGGAGACCAGCTGAACCTTGTCAGCTCATTTAGGCCTCTATAAGAACTCCCAGCTTCATTAGATGTTAGCTCATGCCTGGAAGCAGACCTGTGTGGACTTCCTGGAGAGAGTGAACCCTTGTGCGGTGAGACAAAGCCTGTGTGGCTATTTGCTTGGACATTTAAACCCAGGGACTTAGGGACTAGGACAGCACTAGGCTGATCCCAGTTGTTAGTTAGGAAACCTGTATGTTTAGTCAGAGGTCAACTTGACCAGGATTTATTTTGTTTATGTTTCTTTTGCTTTGCTGTGTTTTTGTCACTGTAAATAGAAAATAAACCGCACCTTTTTGATTTTGAAAACCACAAGCTCCGTCTGCTGGGCCTGTTTTTGTGTGGGGAGCCCATCCCGGGGGTCACACACACCCGCTGCCGAGCTAACCCCCTCACAGTGTGTATGAAGAGCCGGATCTCCTGAGTGTGTATGAAAAGGCGGATCTCCTGAGTGTGTATGAAGAGGTGGAGCTCCTAAGTGTGTAGGAAGAGACGGAGCCCAGAGTGTGTATGAAGAAGCGGAGCTCCTGAGTGTGTATGAAGAGGCGGAGCCCTTGAGTGTGTATGAAGAGCCGGAGCTCCTGAGTGTGTATGAAGAGGCGGAGCTCTGAGTGTGTATGACGAGGTGGAGCTCTGGGTGTGTATGAAGAGGCGGAGCTCTGGGTGTGTATGAAGAGGCATATCCCTGGGTGTGTATGAAGAGGCAGATCCCTGGGTGTGTATGAAGAGGCGGAGCTTCTGCTGGAACAGCGGTCGGAGGAGGAAGCCGAGTCTAGGAGGGAGACTGACAGAAACCACAGCAGACTTGCAGGAGTGAGCGAGGAGGATCCAGTTCCTTTGGCATCGGAGGTGAGGAGAGTGTGAAGGATGTTGGTGACTCTGGTAGATGAAAAGCTGGGAGTCATATTGCTCTGGTGAGTGGGGAAGCACTACTAAGGGGGCGCCCTCACCATTACGTGTGTAAGAGAAGGAAGAAGGCCATGGCTACACTACAGCTGGCACAGTTTGGAGCATGGAGAACTTTCACACCTTATCAACTTTTCATTGATTTGTGGATTTTTTGGAGAAAAATAAGTTCATTGAAATAGATGCAAAGTGGAAGCAGAGGACTTGCAGAGAACACTATATTGAGCACAAAATATTATATGATTACATGAATTTGCACAGATTTTTAGATTATTTAATACAGCAGCAAATATTATAAGAGAAACCGCTTAAGCCCCGGACCATTTTGGCTGGTAAAAGACCAGGCCACTTTTTGCGATTCGGCATTGCATCGCGTTAACTGACAATTGCGCGGTGGTGCGACGTGGCTCCCAAACAAAATTGACGTCCTTTTTTCCCCACAAATATAGCTTTATTTTGGTGGTATTTGATCACCTATGTGGTTTTTATTTTTTGCGCTATAAACAAAAATAGAGCGACAATTTTGAAAAAAATTCAATATTTTTTACTTTTGCTATAATAAATTTCCCCAAAAAATATATAGAAAAACATGTTTTTCCTCAGTTTAGGCCGATATGTATTCTTCTACATATTTTTTGTAAAAAAAATCGCAATCAGCGTTTATTGATTGGTTTGCGCAAAAGTTATAGCGTTTACAAAATAGGGGACAGGTTATGGCATTTTTATAATTTTTTTTTTTTTTACTAGTAATGGCGGCGATCAGTGATTTTTTCCGTAACTGCGACATTATGGCGGACACATCGGACACTTTTGACACATTTTTGGGACCATTGTCATTTTCACAGCGATCAGTGCTATAAAAATGCACTGATTACTGTGAAAATGACACTGGCAGTGAAGGGGTTAACCACTAGGTGGCGCTGTAGGGGTTAAGTATTCCCTGCATAGTGTTTCTAACTGTAGGGGGGATGGGCTGTGTGTCACATGACACTGATCTCCGCTCTGAGTACACAGAGCCGAGATCCGTGTCATTGTCACTAGGCAGAGCCGGGAGATGCTTGTTTACACAAGCATCTCCCCGCTCTATACCTCCGTGAGACGATTGCGGGGATCCCCGCAGCGTTCGAGTCCGTGGGACCCGTGGTCTGACTCATGGAGATGGCTGCAGGGTCGCGAGCGCACCGGCGCGCGCGCAACCACACGGACAGGCACTTAAAAGGGACGTACAGGTACGTTGATGTGAAAAGAAAAAACTGCGCTAATGGATAAAAAATAAAGCTGCAACAATGAGTGTTATACTACACCAAACAAATAATAAAGAAGAAAAAGTTGCGCTAAATAGAACGTGACACCTAAGTGGCATATAGATGCAAAATTATTGAAAATATCACCAGTACAACGACTGATAGATATATAAAAAAAAGAGCCCAACGGCTCACACAATAAATGAGTAACACAAATTGTTGAAGATAAGTGGTACAAACATGTGATGAGGAATCACTACATATGAGTGATCCATAAACCATAAATAATGTCTATAAACGAGAAAAAATCCCACATAAAGTCCAAACAATAAAGTTCATATGCATATATATAGGTGATGCTCCTCCACCGTGCTGATTGTGATCCAATGTATTACACCCAGAGCGAGTGTAAGATAGGACAGCCTCCACCAATAAAATTACTGCCTCTTACCGAAGAAGATGGATCCCATATCACAGGGGATCAAGGAAAACCTGTGGCTATTCCCCAGCCAGGGGTATGGGGCAAGCAGCGTCTCTTGACCGGGAGGTCAGCAACTCTCAGCAGTAGAAAACATGGTCCCCGTAAATAAAAATAAGGAATATACTATAGTGTAAAACCTTTTACACGTTTATTAAAAAAGGACAAATGCACACTTACATGAATGTAGATAAAAAACGAGCGAAAATAAGCCGGCCGGCTCTTAGGTATAAAGCAACCTGTATGTCTCCGGGTAGCGTGGGCGCGATGATGTCAGAACGTGGCTCCTCCCTACGCGTTTCATCATCAAAGACATGTTCACGGGATACGTGAACACGTGTGCATTCGTCCTTTTTTAATGAGCAAATAATTTGCAAACATTCTTTTGAAGTGTGGTCCATTTTTCAATGTACCCCCAGTGACAACAGGAGCACATGATTGGATACATAGCCAAATACATAGCATATACCCGGTACTTTTTTTTTTTTTTTAAATGTCCTTTGGATTTGATCCCTAAAAATAATTGGTGACCAAATTTGCTACCCCAAAAAAAAAATTAAAATGGGTGTTCACACTGGATGATCCAAAAACATCGTTTGATGAACTGTACGGAGAATGAGGTTTAATACGTCCGTTTACTTTGCGGACGAATCTGAAAGATGGTATCTTTCACTGTACGATATCAAAGACAAACATACACGACATAATACAAGTAATAATCTCTAGCAGGGAAAATAGCAATAAAAAAACTTACTTTTTCGTATAACTTTCTTGATTCGTTTGTATTGGTCGGGCTCCCGCAACTTCAGATCAGACCATCGTTTTCTGAGCTGTTCCTTCGTTCTGCACACCCCGAATTTTTGGTGAAGACTTTTGACCACTTTGCCCATAATTTTTGACTTGACCAGATTCAACCTTTTATACGGCCCATGCTTGGCATCATAATCCTTCCTCTTTAAAATGGCGACCATCTCCACCATTTCCTCGAATGACATGTTGGATGCCTTATATCTCCTGGATCGGGATTTGGGCTCCTCAGGAATTTCATCCTCTGTAGAGGTAATCTCAGCCACCTGTGTCTCCGCCATGTTGCTAAGCACTACGACGAGCGAGAAGGGGCGGGGAAAGTACAATATCGAACGTCAGGGGCGGGGAAAGCGCGCAGAGTTCCACGCATGCGCAGTGTATATCAAGTGCCGATCCATGTGTCGAAAATACGTTCATTTGGCGGGAGAGGGAGTTTGCAACGAACGTGTTGACCAAGATACATAACATTATAAGGATTTTGGGTTCCGCAGAGGAGGAGATTTGGGGCTTTTATATCTGTCCAAAATGCTGATTTGATGATTGTTGCCTGAAACATATGTCTTTTCTTGGTTCTTGATTTTACAGAGAGAATGAATACATTCAAAAACCCGGAGTTCATTGACAAATGGAAAGAACTCCCTATCCTGTGGCAGACCAAAAGTGGGTCCAATAAAAACAAAACGGCCAGGACAGCAGCACTGGAGAGCCTGCTTGCATTTGTCCAAACCCAGATACCCACAACAACTCTCCAAGATGTGAAAACCAAAATTGCTACCATCAGGGGGACATACAGGACCCAGAGGAATATGGTCCTGAAGTCCCAGAGGTCAGGTGCTGCAGCAGATAAGGTTTATAAACAAAGTCTGTGGTACTACAGCAAGCTCTCTTTTCTGGATGACCAGCTGGAAGTGCGGGAATCTCTCTCCACCCTTCCCCCCAGAGGTCAATCCAGCCTTCCTTGTAGCCAGCCCTCCAGCCTTCCTTGCAGCCCACCCTCCAGCCTTCCTGGCAACCCTGCTCTGGCTTCCTCTGAGGATCAAGATCAGGCCCTTGAGGAGGCAGATTTGGATATATGGAGCCAGGTACAGTATTGATATCTCCATTTAGATGTTACTATTTAATGTAAAAAAAAAAAGGATTTAAAGACCAAGATACAGTAGTGGTCAATTTTGATGTGGACAAGGCAACAATATCAGGAGGCGGAATCTGTGAGACTTTTCTAAATTTTCATATTCAATTCAAAAATGTCTGGAGGTGAACAATGTGTGTGATTGATGGTGGCAAAAAAATAATAAAGTCCCTTTCTTTTTTTACAGCCAGAGCAGAGCCAGGAAGAGGGTGATGGTGGGGACCAGGAGGAGGCAGGGCCAAGTGGCACCCAGGAGGAGGCTGGGCCAAGTGGCACCCAGGAGGAGGCTGGGCCCAGCACAAGAGCCCAGATGCCTCCCCTGATAATGAAACCACGAGGGCCAAGGAGAGGTAGGCAGGTGGAGGAGGAAACAAGAGCCTTCATCAAAGAGGCTACTGCGGCCCTGAGAGAGGCACCCTCTGCTGAGGAGGGCTTTGCCGCAGTCCTGGCCAATAAGCTAGCCCAAATGGACCTGCGGCAAAAGCTGTATAGTGAGACCCTCCTGTTGAAGGTGATCAACAAGGGATTGCTCGGTGAACTCACCAAGTTCACCGACATCACGGAGGTTGTCCCTACTCCTCCACCTCCTCCTCCTCCTCCTACTACTCCTCCTGCCACAACCTCTCCTCCTGATCCCCAGCCTCCGAGGAAGAAACCAACCAAGGCTGCAGGGAAGGCTGCAGAGAAGGCTGGAGAGAAGGCTACAAGGAAGAGAAAAAAATAATGCCTGCTGTAGTACCACAGACTGGGGACATATATGACTTAGCTGCTGCGGTTCCTGACCTCTGGGAGTTCAAGCCAAGATTGGCCTCCTTTTTGGTTTTCACATCTTGGATGGTTGTTGTGGGGTCCAAGGGATGAACAAATGCAAGCAGGCTCTCCAGTGCTGCCATCCCCTTTAATTTGTTATGTTCCGAAATAAAGGATCATTTTTTTTGGCTTTAAATACTTGACTATGTGATTTGTATTTCAAAAGAGAGTTTGCTAGGGAGTAGGCAGGGACATTTCAAATAATATTATTGTTATTAACAAGGGACACAAACCTCCTTGAGGCAAAATGAGACAAATTTTGAAGGTTGGTGTGGGACATTTACCCAAACATAATTTAAGGAAAAAAACAAAAAAGGCCCAGAAAAATGAAGAGGCTAACTTAATTACTAAAAAAACTCCAAAAAGAACCAAGATAAAAAAAAATGATCTTTACATTTCTTCATGAATTTATGAGGGAGATGTGGCTTGAAAAGAATATTTTTCTATCATTAAAAAAATTAGGAATTACTTTAGAAACAAGTTTGGCATAACTCTCAATGTCATTATCAAAAGAGGGTAATTGTTGAAGCATTCTCAAAAGAAGAACAGAATGCGCAGCATTAAAACAATGCTATTCATTCAACCGTGACGAATGTGCCATATTGATTTCCAACGCTAGCTTTACCAAAACGAGCGCTCCCGTCTCATACTTGATTCTGAGCATGCGCGTTTTTTTTTCACGTCGTTAAAGCATACACACTATCGTTTTTCACGTCATTAAAAAAAACGACATGAAAAACGACGTGAAAAAAGAGAGCATGTTCGAAATTTTTAATGGCCGTTTTTCACGTCGTTAAAAATGCTCTGGAGCATACACACGATCATTTTTAATGGCCATTTTTTTTAATGACATTTTTAACGGCATGAAAAACGATCGTGTGTATGGGGCATAACTGTGAAGAAACCTTTCCGTATTTGGAGGTGAAATCTTTTTTCCTCTAGACGTAAAGAGTGCCCTCTTTTCCTTTGTGTTGACCGTAAAGTGAATAACTCAACACCAAGTTCACTATATGGACCCCTTATATATTTGCACATGTTAATCATATCCCCCCTTAATCTCCTCTTCTCAAGAGTAAATAAATTCAGTTCCTCTAATCTTTCCTCATAGCTGAGCTCCTCCATGCCTCTTATCAGTTTGGTTGCCCTTTTCTGCACTTTCTCCAGTTCCCCGATATCCTTTTTGAGAACTGGTGCCCAAAACTGAACTGCATATTCCAGATGAGGTCTTGCTAATGATTTGTACAGGGGGGCAAAATGATATCTCTCTCTCTGGAGTCCATACCTCTCTTAATACAAGAAAGGACTTTGCTCGCTTTGGAAACCGCAGCTTGGCATTGCATGCCATTATTGAGCTTATGATCTACCAAAACCCCCAGATCCTTCTCCACTATGGATCCCCCCAGTTGTACTCCCCCTAGTATGTATGATGCATTCATATTCTTAGCCCCCAAGTGCATAACATTTATCAACATTAAACCTCATCTGCCACATAGTCGCCCAATTAGACAGAGCATTGGGGTCAGTTTGTAAATTGGAGATATCCTGCAAGGACGGTATTCCACTGCATAGCTTGGTGTCATCTGCAAAGACAGAAATTTTACTTTTGATCTCAGACCCAATATCATTTAGAAAGATATTAAAAAGTAAGGGTCCCAGCACTGAACCTTGGGGTACAACATTAATAACCTTAGACCAACCTTAGTTTTTCTCCATTGTTTTGGCAAATTTCTTGAAACAGAAATTACATTCTCAAAACTATAAGATAATTTGGCAAAACAGTCTGAAGCCTCGTACACACGAACGAGTTTCTCGGCAAAAACCAGCAAGAAACTTGCTGGCAGAGATTGTTTGCCGAGAAATTTGTTCGTGTGTATGGTTTCTCGTCAAGAAAAGCGACAAGAATCTCGACGAGAAAATAGAGATCCTGCTCTCTATTTTCTCGTCGAGATTCTCGTCGGCATGTTTCTCGACGAGAAAAGTGTGTGTACACTTACCTGTCCTCCCGGAAGCCCGCGCATGTTTGAAATGAATTCGACGCATGCGCGGTAGCTTCCTAGGCATACGTAGGGTATACCAAGATGGCGGCGACGGCATCGAATGTGACGAGCGCATGCTCGTCGTAGTCGATGACGTCACCGCGTACGCTCCATTCAAAGAACCGCGGGTTCTTTGAATCGAGCGTCTGTACACTCGGCCGGGACAAGTTTCTTGTCCAAGAATCTCGTCGAAAAAAACGACATGTTTTTTTCGACGAGAATCTCGGCCGTGTGTACGAGGCCTTACAGTTCAGCACAACACTATAACTCACGTGCAAAGGTTTATATCTCTCCCAAAACTATTCACTCATGCTTCAAAACCATATTCATTTCCCATATAAAGAGTCAATGCCCCCAAAAAGGCAAAGATTCTTCTCAATTGCTTTGTCTCATTTCTTGAAACAGACCAAACGTTCTCAATTCTCTTGGTGCTTTTACCAAAATAACTTGGATGGTTCGGCACAACACCATGGTTCACCTTCAAAAGCTCATATCTTTCCCAAAACAGTTCACTCATGTGTCAAAAATAAATTTCTTTCTCATTCAAATAGTCAGTGCCCCCAAAATGCTTCATCCCTTTGGCATTGTGTAAGCACTGCAAGTCAAAATGTTTAGATGTTTTGTCTCTATGGCAGAGGACCATTGAAATATCCCTCATGTCCACCTTTCAGTCTTAGCCGAGTCCTTCATTGACAATGGTTACTGTACAGTTTTTGTCTAGCTAACTCAATACAATTGTGTAGAAAACTGAAAAAAAAGAAAAGATTTTAGGGTAAGAGTAGCCTCCAAGGTTTGACATCACACATTGCACTCATACTGCCAAGGAAAAATTACTTTACAGTATTGTAACCATTATCATTTACACATAAAGTAACTTCCATACGTCAGAGTAAAAAGAAAATGTATAGAGCATAATATACGGAAATATAAACACACAAACAAAAAACAAGGAAAATTACATTTAGCCTGCAATGCTGTAAAAAAAAAAAGCTGGAGTTTCACAACTACTGTAACATCTCTTCACTGGCCACCGTCCTCACCCTCCTGCCCATCCACACGCTGCTGTCTGTCTGGCCACAGATTTTCATAAACATCACAGCGTATATCCCCCCTTGCGATGCAACGAGGGAAGAAACAGCGTGCATGTCGCAACCACCCCCTACGCTGATCACCTGTAATATCCTCACATGCAGCGTCCATTGCATGGAGCAGGGACCTCTGATCTTGAGCCCGATGCTCATACACTCGCTAAGCGGAGAAAAACTCCTCAATAGGATTGAGGAAAGGAGAGTAAGGTGGTAGGAACACCATATCCATCCTTGGATGAGCAGTGAACCAAGCCCTGATAAGTGGGCTACGGTGGAAATTCACATTGTCCCATACAATTATATATTGTGGTAGGTGAGGCCCTATGGGATCTCTCTCATTTTCAGGGATCAAATCCAAATGAAGGCAGTCCAAGAAGATGAGGAGCTTCTGTGTATTGTATGGGCCAAGACTGGGGATGTGAGTGGCCACACCATTCTCAGAAATGGCAGCACACATATGCCCCCTCGTTGGCCTGGGACATCCACTGTGGCCCGATGGCCAATAAAATTACAGCCACGTCTTCGGCCCTTGGCCAGGTTGAAGCCAGCCTCATCCACATACACGAGTATGTGAGAGGTCTCGTTTCCTTCCAATGCCATTATTCTCTACAATAGAGTAAAAAAGGAAAACATCAAATCAGTCATACAGAAGAGTCATACACTACAGTTACATAGGAATGTTCTATGTTCTACACAAGTTCAATATACTACTGGCCAGTATTCCAGTGGTTCCAAACCTGGGGTACATGTACCCCATGCAGAGGTACTACAGGGGGTATTTGACAAAAAGGGGAGGGGAAAAATTATCAACGACTAGACTTACTGAAATGTTACAGTAAAACCCACAGTATTAGATAGATTTACATGGGAGGCACTACTGTAATTGCAGCTCTTTGACCCTTTTTCTTACTGTATTGTATGTTATAGTCTTCAAAATAAGGATTATAATGATAATTGCATCATACAGTAAGCTGCAGTTTTTAGGCAAAAGGTTTATAAATCTGCTACGTAAATCAAATACTTTCATACCTGGATTCAGAAATCAGGTAAAGTGGGTACGGAAACCAATACATTTTGGGAACCACTGCTTGCGGTAATTGTAAAAAGGTTATCTTGATGGACAACCAGTGACTGACTTACATGTACATACTGGTACCGCAGCTCTTTCACTCTGTCAGAGTTCCTCTCAAATGGTACCCTGTAAATTTGCTTCATTGTCATCTGATGCTTCTTCAATATGCGGGCTATTGTGGAGATGCTTATAGAGTTGACATTTTGGAATATGGCATTGTCTTGTAGGATTGCAGTGTGGATCTGTCTCAATGTGATGGCATTATTTGCAAACACCATGTTACAGATCTCTTGTTCATTGAGAAGTTTCCTCGGCCACCCGTGCCAGGCTGTCGTCCAATCCTAGACATAGAATTCAAAGGACAACACTCCATTCATAATTTATACCTTATGTATTCCGTACAGAATGAGTTACCAATGTAATTGTATTGTTGTTTTACTTACAGTAACTTTACCACAATTCTAATGCATCACTGCACAGTGACTGGAATACTACTGTAAACTGTATCATCAATATTGTATTCCATAGTTTATTTTCTACAATATTTTTCTTGTGATTGTTAGTATCATACGTAACATCCCACTGAGGTAAGATACTGTAATACTGTAGGCCTATCACACACACACACACACACTAAGGCCCCATTCACACCTGAACATAGCATTTTCAGGCAGAAAGTCGCGCAATTTTACCGCGATTTTGCAGCGTTTTTGCACGGGTCCACGGGTCACCAATGTAAAAAGCAGAAAACCGCCCAAAGCTGCCCGATTCGCACAACAAAAAAGGGTCCTGAACTTGTTTGAGCTTCAAGCGTTTTGGAGTGGAGATGTGAATCATCTCCATAGAGAATAATGGATTTTTTCCCCTCTAGCGTTTTGTAGCTTCAGGCGACAAAACGCTCAGGTGTGAATGCAGCCTTAATGAATAGGTAAATGAGTAAATAAACATATTCGTTGCTCTATGTCGTGTCCTATACATTATATAATTCCATCATTGACTGACTACATACCTGTTTTCCCTGCGAAAGGTTTGGATGAAGGAGGAGACTGTAGAGCGAGGCACATTAGGCTGCACTCGGCGACCTGCCTCCGCCATTGTGAGGCCATGGTTGATGACATGGTCTATAATTGTGGCCCGAATTTCATCAGGGACAGCATGGTGTCTTCGTGCTCCTCGGCCTCTTCCCCCTATTCCACCACCACGCACCCTTACTCCTCCTCCTCGAGCAGGCAGTTGCCCTTGTTCATTTACTTGGCCAGGTGCCTCCTTGTTCAGAAATTGTACTGGTCCTGCATGGTCAAGCTCTGTATATACATGTTTGGCAGCATTCACAATCATGGACAGCACCTGTCAGGTAACTAAACATACCGTTTGATTGGTCATCTGAGACCAACTCCTCCTTCGTTTGTCAAGTTCTAGTTGCACCTGACTGTCAATTGCTGTAATCATTTTATCAAATGTTCCAAGAGATTCATATATGGTATTCATGGTATTATGTTCCTGAATAATTTTTACAATTGAACAGACTAGTGTAAAGGCTGGCCGCAGGCTAGCCTGTATTTGTGGGAGGAGGCTGAGAGCACTACTTAAGCCTCCTCCCTTGCCAGGTCCTGCGTCGGCTCAGGGTTGGTGTGACGTCATTCCGGCCGTCAGGTTTTCGCCTCACTTCCGGGTTCGTGGCCATGCGGCAGGTCGGCTGCTGCAGTGTCAGCTCTCCTCTGGATATCATGGGGCGTCTTGGAGCAGACGGCCGCATGCTTCCCGGTTTCCAAGGCAGGCTTCATTGGAGCAGGGGGGGGCTTCCGTTTCAGGCGCATGTCGGCGTCCATGGGGGGGTTGTCCAGCTTTTGGTGGATCAGGGAGGGGGGCCGCGGCATGGTTCGCCGGCTCCTCCTTCCGCACCGCCCGCCCAGTCTTCCTTGCCCGTGCAGCGTGGGGGGGGACACCATCCACCCACTCATTCTCCTCTGCGTTCACGCCGGCTGCTTCGCAGGGCCACCTACTCCTCCTCCTGGGCTCACGCTGTTCCATCCATCCCTCCCGGGCCCACGCTGGCAGCTGGAGGGGGGGTTGTTTGGTCACCTCACTGCTGCAGGGATCGCACGCTGTCCACCCGCATCGCCAGGGGTTGTGCTGGCGGCGTGGGGGGCTGTCCTATTTTTCCGGGGTCACGCTGGCTGTATGTACGGGGGGGCTGGCCATCCACGGGTCTCGCTGGCAGCTAGGGGGGGTGTCCACCTGTTCTCCAGGGGTCACACACACGCTGGCAGCATGGGGGGGCTGTCCACCCCCCCGCTTCTCCACGTGTCACGCAGGCAGTATTTTCTTGCGACACATGCGGTTGCGGGTAGGTATTCTGTCTTAGTGTCTCTGCGTTTTCTCAGTGTCTCTGCGTTTTCTCAGGGTCTGCGTTTTCTCAGGGTCTGCGTTTTTCTCAGGGTCTGCATTTTCTCAGTGTCTCGGCGTCCATGCACCAGGCGTTTTGTCTTTGGTGTTCTGGCCCTGCTGTTGCCTTTTCAGTCTCTATTTCTGTCAATACTTCTGGCTCAGCCTCAGCATTTGGCTGCCCCAGGATTCTGTCATCACGTTTCAGTCTCAGCCTTCTGCCCCAGGTTTCTGTCCTTGCATTTGCGGTCATATCGTTTTTTCTGCCCAGGATTGCTGCCTCGGCGTTTCAGGCTCAGCTTTTCTCTCGTAGCGATTCTGCCCAAGGGTTTCTGGCATTGCATTTCTGCTTCAGCTTTCAGTCAGTGTTTCTGTCATGGCGTGTCGGCCCCAGGTTTCTGTCATTGCTTTTTCAGTCTCAGCTTTTTTCATAGCATGTCTGTCTTAGTATTTCTGCCCCAGGGTTCTGTCGTTGCTTTCAGTCCCAGCATTTTCTGGCTCAGTGTTCTGCCCCGGGGGTTCTGGCTTTGCGTTCTGCCATGGCTTTCAGTCAGTTCCACGTTCCGTCGTAGCGTTCTGTCCCAGGTTTCTGTCATTGCTTTTTTCAGTCATGTTCTGTCATAGCGTTCCGCCCCAGGTTTCTGTCATTGCTTTTTCAGTCACGTACTGTCATAGCATTCTGCCCCAGGTTTCTGTCCCTGCGTTTTCAGTCACGTTCTGTCATAGCATTCTGCCCCAGGTTTCTGTCATTACATTTTTAAGTCACGTTCCGTCATAGCATTCTGCCCCAGGTTTCTGTCATTACTTTTTCAGTCACGTTCTGTCTTAAGCGTTCTGCCCCAGGTTTCTGTCGTGGCTTTTCAGTCACGTTCTGTCATAGCGTTCTGCCCCAGGTTTCTGTCTTTGCTTTCAGTCACGTTCTGTCGTTGCTTTCTGGCCCAGGTTTCTATCGTTGGATTTTCAGTCTCAGCATTCTGTCGTAGCGTTTCTATCGTAGTGGTTCTACCCCAGGGGTTTTTCTGTCATTGCATTTTGTCTGCCTCAGCGGTTCAGTCTCGGCGTTGTCTTTTTTGCCCCAGGGTTCTGTCATTGCTTTGCCGTAGCGTTTTCAGTCTTAGCGTTCTGCTCCAGGTTTTCTGTCATTGTATTTATGCCTCAGCCTTCAGGCTCTGCGTTTCAGGCTCGGCATTTCTCTCGTACTTTTTCTGCCCCAGGTTTTCCTGTCTTGGCACATCGGCCTCAGCATGTTCACGATCTCTGTCGTTGCGTTTCTGCCCCTCGGTTTCTGTCGTTGCGTTTCTGCCCCTCGGTTTCTGTCGTTGCGTTTCTGCCCTACGATTTCTGTTGTTGCGTTTCTGCCCCACGATTTCTGACGTTGCGTTTCTGCCCCACGATTTCTGTCTTCGCGTTTCTGCCCCATGATGTCTGTCTTTGCGTTCTGCCCCATGATTTCTGTCTTTGCGTTCTGCCCCATGATTTCTGTCTTTGCATTCTGCCCCATGATTTCTGTCTTTACGTTCTGCCCCATGATTTCTGTCTTTACGTTCTGCCCCATGATTTCTGTCTTTACGTTCTGCCCCATGATTTCTGTCTTTACGTTTTCTGCCCCATGTTTTCTGTCTTTGCCTTTCTGCCCCATGATTTCTGTCTTTACGTTTTAGTCTTAGTCTTCTGCCCCAGGGTTCCGTCATAGCGTTGCTGCCCCCACGATTCATGTCTGGCGTTCCTGCCCCGCGATTTCTGTCATTTCATCTGCCCCACGATTTCCTGTCATAGTGTTTGTCGTAGCATTGTCTTCTTTGTGATTACCATGTCTCATCGTCCTTGTCATGTTACAACCTGGGTTGTTTAGCTAGTGCTCACATCTCGGGATCTGTCACGTCTACAGGTCCATATGGGCTGAGGTTTCGTTTTTAATGATTGATGACCACAAACTTCTCGCCCGTATACCACATTTCATACGCTGTACGTTCGTTTCTTACACCTGTACGTTACCCACCACGGTCTGCAGGTGCACTAGCCCTGACTGTTCAGTTCTACTGCCTGTCTGCGCTGCAGGTTACTCTGGCTCACATTAGGGTGGGGGGAGGGGCTGTTATGTTCTTCACGCGCAGTGGTCTTGACATTGTTCATTCTCGTTCTTAGGTAGGCACGGGGGGCACGTTGTGTTTTCGTGTCTGGTTCTATTGTCATGTGTAGTTTGTGTTCCTGGTTGGGCTTGCTGCCCGTCTCTGTTGGACTAGTTCATGTGCATCCCTTCTATCTCGGGGTGCTTGGTCTGGTTTCTTTGACTTCATTCCGTAGGGGGGGGGGCGGGCCTCCTAGGTACCTAGTGGCGAGTTCCTGTTGCTTGGTTCTTTTGGGCTGTATTTCCTGCTAGATTTTTCCGTTAGGTGCTCGTCCGTGGTCTGGCGGTCCAGCTCTTGCACTACTTCTGGGAGGGTTGGATTGGCTTCCACGCCGATGTCAACTGTCTTGCACTCGTTCCATCAGTCCTGCTGTTGATAGGGTTGGTCTTTGTGCATTCGGGTCTCATGTTCGGGTCATGCTTCTGCCTAGGATCTGCCGGCCGAGTCCGTCAGGTTGGACTGGTGTTTCTGTGTGTCTGGCTTTTTTCCATGTTCAACGATGCTGGTTGCCTCAGCGCATTGGCCTTTTCTACCTGCTTCTCCAGGTTTCCAGCACTTCAGATTCCTGCCAGGTTGTCCTTTTGCAATTCACCCTCTCACTTCCCATACTTAGGGTGGGTAGGCCAGGGGGTTTCTTCACAGAGCACGTCACGGGTGCCCGGTGGGGCATTTCTTTCTGCTTGGCCTCGTTGCAGGGGCCCCTCGGGCCAGCCTTGCTTCTACTTCCCTTTCGTATCCTCTCATCGCGAGCACTTCAGTCATGTCTGGGTTGACTCGGGTGGCAGGCTCTATCCAAGCTTCTCAGGGTGTTCAGTCGATTCTGGGCTGCTTCGCAGGTTGTCTAGATGGAACCGCCTACCTTAAGTCGATGGGTTTCTCCAGTCATTGCGGATACTCAACGGACACATACTGTTGCCTTGGGGCACGCGCTGCCTTCCTTGTCGGTCGGTTACTTTCCCTTCTTCACCTAAATATGTGTCTTTTGCCCTCTTCTCAGGCATACCGACCAGCTAGGCCAAGGCACACCTCAGGCCTTGGTTGTTAGAGTTTAACGCTTACTTGCTCGAAGGCTCTGGCCACAAGTGTAAAGGCTGGCCGCAGGCTAGCCTGTATTTGTGGGAGGAGGCTGATAGCACTACTTAAGCCTCCTCCCTTGCCAGGTCCTGCGTCGGTTCAGGGTTCCCACCCACCCATTTCCCCCAGCCTTTTTTCACACTCGTTATACTTTTTTCTTATTCTTACATTCAGGGTATGCCCTCTTCTCAGGCATACCGACCAGCTAGGCCAAGGCACACCTCAGGCCTTGGTTGTTAGAGTTTAAAGCTTACTTGCTCGAAGGCTCTGACCACAATTGTGCATGTGATGACTTAAACAATGAAATGACGCTGACACGTTTTGGAGAGAACAACCATTAGACTGAGAATTGACAATCAGTTTAGATCAACAAGATCTATTCACTTGGAAATTGTGCTAAATGTAGGCTACTTGTACTTAATCATTTGAAAGATGTACTGAGACATTGAGACATGTACTGAGACATTTGCAATTTGATGAAATGAATGAGAAATTCAATTCAGTTGTGAACAATTGCCAAGTGGTTTGGAGATTTGCCCATGTTGTTTTGAGAATGTCATTTCTGTTTCAAGAAATGAGCCAAAACAATGGAGAAAAACTGTAACACAGTGATTTCCTATGATCATCAGCTACATCTAGTGGCCATAATCTGGTATTTTTCCTGAAATACCTCAATTAATGGAATACTGCATTATGGTCATTAGATGGAGTCAAGGAAATCAGAGTATGAAATAAAATACGGCCAATATTCATCACAGGTGAGTGAATGCCGGTCATAACCGTTCAACTATTTTTATTTTTAAACAGACCTCTAAGTGTTTGTGAAATCTTACACCACAAAATGTACTCAGCCAATGAAAGGTAATGACTCCATTTTTTTTTCTACTGCTATCAATGGGCAACACGGTACAACACTTCATCCATGTCTTTGGTGATCTCTGATCTCCTTATGAACTGTTTCTTACATGATGAAGATCAGCCATGGAGTATATCTGAGGTGTATATCAGGGTGTGCTTCTTCCCCACATGAGAGCTGTGATGTCCAGCAACATTCATATAGAAGACATTTCCCGCACTCAAGGCACTAATACACCTCAAGGAATGTGTGGGATCCCTGATGTACAGGAAGACAGGACTTCAGTGAGGAACAATTCCGTCACTCAGGACAGGAAAGCGGCTTCTCCCCCGTGTGAGATCTCTGATGTGTGTAAAAATTGAACTTCACTGAAAAACATTTCCCACACTCAGGACAGAAATATGGCTTATCCCCGTGTGAGATCTCGGATGTGTGGAAAGAAAAGACTTCACTGAAAAACATTTCCCACACTCAGGACAGGAATACGGCTTTCCCCCCGTGTGAGATCTCTGATGTGTGTAAAGACTGGACTTCTGTGAAAAACATTTCCCGCACACAGGACAGGAATACGGCTTCTCCCCCGTGTGAGATCTCTGATGTGTGTAAAGATCAGACTTCTGTGAAAAACATTTCCCACACTCAGGACAGGAATACGGCTTTTCCCCCGTGTGAGATCTCTGATGTGTGTAAAGATCAGACTTCTGTGAAAAACATTTCCCACACTCAGGACAGGAATACGGCTTTTCCCCCGTGTGAGATCTCTGATGTGTGTAAAGACTGGACTTCTGTGAAAAACATTTCCCGCACTCAAGACAGGAATACGGCTTTTCCCCCGTGTGAGATCTCTGATGTTTGGAAAGACTGGACTTCTCTGAAAAACATTTCCCGCACTCAGGACAGGAATACGGCTTCTCCCCTGTGTGAGATCTTATATGTACATTAAGATTGTATTTAGAATTGAAACACTTCCCGCACTCAGTACAGGAATACGGCTTCTCTCCTGTGTGAGATCTTTTATGCACATTAAGATGGGATTTAGAAGGGAAACACTTCCCGCACTCAGTACAGGAAAACCTCTTCTCTGTTGGAAGGACGGCACCGTCCCTCACAGTCTGAGGTTCCTCAGGATAAGAGGAATACGATGGTCCATCTACACTGTGTGGTGCCAGATGGACATTTGAGGTAGCCGGGTTTTCTCCTGGACTATACTGTGTGATGTCCTCATCTTCTACTTTACAGTCTGGAGACAAAGTGAGACAATCCTCTGAGGTTTTCCTCATCTCCCGTCCATCTACTAAAATAGAAATAAAAAGATTATTACTAGACATCAGCAGATTGGTTCCCATAAACCAGGACTCCACCCACATCAGGCAGCTTTGTCTCTGAGGATCTTACAATTCCCCCCTTAAGGTAACTAGTAAATGGGTCCTCTGTAGGGCGGCAACTAATGATTATTTTCATAATTGATTAGTTGACTAATTATTGTTTTGATTAATCTACCAATTGGATAAAACCCTCAAAAAAAGGTTGGTGTATAATTTAATATTCTTGAATATCTATATACAGCGGTAAATATAAATACCCAGATATATAGTTGGATATTTAATCCACTCTGAGAATACCAGACAGATAGATGTATTATTAGAGGGTGACTCTGCTACATATCACAATCAGAGATCAACATTAATAAAATATAAAAAAAGAGGTAAAACGCTGTTTTGCAGATGATCAGACAGGAGTGTAATATAATATGATGGATGACAGACTCCCTCGTCATAGACAGGTAGGTGGGTACAAGCTCCCTGCACCTGATGTCACTTATGCTGGCCGTACACAAACTCATTTTTCTTTCAAAAAAACATTCATCCAATTTTCTAACCATTAGTGGGTCAAATCGGCGTTCATTTTCCACCACAGTGACGGGAAAATTCGAAGGAGCAGAAAAGAGAACTTCTTTCCATCGAACAAATTTTCACATTGTGTATGTGGTTTTTGCTCAGAAGTTACATTAATTTTATAATTGAATGTTAAAAGCAAGTGGAATTTTCTAATTACACTCGTCCATTCATCGAATGTACAAATAATTTTCATACAAATATTTGTGTGAATATTCTCGTCCAAAAATGGATCCGTGTATGACTAGCATAGGACATTTAGTAGCAGCAGCATGATTTTATTTAATCATCTGTTATGATGGGGATAAAAAAATTGTCCTTTATAGTACAAAAACATCAGATAATCACTACTATAAGGGATTCATTTATACTGTGAAATTGTGAAAGTAATATATCTTATATCATATATATAATAATAAATATACTCCCGCCTTACCACCCTCATCCTCTTCATACTCCTAATGTCTGGGGACATCGCACCAAACCCCGGCCCTCCCACACCCAATTCCCAACGCCAAAATTGTCCTTTTACCTCCTCCAACAGTAGTCGTAACTTCAACCTTTTCATCCCAATTCCCTTGATTCCACAAGTCAGCCCCCTCTTTCATGTGCCCTCTGGAATGTCCGCTCAATCTTCAACAAACTACCTTCTGTCAATGACATTTTCCTCTCCAAATCCCTTAATCTATTTGCTATAACCGAAACCTGGCTCCAGGAATTCGACACTACCTCTCCAGCTGCCCTGTTCCTCAGTGGCCTCCTCTGAACTCACGCCACCAGACCCAGTGGTGGAAAAGGAGGCGGTGTCGGACTTCTTCTCTTCCCACAATGCACCTTCCAGGTTCTTCCAACACCTCCCTCTCTTTCCCCCTGCTCTTTCGAAGTTCACTGCATTCGTCTTTTCTCTCCAGCTTGTCTGAGGGTCGCAGTCATTTATCGGCCTCCTGGATCAGTGTCACGCTTTCTGGATGACTTCTCTGCATGGCTACCCTTTTTTCTCTCCTCTGAAGTGTCTGCCATCATCCTATGTGACTTTAATATTCCAATCAATGTTAACACTGCAACCACTTCTCAACTACTCAACCTAACCTCCTCTTTTAACCTAACACAATGGACACAAACCACCACACACTCCAACGGCAACACTCTCAACCTCGTATTCTCCCATCGCTGCACTCCCTGCAACCTCTTTAACACCCCCTTTCCTCTCTCTGATCATAACCTTATTCGTTTCACACTCTCCTTGTCTCTTACCTCCCATGCTGCCAACCCACAAACCACTACCCGCAGAAACCTTCGCAACCTCAACCCTTCCCCTCTTCACTCTGCTACAGATGGCCTTTATGACAAAATCGCACCCCTGTCCTGCCCAGACCTAACCACTTCCATCTACAACACCACGTTGTCCTCCTCCCTAGACATACTTGCTCCTCTTTCTACACGCTGTCAGAACATTTGGGGTTAAAAAGAATATACATATAGGCCTTTATATTATGCATATTATGTATTTTTCATATTGTTCATATTCATGTACATTATGAACGAGAGGACAGCCATTTTGTCTCTAAATTTTAAGTTCATAACTAATGATATGCTATGAACAATACTTTGATTTCTACTTTCTCTTTAAGAGGTTAACCCAAATTCACTATCTTTAAAAGTTTAAATTAGATTCATAGGCATGAATAGGCCTTGTTCTTATGTCTCACTAAGGGGTCTGGCTGTACCATATCTAAGATTGTAATTCAAAGGTTTGGACACTTAGTAAGATAAACAAAATAAAGGGATATTGGCACAGGCTTACACAGACTGTGTATAGATAAGGGAGTCATGAGCTCATAGCCATAGGGCTCATCCACAAATAAGCTGTGGTATTGTATATCTTAAATAATGTTACTTTTAAGTATCTTCACAAAGTATCTGTTCTAGTAATCGATAGTAATCCATATATATGCATAAATGTGTATATATATATATTAGGAAGTTACAAATATAATATCTTATGATGTGAGATTCTAACTGTGAAGGACATTAGGAGCTGTATTTGTAGAATGTAAGTTAAGGGTTGCATTTTGAATGACTTTAGCTTCGGGGAATGTTAACAACCCATTAGCTGAGATGTTGGTAGATTTTCCCAAGACAATTCCCTGAGCCATTCGCCGAGATGGCTGGGATACTTGACATGTGTTTGACACCCTTAGACAATTAGGTGTGTGTAGCGGGGTGTTCCATTTAGGGGAAGTGTCTGAGTGGTAATCAGGCTCAGACACATTACATTGTTAGGAGTTATGGACCATTTTTGTTCTCAGGGGTTAATGCTTGTGATGTGTTCCCTGTGGCCGGTGGGTGGTGCTGCCATTCTGGGCCAGGGTTGAACCGTGAGCGCAGTGCTGTGCCTTTTGTGTCCCCTCTTGGCAGCCGTACAGTGGGGCGGGGAACCTGATGTGCATGCCGGGAGAGGATATAAAAGAGGCAGACATCTTCTGAGAGGGGTTCGTCCATGTACAGGCACCTTCGGCCTGGGTGTGTGTGTGGTTTGTCCACACCCAGGCGCCTTCGGGCTGGGTGTGTGTGTGGGTCATCTCCGGGTGCCCTGGGCCCAGAGGCCTTGTTCCGGTTCCACCTCAGGCACCTTTAGCCTGGGGTGAGGTACTACCTCACCGTTTCTGTCCGCCTGGGCACGGAGGCCCAGGAGTTGCAGCAACGGCCCGGAGCCCAGCAACCTTCAGCTGGGGTCCACAAGGGATCGAGGAGTCCAGGGTCCCCTTGCGAGGGGACCCGCACCCTAAGAGAAGGGAGTATCTGTTCCGAGGGACCGGTGCTGTGGACACGGTGAAGGAAGAGGTCTGTTGACTCTCTGGGGGACGTCTTCTCCCTTAAAGGGGCTATGTCCTAAGAAGAAACCAAGGTTCATCAGGTCAGTGGCAGTGACCTTGTTCGCCAGGTCAGTGGCAGTGACCTTGTTCGCCAGGTCAGTGGCAGTGACCTTGTTCGCCAGGTCAGTGGCAGAGACCAACCTCATGGTCTGTGGCAGAGACAATGCGCCAAAACTGTTTGAGAAATCTGAACAGTCAGAAGAGTTTGAGCTACGTTTGTGCCTGGACCTCCTCCACACCTTAAGCTGTCCTGTGTCTTTGCTCCAACCTTTTTTCTATCCAAGAGACTATGTGTTGTGCAAGTGAAAATAAATATTGAGTTGGACTTTCAGCTGGTGTGGACATTTACGTTCCTGGGGAAGTCAAAGACTTGCATCTACACACTGTAGAGGTGAGAATCATACTCAGGAGGACTTTATACTCTGGCTGCAGACAAGGCCCAAAATCAACACTGCCTAACCTCTTAACACAGGAGGGTACAGGCTTGTGGTGCGGTGTGCCCTTTCTTCCTACGAGGAGCCGAAGCAGGCAGGTAAGAGGGGGTCTGTGCGCTACACGTGGGGGCTCGAGTCTGGGATTTGTCTGCGGTTGGAAAATGTGAAGACCCCCCCAGAGTTTGAACTTTATTCCCCAGTGAAGTTCCGTGGAGGTCGGCCATATTGAGAACTGTGCCACGAGGAGAACCCTGACTGCGTAGTTCCTGGGCGTGCCTATACAGAAAGCCCGCGAACAGTGCAGAAGATGGGAGGAGTCTGGCCCTGTGAAGAGTTGCACGTGGGGACTTTGGGGCCCAAAGGACAGTGCGCAATGGAACAGCAAGCGAGCAACATGGCGTCTCATGCCTCATGGATTCCGGCCACAACCACCATGAATATGACCTCGTTTGCTGCTTCCGTGACAGATACAGGGATTCGGCTGAAGCCCCGGGGACGTTTTGCCCTCTACGTTTGCAGAGATGTGGAGGCCCTCGGAGTGGTTTGTCCCGGCTGCTCGGGACTGGTGGGGCATCTCAAGCCCTTCGGCAGATGCGAGCAGTGTAGGGAGTTCTTCTTTCAGGTGGAGCAACCTAAAGAGAAGCCTCGGGCTTTCCGCCTCAACTGCCTTACAGGCGCCACTACTTTGGAGGAAGGAGTCAGAGCTTTTGCAGCCACCCCTATGCGACTTCAGTCTCTGTTGAGACTTCAGAGGAAGTCGCGAGCAGAGATGTTCCGGAGATTGAGGAACCAGAGTCAGAGAGACCGGAGGATGCTGCCTCGGTCACCACAGAGTCCTTACTCCCACCGCCCAAGAGGAAGATTGGCTTTGTGAAGGCTTCCTGCGGCCGTGGTGGAGTTACGCCCCCGCGCTTACTCGGAACGGATGCATCCGAAGGGAAAAGTTCCGGACGTCCTGTCTCAGCTACAAGCCGAGGTAAGCTGGGAAAAGAGGCTCTGTCAGAAGTCCGAAGTATCGGGGATGCTTGGGTCTGGGATCCCAGGGCCCTTGAACTGGTTAGAGGCGGTGACTCGTCTTCTACCTGGAGCTACTTGCCTGCAGAGGAATGTGACACCTCTGACCTTGAGTCGGTCTCTGATCCGGGAGACGACGCCGCCATTGACGAAGTGTTTGAGCGAAAGGGTTGGGATAAGATGCCCATGTCCTTGTCCCGTAGAAATAGGGACCCACCCATGTCCACTGGGGAGAGCACACCCCGGGTGGAGGCCCCGGAGCCTGAGGAGGGATCTGTCCCCTTGTCTGCCCTTCCACCGCTGGAGATACCTGGATCCGTTGTTGGGATGGAGCAGGTGTCATTGCGGGCCCCTGTGTCTGGTCTGAAGTAGTGAAAGTACCTCAGCACCCGGATGCCATAGTCATGACCGGTATGGGAGATCGTCTGACCATGCCACCTTTGTCCCGTTTGCAGAGATTATTTAACCAGAAGGTTGCTCGTGAATATGGGTGGGAGTACCCGTACCTGCCAAAGGAACTTTTGTTTGAGGTAGAGGCCTATAGACACCAGTGGTACGCGGACTTTGTATGGACACATATCAAGTTACCCCAGGCCCGCAGGTTCTATTCATGTTCTCCTACAGCTACCAAGCGGTACAAGGACTGTAAGAAAGCCTGGATGCTCAGTCGGCACATACATGCGGACAAGGCGGTTGTTTGCTGAAAGGACAAGGATAATGTTGAGTACCATATTGACACCTTTGATAAACATTGGAAGCCGTTGGTGTTGCCGCATCCACAGTATTATCTGTGAAGAGACTGGACTCTTGTTGTTTGCCTTTTATTTCCGGAGTGCACTCTCTGGAGCTCAGAACTGTTTGCCCACACAGAAGGGGTATTCTACTAATGGAAGAGTGGGAACAGTTGTGTTTTTTTTTTCCTCTCTCCACGCTGCAAAGACACAAGGACTTTGGGGTAGAATAGTTCAGAGCAGGGCCAAAGAAGAAGAGGAAATTTTACCCAAAAAGTAAAGTTTTCTTTCAGGACGAGTGTTCTGATGGTGGCACTCCCACTAGGTGGCGGTGTTGCATTGTCTAAAAGGAAAAGACTTGTTTTAAGTAGAAAAAAAAATGTGTTTTACTTTTAGAAGGGAAGGATTGTTCCTCCGGGGAAATTTTTTTTCACTTCTACTGTGAATGTGTTGAAAATGTATGTACTTTCTCCCTCTGCAGGTGGATACCAATCAAGACACTGAGAACGGGGTGGTTTTGACTAGTGCAGACGGGAATGTAATGATTGAAATATGTTTATGTGACATTTGAGACTGTGATGTGCACATTATGTTTTACTGATCTTCTTTCATTTCTGCTTTTAATTCCCCTTTCCCCACGTTAGGTTCCGGCACAAACAAGCAGTTTTAAATTTGTTTTTTTGTTTTTCTTGTGTCCATTAGTAGGGGGAATGTGTAGCGGGGTGTTCCATTTAGGGGAAGTGTCTGAGTGGTAATCAGGCTCAGACACATTATATTGTTAGGAGTTATGGACCATTTTTGTTCTCAGGGGTTAATGCTGGTGATGTGTTCCCTGTGGCCGGTGGGTGGTGCTGCCATTCTGGGCCAGGGTTGAACCGCAAGCGCAGTGCTGTGCCTTTTGTGTCCCCTCTTGGCAGCCGTACAGTGGGGCGGGGAACCTGCTGTGCATGCCGGGAGAGGATATAAAAGGGGCAGACATCTTCTGAGAGGGGTTCGTCTACGCTCAGGCACCTTCGGCCTGGGTGTGTGTGTGTATGGTTCGTCCACACCGAGTCGCCTTCGGCCTGGGTGTGTGTGTGGGTCATCTCCGGGTGCCCTAGGCCCGGAGGCCTTGTTCCGATTCCACCTCAGGCACCTTTAGCCTGGGGTGAGGTACTACCTCACCGTCTCTGTCCGCCTGGGCACGGAGGCCCAGGAGTTGCAGCAACGGCCCGAAGCCCAGCAACCTTCGGCTGGGGTCCACAAGGGATCGAGGAGTCCAGGGTGCCGCCTTGCGAGGGGACCCGCACCCTAAGAGAAGGGAGGATCTGTTCCGAGGGACTGGTGCTGTGGACACGGTGAAGGAAGGGGTCTGTTGACTCTCTGGGGGGACGTCTTCTCCCTGAAAGGGGCTATGTCTTAGGAAGAAACCAAGGTTCATCAGGTCAGTGGCAGTGACCTTGTTTGCCAGGTCAGTGGCAGTGACCTTATTCACAAGGTCTGTGGCAGAGACCAACCTCATGGTCTGTGGCAGAGACCATGCGCCAAAACTGTTTGAGAAATCTGGTCAGAAGAGTTTGAGCTACGTTTGTGCCTGGACCTCCTCCACACCTTAAGCTGTCCTGTGTCTTTGCTCCAACCTTTCTTCTATCCAAGAGACTATGTGTTTTGCAAGTGAAAATAAATATTGGAGTTGGACTTTCAGCTGGTGTGGACATTTACGTTCCTGGGGAAGTCAAGGACTTGCACCTACACACTGTAGAGGTGAGAATCATACTCAGGAGGACTTTATACTCTGGCTGCAGACATGGCCCAAAATCAACACTGCCTAACCTCTTAACACAGGAGGGTACGGGCTTGTGGTGCGGTGTGCCCTTTCTTCCTGCGAGGAGCCGAAGCAGGCAGGTAAGAGGGGGGCCTGTGCGCTACTTGTGTTTTTCTAAGCCTTGGTCAAAGGGGGTCATAAATTTTATTAGGCCTCGGTGACCCTAACATTAGGAATTATTCCTTATACACCACTGCCCCTACAGGTTAACCACTTAACGACCGCCCACTGTAAATATACGTCGGCAGAATGGCACCGACAGGCAGAATCACGTACATATACGTGATTGCCTTTGTATAGTTGGGGGGTCCGATCGGACCCCCCTTCTTTACAGTGGGTGGTCGTTTTACCTTCGGGAGCGATCCGGCATGAGGGGACGGCCGTTCGATTTCGACCACCCCCTCTCGATCGCTCCCGGCGAATGAGAGAGCTTCCTCTGCCTGCCAGGCAGGAGGAAGTGATGTCATCTCTCCTGCGGCGCTCACATATACTGAGCGCCGTACAGGAGAAGATGCAGGTTAGTACACAAAACAGCACACTGACACCAGGACACATAGGCACATAAATCGCCCCCCCAGCCCCCCCCAGTCACAGTGTCACTGATTGCAGTGACCATTTATTTAGTGATCACTACAAACAGTGACATTTGTGACTGTAAAAGTGTCACTACATTTAGTTTTAGGTCCAGTGTAGCCCCCTAACCCCCCCTAATAAAGGTTTAACCCCCTGATCACCCCCCAGATAACCCTTTCACCCCCTAGCACCGCCGTCGCTAAGCAATCATTTTTCTGATCGATGTCTTAGCGTCGGTGATGCTGATCGGTAGCCAGTAATTTTTTTTAGGTTCGCCGCAGGTTTTTATAGCGTCGGGTACCCCCATATATTACCTAATAAAGGTTTAACCCCCTTGATCGCCCCCCAGGTAACCCTTTCACCCCCTATCACCACTGTCACTAAGCGATAATTTTTCTGATCGATGTCTTAGCGTCGGCGATGCTGATCGGTAGCCAGTAATTTTTTTTAGGTTCGCCGCAGGTTTTTATAGCGTCGGGTACCCCCATATATTACCTAATAAAGGTTTAACCCCCTTGATCACCCCCCAGGTAACCCTTTCACCCCCTAGCACCACCGTCGCTATGCGTTCATTTTTCTGATCGATGTCTTAGCGTCGGTGATGCTGATCGGTAGCCAGTAATTTTTTTTAGGTTCGCCGCAGGTTTTTATAGCGTCAGGTACCCCCATATATTATCTAATAAAGGTTTAACCCCCTGATCGCCCCCCAGGTAACCCTTTCACCCCCTATCACCACTGTCACTAAGCGATCGTTTTTATGATCGTTGTCTTAGTGTCGGTGATGCCGATAGGTAGCCAGTAATTTTTTTTTAGGTTCGCCGTCAGGTTTTTATATAGCGTCAGGTACCCCCATATATTACCTAATAAAGGTTTTAACCCCCTAATTGCCCCTAGTTAACCCTTTCACCAGTGATCATCATATAAGTGTTACGGGTGACGCTGGTTAGTTAGTTTGCTTTTTATAGTGTCAGGGCACCCGCCGTATATAACCCAATAAAGGTTTAACCCCCTGATCGCCCGGCGGGTGATATCAATTAGGTTTTAGCGTCAGAGAGGGTCTGCGTCACACCCCAGGCAGCGTCAGGTTAGTGCCAGTAGCACTAACACCCACGCGTGAAGCATACACCCCCCTTAGTGGTATAGTATCTGATCAGCTCAATATCTGATCTGATCAGATCTATACTAGCGTCCCCAGCAGTTTAGGGTTCCCAAAAACGCAGTGTTAGCGGGATCAGCCCAGATACCTGCTGGCACCTGCGTTTTGCCCCTCCGTCCAGCCCAGGCCACCCAAGTGCAGTATCGATCGATCACTGTCACTTACAAAACACAACACACATAACTGCAGCGTTCGCAGAGACAGGCCTGATCCCTGCGACTCCAGTGCTGTAGGAGGTGATTTCACCACCACAGTTAAAAAAAAAAAGCATATATGCCGAAGCATTGGGGCAGCAGGGGCGGAGGAACGATTTTGCTCCTAATGCCGCGTACATACGGTCGAAATTCCGACGGAGGCTTGCCCGTGGAAAAGTCCGACCATGTGTGTGCGGCATAACTTTTGCGAGAAGATGCCCCCATGCTTCGGCATATATAAATGGTGCATGTATGCCCATCATTAGAAGTGGGTGGATGAAGGGCGGTATTCTAATGGTGGGCATACCCACCGATCAATCTTTTTTTTTCGTTCAGCCAACAGGCTGCATGAAAAAAAAGATTACAATACATGTCCAACAAGGACCAGCAACGTACTGGTATGTTGCTGGACTTTGAATGTTTATACCAGAATGATGCCTGCGGGTTTAGGTATCATCTTGGTATCATTCTTTTCAGCCAGCGGCTGGCTTTCATGTAAAAGCAATCCTAGTGGCTAATTAGCCTCTGGACTGCTTTTACAAGCAGTGGGAGGGAATGTCCCCCCCCCCGGATATAAAAAGCGCCATTGGGAAATTGGGAAAGCATTTTATCACACCGATCTTGGTGTGGTCAGATGCTTTGAGGGCAGAGGAAAGATCTAGGGTTCAATAGACCCCAGTTTTTTCAAAAAAGAGTACCTGTCATTACCTATTGCTATCATAGGGGATATTTACATTCCCTGAGATAACAATAAAAGTGATAAAAAAAAAAAATATATGGAAGCAACAGTTTAAAAATAAAATAAAAAAGCAAAATTAATAATAATAAAAAATAAATAAAAAAAAAGCACCCCTGTCCTGCCCTGCTCTTGCCCAATGGCGAACGCAAGCGTCGGTCTGGCGTCATATGTAAACAGCAATTGCACCATGCATGTGAGATATCACCGCGAAGGTCAGATCGAGGGCAGTAATTTTAGCAGTAGACCTCCTCTGTAAATCTAACGGGGTAACCTGTAAATGCTTTTAAAGGCTTTTAAAAATGTATGTAGTTTGTCGCCAATGCGCGTTTGTGCGAAATTTTAAAGCATGTCGTGTTTGGTATCTATGTACTTGGCCTAAGATCATCTTTTTTATTTCATCAAACATTTGGGCAATATAGTGTGTTTTAGTGCATTAAAATTAAAAAAAGTGTATTTTTTCCCCAAAAAATGCGTTTGAAAAATCGCTGCGCAAATACTGTGTAGAAAAAAAAATGCAACACCCACCATTTTATTCTGTAGGGCCTTTGCTTTAAAAATATATATAATGTTTGGGGGTTCAACATAATTTTCTTGCAAAAAAAAATATGTTTTCATGTAAACAAAAAGTGTCAAAAAGGGCTTTGTCTTCAAGTGGTTAGAAGAGTGGATGTAAGCTTCCTAATGTTGTGTATAAAATGCCAGAACAGTTCAAAACCCCCCCAAATGACCCCATTTTGGAAAGTAGACACCCCAAGCTATATACTGAGAGGCATGTCGAGTCCATGGAATATTTTATATGTTGACACAAGTTGCGGAAAAAATATTTTTTTTTGCACAAAGTTGTCACTAAATGATATATTGCTCAAACATGTCATGGGCATATGTGGAATTACACCCCAAAATACATTCTGTTGCTTCTCCTGAGTACGGGGATACCACATGTGTGAGACTTTTTGGGAGCCTAGCCGCGTACGGGACCCCAAAAACCAATCACTGCCTTCAGGCTTTCTAAGGGTGTCAATTTTTGATTTCACTTCTCACTGCCTATCACAGTTTCGGAGGCCATGGAATGCCCAGATGGCACAAAACCCCCCCAAATGACCCCATTTTGGAAAGTAGACACCCCAAGCTATTTGCTGAGAGGTATTGTGAGTATTTTGCAGATCTCGCTTTTTGTCACAAAGTTTTGAAAATTGAAAAAAAAAAAGAAAAAAAAAATATTCTTTCATTTTCAAAAACAAATGAGAGCTGTAAAATACTCACCATGCCTCTCAGCAAACAGCTTGGGGTGTCTACTTTCCAAAATGGGGTCATTTGGGGGGGTTTTGTGCTATTTTGGCATTTTATGGCCTTCAAAACTATGATAGGTAGTGAGGAGTGAAATCAAAAATTTGCGCCCTTAGAAATCCTGAAGGCGGTGCTTGGTTTCCGGGGTCCCGTACGTGGCTAGGCTCCTAAAAAGTCCCACACATGTGGTATCCCCGTACTCAGGAGAAGCAGAAAAATGTATTTTGGGGTGCAATTCCACATATAACCATGGCATGTGTGAGCAATATATCATTTAGTGACAACTTTTTGTAATTTTTATTTTTTTTTGTCATTATTCAATCACTTGGGACCAAAAAAAAATATTCAATGGGCTCAACATTGCCTCTCAGCAATTTCCTTGGGGTGTCTACTTTCTAAAATGGGGTCATTTGGGGGGGTTTTGTACTGCCCTGTCATTTTAGCACCTCAAGAAATGAGATAGGCAGTCATAAATTAAAAGCTGTGTAAATTCCAGAAAATGTACCCTAGTTTGTAAACGCTATAACTTTTGCGCAAACCAATAAATATACGCTTATTGACTTTTTTTTACTAAAGACATGTGGCTGAATACATTTTGGCCTAAATGTATGACTAAAATTGAGTTTATTCGATTTTTCTTATAACAAAAAGTAGAAAATATCATTTTTTTTCAAAATTTTCGGTCTTTTTCCGTTTATATCGCAAAAAATAAAAATCGCAGAGGCAATCAAATACCATTAAAAGAAAGCTCTATTTGTGGGAAGAAAAGGACGCAAATTTCGTTTGGGTACAACATTGCATGTCCGCACAATTTACAGTTAAAGCAGCGCAGTGCAAAATTCTGAATTCACCTCTGGTCCTTTAGCTACCAAATGGTCCGGGGCTTAAGTGGTTAAAAATGACATTGTTCAAGATGGCGTCTGTTTGGATGCTATGACAACCTACCCAATCACATCGTCACTTGACGTCATAAATTACCTAGTAATGAGATACACACCCACTTTTTGGGGAAAGATAAAAGTAGGAAGAGTTGAGTGTGCAAGGATCTCTCGGGAGGAAAGAAAACCTGAAGGGATCTCTCACTCTCTCTCTGAGAAAGCTCGCTCTGAATAGAGGTCTGGGGAACTCACTCTCTGAAAAGATCTCTCTCGGGGGTCTACATCTGAAGGAAGCTGGAAGGGGGAGATCTTGAACGCAAACACGTAGCAATGTTGGAAGGAGTCCTGTGGGACTCATAATGGAAGCTTCTCAAACAGACAGAACTTTAACCTGGTAGCGTATTTATTTTGTTCATTTACCTGTTTTGGTAATGGAATTGTTTTTACATGCACATAACTAAAACCATTTAAATATATATGGCCTAGTGTTGAAATGTGGTTATATTTTAACTGCAGTGTAAAGTAACTATATTACAAATATTAAGACACATGCCCTAAATTTGGTTGTCTTTATAAAGCTAGAGCTAAGTAGTACAATGGTTTTGGTGTGAAGTATGTGTAAAAATAGATTCCCTCTAAATTTAACATAAGCCTTGATTGTATTGTCAAGCCGTGGGCCTAATATGACACTTGGTCTGGACATGTTTAAGAAGTGCAAGCAGGAGATCTGTTTGTTTTTGAGAAGAGATAATGTTATGTCCCTTAGACACAGGGTGCTAGCAATGCTGCCAGTATCTGCTCAGCAAGTTACACACACAGGCCGGATGAACTTCTTAACCATGGAGAGGGTTTATTACTCACTCAGAAACATGATGACTTGTTACATGGAGGAGTCTTAATACAACAGCATGCATAAGGAAAAAGGGTGAAGGGTCACAGTGTTCCAGCACAAACACCACATCTCCTCTTTTTCCCATAAAAAAAACAAAAAATAAAAAATAAACATAACAAGAGAACAAAATACTCAACACATCAAATAACAAGGCAAGCAGGATCAGTTCAGCAAGTAGTATCTCCAACTTCGTTCTGTGGCTCCCACATCACGTTATGAGCCCTTTGTCTCTGTTTCCTGACCTCCAACGTGTCCCGTAAGATTTCAGTGCTTTGCCAACGAGGAGTTTGATGTCTTTGGCGGGCAGACTTACGAAGTGGCACAGCACCAGGAGGGGTAGAGGCTGTCAAAGGTTCTGGAGATGTCAGTGGGTGTCCAACAGACAAATCAGTCTCTGCAACTCCAGGCACATGTCCGGGCTCCTCAGGAATATGGTGACCAACCGCTTCAGGGGTTGGTTGTAAACTTGTGGGATCATGCCAGACACCATGACATATGTCACCAGTAGAGCCCTGAGTAGACTCTGGTGGTTGGGTAGAAAAAGAGGTCGGGTTTGTTTCTACTGGCAGGCAAATGCGCTCTCAATTGCGAAAGGTGTCTTCGAACACAAACGCCATTCTCCATGCGACCAAGGTACATTCGTTGTCCAAAAGGTCCATCAATAATGCCAGGAAGCCAATGAGGCAAAACTCTAATTCCGAAACCATACAAGATCACCGGCACGGAATCCAGGACGGCCTGGCGGATAAGGTGTTGGTGACTGTTCCTGTGGACAAACTAAATCCAGTTTGGTGCAGAGATGCCTGCCAAACATAAGAAAAGATGGGGACAGCCCAGTAGTAGCGTGTTTTGTGTTTCGGTACATGGTCAAGAACTCCAGCAGCTTCTCCTCTGACAGTCCGACCTGGTCCAGAGTGGACAGTAAGTGCTTCTTAAATGTCTGCACAAACCGTTCTGCCAGCCCATTTGAGGCTGGATGATAAGGAGCTGTTTTGTCGTGTTGGATGCCCAAGCCACTGAGGAAGGATTGAAACTCATGCGATGTAAATTGAGTCCCATTGTCCCAGACTATGGCTGTTGGCAAGTCATATTGAGCAAAGAGTTTCCTTAAGACCAGAATGGTAGCAGCTGAGGTAACAGAAGGCATTTGAAAAACCTCCGGCCATTTTGAATGTGCATCTACAACGATCAAATACATTTTACCCTGGATTGGGCCAGCAAAATCAAGATGGAGTCTTGACCACGGTTCTGTCGGCCATGGCCAAGATGGCAGGGTTTTTTTCTTTTGGCGTCGCTGAGCTTGACAGCACCCAGGACATTAAGCCACATAATCTTCAATTGCTGTGTCCATTTGTGGCCACCAAACATAACTCCGGGCTCGCTGCTTCATGCGCACCACGCCAGGATGGCCCTCATGCAGTATCCTTAGCATGGTTGGTTGCAAATACTGAGGTATAATCACTCTGTTGCCCCACTGTAGGCAACCAGCATTAGTCACAAGCTCACATTTTCTGGCAAAGTACGGACGAAATTCACCTGGGACTTTCTCTGGCCATCCAGCCTGAACATATGAGAATATCTGAGACAGGACGGGATCTGTGACTGTATGTCTGGCAATTAAGGAGGTGGACATGCAGGATTTCGGCCTGTGTATTTCCACTATGCGTACGTCTCTTGGTGAGTGGTCTCCAATTGGCAATCTGGAAAATGCATCTGCATTGCCATGGGCATCATGGGAGCGGTATCTGATAGAATAAGTATAAGCTCCCAAGAATAAAGCGTACCTTTGTAAGCGAGATGCGGTTGTTGTAGAAATTCCTTTCTGAGGGTTCAGTATTGACAACAGAGGTTTGTGGTCAGTGATAAGTGTGAACTCCCGACCATAGATGTACGTATGAATTTTTTTTGTGGCCCACACAATGGCCAAAGCTTCCTTGTCTATCTGGGAGTAGTTTTGCTCTGCTGAGGTTAAAAACCTGGAGGCAAAAGAAATGGGGCGCTCTGTGTAATCTGGCATGACATGGGAAAGCACAGCACCCAGTCCATAAGGTGAGGCGTCACAAGCCAAGGTGACGTGTTTCTTTAAATCATAGTGGACCAGAACTCGAGAAGACAGAATGAGTTCTTTAGAAAGCCGAAAAGCTTCTTCACATTTGGCTGTCCATATCCATTTAGCTCTTGCATCCAGTAAGCAATGTAATGGGTAAAGCTGGTGTGCTAGGTTCGGCAAGAAACGGTGGTAGTAATTTAGGAGGCCAAGGTAGGACCATACTTCAGTAGTGTGTAACCCATGTCGGTCCACAGTGTCTGCACAAAATTCCAGTCGAGACTTTAGGAATTCGCATTTTGAAAGATTGACACGTAAACCATACCTTTGGAGTCTCTCTAGCACAGTTTCAACATGCTTTCTGTGTTCTTCATCAGTGGGAGCAGTGATGAGCATGTCATCTAGCAGACATTGAGTGAAAGGTATGCCTGCCAGGACCTCATCTATGATTCGCTGCCAGATGGCTGGAGCTGCGGCTATGCCAAAAATCATGCGGTTATATTGGAATAATCCTTTATGGGTGTTAATGGTCAACAGATGGCGTGAATCTGGGTGTACTTGCAGTTGCAGGTAAGCTTGCTTTAAGTCTATTTTTGTAAACTTTTGCCCCCCCAGCCAATGAGCTAAATAGATCTTCAAGTCGAGGGTATTGATCCACAAGAAGTTGGTTGTTCAGGGCAACCCTGAAATCTCCACAAATTCTAATGTCTCCATTCTTTTTCTTCACAGGCACAATTGGCGATGCCCATTTACTTCTATCAACTTTAGTTACGATCTTTTCAGCCAATAGGTGGTCCAGCTCTGCTGCCACTTTCTTTCTCAAGGCAAAAGGTACTGATCTTGCCTTACAAAAATGAGGTGTAGCACCAGGCTTCAAGAGAAGGTGGGCCATTTTTCCTTTTACTGTGCCCAAAGAGTCCTCAAAAACCCCCTTAAAGCATGACTTCAGGGATTCCACCCAATGGTCTACCTCAGAAAGCAATGTACATTGGGCAATGGCAAGAGGAGGCATGCTCAGGGCTTTGATCCAGTCTCTACCGTACAGCGGAGGACCTCCTTTATTGACAACATAAAGGCGTAGAGTTTGACTGTGGTTGCCTAATGTAACAAGGGGTTTCACATAACCCAAGGGCTGTAGTAGTTCCTTGCTGTAGGTTTGTAGTGTGAGATTTGTAGGTTGGAGCGGTAGGGACAGACCCGATGCCTTTAAATCAGTCCATGAAATGACAGACACAGCCGCCCCTGTATCAACATCCATGGAGACAGGACAGCCATTGAGTGTGACATCCACTTTTATCGCAGGAGTAATCCCAGCTACCCGAAACAGTCCAACATGCTGGACACAGAATTCCTCATCAGAGCTGGAGACGTTATTGTCAGTATCCATATGAAATGTCTGTTTACGTTTAACTTTTGTGGTAGTGTTTGGGGAGCGTGAGCTACGACAAACACGCCCAATATGGCCAGTCTTTCCACAAAGAAAACAAATGACATCCTTGAACTTGCAAGCAGGTACACTGTGAGTAGTGTTACCACAACGGTAGCAAGTTGGTGTCCTAGAGGCAGAAAAATTAGGGTGGCAAGGTTTAGGCAGATTTGGAGATGGCCGTCTTGGGTGTCAGGGTGATAGCAGAGTGGAATATTTCCTCTCCCTGGCTTGCAGGAGTTTCAGGTGGTGCCTTCAGTAGGGTGGCGTCCCGTGTAGCCAACTCCATGACCGTAGCAAGGTCAATGGCTTTCGTCAGAGTCAAGTCGGGTTCTGTGAGTAAACGTTTCTGTATGGCTGGGTCGCAGAGTCCCATGACAAACATGTCACGGAGAGCCGTCTGCAGGTAGTCTCCAAACTGACAAGTGGCAGCTAGTTTACGTAAAGCAATGATATAAGTCTTTATGTCCTCCCCAGCATGCTGCCTTCTACTGTAGAATTTAAACTGCTCTGCAATCTCTAATGGCTTAGGGCTGTAGAGCTCATGTAGCTTCTGAATTAACTCAGGCAGGGGCTTAGAGGCCGGCTTGTCTGGAGAAATTAGGTCTCTGAGAGTGCCATATGCAGCTTGACTCAATGTTGTGAGGAAAACTGCAACTTTCTTTTCTGCAGCCACACTATTTGCTTCCATATACTGCTCCAGCCTCTCCACCCAGGAGCTCCATGATTCAGCAGTAGGATCAAATGGTTGAATAAACCCTATGAAGGCCATGTGTGCTAAAATCCACAATCCTCATCGCCACTGTTATGTCCCTTAGACACGGGGTGCTAGCAATGCTGGCAGTATCTGCTCAGCAAGTTACACACACAGGCCGGATGAACTTCTTAACCATGGAGAGGGTTTATTACTCACTCAGAAACATGATGACTTGTTACATGGAGTAGTCTTAATACAACAGGCTTCTGTCATTACCAGATCTATGCATCCATGCTGCTGCTGCTGCTGCTTCCAGTCTCACACACACACCCTCTCTACTTCCTGGTACAGCCCCTCCCCCAGCATGCATAAGGAAAAAGGGTGAAGGGTCACAGTGTTCCAGCACAAACATCACAGATAACATAATGTAAACAAGAGTGTTTAGAGCCCATTCACACAGGGACAACTTTGGATCCAACTTCAAGTCGCCCCTAGTCGCCTCAAGTCGCGCTGCATGAGAAAATCAATGTAAGTGAATGGAGCCGTCTTAATGCACACTACTGTAGTCGCTCCGACTTCAAAAAAGGTTCCTGTACTACTTCAATCCGACTTCTAGGCAACTGCTAGGCAACTTGTACCCATTGATTTCAATGGAAGTCGCTCAGAAGTCGGATCCCCTGTCTTAACAGAAGCAACTTTCCAGGAAGAAAACATACATTTCTCAGGCAAACCTCCCCCTCCCCCCTCCCTCCCACAGAGCTTATTCTTGTTTGATTGGCCACTGGAATGTCTCCTGTCCTGGAGGCAACTTGAAGTTGCCTTGTAAGTAGCTCCAGGTCGCGCTGTGATTCATACTCAAGTCGTGTCCAAGTTGCCTGCCAAAGTCGCGCTGGAAGTGCGTTGCCCCTGTGTGAATGGAGTCTTACCTAAAGCCGTGAAGTAACGACATTTCACAAGAGTTACCAAGTTTTAGATGTACAAGTATCATTTAAGTATTGAACTGTGAATGTATTTTGTCATATAGAGCTTGCATAGAAATGTATGTAAATATTATCTGAACATTAACCACCATTTATCTCTGATTGTAGAAGTATATCCAGTTATTTGTTTTATCACAAAATTTACCTGATTTTAATTTGCATTGTACTTTAGTTAATAAATATATATATAATTTAAAATATTCATTTGTGTTACTTGTCTTCAAACTAGCACGGATAAAGAATTTTGGATTTCTTGATGTTGTAGGTAATTGTAAATCTCCCAAATCATAGATTTGCATAATTCCAAAAATACAATAATATTTCAGTATAAACATTCTGACATATTTGTAGGCACTTTGCTGAGATATGTCAATGTTTCTGACAACGCAGAACCAGGCCCCATCTGCCACAACCCTGGCAAACAGACGACACCAGAAGTCTCAAGAGACGCAGCCGTGCTCTTGAGCGAGCATGGCGTAAATCGAAATCCCTGCAAGACTTTACCCTCTACAAATCTGCCCTTCTCAAATGCTACTCCTGCCTCCACACTGCTAAACAAACCTACTACAACACTCTCATCAAAACCCTCTCATCCAAACCTCGTCAACTCTTTTCTACCCTAATTCCTTACTTCACCCCCCACTGCCCCCACCCACCAACTTACTTACCGCTCAACAGATTGCCAACCATTTCAAAGGCAAAATAGACACAATTCGCAAGGAGATATCCAGCATTCAAATTCCTCCCCTACCCAACACATCGGGTCCAACACCACACTCAATACTCTCCTCCTTCTGCCCAGTTACCACAGAGGAAGTCGATAAAACTCCTCTCCATCGCCCACCTCACTACCTGTCACCTGGACCCTGTCCCTTCTCAATTACTGCGACCACCTTCCCGCTCTATCCTCAACTCCCTAACCCACATCTTCAACCTCTCCTCCGGCACCTTTCCTTCCCCACTCAAACATGCACTGGTTACCCCCATACTTAAAAAACCCTCACTAGACCCCACCTGCTTGAATAACTTAAGACCCATCTCCCTGCTCCCGTTTGCCTCCAAGCTCATTGAACGCCTTGTCCATGACCGAATGAGTCGTTACCTCGCGGACAACAACCTTCTTGACCCTCTACAGTCCGGCTTCCGCCCACAACATTCTACTGAAACTGTCCTACTAAAACTCACCAATGACCTACTAACTGCTAAAACCAATGGCCATTACTCCATACTCATACTACTAGACCTCTTTACTGCCTTTGACACCTCCGTGATTCTGCTTTATCCTTGTTCTCCTCCTACCTATCTCAGCGCACTTTCAGTGTAACTTACAACTCCATCTCCTCTTCCTCTTACTGTTGGGGTACCCCAAGGCTCCGTCCTTGGGCCTCTCCTATTCTCACTCTATACCTCTTCCCTGGGCCAGTTGATAACCTCCCATGGCTTCCAATGCCACCTCTATGCCGACGACACCCAGATCTATCTCTCCACTCCTCAACTCACCCCCTCCATCTCCTCATGTATCTCAAACTTACTGAGTGACATATTGGTATGGATGTCACACCACTTCCTCAAACTCAATCTTTCTAAAACTGAGCTTGTTATATTTCCTACTTCACGCTCCCCCCCCCCCCCCCATGACTTTACCATTAATATCAACAACACAACCATTGGTCCCTCCACACATGCCAGAGTGCTGGGTGTAATCCTTGACTCAGACCTCTCCTTCAGCCCCCATATTCAATCTCTGGCTAAATCCTGCTGTCTTAACCTCCGCAACATCTCCAGAATTCGACCCTTCCTGACTAATGACACCACAAAGCAACTTACTCACTCCTTGATTATTTCCCGCCTTGACTACTGCAACTCCTTCCTTAATGGCCTACCCATACACAGGCTATGCCCCCTTCAGTCTATTATGAATTCTGCTGCTAGACTAATACACCTTACTAACCAAACTGTGACTGCTGCTCCTCTCTGTCAATCCCTTCCCTGGCTTCCCCTACCCCACCGTGTAAAATTCAAAATGCTAACCACAACATACAAGGCCATCCAAAACATCGCCCCCATCTACATCACCAACCTCATCTGTAGATATCGCCCAAATCGTCCCCTCCGCTCCTCCGAGGACCTCCTGCTCTCTAGCTCCCTTGTTACCTCCTCCCATACTCGCCTCCAGCACTTCTCCAGAGCCTCTCCCATCCTCTGGAACTCCCTGCCCCAATATGTCTGATCAGCCCCTACCCTGTCCACCTTTAGGAGATCCCTGAAAACTCATTTATTCAGGGAAGCCTATCCCACACCCACCTAACAACTGTCCCAGAGCCACCCCCATCAAATCATTCTCTACAGCTATTACCTTTTGTACCACCACCCCCTCCCTTTAGAATGTAAGCTCTACGAGCCGGGCCCTCCTGTACCTTCTGTATTGAACTGTACTGTAATTGTGCTGTCCCCCCCTATACATTGTAAAGCGCTGCGTAAACTGTTGGCGCTATATAAATCGCGTATAATAATAATAATGTATTATAATCTTGGAGATGTTGCGGAGGTTGAGGCGGTAAATTTTGGATAATGATAGGATGTGGGGCCAAAAGGTTAGCTCAGAGTTCAGGATTACACCTAGGACCTTGGCGTGGGGGGACAAGTTGATAGTTGAGCCGTTGATATTGACAGAGAATTTAGGGGAAGGGGCTCATGGGGAGGAAATATTATAAGCTCAGCTTTGGATAGGTTAAGTTTGAGGAAGTGGAGTGACATCCAGGCTATGTCTACTAGTAAGTTGGTGATGGGTGAGGAAACAGATGGAGAGAGTTGGGGGGTGGAGAGATAGATTTGGATGTCATCAGCGTAAAGATGATATTGAAAGCCAAGGGAGGCTATAAGCTGACCCAGGGAGGAGGTGTAGATTGAGAAAAGGAGAGGTCCAAGAACAGAACCTTGGGGGACCCCAACGGAGAAAGGAAGAGGAGAGGAGGAAGTAGAGTTGTAAGTGACACTGAAGGAGCGGTGAGATAGGTAGGATGAGAACCAGAGAAGAGTACAGTCACAAAGACTAAAGGAGTGAAGTTTATTGAGGAGGAGGAGGTGGTCCACTGTGTCAAGGGTAGCAGAGAGATCCAGAAGTAGTACAGAATATTGTCCGCTGGTTTTAGCTGTTAGTAGGTCATTTGAAAGTTTAAGAAGAGCAGTTTCCCTGGAGTGTTGAGGGCAAAATCCGGACTGAAGGGGATCAAGAAGTTTGTTCATGGTCAGATGGTCGCTCAGCCAGTTGTAGACCAGTCTTTAAAGAAGTTTGGAGGAGAAGTCGAGTAAGGAGATGGGACATAGGTTGTGTCCATTGAGGGCTTTTTAAGTATGGGGGTGACTGGCACATGTTTTAGAGAGTTTGGGAAAATGCCACAAGAGAGGGAGAGGTTGAAAATGTAAGTTAGAGAGCGTAGAATCGAGTCAGAGGGTGAGCGTAGCATTTGCGAGGGAGGAGGTGGTTAGATGAGTGTTAGATAAAAGTTTAGCAACCTCATTAATACTAGAAGGGTTGTATGAGGGAAGTAATGATTGTACCTGTGGACATGGGGTGTTGTGTGGGGGAGGTTTCTGCGCGTTGGAGATCTCCTCATGAATTGTATCAATCTTATTTTTGAAGTGATTGGTGATCCTCTGGGCAGTGAGTGAGTTAGAGAGTGGAGGACAGAGTAGAGTGTTGAAGGTAGAGAAGAGTTGACGTGGACTGGATGAGAAGGTGTCAATGAGTTTGATAAAATAGGTCCATTTGGCAGTGTGGAGGCAGGAAAAGTATTTTAGGAGGGCAGATTTATATTGTGTGAAGTCTTCTTGGAACTTAGTCTTATGCCGGACGCTCAAGAGCGTGGCTACGTTATCTGAGACTTTTGGTGTCGTCTGTTTGCCAGGTTGTAGCAGTCAGGGCTTGATTCTGTGTGTAGTGAGGGGGTGAGCTTGTCTAGAGAGCAGGACAGTGAGCGGTTGTAGATGAAAGTGGCTAGGTTGGGGCAGGACAGGGTGAGAATTTTTCATAGAGGTGGTCAGTAGCAGAGAAGAGAAGGGTTTAGGTGGCAAAGGTTTCTACGAGTAACTGTTAGGCGGTTGGAGGGAGAGGAAGTGGAAGACAGGGAGAGAGCGAAACTAATAAGGTGGTGATTAGGAATGAGCTCCAGTGTGCTTGCATTGAACACGTGCAGAGCCCGCCAGGAAGTCGGTACCCCGCGCTGCGCTAATCACAGCCAGGGAGACATTTCCCGATCTCTGCAGCCGAGCATCGGTAAATGTCTCCATGCCTGTCATTAGCGCAGCGCAGTGCCGACTTCCTGGCGGGCTCTGCACATGTTCAATGCAAACACGTCGGAGCTCATCCTTAGTGGTGATCAGAGAGTGGGAGAGGATTGTTGGAAAGGTTGCACGGAGTGCACAGATAGGAGATGACAAGGTCATGGGTGTTGCCGTTGGAGTGAGTAGGAGCCTGTATCCATTGCTTCAGGTCAATAGATGAGGTTAGACTGAGAAGTTAAGAAGTAATAGTAGTGTTAATGTTAACAGGGATGTTGAAGTCACCGAGAATAATTGTGGGGATTTCAGAAGGAAGAAAGTAGGGTAGCCAGGCAGAGAAGTCATCAAGGAAGGCTGATACTGGACCAGGGGGCCGGTAGATGACAGCAATTCTTAAAGAAATGGGAGAGAATAGACAAATACAATGTGCCTCAAAAGAGGAGAGTGTCAGAGAGGGAGGTGGGTGAAGTACCTGATAGGTGCTGTGTGGGGCTAGAATGATTTCCACTCCACCCTCCTTCTGTCCACTCCATTTGGGGGAGTGAGTCCAGAGAAGGCCACCATGGGAGAGGGAAGCAGAAGTAGTGTCGGATTCATGAAGCCAGGTTTTGATAATGGCAAGTAGGTGAAGGGAATTTGTTTTAAAAGGGTCGTGGAGGGCGGTGAGTTTGTTACAGACAGAGTGGGCATTCCAGAGGGCACAGGAGAAGGGGGGCTGGTTTTGGAAAGAAGAGGAATAGAGACTAAGTTCTGAAGGTTGCTGCCAGAGGGTGTAGGTGATGGGAGTGTTGGGCAAAGACAGATGATGGAGGCCCAGGGTTGGGGATATGTCACCAGAGGTTAGGAGAAGCAGGAGGGTGAGGGAGGTAATGTGGAAATGTGATTTATATGAAGGGACATGCCTCAGAGTACTGGAGGTTTTATCAGTATATGGATGTAGAACGAGAAAGAGTTGGTAGGAGCAGTAATAGGGAGAGGATAGAAGGCAGGGTGATATGTATAAGCAGGGGGGTGGAGAAGAGGGGTGAAGGTAAGAGAGTTTGAGGAGAGAGGACACAAGTGTCAGAAGGAGTGGTAGAGAGCGCATGTTACAGAGTGGAAGGAGAGCTGAATAGAGAGACGGGTCACCTACAGTCTGTTAGGTGCTTTCCAGTGCAGTTTGCTATGTATGTTCGCTTTGTGCAATCACTGGAGTGCAGAGCTTGAAGTGCTTATCACTTATATAAAGAATCACTTAGAGAAAGAAGCCCCTACAATGTGCTCCCCAGCAAAGGTCTAGTAAAGTCTATGATGAAAATTAACATTTTGCTGCCAGCTGAACCCCAGAATCTCCAGAAATCCAGTCTAGAGACATAAATTGTGTCTGCAGCACAGAGAAGGAAGATTATCCGAGAGAAATACAGGAATACAGGACGGGGAACACAGCTCAGGAAAGTGACCAGGGGATTACAGGCTGATATCACCCAGTCCCCGTCCTACTCTGGACCAATCAGTGAGCAGTATGGGTGGAGGAATGTTTTTAGTGTTAATGACCCACCTGTGCTGATCTCTGTAGGAGTGTCCTCCTCTATAAATGTCCCCGTTATTCCATCCTCCTCCATAGACTGCTGATCATCCCTCACATACCTCTCTTCTTCTTCTGCTTTAACCTCAAATTCTATATCAATTGGATCTCCACTCTAAATCAAGAAAATGAGAGAGAATATCATCTGTAAGATAGAAGATTTATTATTGTGACATCACATATTAAATCCACACATTGTCTCTATAAGTGTGTTTTATAACCTCCATCCCACCAACCTTGTAACAGTGAGGGATGGTGTGACCTTCCTGTGTGGAATCCCGGGAATACAGAGGACGGGGACATCTCTCTGGGGGGTTCCTGGTATTAGGCGGCTCCATCATATCCTTGTGTCCTTCTGAAAACTCCTCCATCACTCCATACTCCTCATTCTCCTCTTTATACTCTTCCTTAACATCAATATTATCATCCCCGAGGTTTCCACTCTGAATATATAATAAAACATTCATTGTAACAAACATGCTGTGTATAAATCAGAACTACCAATAATTGTCACTCATCTACCTGATGATGGTGGGGGATGGTGTGACCTTCCTGTGTGGAATCCCGGGAATACAGAGGATGGGGACATCTCTCTGGTGGGTTTCTGTAGCTGGATGATTCCACCATGGTGTCCTGGTACAGATCTTTGTGTTCTTTTAGAGACTCTGACTCCTCCATCACCTCATCAGCCTCCTCTTTTATCTCTTCTTTAACCTCAACTTTAGAATCTCTCAGGTTTCCACTCTGAATATATAATAAAAATGACATCAGTGGTAACAATGCAGATAATGTACAGATCCTGAAGATACTATCAGTGATTGTTCCTCATCTACCTGATGATGGTGAGGGATGGTGTGACCTTCCTGTGTGGAACCCCGGGAATACAGAGGACGGGGACATCTCTCTGGTGGGTTCCCATTACTGGATCCATCTGTAGGAAACACACACACTGACTGAATACATTGTTTCTATGTGTTTATCAGATGATGGGGGATCTAGGTGGAGCCTCCGTACTGCTCTCTCCTTTACAATAAAGTCTCCTCTTAACCGGTGATGTGAGGGGCGGCTGATTGTCCATCATGACGTCCTTGTAGAGATCCTTGTGTCCTTCTAAATCCTCCCACTCCTCCATGGAGAAATAGACAGTGACATCCTGACACCTTATAGGAACCTGACACACACAATGATACAGTCACCATCTAGACACATCCCTTGTCTGTTACTGGATAATGTCCCAGAATTCCCGGCACCGCTCACCTCTCCTCCATCATCTCTCTGGTGACTTCTAGAATCTTCTTTGTATTTCTCTAGTCTATCAGGGAGGGAGGTGGAGGCAATGTGATGGTCATATGATCTCCAGACTTCACAGGAGGAAAACTCTAGATCTGAACACAAATAGTAAAATTATTATAATATTCTGAGAATTCTCCTCACCTCACCATTCAGGCCTCCATTTTATTAAAGCCCCACTTCAGTCTGAGATATAATTTACCCACACAGGACCCCCCCCACACTATGCAGGTTAAAATCTTGTTGCAGACATTTTGTTGTCATTACATACAATGCAGAACCAACAGTCCCACTTTGTAAGTGAAGATGCCAAGGGTCCGCCCACATCCTAATGGCATCAGTAAAAAAAAGCCAGATGAAGGAACACTGGGAGGAGGAGCTGTGAAGTCAGTGTGATGTTATAAGATTCTCTGACTCTGGATGGAGGGACATTTGGATGAGGAGATTTGAGGGGTCTTCTATATGAGGCTCTTGGGCAAACCAAATCATTGTTCCTGGGTGTGTCCCACCTCTCCTATACTGAAGAGTGAACTTTGACCTTTACCATACAGAAATCTGTCAGGGATCTGTGAAAGTAAGCTCTCATGTGAGCAGGTGACGTGCGGAGGAATGGAGTGTAAATAGCAGACAATTTTCTCCAGAGCTCCTAATGGTGGGGATGGATTTTGCTGAGTGCTGGTGCCAAGTTTCCACCCCCCAGGGTCACTTTAGGTGTGGAGAAAAGCTGTGTAAGAGGATATGGAGGAGAGATGAGGAGGAGATCCAGGAATCAGGATAAAGGTCAGGACAAGCAACAGATGAGCGCATCCAAGAGATGAAGCCGGGGTCACTACACAGAAAATCAATCCAAGGAAACAACAGGCAGGACGAGGAATAGCAAGAAGGAGCTCAGAGACAACTGAGAATATTGCTCAGGCAATGGGAGATTATCTCAGCATGACTTACATAATGAAGGAGATGAGGGGGAGGGGAGGAAGTCACTTCAGGTGACCATAGATACATGGAAATTCAGCTGGTTCAGCAGGGATCGGTCACATTTCCATCCATGTGTGGTCACTGCCAGATAAAAGTCACTCGATCAGCGGCTGCAGCCAATAGCTTCATCACTGATCTGTGTATTCTGAGAGCGGAGGAGCGCCCCCCATTGTCAGAATACAATAGTGCAGCGGGGAGGATTCCCCCATCCCCCTCCAATGTGTGGATGGGGGAATCGCTTCAGTTTTTTTCACTTATCTCGCTGGCTGAACGATAAAACTGAACCATGTATGGCCAGCTTTGTAAGCAAAATATATTAATCATCAACTGATCCCCCTGAAGGGGTTAATCTACATATTACCTCCTCTGCCACCAGATCCAGCAACGTTTTCTCTCTCTACATCTTATCAAATGGAATGCCCTTTGTCCTGCATGTACCTGACATCACTTCCTGTCTGTATTCCATAGAGACTTCCTGTCTGGGTAGAGGTGAGATTACCACCTTGTGGAGCTCAGAGGAACTGCAGAAACATCTGGTAGTGTGAACACGGCCTTGTGCTGTGTGTGTATGTTCTGTATATCCTTATAGATGGGGGTCATCTCCACTCCCACCAAGGGGGATAGAAATATATTACTGCTCGGGGGGGGAGGGGGGAGACATTTTGGCTCCTTTGATTTTGCAGTAAAATTGATGTCAGATTTAGTCATGTAGAACATCTGTTATATGGATATAAAGAACCCCAGCCGAGAGTAAAGGGTGGAAATGGCTCCTGATCCCCAGATTTGGGCAATTATGTCACCAACATAAATAGAAAAAAACCTGCGCTATGTGTAACAACTCAAATACCTACAGAAATAACTTATACCGGACTGCTGCTGTAACAAAGGTAAGTATTCCCTTTATCACCTAGAAGAGCATTATGTGTCACAGCGCTGTCCTATTGTGTGTGCGCATAAATTATCACCAATACACTAAAATATGTGGAGACATTCATATATAAAGTGCTAGGGGCTCCAATAATATTCTCTGCGGATCTACTGCTTTCACTTTACACCTACTTCATTGATATTATGATGTTTATCAATAAATTCAGTAATCTGATCCATGTGCAAATTCATATACAACATAAAGTGCTTTGTGATTTGTGCTCAAAATGCTGTTGCTGCAGATCCACTGCTTCCACTTTGCACCTACTTCTTCAATCTTATAATATTTGCTGCTATATTAAATAAAGTAAAATGCTGTGTAAATTGATGTAATCATACAATATTTTGTACTCAATATTTTTTTCTCTGCAAGTCCACTGCATTCACTTTGCATCTACTTCAAAAACAGATTTTGAAAAAAAAAAAAAAAATCTACAAATCAATAAAAATGACCATTAAGGGGGCGCCCTCACCATCACGTGTGTAAGAGGTGGAAGAAGTTTGTGGCTACACTACAGCTTGCACAGTTTGGAGCGCTCTCTGGTCTGTACGCCAACATGTCCACATGGCAGGCATTACATATCACGGACCCGCACACACCAGCCGCACGCTCGAAAGATCATTTTGACTTCACTTGGAGTGATTCAGTCATTCCTTACCTGGAGGTGAATCTATCCGCCAGCATAGACCAACTGTATGCAGCCAACCCCCGCCCCCCGATATACAAGAAATTGGCCCTTAGCCAGCTGTATGCAGACAACCTCCCCCCCCCCCCTGATATACAAGAAATTGGCCCTTAGCCAGCTGTATGCAGACAACCTCCCCCTCCCCCAATATACAAGAAATTAGAAGCTGATCTAAAACAATGGACACAGCTCCACCTGTCCTGGTGAGGTTGGGTTCATTCCACTAAGATGATTTTGTTCCCCGTGTTCTATTCCTCTTCTGCTCTCTACCCTTCCCTATCATTAAAAACCATCTACAGCATTTACAAGCAAAAATTACTGACCTCATCTGGGGTACAGAAGGCCATCGAGTGTCTAAGAGGGTCTATTTCACGCTCATGCTAAAGGTGATCTTGGTCTGCCAAACTTATTATGGTTCTATCAAGCCGCTCAACTAGCCCAGATCTCAATCATATATTCCCGAGTTACTAAACCCAATTGGGTGGATATGGAATGACAGGCGGATCCCCAGGTCACTCTGGACTACCTAATGGGGTGTCCTCCTTGTCCCTCTATCTTACCTCCAACTCTCTCTCATTCAGTAACCCTATGGGGGGGACTTAGAGGTCACCCAGAGTTGGTCTCTGATAGTCATCCATTAGCCCATCTGTTTCATAACCCTCAATTTCCTCCAGGGATGGACATCAAAGCTTATAAATGGTGGCTGAACAAAGGGTTGTATAGGATTGGTGACTATTTCAAGTCTTCAGATCCGATCTCTCTGAGCTTTTGTATAAGTAGACTGGATATGTCCCTGACAGAGAAGTTCAGATTTCTCCAAATCTCCCATTTTTTACACTCTTTGTGGGTGACTAAACCCGAACCTCCCAGAATCACGGCCTTTGAACAATGGTGTGACCAGACCATAGAGTAGAGGGGGAAATATCTGTGATCTACAAGTCACTATCCGCTGATCTCACTAAGCCCCTCTATATGGTGGTATGGGAGAGAGACCTCTCACAGGTACGGGACTTGGAGGAATGGCATGGGGCCTTCTCTCACTCCTACCAAGGCTTGTTACACATTACCTTGGTGGAGGCGAGTCTGAAGGTACTGATGTGATGGTACCTAGTTCTGTCCCAATTAGCTAAACTTTACCCATCAGTATCCCCCTTTGTTCCAGAGGTTGGGAACACTCAATGTTACACACATGGGGGGATTGCCCTAAAATTAGAGGGTACTGGAATAAGATTTTTTATATGATACGTAAGATTACAGGTCTCTCTATACCCAAATCTCCCCATATTGCCCAACTCAACTTTCCAGTGGAAAGAGCAGCAGTTGATTTTCTTCATTCTCCTCAGAAGATGACAGGAAAGTCTCTGGTCTGGTATTAAAGGGTGGTGTACACTACTGTGGGCAGGGCAGTCTCTGAGGAAGTTTGGATAGCCATAAAACTGGTCAGACGTCAGTCTTTCCCCATCTGATCCTATGGTGGTGCTCTCTATATCTCTCCATTGGATTGACTTTTGTTCTTACACCTGGAATGAAGGTCCTTTGATCTGAAGTCCCATGACAGTGAGTGGACTTTTATTGGCTCTCAAGGCCTGTACACACGATCGGTTTTACCGATGAAAAAACAGTCCGATAGACTTTTTTCATCGGACAAACCGATCGTGTATGGGACCCATCGGTCTTTTTTCCATCGGTTTTTAAAAATAGAACATGTTTTAAATTTTTCCGACGGATCAAAAACCGATAGCAAATTCCGAATGTCTATGGGCAAGTCCATCGGATAAAAAACCCACACATGCTCAGAATCAAGTCGATGCATGCTCAGAAGCATTAAACTTCATTTTTCTCGGCTCATCGGAGTGTTTTACGTCACGGCGTTGGACTGATGGTGTGTAGGCAAGACTGATGGAAGTCAGCTTCATCGGATTTCCGATGGACAAAACCATCGGATTAGAATCCATAGGATATCCGATCGTGTGTACGAGGCTTTAGTAATATGTGTGACATCCAAGCCATGCATAGAGGGTATCGGTGGTTCCTGTAGAAATTCTTATATGGACATTTGTGCATTATTAATTACAGGCTAAATCTGCCTGGAGACCTGGAGACACTGTATAAATTATAAATGTAGTCTTGTGCTCCTCGTGGAAGTCCATGTGCAGACACTTCTAACTATTATTATCATTAGTATTTGTAGCGCACCCACCCCAGGCTTTATCTGCTTTTCTTATAGTTGGCTCCCTCGCAGGAAAGACTGAGGCACACCGCACCACAAGCCCGTACCCTCCTGGATGGGGAGGTTGAGCGGTGTTAGTTTCTCGGGCCTGCCTGCAGCCAGTGTTTGAAAACCTCCAGAGCTGACCTCGTTTCTGGGGTAGCCAGAAACAAGTCCTTAATTCTCCCCAGTAAGCAACTGTCCACACCAACTGAAAGGTCCAACTTCTTATTTATTCATAAGGGCAATAAATAGTCTCTATGAGAGCAGACAGGTTGAGACAAACACTGGTCAGATAAGGTGGGAGGAGGTCCAGGCACAAACTGAATTTAAGGTTTCTCCTGTTCTGGTTTGCACGAACAGGCTTAGCGCATGGTCCCTGCCACGGACCATGAGGTTGGTCACTGCCACTCAGGGCCGTCTTTACCGCAGGGTAAACCGGGGCAACTGCCCAGGGCCCTATCACTGTTTGGGGCCCAAGGCAGAGCTGCCATTAAGCCCGCGTGCTGCCCGCAAATCAGCTCTGAAAACCCCCACACACACAGTCTGTCACTGTCAGCGCGATGCGCGCACAGTGCAGCAGTGCCAGTGCTGCATTTTTTCAATGAAGGAGCTGGCCACGGGTGGGCGGGGCCTTGAGCACCACTGACGCTCTGGCCCCGCCCCTTGCTATCCGTGCACCTTACAGTCACTGCTGCCTGGTGACATCACGACGAGGAGAGCCCCAACATTCGGATTCCTCCTCCTCGCGCCTAAGCTCCGCCCCAGACTCCGCCCCCAACTCTGGGTCTTCCCTGAAGATGAAGGCTGTTCCTGCCGATGAACGAAAGGTAGGAGAAATGCTCCCTGCACTGCCCTGAGTAGCTCATAGTCACTCTGCTCCCTCTCATACACAGTCATGCTGTACAGTCCCCCCATACTGCCCTCCACTACCACCCCATACTGCCCTCCACTATCCCCCCTCCCATTATACTGCCCTACACTAACACCCCTCCCATTATACTGCCCTCCACTATCCCCCCATTATACTGCCCTCCACTAACACCCCCCCATTATACTGTGCTCCACTACCCCCCCATTATACTGCCCTCCACTAACACCCCCCATCATACTGCCCTCCACTACCACCCCTCCCATTATACTGCCCTCCACTACCACCCATCCCATCATACTGCCCTCCACTACCACCCCTCCCATCATACTGCCCTCCACTAACACCCCCCCCCCATTATTCTGCCCTCCACTAACACCCCCACATTATACTGCCCTCCACTAACACCCCTCCCATTATACTGCCCTCCACTAACACCCCTCCCATTATACTGCTTTCATTTGAATGGGCTGCCATGCCTGCGTTTCCTGCACACGGCACACCTATGCCCATCAAGCAATGAAATACAGCACTGTCTGTCCATTCTGCTTTTGCACCATGTGACTTATCTGCAGTTCCTGCACCGGCAAAACTTGCTGCATTTTTAGATGTTTAGGTCACGCTTTTAAAAACACAGTGCATTTGTGTGTGCAGGAACTGCAGGTAAGTTGCATGGTGCAAAAGCAGAATAGATTTCAAGGCAACTGCATTTTTTAAATGCTGAATGCACCTTTTTTTTCTGCAGGAAACAAAGGCATGGCAGCCTATTCAAATGAATGGGCTGCTGTGCCTGCGCAAATGAGGTCCGCCAAAACACATACATGTAAACCAACCTGGCCCAAAATAAGCTGGAGGGGGGGGGGGCTAAAAAAATTGTTTGCCCAGGGCCCAAACCATATTAAAGATGGCCCTGCTGCCACTGACCTGGTGAATAGTTGCAAGTCACTGCCTCTGACCTGGTGTGCGTAGAGTCACTGCCACTGTGACATAAAGAACCCGCACTTCTTTTTTTGAGTATCTTGGCCCCTTTTTAGGATAAGAACATCCCTCCGGAGAGTTACCAGAGGCCCCCTCTGTCACCACGACTCTGCGCTGGGTCTTCAGAAAGGGTCACCTCCCTGGCCTCCTCGTCCTGGTTACGGGTCCCCTCGCAAGGCAGATCCCTGGGAGCCTCGATCCTTAGCGAACCCCAGCCGAAGGTTGCTGGGTTCCAGGCCCTCGCCAAAGTACCTAACCTAGACTGAAGGTGTCTGGGATGGAAACAGCAGCTCCGTCTCCAGGCCTAGGGCACCCGGAGACAACACACCTGCCCAGGCCTATGGTGCCTGGGCGCGGAACCCACAACGACGACCCAGGCCTCTGGGCCTAGGGTACCCGGAGGCGACACACGCTCACACCCAGGCCTAAGGTGCCTGGGCGTGGACCCCCCTGGAAGATGGCCGCCCCTTTTTATACCCTCTCCCGACAGGTACAGAAGGTTCCCCGCCCCGCCGTACTGCTGCCGAGAGGGGACAAGAAAAGGCACAACCCTGTACCATGGTTCAACCCGGGCCTATGGCAACAGCGCCACCTATAGGCCCCAGGGAACTGCACATCAGTACTATCTTCCAGGGACAGAAATGGTCCATAAAACCTAACAATTAGTGCATTTGAGCCTAGTTACCACTCAGATACTCCCCCTAAATATAGCACCCCGCTACATATTATAAATTTACAGGATTTAAATAGCGCCAACAGTTTGTGCAGTGCTTTTCAATCTAAAGGGAGACAGTACAGTTACAATACAAGAGGGTTAAGAGGGCCTTGCTCATAAGAGTTTATAATCTAATGGGGTGTGGCAGGATGTAGAAAAGGTTATAACTGTGGGGGATGAGCTGATGGAAGAGTTAAGAGTTGGAGGTGTGATAGGCTTCCCTGAAGAGATGATTCTACCTAAGATAAATGACAGGCTAAACCCACCTTGAGACTTTCTCCACACCTGGAGTGTGCTGAGTTCTTGGATACCATCTACACAGTGTTTACAGATTGGCTTTATCACCCCAACAACTGATTTCCAGTTCATGGAAGTAATCATTACGTTTGGATGATCTCACCAGTCAGGGACCAAACCTAACCACTACAGTCCCAAGCCTATTTATGAGATTTGTTGTTTACAAGTTAAAAACATATTTTTTTGCTAGAAAATTACTTAGAACCCCAAACATTATATATATATTTTTTTCTAACACCCTAGATAATAAAATAGCGGTCGTTGCAATACATTCTGTCACACCGTATTTGCGCAGCGGTCTTACAAGCCAACATTTTTGGGGAAAAAATACACTTTTTTGAATTAAAAAATAAGACAACAGTAAAGTTAGCCCAATTTTTTTTTTATATTGTGAAAGATAATGTTAAGCCGAGTAAATTGATACCTAACATGTCACACTTCAAAATTGCGACCGCTCGTGGAATGGCGACAAACTTTTACCCTTTAAAATCTCCATAGGCGACGTTTAAAAAATTCTACAGGTTGCATGTTTTGAGGTACAGATGAGGTCTAGAGCTAGAATTATTTCTCTCGCTCTACCGATCGCGGCGATACCTCACATGTGTGGTTTGAACACCGTTTTGATATGCGGGCGCTACTCACGTATGCGTTCGCTTCTGCACGCGAGCTCGGCGGGACAGGGCGCGTTTAAAAAAAAAAATTCTTATTTATTTTACCTTTTATTTTTTATTTTTTCACTGTTCTTTAAAAGAAAATTGTGTCACTTTTATTCCTATTACAAGGAATGTAAACATCCCCTGTAATAGAAAAAAGCATGACAGATCCTCTTAAATACTGTATGAGATGTGGGGTCAAAAAGACCTCAGATCTCATATTTACACTAAAATGCAATAAAAAAAATAAAAATTGTGATTTGAAAAAAAAGAATAATACAATGGCCCTTTAAGAGCTATGGGCGGAAGTGACGTTTTGACATCGCTTCCGCCCTGCAATGACTTGGAGACGGGTGAGGGCTATCTTCCCCTCACCCATCTCCATGTCAGGCTAGGGACAGGTCTGGATCGCCTCCGCCGTTACCGACGGCCACGGTAAGCGGCGGAGGGCACCGGAGTGCGGTGTTAGGGGGTTCCCTCTCCCGCCGCTGATAAAAGTGATCTCACGGCCAATCCGCCGCAGAGACCACTTTTATCTGAAAGAGAACTGCCGGCTCTTGAAGAGGATACCGGGGTTATGGTAGCTAGCTGCTACCATAACAACGGTATTCCTCTTCAAACCAGGACGTATATAGTCGTCCGGCGGGAAGCAAGTGGGTAATCAGTCCATCAAATTGACTTTACATTCAATTGTAAAGTCACTTTCATCTATTGTTTATCCATCCAGAAAAGCCGGGAGCAAAAAGAAAGAATGCAATAGGCAGAGGGCTGGCATGACTGAGTGAACAGGGTATGGAAATGTAAAAGGAGGAGTGATTGGCTAAAAAGTGTAAAGGGGGTTGGGGACAAGTCTGGACAAAAAGGTAATCCCCGCCCCCTAAGGCAACACAGCGCGGGGGAAAGTTCTAGATAGCAGCAGCATGTCCTCTGTGGAGAACCTTCTGGCCCAACTGCGGGCAGAGGCCGCGACACGGGGCGAGGATTGGCTCCAGGAGACCCTGGGGCCAATGCTGCGGCAGACTGGGAGTCCCCCTAGGGCACCTTCGGGCCCCCCGGCCAAGCGCACTGCCTTGCCTAGGGCGGGGGGTACCGGGAGGAATCCCCCACATGATCGGAGCTCGGCGGGCGGCCGCGCCGGGAGTTCCGGTGTGGCTGAAAGGCCCGCGCGGCGCATGGAGTCTGATCGTGCAGGCTCCGCCCCCCGGGGGTCCCTGGCGGGATTGGAGCTTCGGCGCGGGTTGTCGGGGGCCGCGGTGACCGGGCCATCTACCTCCTCGGCCGGTCATCCTGGGCAGGTGCAGTCTGGACCAGGAATATTGGAGCCTGGGAGAGATGATGGCGGTGCTGCTGGCCCGCTCCAGCATGGTCGGAAGTCGGCGGGGAAATCGGTGTGCGGGTCCGGTGCGAGGAGGACGGATTGATCGGGTGCAGGGCCCTCGGCTTCCAGGGACAGGTCGCCTGGTGAGCTTTCATCTGGAGGAGAGGAGCAGTCCGGTGTGCTATCCGAAGGGGAGCTGTGCAGCTCGGAGGAAGATCGGAGACCCGGACGGTCGGTGGCGGCGGTGGAGTCTGGTCGATCGGCTGGTGGGACTTCTTCCAGGCAGCCCGGTAAGTCAGCTTCCTTTACTCATTCTTGGGGCCATGCTGGGGGTAGTGGCCGAGGTGGCGGGCCTGCAGTTGGTTAGGAGTTGGTGGCGCTGGTACAGGACCCGGTGAGTGGGCAGGCTGGGGGGAGTTCGGTCTCCACTGGGGGTGACACACGGCAAGATGGTTTGCAGGGGTTTCTGGCGGGCATTAAGAATTTGGTCAGCCAGTTTGAAAAGGGGGACAGCGGGAATGTCAGCCCGGCAGTAGCATGGGTCCCGCCGGCAGGACCGGCGGGGTCCTCTGCAGCTGTTATGGCGCCCGCTCCTGCTGCTACTAATGCGGCAGGGGGACACGGCTGGAGCGGTTGGCGGGACACTGGTGGCCTCGAAGTTGGGTGGTGCGGTGGATCAGGCTGCATGGCAGGATATCATTAGGTTGGCAGACGCCGCAAAATGTGAGGTTTATGTGTGTTATGAGGCACCACTAGGGGCGCACCTGAAACCAGAAGTGAGGGAGAAGATATGAAAAGGTGAGTATGTGGAGATGTTCTCACTGTTACCATTGGAGAAGTTTAACCTGGATAGGGTGGAGCCAGATGATTCAAAGAAAGAGGATGAGGAGAAGAGGAGGTACAGGCTCATTCCGCGTACGTTCACGAATAGGCTGCAGGCGTTCGCCATCATGGCGAGTGTGATAGGGCAAAAGAATCCTGAGCACTGTTCAGCACTCTTTGGCTATCAGGACGCTATTGGGGAGGCCTACAGGGTGTATGGGGGCACGGGGTGGCTCCGTTATGATGAACAGTTCAGGCAGAGGAGAGCGGTGAGGATGGACCTGCGGTGGGATCATAAGGACATCAGTTTATGGATGCGGTTGATGACCTCGCCGAGGGCACCTGGTCAGTTTTTTCAGGGGGGGGGCCGGTGGAACTTCTTCCCCAGGACAATCGGCCGGTAAGAAAAAAGGGGTTTGCTGGCAGTATAATGAGGGCACATGCAAGTTTGTGGGGTCCTGCCGATACCAGCATGAGTGCTCCGGTTGCAGAGGTTCTCACACGCAGGCCAGATGTTTTAAGCAGGGAAAAGGCCGTACCGGAGAGTCTGGGCAAAAGAGGGAGGACTCCGGTGATGGTGGAAAGGATGCGGCTGTTTCTAGGTAGGTATCAGGATAAGGGGGCGGCTCGCTTGTTGGATAGGGGTTTTTCAGAAGGGTTTCACATTCCATGTTACTTGCAGGTTATCCCCCCTGGTTTCGCGTAATTTGCGGTCGGCCATGCAACATGCTGATGTGGTTGCCGACAAACTGTGCAAGGAGGTTGCTTTTGGCCGCATGTGCGGTCCTTTCCCTCCCCCCCCCTTAGCAAATTTGGTGGTCTCACCGCTCGGGGTTGTCCCCAAGAAGGAGCCCAACAAGTTCCGTCTCATTCACCATCTGTCCTTTCCGAAGGGTGGGTCGGTCAATGACGCGATTGATCCAGAAGCGTGTACAGTGAGTAGGGATGAGCTTCGTGTTCGAGTCGAACATACGTTCGACTCGAACATTGGCTGTTCGATCGTTCGACGAAGATCGAACGATTTGGGCCGTTCGCGCCAAATTCGAGTGACGCGAACGGCCCACAATGCACTACGCCATCGCAGTGTCATCCAGGCGCTGTGATTGGCCAAGCATGCACTGTGACCCCGCATGCTTGGCCAATCACAGCGCCGGCAGCGAGGAGAGCAATGATTGGCCACAGGCAGGATGCCTGTGGCCAATTATTGCTGAGGGTGTTTAGTACACGCCCCACACTATAAAAGGCCGCCAGCACGGCGGCCTAGTGTAGTGTGTTCCGGAGCAGGGATAGAGTAGCATAGGCAGGGACAGTGACTGTTATTTCTTTCTTGCTTAACCTGGATTCCTTTAGTTTAGGGAAAGAGAAGGATAGGTAGGGAGAGTGTCAGTGTGTTTTGTGCTTCTGCTATAGTGTGCTTAAAAAAAACATTTATTCTAGGGACAGAAAACTCTAGGTAGGGACAGTGTCAGTTTCTTTCACTCTGCAAGTCCTTGTTTCCAGGGACCTGTAAGGACAGTGAGTTAATTGTCCTTGTGCTATATTGTGCTTAAAAAAAACATTTATTCTAGGGACAGAAAACTCTAGGTAGGGACAGTGTCAGTTTCTTTCACTCTGCAAGTCCTTGTTTCCAGGGACCTGTAAGGACAGTGAGTTAATTGTCCTTGTGCTATATTGTGATTAAAAAAAACATTTATTCTAGGGACAGAAAACTCTAGGTAGGGACAGTGTCAGTTTCTTTCACTCTGCAAGTCCTTGTTTCCAGGGACCTGTAAGGACAGTGAGTTAATTTTCCTTGTGCTATATTGTGATTAAAAAAAACATTTATTCTAGGGACAGAAAACTCTAGGTAGGGACAGTGTCAGTTTCTTTCACTCTGCAAGTCCTTGTTTCCAGGGACCTGTAAGGACAGTGAGTTAATTGTCCTTGTGCTATATTGTGCTTAAAAAAAACATTTATTCTAGGGACAGAAAACTCTAGGTAGGGACAGTGTCAGTTTCTTTCACTCTGCAAGTCCTTGTTTCCAGGGACCTGTAAGGACAGTGAGTTAATTGTCCTTGTGCTATATTGTGATTAAAAAAAACATTTATTCTAGGGACAGAAAACTCTAGGTAGGGACAGTGTCAGTTTCTTTCACTCTGCAAGTCCTTGTTTCCAGGGACCTGTAAGGACAGTGAGTTAATTTTCCTTGTGCTATATTGTGATTAAAAAAAACATTTATTCTAGGGACAGAAAACTCTAGGTAGGGACAGTGTCAGTTTCTTTCACTCTGCAAGTCCTTGTTTCCAGGGACCTGTAAGGACAGTGAGTTAATTGTCCTTGTGCTATATTGTGCTTAAAAAAAACATTTATTCTAGGGACAGAAAACTCTAGGTAGGGACAGTGTCAGTTTCTTTCACTCTGCAAGTCCTTGTTTCCAGGGACCTGTAAGGACAGTGAGTTAATTTTCCTTGTGCTATATTGTGATTAAAAAAAACATTTATTCTAGGGACAGAAAACTCTAGGTAGGGACAGTGTCAGTTTCTTTCACTCTGCAAGTCCTTGTTTCCAGGGACCTGTAAGGACAGTGAGTTAATTTTCCTTGTGCTATATTGTGATTAAAAAAAACATTTTTTCTAGGGACAGAAAACTGTAGGTAGGGAGAGTGTTTTTTTTCTTTCACTCTGCAAGTCCTTGTTTCCAGGGACCTGTAAGGACAGTGAGTTAATTGTCCTTGTGCTATATTGTGCTTAAAAAAAACATTTATTCTAGGGACAGAAAACTCTAGGTAGGGACAGTGTCAGTTTCTTTCACTCTGCAAGTCCTTGTTTCCAGGGACCTGTAAGGACAGTGAGTTAATTTTCCTTGTGCTATATTGTGATTAAAAAAAACATTTATTCTAGGGACAGAAAACTCTAGGTAGGGACAGTGTCAGTTTCTTTCACTCTGCAAGTCCTTGTTTCCAGGGACCTGTAAGGACAGTGAGTTAATTTTCCTTGTGCTATATTGTGATTAAAAAAAACATTTTTTCTAGGGACAGAAAACTGTAGGTAGGGAGAGTGTTTTTTTTCTTTCACTCTGCAAGTCCTTGTTTCCAGGGACCTGTAAGGACAGTGAGTTAATTTTCCTTGTGCTATATTGTGATTAAAAAAAACATTTTTTCTAGGGACAGAAAACTGTAGGTAGGGAGAGTGTTTTTTTTCTTTCACTCTGCAAGTCCTTGTTTCCAGGGACCTGTAAGGACAGTGAGTTAATTGTCCTTGTGCTATATTGTGCTTAAAAAAAACATTTATTCTAGGGACAGAAAACTCTAGGTAGGGACAGTGTCAGTTTCTTTCACTCTGCAAGTCCTTGTTTCCAGGGACCTGGAGAGACATTGAGTGAATTGTCCTTGTGCTATATTGTGATTAAAAAAAACATTTATTCTAGGGACAGAAAACTCTAGGTAGGGACAGTGTCAGTTTCTTTCACTCTGCAAGTCCTTGTTTCCAGGGACCTGTAAGGACAGTGAGTTAATTTTCCTTGTGCTATATTGTGATTAAAAAAAACATTTTTTCTAGGGACAGAAAACTGTAGGTAGGGAGAGTGTTTTTTTTCTTTCACTCTGCAAGTCCTTGTTTCCAGGGACCTGTAAGGACAGTGAGTTAATTTTCCTTGTGCTATATTGTGATTAAAAAAAACATTTATTCTAGGGACAGAAAACTCTAGGTAGGGACAGTGTCAGTTTCTTTCACTCTGCAAGTCCTTGTTTCCAGGGACCTGTAAGGACAGTGAGTTAATTTTCCTTGTGCTATATTGTGATTAAAAAAAACATTTTTTCTAGGGACAGAAAACTGTAGGTAGGGAGAGTGTTTTTTTTCTTTCACTCTGCAAGTCCTTGTTTCCAGGGACCTGTAAGGACAGTGAGTTAATTGTCCTTGTGCTATATTGTGATTAAAAAAAACATTTTTTCTAGGGACAGAAAACTCTAGGTAGGGAGAGGTTTTTTTTTTTTTCACTCTGCAAGTCCTTGTTTCCAGGGACCTGTAAGGACAGTGAGTTAATTGTCCTTGTGCTATATTGTGCTTAAAAAAAACATTTATTCTAGGGACAGAAAACTCTAGGTAGGGACAGTGTCAGTTTCTTTCACTCTGCAAGTCCTTGTTTCCAGGGACCTGGAGAGACATTGAGTGAATTGTCCTTGTGCTATATTGTGATTAAAAAAAACATTTATTCTAGGGACAGAAAACTCTAGGTAGGGACAGTGTCAGTTTCTTTCACTCTGCAAGTCCTTGTTTCCAGGGACCTGTAAGGACAGTGAGTTAATTTTCCTTGTGCTATATTGTGATTAAAAAAAACATTTTTTCTAGGGACAGAAAACTGTAGGTAGGGAGAGTGTTTTTTTTCTTTCACTCTGCAAGTCCTTGTTTCCAGGGACCTGTAAGGACAGTGAGTTAATTGTCCTTGTGCTATATTGTGCTTAAAAAAAACATTTATTCTAGGGACAGAAAACTCTAGGTAGGGACAGTGTCAGTTTCTTTCACTCTGCAAGTCCTTGTTTCCAGGGACCTGTAAGGACAGTGAGTTAATTTTCCTTGTGCTATATTGTGATTAAAAAAAACATTTATTCTAGGGACAGAAAACTCTAGGTAGGGACAGTGTCAGTTTCTTTCACTCTGCAAGTCCTTGTTTCCAGGGACCTGTAAGGACAGTGAGTTAATTTTCCTTGTGCTATATTGTGATTAAAAAAAACATTTTTTCTAGGGACAGAAAACTGTAGGTAGGGAGAGTGTTTTTTTTCTTTCACTCTGCAAGTCCTTGTTTCCAGGGACCTGTAAGGACAGTGAGTTAATTGTCCTTGTGCTATATTGTGCTTAAAAAAAACATTTATTCTAGGGACAGAAAACTCTAGGTAGGGACAGTGTCAGTTTCTTTCACTCTGCAAGTCCTTGTTTCCAGGGACCTGGAGAGACATTGAGTGAATTGTCCTTGTGCTATATTGTGATTAAAAAAAACATTTATTCTAGGGACAGAAAACTCTAGGTAGGGACAGTGTCAGTTTCTTTCACTCTGCAAGTCCTTGTTTCCAGGGACCTGTAAGGACAGTGAGTTAATTTTCCTTGTGCTATATTGTGATTAAAAAAAACATTTTTTCTAGGGACAGAAAACTGTAGGTAGGGAGAGTGTTTTTTTTCTTTCACTCTGCAAGTCCTTGTTTCCAGGGACCTGTAAGGACAGTGAGTTAATTTTCCTTGTGCTATATTGTGATTAAAAAAAACATTTATTCTAGGGACAGAAAACTCTAGGTAGGGACAGTGTCAGTTTCTTTCACTCTGCAAGTCCTTGTTTCCAGGGACCTGTAAGGACAGTGAGTTAATTTTCCTTGTGCTATATTGTGATTAAAAAAAACATTTTTTCTAGGGACAGAAAACTGTAGGTAGGGAGAGTGTTTTTTTTCTTTCACTCTGCAAGTCCTTGTTTCCAGGGACCTGTAAGGACAGTGAGTTAATTGTCCTTGTGCTATATTGTGATTAAAAAAAACATTTTTTCTAGGGACAGAAAACTCTAGGTAGGGAGAGTTTTTTTTTTTTTTCACTCTGCAAGTCCTTGTTTCCAGGGACCTGTAAGGACAGTGAGTTAATTGTCCTTGTGCTATATTGTGCTTAAAAAAAACATTTATTCTAGGGACAGAAAACTCTAGGTAGGGACAGTGTCAGTTTCTTTCACTCTGCAAGTCCTTGTTTCCAGGGACCTGGAGAGACATTGAGTGAATTGTCCTTGTGCTATATTGTGATTAAAAAAAACATTTATTCTAGGGACAGAAAACTCTAGGTAGGGACAGTGTCAGTTTCTTTCACTCTGCAAGTCCTTGTTTCCAGGGACCTGTAAGGACAGTGAGTTAATTTTCCTTGTGCTATATTGTGATTAAAAAAAACATTTTTTCTAGGGACAGAAAACTGTAGGTAGGGAGAGTGTTTTTTTTCTTTCACTCTGCAAGTCCTTGTTTCCAGGGACCTGTAAGGACAGTGAGTTAATTTTCCTTGTGCTATATTGTGATTAAAAAAAACATTTTTTCTAGGGACAGAAAACTGTAGGTAGGGAGAGTGTTTTTTTTCTTTCACTCTGCAAGTCCTTGTTTCCAGGGACCTGTAAGGACAGTGAGTTAATTGTCCTTGTGCTATATTGTGCTTAAAAAAAACATTTTTTCTAGGGACAGAAAACTCTAGGTAGGGAGAGTGTTTTTTTTTTTTCACTCTGCAAGTCCTTGTTTCCAGGGACCTGTAAGGACAGTGAGTTAATTGTCCTTGTGCTATATTGTGCTTAAAAAAAACATTTATTCTAGGGACAGAAAACTCTAGGTAGGGACAGTGTCAGTTTCTTTCACTCTGCAAGTCCTTGTTTCCAGGGACCTGTAAGGACAGTGAGTTAATTTTCCTTGTGCTATATTGTGCTTAAAAAAAACATTTATTCTAGGGACAGAAAACTCTAGGTAGGGACAGTGTCAGTTTCTTTCACTCTGCAAGTCCTTGTTTCCAGGGACCTGGAGAGACATTGAGTGAATTGTCCTTGTGCTATATTGTGATTAAAAAAAACATTTATTCTAGGGATAGAAAACTCTAGGTAGGGACAGTGTCAGTTTCTTTCACTGTGAAAGTCCTTGTTTCAAGGGACAGAGAAGGACACCTGAAGGTAGCCCTTATTGCTTTTTTCCCATCTCCCTGCAGGCCATCTATTAGAATGTCTGGAAGGCAAACAAGGAGAGGCAGACAGTCAGGAGGCAATAAAAGAGGGCAAGCAGGCTCTGTGTCTGGGGGCAACAGTGCTGGTCGTGGACGCGGTGCATTGTCATCAGCACATGGCCATGGGACACGCTTGTCCTTCTTTTCGGCAGCTGGACATGTTGAGCCACATCATGCCGAAGACTTGGTAGAGTGGATGACCAAGCCCTCCTCCTCCTCCTCATCCTCTCTCACCCAGGCTCAGGGTACTGGAAAAGCAGCTGCCAAAGCGTCGTCTTCCCTGGTATCAATGTCAGACAAATCATCAGTCACTCCTTCCCTAGACCCACCATGTCCTCCTCCTGAGGAGTCCCCCGAACTGTTTCAGCACAGTGTTGGGTACATGCTCCAGGAGGATGCCCAGCGTTTCGAAGGGTCTGATGATGAAACCCAGCTAGAGGAAGGCAGTAGCGTGAGAGCAGACAGAGGGGATGCTCAAGAAGGACACCAATCTGGCAGTCATGTTCCAGCAGCTGCAGCATACTGCCAGATTGGCTCCAGTGATGAGGAGGGAGGGGATGATGAGGTCAATGACTCCACGTGGGTGCCTAATAGGAGAGAGGAGGAGGAGGAGGATGAGGAGGAGGCACATCTCCAACGAGGCAGGATGCCCTTTGGTGGCCAGCGTAAGGGCAGTACACCGACGGAATCACACCGCAGAGCTCCGCCTGTGCAGGGCGCTGCCTCTGCCCGTCATTCAAAAAGTTCTTTGGTGTGGGCCTTTTTTGAGGCTAGTGCATCAGATCGCACAGCTGCTGTTTGCAACATATGTCTCAAGCGTATATCGCGTGGCCAAAACATCAGCCGCTTGGGTACCACATGCCTGACCAGACATATGTTGACCTGCCATGCAGCTCGTTGGCAAGCCTACCTCAAAGACCCACACCAAAGAACAAAGCGGACCTCTCCTTGCACCGCATCAGCTGGGATCTCCAACCCCACTATAACTTCAGTCCTCTCTGAAACATGCACTGAGAGGAATGAAGGTGTAGAATTAGGTGTGTCACAGCCAAGTACTTGCGCCCACTCTGCTAGCAGTACACCGACGTCCGATTCTAGCAGGCAAATTTCCCTGCCCCAGCTGCTGGACCGTCGAAAGAAGTTCACTCCCAGCCATCCACATGCCCAGCGGTTGAATGCTAGCTTGGCTAAATTGCTAGCGCTTCAACTGCTGCCTTTTCAGTTGGTAGACTCGGCCCCCTTCCGTGAGTTTGTGCAATGTGCGGTTCCTCAGTGGCAGGTTCCCAAACGCCACTTTTTCTCACGGAAGGCTATTCCGGCTCTCTACCGGCATGTGGAAGGCAATGTCTTGGCCTCGCTGGACAGGGCGGTCAGCGGTAAGGTGCATATTACCGCTGACTCATGGTCCAGCAGGCATGGACAGGGACGTTACCTTTCTTTCACGGCCCATTGGGTCACTCTTTTGGCAGCTGGGAAGGATTCAGGACAAGGTGCAGTAGTGTTGGAGGTTGTCCCACCGCCACGCCTCCAAAATGCTACTACTGGTTGTGACACACCTCTCTCCTCCACCCCCTCCTCTTCTTCTTCCTCCATGGCCTCTTCCTGTGGTTTGTCCTATGAACCAGCGGTGCTCCGTAGCCGTTCACGGGGCTACGCAAGTACGCAGGCAAAAAGATGCCATGCCGTGCTTGCGCTGGTGTGTTTGGGGGACAGAAGCCACACTGGGGCAGAGGTCCTGTCTGCTCTGCAGGGCCAGGCCGAGAGGTGGTTGACGCCACGCCAGCTTAAGCCAGGAATGGTGGTTTGCGACAATGGCACCAACCTCCTCTCCGCCCTCCGACAGGGACAACTGACCCATGTGCCCTGTGTGGCTCACGTCCTTAACCTGGTGGTGCAGCGCTTCTTGGGCAGGTACCCGGGCTTACAGGATGTCCTGAGGCAGGCCAGGAAAGTCTGTGTGCATTTCCGCAGATCTTATAATGCCAGTGCTCGCCTGGCTGAGCTGCAAAAGGAGTTGAACCTGCCCAAGAACCGCCTTATATGTGACATGCCCACCAGGTGGAACTCAACGTTGGCCATGCTGCAGCGGCTGCACACGCAGCAGAGGGCCATCAATGAGTACCTGTGCGACTACGGCACCAGGACAGGGTCAGGGGAGCTTGGTTTTTTTTCTCCACGCCAGTGGGGCATGATCAGGGATGCATGCACTGTCCTGGCACCATTTGAGGAGGCCACGAGGATGGTGAGCAGTGACAGTGCATGCATCAGTGACACTGTACCTCTTGTCCACCTGTTGGAGCACACGCTGCGTGGAATAATGGACAGGGCACTTGAGGCAGAACAGAGGCAGGAAGAGGAGGACTTCCTTGCCTCTCAAGGCCCCCTTTACCCAGACAGTGTTCCTTCTGTCCCACCCATCGCACAGGAAGAGGAGGAGGAGGAGGAGGAGGAGGAGGAGGAGGATTGTGTCAGCATGGAGGTGGAGGCTGGCACTCAGCATCATCAGCAGCAGTCTTTTAGGGATGATTTACAGTCCCAAGAAACCAGTGGACTTGTACGTGGCTGGGAGGAGGTGGCTGCGGATCATGTCGTCCTTAGTGACCCAGAGGACTCCGGAGCGAATGCCTCAGCAAACCTACGCTGCATGGCCTCCCTGATCCTGCAAAGTCTGCGGAAGGATCCTCGTATTCTTCGGATCAAGGAGAGGGACCATTACTGGCTGGCCACTCTCCTTGATCCACGGTACAAGGGTAAGGTTGCGGACCTTATGTTACCGTCGCAGAGGGAGCAGAGGATGAGACAACTCCGGGAGGCCTTGCAGAAAGGTCTGTGCAACGCGTTCCCAGAGACTGGGAGGTTGCAAACTCCTGGTCCTGGACAACGAGTTGCTGAGGCTTCGGCCAGTCAAAGAAGGAGCGGTGGGGAAGGTGGCCGTCTGACCGATGCGTTCAGACAATTCTTTAGTCCGCAGCCCCAAAGTATGATCGGTTCCAGCAACCATCGCCAGCGTCTGATAAACATGGTGCAGGAATATCTAGGGGCAAGGTCAGACTTGGACACCTTCCCCACCGAAAATCCTCTGGCTTACTGGGTCTTGAGGATGGATCACTGGCCAGAGCTTGCACAGTATGCAATTGAGCTACTGGCCTGTCCTGCATCCAGCGTTCTTTCGGAACGCACATTCAGTGCTGCTGGAGGATTTGTCACGGATCACAGGGTGCGCCTGTCCACCGACTCGGTTGATCGACTGACTTTCATCAAGATGAACCAGTCTTGGATCACCACCAGCTACCACACACCTGATGCTGATATAACAGACTAATTGATTTTAAAATGTCACATCCCTTCAAGACTGATGCTGATGCTGAGTGCCTGTGCTGTTATGTTGACTGGCTATCCTCCTCCTCCGAGTCCTCAATGATACGATTGATGATGATAGCTTGGAAGATCATTTTTGTTTATGGGTGCCGCCACCAGTGCCTAACGCCCAATTTTTCAGCCCCTGTTTAACAGTGGCGTGTAATTACAATTTTTGAAGCAATACTTTGCAACAGGGCTCATTGCTGTGCTCCAAGTACAGTATCTGTGAGGAGTTGCAGTGTTGTGCCACCAGTGCCTAAGGCCCAATTTTTCAGCCCCTGTTTAACAGGGGCGTGTCATTACAATTTTTGAAGCAATACTTTGCAACAGGGCTCATTGCTGTGCTCCAAGTACAGTATCTGTGAAGGGTTGCAGTGTTGTGCCACCAGTGCCTAAGGCCCAATTTTTCAGCCCCTGTTCAACAGGGGCATGTAATTACAATTCTTGATCTAATAATTCACAGCAGGGCCCATTGCTGCACCCACCAAGAGTAACTGTCAGGGCTTACAGTGTTGTGGCACCAGCACCACCATCAAAGGCCCAATTTTTACTACCACTGTTCAACAATTATATGTAATTAAAATTCCTGATATAATAGTTGACAGCAGGGCGTTCCAGCACCAACCAAGAGTAACTGTGAGTGCTTACAGTGTTGTGCCAACACCAACAACTAAGGGGCCTATTTCTGCAGAGTATATACGGCAGGTCCCTACTTTCAAACATCCAACTTACAAACGACTCCTACTTGCAAACGCAAGAAGACAACAGGAAGTGAGAGGAAATCTACCACTAGGAAGGAAAATTCTCTCCTGTAAGAATAAATATGGGAGAAAGGTGTCTCCTCTGTACTGATGCTTTATCAGCAATCCTTGTTTCAAGAAAAACACCACATTTCAAAAACAGTTGTCATTAGGACGGAAAGTGAGGTGAAATGTTCTGAACAGGGGCACAGACAGCAAAACAAATGTTACAGGGGTGATAACCCTTACCTATGTTTTCCAAAAAGTTTAAAAATAGATTTTTGGTCTGGAGCTACACTTCAACAATGTACCTGTTCAAAATTACAAACAGATTCTACATAAGAACAAACCTACAGTCCCTGTCTTGTATGCACCGCCTGTATACGGCTGTTCAGAGTATATAGGGCCTTTTTTATTTTATGTGCGGGGTTCCCCTTAATATCCATACAAGACCCAAAGGGGCTGGTAATGGGCTGGGGTAGGGGGGGGGGTCATGGGGTAGCTATGCCATTTTTCTTAAAGATTTTCATCCATATTACCGGGACCAGACATTACATTAAAGCCGCAAGCAGTTTTAAATGGCTTTTTTTTCCTTTAGAAGTGTCATTTTGTGCAGGGACAGTTCTAAACACGGGAAACACGTGGCACTTCACAGGCATACTTTAGACACCCCCCAGGTACGATATTTAAAGGAATATTTGACTTTTTTTTTTTCACTTTATGCATCATTAAAATGACTGCTCCCGGAAAACGACCGTTTTTAAAACTTATTTTTGCATTGATACATGTCCCCTGGTGCAGAACCCGGGTTCCCAAACCCTTTTTAGGACAATAACATGCATAATAGTTGTTATAATTAGCACTTTAGAATTCGAACGTTCGCATCCATTGTATTTAATAGGGTTCTAATGTTCGTTCGAACTTTCGGTCCGTTCGCGGGTTCTGGTGCGAACCGAACCCGGGGGTGTTCGGCTCATCACTAACAGTGAGTTACACTTCTTTTGATGCAGAGGTAGGTTGGGTTCGCCGGTATGGGCAGGGGGCGTTGATGGCAAAAGCTGACATTGAGGCGGCTTTTAGGCTGTTGCCGGTACACCCGGATAGCTTTCACCTCCTGGGGTGTCACTGGGATAACGCGTTTTATGTTGACATGTGTTTACCGATGGGATGCTCCATATCATGCGCGTTATTTGAACAGTTCAGCTCATTTGTCGAATGGGTGGTCAGGGACGTGTCGGGGGTGAATTCCATTATTCGCTACCTGGATGACTTCCTTTGTGTAGGTCCAGCCTCGTCCAGGATCTGTGCGGTGCTCCTGGCCACCTTGAAACACATCGCAGAGCGTTTTGGCATTCCATTGGCGCCCGACAAGACTGGGGGACCTCGCACGGTTATCACGTTTTTGGGCATTGTCCTGGATTCAGATGCCATGGAATGCCGACTGCCGTTGGACAAGCTTGAGGCTCTCAAGGGGGAGCTGGAGGTCATGATGGGTCTGAAAAAGGTTCAGCTTCGGGCGCTGCAGTCGCTGCTGGGTAAGCTTAACTTTGCTGCCGCATTCTTCCAATGGGCAGAGTGTTCTGCCGACGGTTGTCGGCCAGCACGGCTGGGGTCCGGTCACCCACACACTTTGTGCGTTTGGGCAGGGAACATAGGGAGGACTTGCAGGTCTGGCATTCCTTCCTGGAGTCCTTCAATGGCAGGGCTTTGTGGATGTCCGGACCGATTAGCAATTTTGTTTGGAACTGTACACGGATGCAGCTGGGGGGTCAGGTTTTGGGGCTTTCTTTCAAGGCAAGTGGAGTGCGGGCCCCTGGCCACAGTTGTGGATTGATGCTGGTTTCACTAAGAACTTGGTCCTTTTGGAACTGTTCCCGGTGGTACTAGCGGTGGAACTATGGGGTGCATGTTTCAGGGATCTGAAGGTGTGGTTTCGTGGGGACAACCTAGGGGTGGTGCAGGTAATTAACAAGGTGTTGGCATCCTCCCCCCCCGGTGGTGCTGCACCACCTGGTGTTGAGATGCTTACAACTTAATGTGTTTGTGTATGCGGTACACCTCCCGGGGGTGGACAATGTCATAGCTGGCGCGCTGTCTCGCTTTCAGTGGGACAGATTCTGGGAGTTGGCACCGGAGGCGGAGCAACGTGGGGTCCCTTGTCCAGGCTGGCTGTGGAGGATTCCGGGGGAATAGTGTCAGGTTGAATCAAGAAGTCGGTGAGTAGGGGCACATGGGTGGCTGGAGTGGCAAGAGTTGGTGCGGGAGGCTGGAGCTGACCCGGTGAGTTCCGATGTGAGGTTATTGGTGTTGTATTTTCTGTCCAGGAACATGGAAGCCGGGGTGTCCAGGTCGAGTTTGAGTAAGAAGTTAGCAGGGTTGGCTTCTCTGTTTAAAGGGCAGGGTTGTCCTGATTTTACCAAGGACTATTGGGTACATCAGGCATTCAAGGGATATGGTCGGGGAGACAGAAGAAGGACGGCAGGCGGCCCGTCTCGTTTGCTCTATTGGCAGGGATCATGGGGCAGTTGACGGGCCTGTGCTCGTCTGGTTATGAAGTCTTGCTGTTCAAGGTGGCGTTTTCTTTAGCGTTCTTTGGAGCATTTCGGATAGGTGCGTTGGTTAGCCCATCCAAATCGGTGCACGGGGGTTTGCTGGCCAGTGAAGTAGGGTTGACGGAGGAAGGGGCGTCGTTGGTGCTCAGGAAATCTAAGATGGACCAGATGGGAAGAGGTAAGTTGGTGCAAGTTTTTCCGGTTCGAGGTTCTCCGTTGTGCCCAGTGGGGGCTGTGAAGGGTTACTTGGAGTTTCGCCCAGCCGTCGTGGGTTCATTTTTGATACACGCGGACGGGACCCCTCTTTCCAGATACCAGTTTATTGCTGTATTTAGAAAGTGTGTGCGGGCATTGGGGCTCCAGGATAATGAATTCTCCTCTCACTCTTTCCGGATTGGGGCGGCTACAGAGGCAGCCAGGTGCGGAATGGATGAGGAGGCGATTAAGCGGATAGGCCGGTGGGAGTCTAGACGATTCTGGCTGTATGTTCGCCCTCAGTTGCTGGTGGGGTTGGCATAGAAGGGGACAATGCCTGGGGTGGTTGTCTATGACTATGGATATGTTGGTTCTGGGGTTCATGGGAGTTGTTGTTTTCTTCTTCTATTTTCAGGCGGGATGCAAGGTTTGGTCTGGATACTGGGCCATTCGTTTGTGTTCTGGGGGGCTAAGAGGGCTGACGTTAGGCCCGAAGGTCGGCAGCTGGGATTCCCGAGACATGAGTCATGCGTCCGCTGGCTGGGAGTTCCTGGTATGCTGTGGAGCAGAATGGTTCCTGAAGTGCACCGTTTTGCTCGGTTGGACAGGCCACCTGACGTTTTAGTTCTGCACGTAGGTGGTAATGATCTGGGAATGAGGTCCATGTTAGATGTGACGAGAGACATAAAATTTGATTTTCTGCGCCTCCGGACGTCCTTCCCGGACATGATTATTGTGTGGCCTGATATGGTTGCTCGGACTGCATGGAGAGGGGCGAGATCCGTGGATGGCATCAACAGGGCTCGCAGAAAAATTAATCGGGATGTGGGGAGGTTTGTGTTAAAGAACGGAGGGTTGGTGGTAAGGCACTTGGAGCTGGAGGTGGACACATGGCGATACTTGCGGGGTGATGGTGTCCATTTGAATGAGGTGGGGACAGACATGTGGGCCTTGGGTCTCCAAGATGGCATTCAACGAGCCCTGAGGGTTTGGAGGGGCACCAAAGGGGAAGGAGTTCCCCTTTGGTGCTGTGGCGGGTGTTTGGTCTTTGCGGGGGAATGAAGATACCTCAAAAGCAAGTGGTCAGGACCTATCGGTGGTATGGGTTCTGAGGGTGTATTCCAGCTAACAGAGGTTTAGCTGGAATAGTTTGATAATGGGGGCACTGCGGTCAGTGGTCGTCTCTGAGCAGCTGGTCGGCTTGAGGCCTATGACCAGTTGAAGGTACCGCAGTGTCAGGTGGGTTGTTATTGTTATGATTATTAATATTATTATGGTAATAAGAGGTCCCTGAAAAGACCAACGCTAGGAGGCAATGTTAGGAGAACATGGGGTTCCGATTATGTTTTGATGGTTGATGTTTTTGATAACTGGTGTAACGTTTAAATAAATGAGGCTGCTACGGCCATGTTTTACTCCAAACTGAATGTGTGGTCTCATGTATTAGGTATAAGTAAGGTTATGGGGTAGAATGTGGTATGCAGATCAGGAATACATCTGTTATACAATAGTCATGTACATATCTTGTTCTATCCCCTGTCTCTTGTGGCCTCCACGCCCCACTCCACGCTTGTGTGGTTACACCTCGGGTGAATACCCCCATTTGTGAAGAACCTCCCTCCCCTCCCCCTCCCTTCCTATTTCCCCTCCTTTACTAAGATCCCTCCTTCCTCCTCCTTCTTCTCTCCCTTCCCCTCCCCTCCCCTCCCCCTATGCTCCCATGTTTTGCTAGTGCTCCACCAACACCAACTTGGTCCTCAAGTGCAAAAAATGAATGGTGTGACTGGAATGAAGTTCCTTCAATCTGAAGTTCCATGACAGTGAGTGTACTTTTATATCTTTCTATAGTCATCTGATTTATGGCCTCCTAGTAATATGGGTGACATCCAAGCCATGCATAGATGGTCTCGGTGGTCCCTGTAGAAATCCTTATATATGGACATTTGTGCATTATTAACCACTTCAGTACCAGACACTTTCACCTCCTTCCTGCCCAGGCCAATTTTCAGATTTCAGCGCTGCTTCACTTTGAATGACAATTACTCAGTCATACAACACTGTACCCAAATTACATTTATATATATTTTTTTTAACAGATAGAGCTTCCTTTTGGTGGTATTTAATCACCGCTGGGTTTGTTATTTTATGCTATATACGCAAAAAAAATAAATAATAGAAATTAAAAATACATGTTCTCTTAGTTTCTGTTACAAAATGTTGCAAATAAATAATATTTTTTCATAAATTTAGACCGAAATGTATTCTACAACATTTCATTTGTAAAAATAAGTCAAATCATTATTCAGTTCCTATTTAGTCCGTATGAAAGTTATAGAGTCTATAAACTATGGGATATATATTTATAAATTATTCAATCCTGATGTCATGTTGGCCTGTCTCATTTCTTGAGGCCTTTAAAATGCCAGGACAGTACAAATACCCCCAATTTACATTTTGGAAAGTAGACAGTCCAAGGTATTTAGTAAGAGGTATGGGGAGTTTTTCGAAGTTGTAATTTTTTGGGCACAATTTTATGGAAAAAAGGAACAAAACATTTTTTTTTTACTTTTTTTTTGTCACCAGAGAGGTACAGAATAATCATATGATTGGTGTGATGGTGATCAGTGATACTGACTGGTGGCAATATGTAAAAAAAATAAAATAAAAATAATAATATTTTTTTTTACAATTTTTACACTTGTAGTCTTAACATGTTAACCCTGTAATACTCTGGGGAAGTGATCAGGATGTTTTTGATGATTACTGTTATAAGCAACCATTTTATGAAAGGGTGTACTACTGTGATAGCAGTGATTGGTCACAGCTATCATATGGTACAGATGTGATAGGCCCTGTATGTACCATGTGATCACTGTGACCAATCACAGAGATATTCACAATAGTACACAATGATTAGCTATGAATGAAAGCCATTCATTGTGTACAACTGTCATGTGATCGCTGTGATTGGTCACAATGATCACATAGTACTGGGACCAGCACAGTACAACGATCTGTCATCTGGTGGAGCTGCAGCATGGCTACTAGACTTGGAAGACTTCATATGATGTTCACCCAGGATGGGAGAGCTCCAACTCGGTTGTCATTCTGCTATAGGCCTGACTGGAAGCAGTTAATTACAGTCTAAATCTACCTGGAGTCCTGGGGACACTGTACACGTTATATATGTAGTCTCGGTGGTCCTTGTGGAAGTCCATGTATGGACATTTCTACCTATGATAAATGACAGGCTAAATCCACCTTGAGACTTTCTCCACACCTGGAGTGTGCTGAGTTCTTGGATAAAGTCTACACAGTGTTTACAGATTGACTTCATCACCCTACGATCTTGCTCCAGTTCATGGATGTAATCATTATGTTTGGATGATCTCACCAATCAGGAGACTATCCTGTGTGAGGGGGTTAGCTCGGCAGCGGGTGTGTGTGACCCCCGGGATGGGCTCCCCACACAAAAACAGGCCCAGCAAGCGGAGGTTGTGGTTTTCAAAATCAAAAAGGTGCGGTTTATTTTCTATTTACAGTGACAAAACACAGCAAAGCAAAAGAAACATAAACAAAATAAATCCTGGTCAACTTGACCTCTGACTAAACATACAGGTTTCCTAACTAACAACTGGGATCAGCCTAGTGCTGTCCTAGTCCCTAAGTCCCTGGTTTTAAATGTCCAAGCAAATAGCCACACAGGCTTTGTCTCACCGCACAGGGGTTCACTCTCCCTAGACAGTCCACACAGGTCTGGGTCCAGGCATGAGCTAACATCTAATGAAGCTGGGAGTTCTTATAGAGGCCTAAATGAGCTGACAAGCTTCAGCTGGTCTCATCAACTCCCTGTCTGCACGACGCCCCACACTCTCCCTAGAGGTATGAGTCATCCATCAGCCCACTAGCCCCAGCTGGGCTTATACAACTCTCCACCTAGTTGTATAAGTCGGCGTAAAGCCTGAATCTGGGCGAACTATATCTACCCCCCTGGATGCAACCAGGTGACTTTACCTTCCTGCTGTCACATACCCCCCCCCCTCTTGTTTTAACCTCGGGGTTGGAACACCAGCAATCAGGCATTCATGTACTCGAGACAAAGCATCCACATTCCCCATTTGAACGCCAGGGCGATGCTTTACTGTGAAGTTGAATTCCTGGAGGGCCAGGAACCACCTATTCACTCTTCTATTTGTTTCCTTGTTTTGAGCCATCCACTTTAACGGAGCGTGATCCGTAACCAAGTCAAAGTGCCTACCTAACCCACCATGAGTTCCCTGAAGTTCCTCACGTGGAATGTTAGAGGCTTACGCAATAAGATCAAACGCACAGCGGTCCTGACATTTCTCAAATCTCAGAGAGCTGACATTATCACACTGGTCGAGACCCACGTCACGGGCCACTTGCAATCCTCCCTTAAAAAACCTTGGGTGGGGTGGGCTTATCATGCCACTCACACCTCATATTCCAGAGGAGTATCGGTCCTGGTTGCCAAACGGGTACCTTTTGAGCTTATACTGCTCCGCACGGATCAGCAGGGCAGATATGTGTTTATGCACGTCACCATTAATGGGTCTCCTATCCTGCTACTTGCCTGCTATATTCCCCCCCCCGTACAACTCAGCTGTAATTCAGGAAGGCCTTGCCTTTATGACACAATACCCCTCCGTACCGGCAGTGTGGATGGGGGACTTTAATATGACCCTGATCCCCGCCCTGGACCGTCTGGGCACACTGGATCCCCCCCTTAACCCACCGACCCATACCAGACTGCACCGCATAGTGACCGATTTTGCTCTTGTCGACACTTGGCGCCACAGACACCCGCACACTAAAGTCTTCTCATGCTTTTCAGCCAGTCATAACACAATGTCACGAATTGATTTTGTTTTTATCTCAATGTCCCTGCTGCCTAAGTTAGGAGATGTGGGCTTTGCTCCGAGAGTACTCTCGGATCACGCCCCCTACTGGGTCACGATTCAGCTCCTGAGGGCTTCCCCTGCTCCTTCTTGGCGGCTAAACCCGTTCTGGCTGACTGCCCTGCAGGACCAGGATGACATCCCCACAGAATTGCAATACTATTTTACGGCCAACAGGGACACTGCCGCGCATGATGTGGTGTGGGAAATGTTTAAACTTCACGCTCGCTCCCTACTTTCCACACGTATTAACAGGCTTAAACGGTCATCAACATTTATTGTCCAGCAGGCTGCGGAGTACCTGCAGGTGCTGGAGGAGGCGTTCCACCGGGACCCCTCGCCCAGCGCGGCCAATAATCTAAAGATTCAGGCGCGCCAGGTCTCCCAATTGCACATAGAGAAGGCTAAACAACGTATCTTCTTCTGTAGACAGAGGGTGTTTGAGTATGGAGAGAGATCAGGCAAATTGCTCGCATATCTCGCCCACTTGGATATGCGTCCCCCTGTGGTGGTGTCCTTGACCGACCCGCAGGGGAACGACATCACCGATCCGCAATTGGTGGCGGAGGAATTTGGGAGATTCTACCGTGCACTTTACACTTCCAGGGTCGCCCACACTCCCCAAGACACCAGGGACTACCTAGCGGGAGTTCAATTCCCTAAGCTGACAGACGACCAGCTTGAAATTCTGGAAGCCCCTATTACTGAGGAGGACATCTCCGAGGCCATTTCCTGTCTGGCCTCATCCAAGGCCCCAGGATTGGATGGCCTACCTCTTGAATTCTATGCCACCTACTCTGAAATCCTAATCCCTGAACTTAAGTACCTGTATAAATCTATATTTGACTCAGGAGTTCTACCCCCATCTATGCGAGAAGCCCAAATAGTCGTAATTCCCAAACCCGGAAAGGACCCTAAATACCCGGAGTCGTATAGGCCCATTTCCCTGTTACAGGTAGATATTAAAATATTAGCTAAGATTCTAGCCTCCCGCCTTAACCAGGTTATTCTGTCATTGATACACCCTGACCAAACCGGCTTTATGCCAGGGAAGAACACGGCCATGAATATTCGCCGCCTATTTATGAATATTCAGGGGTCCCATGATGAAATTGGCTCGAGGGTCGTGGTGGCGCTGGATGCCGCCAAGGCCTTCGACTCCGTGGAGTGGAACTACCTGTGGGAGTGTCTCTCAAGATTTGGATTTGGCCCCAGCTTTATTCGCTGGGTCCAACTCCTCTATCAATCCCCGAGGGCCAGAGTGTTTGTGAATGGCTGGCTTTCTGACCAGTTCCCGCTGGAGAGAGGGACCCGGCAGGGCTGCCCCCTTTCCCCCATGCTTTACGCATTGGCTGTGGAGCCGTTGGCCATAATGGTCCGTGCGGACACTTGCATCCGAGGTCTCAGGATGGGGAACCTGGAAGAAAAGATTGGGATGTATGCCGACGACACACTTTTGTATCTGGCGGACTCCGGTCCTTCTCTTATAGCAGCCCTCCAGTCCATAGAACGTATGGGTGGCCATTCGGGTCTGAGTATTAATTGGGCTAAGTCCCAGATCCTTCCGATTGACCATTTCCCCTCCTCGTTCGCGTCCCCTCCTCTGGCTCTTCCAAGGGTCTCCCAGATTAAATACCTTGGCGTACAGGTCACCAGATCGCTCTCAGATTATAAACTACTGAACATTGAACCCCTGTTTGCTCTGATCAAGAACAAGACGCAGACTTGGGCCAGACTACCCCTGGGTGTTATGGGTCGCGTCAGCTTAGTTAAGATGATACTCCTTCCCAAGATACTCTATTTGGTCTGGCATGCTCCCCTCTATATACCACAAAAAAATTTCAGGACAATCGAATCCATCCTGAATTCATTTATTTGGGGTCATGGCAGACACAAATTATCCTGGAGAATCCTGAAGAACCCTGTGACGTTGGGAGGAGCTGCTCTCCCTGACTTTCAGGATTATTATTTTGCCTCCCAGCTGTCCCACTTCTATTATTTTGATAAACATGAACTAACGAGATACCAGACACTACTCTGTGAGCACCCAGATGACTCGGCCCACACCCCACTTCAATCGGTCCTGAGAGCCCCAGTGACAAGACGCCCCCCCCAACACACAGCAGACATGTTGACTCACCACCGGAGGGTATGGCGGGCGGCACTGCAGAGAACTGGGACCCCAAGGGTACACTCTCATACCCCTCTCTGGTACAATACATGCTTGCCAGAATTATTGTCCATTCCGGACCCCGCAGCGTGGATACGCCATGGGATCTTATACATACACCAGATCATGACTAATTCAGGCCTTAAATCATTCCAAATGCTGAAGGACGAATTTTCCCTCCCCAATTGCCTGTTTTTCAGGTATTTGCAACTCCGCCACGCCATACAGGCCCAGTTTTCTGGCTCTTGCCCGTCCCTGGCAGTTCCCTCCATAGTGGACACAGTCACGGGTAATGTGCCTGCTAAGCTCATCTCCACTTTGTACTCCGCCATTCGTCTCCCTAGCACCACAGCATTGGCCTATACTGCTAAGACTAGATGGGAGGCGGATGTTGGACTTATAGAGGATGGGGACTGGGGCGAGATTTTGGAGGACGTGAAAAAGGTTTCCCCCAAGCTGTCGGACCGCCTCACACAGCTGTACATTATACATAGAACATATCTGACCCCTCAGAGAGTGGCACGTTTCAGGCCCACGTACAATCCGGGATGCCGCCTCTGTGACCATACCCCGGGCTCCTTTTACCACCTCATATGGTTCTGTCCCACCATTCAGGCATATTGGACACAGGTGATACGCTTCCTACACGATCAGATGGGCTCCCCTGCTACCCTTGACCCAAAGATGTGCCTACTTGGCCTGTTGCCAGACTTGGATGCCGACAAACCCCTCCGTACCTTTTTACATGAGACGCTATTCTTGGCAAGAAAAGTAGTGGCCCGTAATTGGATGCAGGCCCTGCCCCCTACAATTCAGTGCTGGAAAAAGGCGGTTAACGATGCTCTCCCATATAAAAAACTGATTTATGTACATAGAGGGTGTCCGCTAAAGTTTGAGAAGGTCTGGGACAGATGGATGGCGGATGGTGAAACGTGTACTTGACATGTCGATTTTTTATTTTTGTTGTATACCGGTTTTACTTTCACTGCTGTTATTATCTTTGTGACACACAGATGCTTCACTGTGTTCATGTATGTACTATTATATTGGCCATACTGGCTTATGTTGATTTATGTACCATGCATACTTTTCAATAAAGTTGATTTCCAATTAAAAAAAAAAGTGCCTACCTAGCAGGTAGTACCGAAGGGAATCTAGAGCCCACTTCACCGCTAAACACTCCTTTTCAACGGTGGCGTAATTTACCTCATGGGACTTCAACTTCCTGCTGAGGTAAATGACTGGGTGCTCTTCCCCGTTCCAGACCTGGGACAATACTGCTCCTAACCCCACATCTGACGCATCACTTTGTACGACAAAGTCTTTAGAGAAGTCGGGTGAGTACAACACTGGCTGGCTACATAAGGCTTGTTTCAAGAATTGGAATGCTGCCTCAGCCTCGGGGGTCCATTTAATCATGACCGACCCTTTCCCCTTCGTCAGGTTGGTTAGGGGCACAGCCTTAGAAGCAAAGTGGGGAATGAATCGCCGATAATACCCAGCGATTCCCAGAAAGGCTCGTACCTGCTTCTTGCTGTTGGGACGTGGCCAACTCTGGATGGCCTCGACTTTGTTGAGTTGGGGTTTTATTACTCCCCTCCCAATGGTGTACCCAAGATATTTGGCCTCTTCCTGCCCAATGGTACACTTCTTGGGGTTAGCCGTAAACCCCGCTTCCCGAACAGAGTCCAGGACTGCTTGCACTTTTGGCAGATGTGAGGCCCAATCTGTGCTATGGACAATTACGTCATCCAGGTAAGCCGCAGCATACTTCCGATGGGGCCTCAGCATCTGGTCCATTTTCCGCTGGAATGTGGCCGGCGCATTCTGTAACCCGAACGGCATTCTTTTATATTGGAACGCCCCGTCTGGGGTTACAAATGCGGTTTTCTCTTTGGCCGACTTGGCCAGGGGGATTTGCCAATACCCTTTTGTGAGGTCAAGAGTCGTCATGTATCGGGCTGTTCCCAGCCGGTCGATCAACTCATCTATACGTGGCATGGGGTAGGTGTCAAATTTTGTAACTTTGTTCAACTGACGAAAATCGTTACAAAATCGCCAGCTCCCATCCGGTTTAGGCACCAACACAATGGGACTAGACCAATCACTTTGGGACTCCTCTATCACCCCTAAGTTCAGCATTTTCTGTACTTCCTCCCGTATTGCCTCCCGTCGGGCCTCTGGGATCCGATAGGGTTTTAACTTCACCCTTTCACCGGGCGGGGTAATGATGTCATGCTCTACCCCAGATGTTTGTCCCGGCAGCTCAGAGAATACCTCCTTGTTGCGAAGCACAAACTCCTTAACCTCCTGTTGTTGGGGTTGTGACAAGGTGGCTGCTATTCCAACCTCAGGAATCACGCAACCAGTTTGAGCTGGTGACCAAGTGTCTGCGACTAGGGACTCTCTATCCCTCCAGGCTTTCAACAGATTAACGTGATAGATCTGTTCGGGCTTTCGCCTTCCTGGTTGTCTGACCTTGTAATTCACTTCGCTCACTTTTTCCATTATCTCGTAGGGGCCTTGCCATTTGGCAAGGAATTTACTTTCAACCGTAGGGACAAGTACCAGTATCCTATCCCCCGGGGAAAAGGTACGGGTCTTGGCTCCACGGTTGTACACTCTCTGCTGTGCTAACTGCGCTTGGGCCAAATGTTCCTTCACGATGGGCATTACCTGTGCAATTCGGTCTTGCATCAGGGCGACATGCTCAATCACACTCCTGTGGGGAGAACTCTCACTTTCCCAAGTTTCCTTGGCAATATCCAACAGCCCTCTTGGGTGTCTCCCATACAGTAACTCAAAGGGGGAGAATCCCGTAGAGGATTGGGGCACCTCCCTAATAGCAAACATCAGATAAGGAAGTAGACAGTCCCAATCCTTTCCATCTCTATCCACCACTTTCTTCAACATTTGTTTTAGGGTTTTGTTGAATCTTTCAACCAGCCCATCGGTTTGGGGGTGATACACAGATGTACGTAATTGCGTCACTTTGAACAATTTACACAGCTCCTTCATAACCCGGGACATAAAGGGTGTACCTTGGTCCGTAAGCAGTTCTTTACATATACCCACCCGGCTAAACACAAGAGATAGCTCTTTGGCTATGGTTTTGGCCGAGGTATTTCGGAGAGGGATCGCTTCTGGATAACGGGTGGCATAGTCCATTATAACTAATATGTACTGGTGCCCCCTAGCGGACTTGATTATAGGACCTACCAAATCCATGGCGATCCTCTCAAACGGGACCTCAATGATGGGTAGAGGGACCAGCGGGCTACGGAAATGTGGCATCGGGGCCGACCTCTGACACACAGGGCAGGAGGAACAATAATTTTCTATGTCCTTCATCACCCCCGGCCAATAGAATCTCTGTAATACCCTCTCTCGGGTTTTCTCTGTCCCCAGATGACCTCCAAGAATGTGCCCATGGGCCAACTCCAACACCAACTTCCTGTAAGGTTTGGGCACCACAAGCTGCTCAACGGTTTCTTCTGCCCTTTTTGCCACCCGATACAGTAGGTCCTTCTCTACGCTGAAGTATGGGTAAGTGCAGGTATTATCTGGGTTCACTAACTCGCCATCTATTTTCACTACGTTTTCCCGTGCCTTTATTAGGGCGGGGTCTTTCAACTGTTCTGTGGCAAAGTTTTCCCTGTGAACCTCAAGATCAGAAAACTCCACAGACGGTAGGTTTTCGTCTGAGGAGGTGGGCTCCTCTCCAGTTTCTTGAGTCTCCCCTGCCAATACTGATAAGGGAAATTCCGGAGAGTCCTCACCACTCTCAGGGGAGTTCTGGCTATCACATTCCTGGTACATAGGGGCACCAGTGGGGGGCTCAGGATCATCCCACAGTTCCCAGAACTTCAGAAAATCCCTTCCCACAATGGCGTCATGCGGTAACTGAGATACTAAGCCCACTGGATGAAAGAGGGTACCTTTGGGGGTCTCGAAACACACTGTAGTCACTGGATACTCTCGGGTGTCCCCATGCACACAAATAACAGCTACCTTGCTATTCCCAGAGACCTCTGTTTTAACTAACTCAGCCTTTATCAGGGTCACAAGGCTACCTGAATCCAGCAATACCACAACATTTCTACCATTAACACACATTTTGCATAAATGTTTCTCAGTTCCTCGAATGGCAGTGCATGCGACTGTCGCACACAGCGACTGACGTCTGCCCGTCAGAAAGTCACACTGCATGGGTTCCTCCACAACCGGGCAATTGGCTGCAATATGTCCCGCTTGCCGGCAGCGGTAGCAAACGATCCTTCTTGCCGCCTCTTGAGCCGCTGATTTCCCAGGCTGTTCTTGCCAAACTTGGGGTAGAGCTCCCACCCTCTCACTCTCTCCACCCTCACCCCTTGGAATCCTCTTATCCGCCCCTGGGGATGGTCTGGTCTTAGGGTGGAAAGTCCGAGTGTCTCTGGAAGAGGCCGTCAGGTTCTCTGTAGCCAAGTATTTCTCCACACGATCCACAAGACCATCGGCCGTCTCTGGGTCTCCATGGCTTACCCACTTTTGGATGGCAGTAGGAAGAGCTCTCAAAAACCGATCCATTACAACACGTTCCACAATCTTTGGTGCGGACAAAGTCTCTGGCTGTAGCCACTTTCTGCTCAGGTGAATGAGATCATACATTTGAGACCTGGGGGGTTTTCCAAGCTGGAAAGTCCAGTTATGCACACGCTGAGCCCGGACAGCCAGGGTGACACCCAGCCTTGCCAATATTTCAGCTTTTAGCATCACATAGTCTTTTGCTTGGTTAGGCTCTAGGTCATAGTAAGCTTTCTGCGATTCACCAGTTAACAGAGGAGCCACCAGTCCAGCCCACTGCTCCTCAGGCCACTTTTCTCTTTCAGCGGTCCTTTCAAATGTGGTCAAAAATACCTCTGGATCATCCTCTCCAGTCATTTTTGTCAATAAACGACTCACCCCAAAGGACGCGGTATTAGTGGGACGGCTTTCCTCACTGGTCTGCGGACGTTGCTGCATTACTGCTTCCATCTGTTGTTGTAGTCTCTGCTCTTGCTTCTGCAACAGGTCTATGAAGCGGGCCTCAGATTGCTGCTGGGCTTGTTGCTGAGCCTCCAGACTCTGTTGCAAAGTTGCGTTTGTCTGCTGCTGGGCTGCAAGGCTCTGTTGATGAGCTTGCTGCTGGGCTGCAAGGCTCTGTTGATGAGCTTGCTGCTGGGCTGCGAAGTTCTGTTGTTGAGCTGCAAGGCTCTGTTGATGAGCTGCAAGGCTCTTTTGCAAACCTGCATTTGTCTGCTGTTGATTGGCATTTGCTAGAGCCAGCTGTTTCAGTATCTCCTCCATGCTGGCTTAAAAAAAAACTGCCACTGGTTCTCCACCAACTGTGAGGGGGTTAGCTCGGCAGCGGGTGTGTGTGACCCCCGGGATGGGCTCCCCACACAAAAACAGGCCCAGCAAACGGAGGTTGTGGTTTTCAAAATCAAAAAGGTGCGGTTTATTTTCTATTTACAGTGACAAAACACAGCAAAGCAAAAGAAACATAAACAAAATAAATCCTGGTCAACTTGACCTCTGACTAAACATACAGGTTTCCTAACTAACAACTGGGATCAGCCTAGTGCTGTCCTAGTCCCTAAGTCCCTGGTTTTAAATGTCCAAGCAAATAGCCACACAGGCTTTGTCTCACCGCACAGGGGTTCACTCTCCCTAGACAGTCCACACAGGTCTGGGTCCAGGCATGAGCTAACATCTAATGAAGCTGGGAGTTCTTATAGAGGCCTAAATGAGCTGACAAGCTTCAGCTGGTCTCATCAACTCCCTGTCTGCACGACGCCCCACACTCTCCCTAGAGGTATGAGTCATCCATGAGCCCACTAGCCCCAGCTGGGCTTATACAACTCTCCACCTAGTTGTATAAGTCGGCGTAAAGCCTGAATCTGGGCGAAATATATCTACCCCCCTGGATGCAACCAGGTGACTTTACCTTCCTGCTGTCACACCTGTCATCCTACATGATCCCTTCTGAGGATTCTTCTATTCTTCCAAACAAATGTATGAAATCATCGATGAGTCCTCCTTCTATGTGATCTAGAAGATCTTGAATTACAATGTCTTTATGGATGAAGTGGATGACCCAATTTATATTTTATTTATTGCTTTACAGCTTTTTTCACTCCAGTATTCATTATTTTATTTATATAAGCATTCAAGGAAATGCTCTTACTCTGAGAGATCTCCACCACCATTCCTATGTGACCATTACATACTTGCAAATTATGTTTAACATCTTCATTATGAGTGGATATATATATATATATATATATATATATATATATATATATATATATATATATATATATATACTATATATATAGATATATATATATCTATATATATATATATATATCTATATATATTGTGACAGCAGGAAGGTAAAGTCACCTGGTTGCATCCAGGGGGGTAGATATATTTTGCCCAGATTCAGGCTTTACGCCGACTTATACAACTAGGTGGAGAGTTGTATAAGGCTAGTGGGCTCATGGATGACTCATACCTCTAGGGAGAGTGTGGGGCGTCGTACAGACAGGGAGTTGATGAGGCCAGCTGAAGCTTGTCAGCTCATTTAGGCCTCTATAAAAACTCCCAGATTCATTAGGTGTTTGCTCATGCCTGGAACCAGACCTGTGTGGACTGTCTAGGGAGAGTGAACCCCTGTGCGGTGAGACAAAGCCTGTGTGGCTATTTGCTTGGACATTTAAAACCAGGGACTTAGGGACTAGGACAGCACTAGGCTGATCCCAGTTGTTAGTTAGGAAACCTGTATGTTTAGTCAGAGGTCAAGTTGACCAGGATTTATTTTGTTTATGTTTCTTTTGCTTTGCTGTGTTTTGTCACTGTAAATAGAAAATAAACCGCACCTTTTTGATTTTGAAAACCACAACCTCCGTTTGCTGGGCCTGTTTTTGTGTGGGGAGCCCATCTCGGGGGTCACACACACCCGCTGCCGAGCTAACCCCCTCACAGTTGGTGGAGAATGCGGGCAGTTTTTTTTTTAAGCCAGCATGGAGGAGATACTGAAGCAGCTGGCTCTAGCAAATGCCAATCAACAGCAGACAAATGCAGGTTTGCAAAAGAACTTCGCAGCCCAGCAGCAAGCTCATCAACAGAGCCTTGCAGCCCAGCAGCAGACAAACGCAACTTTGCAACAGAGTCTGGAGGCTCAGCAACAAGCCCAGCAGCAATCTGAGGCCCGCTTCATAGACCTGTTGCAGAAGCAAGAGCAGAGACTACAACAACAGATGGAAGCAGTAATGCAGCAACGTCCGCAGACCAGTGAGGAAAGCCGTCCCACTAATACCGCGTCCTTTGGGGTGAGTCGTTTATTGACAAAAATGACTGGAGAGGATGATCCAGAGTAGTGATGAGCCGAACACCCCCGGGTTCGGTTCGCACCAGAACCCGCGAACGGACCGAAAGTTCGAACGAACATTAGAACCCTATTAAATACAATGGATGCGAACGTTCGAATTCTAAAGTGCTAATTATAACAACTATTATGCATGTTATTGTCCTAAAAAGGGTTTGGGAACCCGGGTTCTGCACCAGGGGACATGTATCAATGCAAAAATAAGTTTTAAAAACGGTCGTTTTCCGGGAGCAGTCATTTTAATGATGCATAAAGTGAAAAAAAAAAAGTCAAATATTCCTTTAAATATCGTACCTGGGGGGTGTCTAAAGTATGCCTGTGAAGTGCCACGTGTTTCCCGTGTTTAGAACTGTCCCTGCACAAAATGACACTTCTAAAGGAAAAAAAAGCCATTTAAAACTGCTTGCGGCTTTAATGTAATGTCTGGTCCCGGTAATATGGATGAAAATCTTTAAGAAAAATGGCATAGCTACCCCATGACCCCCCCCCTACCCCAGCCCATTACCAGCCCCTTTGGGTCTTGTATGGATATTAAGGGGAACCCCGCACATAAAATAAAAAAGGCCCTATATACTCTGAACAGCCGTATACAGGCGGTGCATACAAGACAGGGACTGTAGGTTTGTTCTTATGTAGAATCTGTTTGTAATTTTGAACAGGTACATTGTTGAAGTGTAGCTCCAGACCAAAAATCTATTTTTAAACTTTTTGGAAAACATAGGTAAGGGTTATCACCCCTGTAACATTTGTTTTGCTGTCTGTGCCCCTGTTCAGAACATTTCACCTCACTTTCCGTCCTAATGACAACTGTTTTTGAAATGTGGTGTTTTTCTTGAAACAAGGATTGCTGATAAAGCATCAGTACAGAGGAGACACCTTTCTCCCATATTTATTCTTACAGGAGAGAATTTTCCTTCCTAGTGGTAGATTTCCTCTCACTTCCTGTTGTCTTCTTGCGTTTGCAAGTAGGAGTCGTTTGTAAGTTGGATGTTTGAAAGTAGGGACCTGCCGTATATACTCTGCAGAAATAGGCCCCTTAGTTGTTGGTGTTGGCACAACACTGTAAGCACTCACAGTTACTCTTGGTTGGTGCTGGAACGCCCTGCTGTCAACTATTATATCAGGAATTTTAATTACATATAATTGTTGAACAGTGGTAGTAAAAATTGGGCCTTTGATGGTGGTGCTGGTGCCACAACACTGTAAGCCCTGACAGTTACTCTTGGTGGGTGCAGCAATGGGCCCTGCTGTGAATTATTAGATCAAGAATTGTAATTACATGCCCCTGTTGAACAGGGGCTGAAAAATTGGGCCTTAGGCACTGGTGGCACAACACTGCAACCCTTCACAGATACTGTACTTGGAGCACAGCAATGAGCCCTGTTGCAAAGTATTGCTTCAAAAATTGTAATGACACGCCCCTGTTAAACAGGGGCTGAAAAATTGGGCCTTAGGCACTGGTGGCACAACACTGCAACTCCTCACAGATACTGTACTTGGAGCACAGCAATGAGCCCTGTTGCAAAGTATTGCTTCAAAAATTGTAATTACACGCCCCTGTTAAACAGGGGCTGAAAAATTGGGCGTTAGGCACTGGTGGCGGCACCCATAAACAAAAATGATCTTCCAAGCTATCATCATCAATCGTATCATTGAGGACTCGGAGGAGGAGGATAGCCAGTCAACATAACAGCACAGGCACTCAGCATCAGCATCAGTCTTGAAGGGATGTGACATTTTAAAATCAATTAGTCTGTTATATCAGCATCAGGTGTGTGGTAGCTGGTGGTGATCCAAGACTGGTTCATCTTGATGAAAGTCAGTCGATCAACCGAGTCGGTGGACAGGCGCACCCTGTGATCCGTGACAAATCCTCCAGCAGCACTGAATGTGCGTTCCGAAAGAACGCTGGATGCAGGACAGGCCAGTAGCTCAATTGCATACTGTGCAAGCTCTGGCCAGTGATCCATCCTCAAGACCCAGTAAGCCAGAGGATTTTCGGTGGGGAAGGTGTCCAAGTCTGACCTTGCCCCTAGATATTCCTGCACCATGTTTATCAGACGCTGGCGATGGTTGCTGGAACCGATCATACTTTGGGGCTGCGGACTAAAGAATTGTCTGAACGCATCGGTCAGACGGCCACCTTCCCCACCGCTCCTTCTTTGACTGGCCGAAGCCTCAGCAACTCGTTGTCCAGGACCAGGAGTTTGCAACCTCCCAGTCTCTGGGAACGCGTTGCACAGACCTTTCTGCAAGGCCTCCCGGAGTTGTCTCATCCTCTGCTCCCTCTGCGACGGTAACATAAGGTCCGCAACCTTACCCTTGTACCGTGGATCAAGGAGAGTGGCCAGCCAGTAATGGTCCCTCTCCTTGATCCGAAGAATACGAGGATCCTTCCGCAGACTTTGCAGGATCAGGGAGGCCATGCAGCGTAGGTTTGCTGAGGCATTCGCTCCGGAGTCCTCTGGGTCACTAAGGACGACATGATCCGCAGCCACCTCCTCCCAGCCACGTACAAGTCCACTGGTTTCTTGGGACTGTAAATCATCCCTAAAAGACTGCTGCTGATGATGCTGAGTGCCAGCCTCCACCTCCATGCTGACACAATCCTCCTCCTCCTCCTCCTCCTCCTCCTCCTCCTCCTCTTCCTGTGCGATGGGTGGGACAGAAGGAACACTGTCTGGGTAAAGGGGGCCTTGAGAGGCAAGGAAGTCCTCCTCTTCCTGCCTCTGTTCTGCCTCAAGTGCCCTGTCCATTATTCCACGCAGCGTGTGCTCCAACAGGTGGACAAGAGGTACAGTGTCACTGATGCATGCACTGTCACTGCTCACCATCCTCGTGGCCTCCTCAAATGGTGCCAGGACAGTGCATGCATCCCTGATCATGCCCCACTGGCGTGGAGAAAAAAAACCAAGCTCCCCTGACCCTGTCCTGGTGCCGTAGTCGCACAGGTACTCATTGATGGCCCTCTGCTGCGTGTGCAGCCGCTGCAGCATGGCCAACGTTGAGTTCCACCTGGTGGGCATGTCACATATAAGGCGGTTCTTGGGCAGGTTCAACTCCTTTTGCAGCTCAGCCAGGCGAGCACTGGCATTATAAGATCTGCGGAAATGCACACAGACTTTCCTGGCCTGCCTCAGGACATCCTGTAAGCCCGGGTACCTGCCCAAGAAGCGCTGCACCACCAGGTTAAGGACGTGAGCCACACAGGGCACATGGGTCAGTTGTCCCTGTCGGAGGGCGGAGAGGAGGTTGGTGCCATTGTCGCAAACCACCATTCCTGGCTTAAGCTGGCGTGGCGTCAACCACCTCTCGGCCTGGCCCTGCAGAGCAGACAGGACCTCTGCCCCAGTGTGGCTTCTGTCCCCCAAACACACCAGCGCAAGCACGGCATGGCATCTTTTTGCCTGCGTACTTGCGTAGCCCCGTGAACGGCTACGGAGCACCGCTGGTTCATAGGACAAACCACAGGAAGAGGCCATGGAGGAAGAAGAAGAGGAGGGGGTGGAGGAGAGAGGTGTGTCACAACCAGTAGTAGCATTTTGGAGGCGTGGCGGTGGGACAACCTCCAACACTACTGCACCTTGTCCTGAATCCTTCCCAGCTGCCAAAAGAGTGACCCAATGGGCCGTGAAAGAAAGGTAACGTCCCTGTCCATGCCTGCTGGACCATGAGTCAGCGGTAATATGCACCTTACCGCTGACCGCCCTGTCCAGCGAGGCCAAGACATTGCCTTCCACATGCCGGTAGAGAGCCGGAATAGCCTTCCGTGAGAAAAAGTGGCGTTTGGGAACCTGCCACTGAGGAACCGCACATTGCACAAACTCACGGAAGGGGGCCGAGTCTACCAACTGAAAAGGCAGCAGTTGAAGCGCTAGCAATTTAGCCAAGCTAGCATTCAACCGCTGGGCATGTGGATGGCTGGGAGTGAACTTCTTTCGACGGTCCAGCAGCTGGGGCAGGGAAATTTGCCTGCTAGAATCGGACGTCGGTGTACTGCTAGCAGAGTGGGCGCAAGTACTTGGCTGTGACACACCTAATTCTACACCTTCATTCCTCTCAGTGCATGTTTCAGAGAGGACTGAAGTTATAGTGGGGTTGGAGATCCCAGCTGATGCGGTGCAAGGAGAGGTCCGCTTTGTTCTTTGGTGTGGGTCTTTGAGGTAGGCTTGCCAACGAGCTGCATGGCAGGTCAACATATGTCTGGTCAGGCATGTGGTACCCAAGCGGCTGATGTTTTGGCCACGCGATATACGCTTGAGACATATGTTGCAAACAGCAGCTGTGCGATCTGATGCACTAGCCTCAAAAAAGGCCCACACCAAAGAACTTTTTGAATGACGGGCAGAGGCAGCGCCCTGCACAGGCGGAGCTCTGCGGTGTGATTCCGTCGGTGTACTGCCCTTACGCTGGCCACCAAAGGGCATCCTGCCTCGTTGGAGATGTGCCTCCTCCTCATCCTCCTCCTCCTCCTCTCTCCTATTAGGCACCCACGTGGAGTCATTGACCTCATCATCCCCTCCCTCCTCATCACTGGAGCCAATCTGGCAGTATGCTGCAGCTGCTGGAACATGACTGCCAGATTGGTGTCCTTCTTGAGCATCCCCTCTGTCTGCTCTCACGCTACTGCCTTCCTCTAGCTGGGTTTCATCATCAGACCCTTCGAAACGCTGGGCATCCTCCTGGAGCATGTACCCAACACTGTGCTGAAACAGTTCGGGGGACTCCTCAGGAGGAGGACATGGTGGGTCTAGGGAAGGAGTGACTGATGATTTGTCTGACATTGATACCAGGGAAGACGACGCTTTGGCAGCTGCTTTTCCAGTACCCTGAGCCTGGGTGAGAGAGGATGAGGAGGAGGAGGAGGGCTTGGTCATCCACTCTACCAAGTCTTCGGCATGATGTGGCTCAACATGTCCAGCTGCCGAAAAGAAGGACAAGCGTGTCCCATGGCCATGTGCTGATGACAATGCACCGCGTCCACGACCAGCACTGTTGCCCCCAGACACAGAGCCTGCTTGCCCTCTTTTATTGCCTCCTGACTGTCTGCCTCTCCTTGTTTGCCTTCCAGACATTCTAATAGATGGCCTGCAGGGAGATGGGAAAAAAGCAATAAGGGCTACCTTCAGGTGTCCTTCTCTGTCCCTTGAAACAAGGACTTTCACAGTGAAAGAAACTGACACTGTCCCTACCTAGAGTTTTCTGTCCCTAGAATAAATTTTTTTTTTAATCACAATATAGCACAAGGACAATTCACTCAATGTCTCTCCAGGTCCCTGGAAACAAGGACTTGCAGAGTGAAAGAAACTGACACTGTCCCTACCTAGAGTTTTCTGTCCCTAGAATAAATGTTTTTTTTAAGCACAATATAGCACAAGGAAAATTAACTCACTGTCCTTACAGGTCCCTGGAAACAAGGACTTGCAGAGTGAAAAAAAAAAAACACTCTCCCTACCTACAGTTTTCTGTCCCTAGAAAAAATGTTTTTTTTAAGCACAATATAGCACAAGGACAATTAACTCACTGTCCTTACAGGTCCCTGGAAACAAGGACTTGCAGAGTGAAAGAAAAAAAACACTCTCCCTACCTACAGTTTTCTGTCCCTAGAAAAAATGTTTTTTTTAATCACAATATAGCACAAGGAAAATTAACTCACTGTCCTTACAGGTCCCTGGAAACAAGGACTTGCAGAGTGAAAGAAAAAAAACACTCTCCCTACCTACAGTTTTCTGTCCCTAGAAAAAATGTTTTTTTTAATCACAATATAGCACAAGGAAAATTAACTCACTGTCCTTACAGGTCCCTGGAAACAAGGACTTGCAGAGTGAAAGAAACTGACACTGTCCCTACCTAGAGTTTTCTGTCCCTAGAATAAATGTTTTTTTTAAGCACAATATAGCACAAGGACAATTAACTCACTGTCCTTACAGGTCCCTGGAAACAAGGACTTGCAGAGTGAAAGAAAAAAAACACTCTCCCTACCTACAGTTTTCTGTCCCTAGAAAAAATGTTTTTTTTAAGCACAATATAGCACAAGGAAAATTAACTCACTGTCCTTACAGGTCCCTGGAAACAAGGACTTGCAGAGTGAAAGAAAAAAAAACACTCTCCCTACCTACAGTTTTCTGTCCCTAGAAAAAATGTTTTTTTTAATCACAATATAGCACAAGGAAAATTAACTCACTGTCCTTACAGGTCCCTGGAAACAAGGACTTGCAGAGTGAAAGAAACTGACACTGTCCCTACCTAGAGTTTTCTGTCCCTAGAATAAATGTTTTTTTTAAGCACAATATAGCACAAGGAAAATTAACTCACTGTCCTTACAGGTCCCTGGAAACAAGGACTTGCAGAGTGAAAAAAAAAAAACACTCTCCCTACCTACAGTTTTCTGTCCCTAGAAAAAATGTTTTTTTTAAGCACAATATAGCACAAGGACAATTAACTCACTGTCCTTACAGGTCCCTGGAAACAAGGACTTGCAGAGTGAAAGAAAAAAAACACTCTCCCTACCTACAGTTTTCTGTCCCTAGAAAAATTTTTTTTTTTAATCACAATATAGCACAAGGAAAATTAACTCACTGTCCTTACAGGTCCCTGGAAACAAGGACTTGCAGAGTGAAAGAAAAAAAACACTCTCCCTACCTACAGTTTTCTGTCCCTAGAAAAAATGTTTTTTTTAATCACAATATAGCACAAGGAAAATTAACTCACTGTCCTTACAGGTCCCTGGAAACAAGGACTTGCAGAGTGAAAGAAACTGACACTGTCCCTACCTAGAGTTTTCTGTCCCTAGAATAAATGTTTTTTTTAAGCACAATATAGCACAAGGACAATTAACTCACTGTCCTTACAGGTCCCTGGAAACAAGGACTTGCAGAGTGAAAGAAAAAAAACACTCTCCCTACCTACAGTTTTCTGTCCCTAGAAAAAATGTTTTTTTTAAGCACAATATAGCACAAGGAAAATTAACTCACTGTCCTTACAGGTCCCTGGAAACAAGGACTTGCAGAGTGAAAGAAAAAAAACACTCTCCCTACCTACAGTTTTCTGTCCCTAGAAAAAATGTTTTTTTTAATCACAATATAGCACAAGGAAAATTAACTCACTGTCCTTACAGGTCCCTGGAAACAAGGACTTGCAGAGTGAAAGAAACTGACACTGTCCCTACCTAGAGTTTTCTGTCCCTAGAATAAATGTTTTTTTTAATCACAATATAGCACAAGGAAAATTAACTCACTGTCCTTACAGGTCCCTGGAAACAAGGACTTGCAGAGTGAAAGAAACTGACACTGTCCCTACCTAGAGTTTTCTGTCCCTAGAATAAATGTTTTTTTTAAGCACAATATAGCACAAGGACAATTAACTCACTGTCCTTACAGGTCCCTGGAAACAAGGACTTGCAGAGTGAAAGAAACTGACACTGTCCCTACCTAGAGTTTTCTGTCCCTAGAATAAATGTTTTTTTTAAGCACAATATAGCACAAGGAAAATTAACTCACTGTCCTTACAGGTCCCTGGAAACAAGGACTTGCAGAGTGAAAGAAACTGACACTGTCCCTACCTAGAGTTTTCTGTCCCTAGAAAAAATGTTTTTTTTAAGCACAATATAGCACAAGGACAATTAACTCACTGTCCTTACAGGTCCCTGGAAACAAGGACTTGCAGAGTGAAAGAAAAAAAACACTCTCCCTACCTACAGTTTTCTGTCCCTAGAAAAAATGTTTTTTTTAATCACAATATAGCACAAGGAAAATTAACTCACTGTCCTTACAGGTCCCTGGAAACAAGGACTTGCAGAGTGAAAGAAAAAAAACACTCTCCCTACCTACAGTTTTCTGTCCCTAGAAAAAATGTTTTTTTTAATCACAATATAGCACAAGGAAAATTAACTCACTGTCCTTACAGGTCCCTGGAAACAAGGACTTGCAGAGTGAAAGAAACTGACACTGTCCCTACCTAGAGTTTTCTGTCCCTAGAATAAATGTTTTTTTTAAGCACAATATAGCACAAGGACAATTAACTCACTGTCCTTACAGGTCCCTGGAAACAAGGACTTGCAGAGTGAAAGAAAAAAAACACTCTCCCTACCTACAGTTTTCTGTCCCTAGAAAAAATGTTTTTTTTAAGCACAATATAGCACAAGGAAAATTAACTCACTGTCCTTACAGGTCCCTGGAAACAAGGACTTGCAGAGTGAAAGAAAAAAAACACTCTCCCTACCTACAGTTTTCTGTCCCTAGAAAAAATGTTTTTTTTAATCACAATATAGCACAAGGAAAATTAACTCACTGTCCTTACAGGTCCCTGGAAACAAGGACTTGCAGAGTGAAAGAAACTGACACTGTCCCTACCTAGAGTTTTCTGTCCCTAGAATAAATGTTTTTTTTAATCACAATATAGCACAAGGAAAATTAACTCACTGTCCTTACAGGTCCCTGGAAACAAGGACTTGCAGAGTGAAAGAAACTGACACTGTCCCTACCTAGAGTTTTCTGTCCCTAGAATAAATGTTTTTTTTAAGCACAATATAGCACAAGGACAATTAACTCACTGTCCTTACAGGTCCCTGGAAACAAGGACTTGCAGAGTGAAAGAAAAAAAACACTCTCCCTACCTACAGTTTTCTGTCCCTAGAAAAAATGTTTTTTTTAAGCACAATATAGCACAAGGAAAATTAACTCACTGTCCTTACAGGTCCCTGGAAACAAGGACTTGCAGAGTGAAAGAAAAAAAACACTCTCCCTACCTACAGTTTTCTGTCCCTAGAAAAAATGTTTTTTTTAATCACAATATAGCACAAGGAAAATTAACTCACTGTCCTTACAGGTCCCTGGAAACAAGGACTTGCAGAGTGAAAGAAACTGACACTGTCCCTACCTAGAGTTTTCTGTCCCTAGAATAAATGTTTTTTTTAATCACAATATAGCACAAGGAAAATTAACTCACTGTCCTTACAGGTCCCTGGAAACAAGGACTTGCAGAGTGAAAGAAACTGACACTGTCCCTACCTAGAGTTTTCTGTCCCTAGAATAAATGTTTTTTTTAAGCACAATATAGCACAAGGACAATTAACTCACTGTCCTTACAGGTCCCTGGAAACAAGGACTTGCAGAGTGAAAGAAAAAAAACACTCTCCCTACCTACAGTTTTCTGTCCCTAGAAAAAATGTTTTTTTTAATCACAATATAGCACAAGGAAAATTAACTCACTGTCCTTACAGGTCCCTGGAAACAAGGACTTGCAGAGTGAAAGAAACTGACACTGTCCCTACCTAGAGTTTTCTGTCCCTAGAATAAATGTTTTTTTTAATCACAATATAGCACAAGGACAATTAACTCACTGTCCTTACAGGTCCCTGGAAACAAGGACTTGCAGAGTGAAAGAAACTGACACTGTCCCTACCTAGAGTTTTCTGTCCCTAGAATAAATGTTTTTTTTAAGCACAATATAGCACAAGGACAATTAACTCACTGTCCTTACAGGTCCCTGGAAACAAGGACTTGCAGAGTGAAAGAAACTGACACTGTCCCTACCTAGAGTTTTCTGTCCCTAGAATAAATGTTTTTTTTAAGCACACTATAGCAGAAGCACAAAACACACTGACACTCTCCCTACCTATCCTTCTCTTTCCCTAAACTAAAGGAATCCAGGTTAAGCAAGAAAGAAATAACAGTCACTGTCCCTGCCTATGCTACTCTATCCCTGCTCCGGAACACACTACACTAGGCCGCCGTGCTGGCGGCCTTTTATAGTGTGGGGCGTGTACTAAACACCCTCAGCAATAATTGGCCACAGGCATCCTGCCTGTGGCCAATCATTGCTCTCCTCGCTGCCGGCGCTGTGATTGGCCAAGCATGCGGGGTCACAGTGCATGCTTGGCCAATCACAGCGCCTGGATGACACTGCGATGGCGTAGTGCATTGTGGGCCGTTCGCGTCACTCGAATTTGGCGCGAACGGCCCAAATCGTTCGATCTTCGTCGAACGATCGAACAGCCAATGTTCGAGTCGAACGTATGTTCGACTCGAACACGAAGCTCATCCCTAATCCAGAGGTATTTTTGACCACATTTGAAAGGACCGCTGAAAGAGAAAAGTGGCCTGAGGAGCAGTGGGCTGGACTGGTGGCTCCTCTGTTAACTGGTGAATCGCAGAAAGCTTACTATGACCTAGAGCCTAACCAAGCAAAAGACTATGTGATGCTAAAAGCTGAAATATTGGCAAGGCTGGGTGTCACCCAGGCTGTCCGGGCTCAGCGTGTGCATAACTGGACTTTCCAGCTTGGAAAACCCCCCAGGTCTCAAATGTATGATCTCATTCACCTGAGCAGAAAGTGGCTACAGCCAGAGACTTTGTCCCCACCAAAGATTGTGGAACGTGTTGTAATGGATCGGTTTTTGAGAGCTCTTCCTACTGCCATCCAAAAGTGGGTAAGCCATGGAGACCCAGAGACGGCCGATGGTCTTGTGGATCGTGTGGAGAAATACTTGGCTACAGAGAACCTGACGGCCTCTTCCAGAGACACTCGGACTTTCCACCCTAAGACCAGACCATCCCCAGGGGCGGATAAGAGGATTCCAAGGGGTGAGGGTGGAGAGAGTGAGAGGGTGGGAGCTCTACCCCAAGTTTGGCAAGAACAGCCTGGGAAATCAGCGGCTCAAGAGGCCGCAAGAAGGATCGTTTGCTACCGCTGCCGGCAAGCGGGACATATTGCAGCCAATTGCCCGGTTGTGGAGGAACCCATGCAGTGTGACTTTCTGACGGGCAGACGTCAGTCGCTGTGTGCGACAGTCGCATGCACTGCCATTCGAGGAACTGAGAAACATTTATGCAAAATGTGTGTTAATGGTAGAAATGTTGTGGTATTGTTGGATTCAGGTAGCCTTGTGACCCTGATAAAGGCTGAGTTAGTTAAAACAGAGGTCTCTGGGAATAGCAAGGTAGCTGTTATTTGTGTGCATGGGGACACCCGAGAGTATCCAGTGACTACAGTGTGTTTCGAGACCCCCAAAGGTACCCTCTCTCATCCAGTGGGCTTAGTATCTCAGTTACCGCATGACGCCATTGTGGGAAGGGATTTTCCGAAGTTCTGGGAACTGTGGGATGATCCTGAGCCCCCCACTGGTGCCCCTATGTACCAGGAATGTGATAGCCAGAACTCCCCTGAGAGTGGTGAGGACTCTCCGGAATTTCCCTTATCAGTATTGGCAGGGGAGACTCAAGAAACTGGAGAGGAGCCCACCTCCTCAGACGAAAACCTACCGTCTGTGGAGTTTTCTGATCTTGAGGTTCACAGGGAAAACTTTGCCACAGAACAGTTGAAAGACCCCGCCCTAATAAAGGCACGGGAAAACGTAGTGAAAATAGATGGCGAGTTAGTGAACCCAGATAATACCTGCACTTACCCATACTTCAGCGTAGAGAAGGACCTACTGTATCGGGTGGCAAAAAGGGCAGAAGAAACCGTTGAGCAGCTTGTGGTGCCCAAACCTTACAGGAAGTTGGTGTTGGAGTTGGCCCATGGGCACATTCTTGGAGGTCATCTGGGGACAGAGAAAACCCGAGAGAGGGTATTACAGAGATTCTATTGGCCGGGGGTGATGAAGGACATAGAAAATTATTGTTCCTCCTGCCCTGTGTGTCAGAGGTCGGCCCCGATGCCACATTTCCGTAGCCCGCTGGTCCCTCTACCCATCATTGAGGTCCCGTTTGAGAGGATCGCCATGGATTTGGTAGGTCCTATAATCAAGTCCGCTAGGGGGCACCAGTACATATTAGTTATAATGGACTATGCCACCCGTTATCCAGAAGCGATCCCTCTCCGAAATACCTCGGCCAAAACCATAGCCAAAGAGCTATCTCTTGTGTTTAGCCGGGTGGGTATTTGTAAAGAACTGCTTACGGACCAAGGTACACCCTTTATGTCCCGGGTTATGAAGGAGCTGTGTAAATTGTTCAAAGTGACGCAATTACGTACATCTGTGTATCACCCCCAAACCGATGGGCTGGTTGAAAGGTTCAACAAAACCCTAAAACAAATGTTGAAGAAAGTGGTGGATAGAGATGGAAAGGATTGGGACTGTCTACTTCCTTATCTGATGTTTGCTATTAGGGAGGTGCCCCAATCCTCTACGGGATTCTCCCCCTTTGAGTTACTGTATGGGAGACACCCAAGAGGGCTGTTGGATATTGCCAAGGAAACTTGGGAAAGTGAGAGTTCTCCCCACAGGAGTGTGATTGAGCATGTCGCCCTGATGCAAGACCGAATTGCACAGGTAATGCCCATCGTGAAGGAACATTTGGCCCAAGCGCAGTTAGCACAGCAGAGAGTGTACAACCGTGGAGCCAAGACCCGTACCTTTTCCCCGGGGGATAGGATACTGGTACTTGTCCCTACGGTTGAAAGTAAATTCCTTGCCAAATGGCAAGGCCCCTACGAGATAATGGAAAAAGTGAGCGAAGTGAATTACAAGGTCAGACAACCAGGAAGGCGAAAGCCCGAACAGATCTATCACGTTAATCTGTTGAAAGCCTGGAGGGATAGAGAGTCCCTAGTCGCAGACACTTGGTCACCAGCTCAAACTGGTTGCGTGATTCCTGAGGTTGGAATAGCAGCCACCTTGTCACAACCCCAACAACAGGAGGTTAAGGAGTTTGTGCTTCGCAACAAGGAGGTATTCTCTGAGCTGCCGGACAAACATCTGGGGTAGAGCATGACATCATTACCCCGCCCGGTGAAAGGGTGAAGTTAAAACCCTATCGGATCCCAGAGGCCCGACGGGAGGCAATACGGGAGGAAGTACAGAAAATGCTGAACTTAGGGGTGATAGAGGAGTCCCAAAGTGATTGGTCTAGTCCCATATTGTGTTGGTGCCTAAACCGGATGGGAGCTGGCGATTTTGTAACGATTTTCGTCAGTTGAACAAAGTTACAAAATTTGACACCTACCCCATGCCACGGATAGATGAGTTGATCGACCGGCTGGGAACAGCCCGATACATGACGACTCTTGACCTCACAAAAGGGTATTGGCAAATCCCCCTGGCCAAGTCGGCCAAAGAGAAAACCGCATTTGTAACCCCAGACGGGGCGTTCCAATATAAAAGAATGCCGTTCGGGTTACAGAATGCGCCGGCCACATTCCAGCGGAAAATGGACCAGATGCTGAGGCCCCATCGGAAGTATGCTGCGGCTTACCTGGATGACATAATTGTCCATAGCACAGATTGGGCCTCACATCTGCCAAAAGTGCAAGCAGTCCTGGACTCTGTTCGGGAAGCGGGGTTTACGGCTAACCCCAAGAAGTGTACCATTGGGCAGGAGGAGGCCAAATATCTTGGGTACACCATTGGGAGGGGAGTAATAAAACCCCAACTCAACAAAGTCGAGGCCATCCAGAGTTGGCCACGTCCCAACAGCAAGAAGCAGGTACGAGCCTTTCTGGGAATCACTGGGTATTATCGGCGATTCATTCCCCACTTTGCTTCTAAGGCTGTGCCCCTAACCAACCTGACGAAGGGGAAAGGGTCGGTCATGATTAAATGGACCCCCGAGGCTGAGGCAGCATTCCAATTCTTGAAACAAGCCTTATGTAGCCAGCCAGTGTTGTACTCACACGACTTCTCTAAAGACTTTGTCGTACAAAGTGATGCGTCAGATGTGGGGTTAGGAGCAGTATTGTCCCAGGTCTGGAACGGGGAAGAGCACCCAGTCATTTACCTCAGCAGGAAGTTGAAGTCCCATGAGGTAAATTACGCCACCGTTGAAAAGGAGTGTTTAGCGGTGAAGTGGGCTCTAGATTCCCTTCGGTACTACCTGCTAGGTAGGCACTTTGACATGGTTACGGATCACGCTCCGTTAAAGTGGATGGCTCAAAACAAGGAAACAAATAGAAGAGTGAATAGGTGGTTCCTGGCCCTCCAGGAATTCAACTTCACAGTAAAGCATCGCCCTGGCGTTCAAATGGGGAATGTGGATGCCTTGTCTCGAGTACATGAATGCCTGATTGCTGGTGTTCCAACCCTGAGGTTAAAACAAGAGGGGGGGGGGTATGTGACAGCAGGAAGGTAAAGTCAACTGGTTGCATCCAGGGGGGTAGATATATTTCGCCCAGATTCAGGCTTTACGCCGACTTATACAACTAGGTGGAGAGTTGTATAAGGCTAGTGGGCTCATGGATGACTCATACCTCTAGGGAGAGTGTGGGGCGTCGTACAGACAGGGAGTTGATGAGGCCAGCTGAAGCTTGTCAGCTCATTTAGGCCTCTATAAAAACTCCCAGATTCATTAGGTGTTTGCTCATGCCTGGAACCAGACCTGTGTGGACTGTCTAGGGAGAGTGAACCCCTGTGCGGTGAGACAAAGCCTGTGTGGCTATTTGCTTGGACATTTAAAACCAGGGACTTAGGGACTAGGACAGCACTAGGCTGATCCCAGTTGTTAGTTAGGAAACCTGTATGTTTAGTCAGAGGTCAAGTTGACCAGGATTTATTTTGTTTATGTTTCTTTTGCTTTGCTGTGTTTTGTCACTGTAAATAGAAAATAAACCGCACCTTTTTGATTTTGAAAACCACAACCTCCGTTTGCTGGGCCTGTTTTTGTGTGGGGAGCCCATCTCGGGGGTCACACACACCCGCTGCCGAGCTAACCCCCTCACAATATATATATATAGATATATATATATATATCTATATATATATGTAGCGAGGTGCTAAATTTAGGGGAAGTGTTTGGGTGGTAGTTATGCCCAAACACCCTAATTTGTGAGGGTTTTGCAACCATTTTATCCACAGGGAGAGTGCTGGTGTACTGTTCCCTGTGGCCTACAGGTGGCGCTGCCATAGTAGGCTAGGGATGAACCACTAATACAGGGCTGTGCTTTTTGTGTCCCCTCTTGGCAAACGTACGGTAGGGCGGGGTTAACCTGCTGTGCATGCTGGGGGAGGAGATAAAAGGGGCAGACGCTGCCTGTTCGGGGTTGTGGTTAGTCGGTGGGGTCCTACCCCAGGTTCTTGTTCCAGTTCGCCCTGGGCACCCTAGGCCCAGGGGTGGGTGTTCTCTGTTCCTGTTCCATCCTGGGCACCTTTAGTCCCAGGGTGAGGTACTACTCTGCTGTTCCTGTCCGTCCTGGGTGCGTGGACTCTGGACTTGCAGCAAAGGCCTGGGCCCAGCACCTTTGGCTGGAGCCCATCGGGTATCGAGGAATCTCTGGGTGCCACCTTGCGAGGGGACCCGTATCTGAGTAGAGGAGGCTGGGTGAGGAACCGTTCTGAGGGACTGATGCGGTAGTCACGGTGGAGGAAAGGGTCCCGGTAACTCTCCGGAGGGATGTCTTCTCCCTAGGCCAGTGATTCTCAACTAGGGTTCCTCCAGAGGTTGCTAGGGGTTCCTTCAGCATTGGGCAATTTCTGCCTCTCAGATAAGTTCACACTGACCCCATTGATCTTTTTAGCTATCTGTAAGGAGGTAATACTTCCCAATTGCCACAAGTGTAAGGACCATTCTTCCAACTGACTGTCACACTAATGTATCATGAGTTGTAGATTTCTCAATTTTAGCAGGGGTTCCCCGAGACTGGAGAACTATTTCAAGGGTTCCTCTGTGTTGAAAAGGTTGAGAAAGGCTGCCCTAGGCCAAGGCCAAGTTCACCAGTCCTGTGATAGAGGCCTTGAGTAAAGCGTGAGTGTCATTTGGCTGCTAGTCTTGTCCTAAATAGACTATCAATTTGAGGCTGAGTCTGTTCGAGAAGCTGAACAGTGAAGGGACTGAGATTGTGCCTGGACCTCTCCCCACTTCTTGTGCGGTCCTTTTTCTTGCTCCAACCTTTGTTCCTATCAAGAGACTGTTATTTGCTAAGAGAAGAAAATAAACTCTCTGTTGGAGTTACAGCAAGTGTGGACATTCTATTCACTGGGGGAAACAAGTACTCAAATCTGTTATTCACAGAGGTGAGAAAACATTTTCTGGCTCGACTGTGAAATGACCCACCAACAACACCGCTCAACCTCTTAATTCAGGAGGGTACGGGCTTGTGGCATGGTGTGCCCCTTCTTCCTGCGAAGAGCCGAAGAACAAGGCGGGTAAAAGGGGGTCTGTGTGCTACATATATATATATATATATATATATATATATATATATATTTATGCTTTTGGATGTATTTTTGCAAATTCTTCACCAAAGGATCAGTTTTGGGGGGTATCTGTTTTATTTGTGTAGCGGGGTCTCCGTTGAGGCCCCACGGACTACGTTACCCAGAACCCCGTTTGGCACCCAGGGTGCATTGGGCTGCCGCAAAGACTCATGGGTGGTGTATAAAAGAGTAGGGCGAGGCTAGGCCCGGTCTCTTTGGACACCACGCGGCTAGCAAGAGGACTTCCTGTGCGGACCTGCTGTGAGTGCAAGGCCCGAGGCCTGGGCCTTGCGCACTTCCAGAGAGCCTTCCACCTCGCTGCGGAGCCTGTGTGGCTGCAGACATCTACCTGCTTCAGGAACGTCAGTGGACCGGAAAACCAGGCGGAGGCAGATCCTGTGTGCGTGGACACAACGGTGGGAGTCCTGGACTGGGATCGAGTCCGGAGGGGTGAGAGAGCACCTGCTCACAACTTTACCTGAGTACTTTGTTAGGCCTATTGACTGCCTTGGCCGTCGGAGTATACTATCCTTCTTTTCCTGTTAGGAGACTAGTTGGAGGACTGAGTTACATAATCTCCGGGAAATTGTCCCCATTACCTTAGACCTTGTTGGATTACAAATATTGTTCCTGTATGTGCACCACCGATCATCTGGCACGTGAAGATTCCTTCAGGAAAGACTGAACTTTAACTGAGTCAGTCCTGACTGAGAGTGATAATATTGCTGGGCGCCATATTGCTAACGGGGATTCAAGCTATATGTTAGTATGTGTTAGAACTAATTGCGCACTATAGTTAATGAGTGCTAGTATTACAGCAGGGCTCTGCATGCATGTGTTATAAGTAATATTGATTGTTACCCCTTTTACCTACAAGTAAACCTTTTATAGTTTATCAATCTGGTATTGGAGTCCATTAATATATTTCTTAAATATATATGAAAGGTATTGGGGTGTTGTGCATAAACTGGTATAGAGCTATACGGAAGTATCACCCCTAGACTAGCTGTGCCAGAGAAGGGCTGAGTAGATTGCTGGGGGTTGGCTGTGCTGTGTACAGGGCCCAAAACAAAACCAGTGGCTCCCTTAGTTTGGGGGGTATCGCTACATTAGCTATACATTTGTTGTGACCTTGTGTTCTGTGTCTTTAAGACTTTTCTATATATAATAAAAATATATTTGTTAAACAATTGGTTTTATAAGAATTGTATCTATTTTTTCTTACTTTTTTGTGTTATATTTGAACTTCTCTGGTAGCTCTGTAAGGTATTTTATAGGAGTGGTTACTATAAGACATTTCTTGGGGCTGCAGTTCCTCTGAACTCCACAAGGTGGTGATCTCACTCATATCCAGACATGAAGATTCTATGGAATGCAGACAGGAAGTGATGTCAGTTACAGACAGGAAGTAATCTTGAATAACAAGACGTTCCAAGCTGCCAGAAAGAGAAGACATTGCTGGAAGTAACAGCAGAGGAGGTAATAAGATCTTATTTTCTATTTACACACACAGAGCTCACCTCCACCGATTACTTCCAGCAGTGCCCAATGAGGCGCTTTGTTCTCTGTGACCACAAACATGGCACAATGCAGCCACTGAGATTCCCAAGGGATGACAAAGGCTGAGATGAGGTGTATGAAGGGGGGAGGGGGTCTGAACCGGGGTGCCAGTCAGAGGGGGTTATGGGCAGGGTTGGAGTTGCCACTTTTTTTCTTCAAGCCAAAGCCGAACGATTTAGAGGCGCACAGTATTTTTTTTTAGTACACAATATAGGATTGTAACAGACCTGGGACACCTTTGGGAACTCCAAAGAGAATAGTAATGCGGCACACATAGTGCTCCCTCACCCTCCTGTCAAGTTCTGTCCTGAGCCACATTCCTGTCTAAATATTGTGTCCGGGTTTCAGGTGGACTGAAACCTGGACACATGATTCAAAACCCGGCTGAATCCTGGCCAAGTGGCAATCCTAGCAGGGGTGGCAGAGTTATGAGATGAGGAGGATGGAGAGAGTTGATCCTGCCTCCCACACATCTCAAGGGCCCCACACACCGAGGACCCCCACCCCACATACAGGCACTCACCAGGCCCCGGGCGCTGCAGCTGGCATCAGTGACGGGTCCCTCAGAGCAGGCACAGGGCACCACAGCCCAGTATGGAGAACTTGGAGCTTGTGTCTGGGGGAGGAGGAGCGGGGAGAGGAGTTGGCTGATGTTGGAGGGCGCTGTGCCCGTGCTGGGAGCAGATCAGGGACAGCAAGGGGGCTCTGCAAAGGCTGAATGTGCTGCACACTCTGTTCTCAGCAATCCTAATTGGTGATCACCGGGGGAGCCTCCCCTGATCCTGGGACCCTTTACTCTGGCAGCAAGACCCTTTCCTACTGTCTTAGTGCCCCTCCTCTGAGAGTTTACTTCATCTGAAGGGCTCTGGGACCCCTGAGAAGGAAGTGAAGATGAAGGACTTTGGGGGCCTCCTAGGAAGTAATAAGACTGAACAAGTCTGAGAAGTTAGTGGGGCTGAAGGGCTGTGGGAGCTCTGAGGGGGTAGTCAGGCTGCAAGGCTCTGAGGTAAGAGGGGGCTTCTGGGCTCATAGGGGCTCTTGGTCTCTGATGGTCCCTCCCACTCCTGCCAACAAATGAAGGAAACCTTCACCTCACCATATCACTGGTCAAGAAAAATGTTCCAGAACACAAAATAGACCAAGACTAAGAGAACAAACCCCTCCCCCTGTTGTCCTCTTCCTCCCCACACTGAATTGCTATTGGAGAGTACAGAACAGACTCCTCCCCCACAGTTCTGTACTCCACCAGCTGCATCCTCCTGCTATCCAATCCCTTCTCTTAGTGCAGTAAGTGACATCACTCCTGTCAGTCTGCAGGCTGACAGAGATTGGAGCCTTGCAGCCGGAGTTCTGGCAAATTATCCTGATTAGCCGGCAACTCCGGCCAAAAGTCAGCAAGCTCCCCTTCCTGGTCATCATGATGACCCGACATTGACCTCACAGCACTGCCTCAGAGCAAACACGTCAAATGAAGGGTCATATTTATCATTCCTCGTCTGTAGATTTAAAACGAATCAAAATCAGTTCAGAAACCAAACAAACCCATCAGAGAAAAGGACATTTCTGATCTGGCAGGAAAAGAGGGTCCCAGGAGCCAAAAAAAGATCAGACACTAAACAGTCCAGACTAAATGTGTTCCCATGGAGGGAGTAGTTCTTAAATGTACAGCAACCCTCCTATTACCCCCTCACATCCACATCATATTATTGTGTGACCAATACCATCCAAATAATTCTTGCTTTAATTTTCCAAAGTTATTTGTCTACAAGGAGACCTATATAGATCAAATGACGGCACCAATGAGGATGGAGGAGGACCGGAGTCACATGACTGAGAAGATACTAAACCTCACCCTGGAGATCATCTACCTGCTGACCGGAGAGGTGAGGAGGATTCTGGGAGGTCACATGACATCACTCTTATCTCTATTAATAAAACACAGACCTGACCCGGAGAGGTGAGGAGAATTCTGGGAGGTCACATGACATCACTCTTATCTCTATTAATAAAACACAGACCTGACTGGAGAGGTGAGGAGGATTCTGGGAGGTCACATGACATCACTCTTATCTCTATTAATAAAACACAGACCTGACCGGAGAGGTGAGGAGGATTCTGGGAGGTCACATGACATCACTCTTATCTCTATTAACCACTTGCCATCCCGGCCATTGTAGAATGATGGCCATAAGGTGGCTCTACAATGCCGGGAGGCCGTCAATTGACGTCCTCTGCTCCTCCCGGCCACTGGGGGGGGGGCGCGCGCGCGCCCGCCGAGTCACTCCGGTGCCAATGCGCGTGCCTGGCGGCCGTGATGTCTGCCAGGTACCCGCGATCGGCAGTTACAGAGCCAGGGACATGGAGCTCTGTGTGTAAACACAGAGATCCACGTCCTGTCAGGGAGAGGAGACGACGGTGTGTCCCTTGTACATAGGGACACAGATCGGTCACCTCCCCCAGTCAGTCCCCTCCCCCCACAGTAAGAATCACTCCCAGGGAACACATTTACTTAACTTTTTGTAGCTGCTGACTTTTAATAATCATAAAGAAGGCTGGAACTCCCCTTTAATAAAACACAGACCTGACCGGAGAGGTGAGGAGGATTCTGGGAGGTCACATGACATCACTCCTATCTTTATTAATAAAACACAGACCTGACCGGGAGAGGTGAGGGGGATTCTGGGAGGTCACATGACATCACTCCTATCTTTATTAATAAAACACAGACCTGACCGGAGAGGTGAGGGGGATTCTGGGAGGTCACATGACATCACTCTTATCTCTATTAATAAAAAACAGACCTGAGCGGAGAGATGAGGAGGATTCTGGGATTCTAACATGATATTCCTATTGGTTCCACAATACAGAGATTTCCTCTTGTGAAGTCAGGTGATCATATGACCATCACAGTGCTTTCATTTGACTCCCTAACACCTGAGAGACACAACATGGAGAAGATTCTAGAAGTCACCAAGAAGATGATGGAGCTGCTGACAGGAGAGGTGAGCGGTGCCGGGAATTCTGGGACATTATCCAGTAACAGACAAGGGATGTGTCTGGATGGTGACTGTATCATTGTGTGTGTCAGGTTCCTATAAGGTGTCAGGATGTCACTGTCTATTTCTCCATGGAGGAGTGGGAGTATTTAGAAGGACACAAGGATCTCTACAAGGACGTCATGATGGACAATCAGCAGAATTTGAGTTTTGTGAAGAATGTAAGGAAGGAATTTCCCCGGAATGAGACGATATTGAACCTCACCCTGGAGATCCTCAGCCTGCTGACTGGAGAGGTGAGTGTAATGAAGGGTTAAATCTGACTCCGCTGTACACTGGGATGTATTCAGAGTCACTTTATGTCTTCTGATGTTCTTCTAATCCAATATTTCTCAATGTTCTTGCCTTCAAGGAACCCTTGGCAAAAAATTTGAGATCTTGGAAAACCCCTAAAATAATTTTCAGATCAACACGTCATGGAACATCAGTGTGATCAGCGAGCTGTTGGTATAACAATAATTCTTTTTAGAAACAGCATTAAATAATAGAATAAATATTAACACTCACAGTGCCTTAAGGTATTCATACCCCTTGAAATTTTCCACATTTTGTCATGTGACAACCAAAAACTTAAATGTATTTTATTGGGATTTTATGTGATAGACCAACGCAAAGTGGAAGGAAAATTAGAAATGGTTTTCAATTTTTTTTTCAAATACATATCTGAAAAGTGTGGCGTGCATTTGTTTTTCAGTCTCTTTACTCTGATACTCCTAACTAAAATCTTAGTGAACAAACAGTATCATGAAGGCCAAGGAACACACCAGACAGGTTAGGGATAAAGTTGTGGATCAGTATACAGCAGGGTTAGGTTATAAAAAGCTTTGAACATCTCACGGAGCTCTGTTCAATCCATCATCTGAAAATGGAAAGAGTATGGCACAACTGCAAACCTACCAAGACATGGCTGTCCACCTAAACTGACAAGCCGGGCAAGGAGAGCATTCATCAGAGAAGCAGCCAATAGGCCCATGGTAACTCTGGAGGAGCTGCAGAGATCCACAGTTCAGGTGGGAGAATATGTCCACAGGACAACTATTAGTTGTGCACTCCACAAATTTGCCCTTTTATGGAAGAGTAACAAGAAGAAAGACATTGGTGAAAGAAAGCCATAAGAAGTCCTGTTTATAGTTTGTGAGAAGCCATGTGGGGGGGACAGCAAACGTGGAAGAAGGTGCTCTGGTCAGATGAGACCAAAATTAAACTTTTTGCCCTAAAAGCAAAACAATATGTGTGGCGGAAAACCAACACTGAACACACTATCCCCACCGTGAAACACGGTGGTGGCAGCATCATGTGGTGGGGATGCTTTTCTTCAGCAGGGACAGGGAAGCTGGTCAAAGTTGATGGGAAGATGGGTGGAGCCAAATACTGGGACAATCTTAAAAGAAAACCTATTAGAGTCTGCAAAAGACTTGAGACTGGGGCGGAGGTTCACCTTCCAGCATGACAACGACCCTAAACATACAGCCAGAGATACAATGGAATGGTTTAGATCAAAGCATATTTATGTTTTAGAATGGCCCAGTCACAGTCCAGATCAAAATCCCATTGAGAATCTGTGGCAAGACTTGAAAATTGCTGTTCACAGACGCTCTCCATCCAATCTGACAGAGCCTGAGATATTTTGCAAAGAAGAATGTGCACAAATGTTACTCTCTAGATGTGCAAAGCTGGCAGAGACATCCCCAAAAAGACTTGCAGCTGTAATTGCAGAGAAAGGAGGTTCTACAAAGTATTGACTCCGGGAGGCGCCATACAAATGCCCCCCACACTTTTCACATATTTATTTCTATCATTTATAATTTTCCTTCCACTTCACAATTTTGTGCCACTTTGTGTTGGTCTATCACATAAAATCCCAATAAAATACATTTATGCTTTTGGTTGTAACGTAACAAAATGTGGGAAATTTCAAGGGGTATGAATACTTTTTCAAGGCACTGCACTTCCTTAATGTAAAACTTAGGCTGGCTTTTTTCTGCATAGAAGCTAAATTCTGGGCGAACTTGGGATATGCACACACAAATTTCATCTTCAACTGAAATTAGACAAGGGAGTCTCCATGTCAGGGCACAAGGAGGTCACCATGTCAATTCACAGAACTCACTTCACCAGGGCAAGGCACAGGAGAGGCATGTCACCAGGGCATGGCACAGGGGAGTCACATCACCAGGGCAGGGGAGGCACGTCACCAGGGCAAGGCACAGGAGAGGCATGTCACCAGGGCAGGGCACAGGGGAGGCACGTCACCAGGGCAAGGCACAGAAGAGGCATGTCACCAGGGCAGGGCACAGGGAAGTCACCAGGGCAGGGCACAGGGGAGGCACGTCACCAGGGCACTGGGGAGTCTCCAGGGCAGGGCACAGGGGAGTCACCAGGGCACAGGGGAGGCATGTCACAAGGGCACTGGGGAGTCTCCAGGGCAGGGCACTGGGGAGTCTCCAGGGTAGGGCACTGGGGAGTCTCCAGGGCAGGGCACTGGGGAGTCTCCAGGGCAGGGCACAGGGGAGTCTCCAGGGCAGGGCACAGGGGAGTCTCCAGGGCAGGGCACAGGGGAGTCTCCAGGGCAGGGCACAGGGGAGTCTCCAGGGTAGGGCACAGGGGAGTCTCCAGGGCAGGGCACAGGGGAGGCACATCACCAGGGCAGGGCACAGGGGAGTCACCAGGGCACAGGGGAGGGCAAAGGGGAGTCTCCAGGGCAGGGGTTTTACCAGTGTAGGGCACACAGGAGTCATCAGGTCAAGAAACGGGGGGTCACAAGGTTTGGGCACAGGGGATCTGTTGTATTGTTTATTTTCTTCCACATGCAGAGCTGCACAGGGAAGCTGCTGGTACATGTCTGTTCTGGTGTGCTGATCCCAGCCAGCTCACTGGAGTACAGTTAGGGTCAGTGGGAGTACAGGTATGCTGTACACATGTTGCCTATTGTGCTCACCTCACTACAGCATTCCACGCCTGCTGGAATCAATAGCCACTGATGAGAAAGAAGAAAGGGTGACCAGATGCCTCTCACGCTGCACGCCCTCCTCTAGTCTTGTTCTGCCCTCTGCAGTGATGTCACAGTAGCCGGAACTACAGGGGAGGCATCGGGTATCAATGCGCCTTGTCAGTACTCACTGTCGGTGTCCATTGGGCATATATAGACCTTTTTTTTAATTCTCCTTGGGTTTGGACTTTAAAGGCACTAAATGTGTAACACTTAAAGAAGAAAAACAATATATATTTGTATTAAATAGACATGAATAAAAGCATTAGCATAGAATGTACATGACCGTTAGCTAAAATTACATGATGATGATGAGTTGTGACAATACTCTATATGACGCGTTTCAGAGAATAAACATCTCCTCAGGGGTGTCGTAGATTGATCATTTATATATAATATAAATACAAAAATCAATACCAAAAAACAATACAGTGTGTGTATATGTGTATGTATATGTATATATATATTAGGGTTGTCCCAATACCACTTTTTTAAGACCGAGTACAAGTACCGATACTTTTTTTCAAGTACTCGCCGATACCGAATACCGATACTTTTTTTTATGTGTCAGTATTTTATTTATTTATTTTTTTTACTATTTTTTTTTTTTTTTTTACTATTTTTTGTCATGTTTTTTTACAATGCTTTGTTGGAGTGGGTGGGGGGGGGGGGGGGGGATGATCTCAGTGTATTTATTTTTTATTTTTTACAATTTATTTTTTTATTATTTATTGCAATTTTTTTATTTATTTCTAGCCCTGTTGGGGGGCTTTGGTGAGATATCAGGGGTCTTAACAGACCTCTGACATCTCCCCTTTGAGACAGAGAAAGGGACTAGGGAAACAGATTCCCCAGTCCCTTTCTCAGCTGCACTGAAAATGAATGGAGAGGAGACAACGGCTCCTCTCCATTCATAAACTGAAGCATCGTAAACACAGGTTACGATGTTTCAGTTATATGAATGGACAGAGTCAGTCACTGACTCTGTACATTCGGAAAAGGTAGGAGCCGGGTTTAGCGGCTCCTACCTCCGCTCTCCATCCTGACAGAGGGAAGCGGAGGAGGATATGGAGGGTGGCACAGAGCTGAGGACAGCAGCAGCGCGGAGGGGGAGAGCAAAATAACAGAGGACAGCAGCAGCATGGAGGGGGGACACGGAGCGGGGGGGGAGAGCATAAAGACGAAGGACATCAGCAGCATGGAGGGGGGGGACACGGAGCGTGAAGGGGGAGAGCAGCACGGATGGGGGAACTGGAGGAGGATACAGGGACAGTCAGCGGTGATCGGTGCGGCTTTGGAGGGAGTTACAAGCACCGATCACCGCTGTATAGATTTTACTAAAACAGCTGAAAAGAAGGGGGGGTCGGGAGAAGCTGTCGGGCTGTATTGAAATCTATACAGCAGTGATCAGTGCTTGTAACTCCCCCTGCCGCACCGATCATCACTGACTGCCCAAGTATCGGCTGAAGCATCGGAGCATTTTCCCTGAGTACAAGTACTCGGGGAAATGCCTGGTATCGGTACCGATACCGATACTAGTATCGGTATCGGGACATCCCTAATATATATATATAGCTATATAGATATAGATATATAGTAATGGTTCCCAAACGTATGCCTCGTAAACATGACTGTTTTTTCTGACGGGAAAACTGCTATGAGAGCTTTTCGTTGGGAATCCTGGCTGTGTGTATGCTCCATCGCAGTTTTTCCGACGGGAAAGCTGCCGGACAAAAAAAAGAGAGCAGGATCTCTTTTTTCCGGTCAGGAAAAAATCCTGGCGGGAAAACCGTTCGTCTGTACGGTTTTCCGACGGGCAAAAAAACGTGTATGCTCAGAATCAAGTATGAGACGGGAGTGCCCTCTCTGGTAAAACTAGCGTTCATAATGGAGATATCACATTCGTCACGCTGTAACGGACGGAAAAGCACGAAGCTGAAAAGCACGAATCGTCTCTCACCAAACTTTTACTAACACGAGGATCAGCAAAAGCAGCCCAAAGGGTGGCGCCCTTGGAATGGAACTTCCTCTTTATAGTGCCGTCGTACGTGTTGTACGTCGCCGCACTTTGGACGGGCGGACTTTTGTCTGAGCGTGTGTATGCAAGGCAGGCTGAGAGGAATTCTGTCGGGAAAACCGTTGGTCGTGTGTACTAGGCATTACACCTACTCCAATGGTGTTTACATGGTTTGGGAACCATTACTGGTTCATTATTGTTGTTATTTTTTGGTATTGATTTTTGTATTTATATTATATATAAATGATCAATCTGCTATACCCCTGAGGCAAGAGATGTTTATGCTCTGAAACGCGTCGGGTGGAGTATTGTCACCACTCCTCATTGCTCCTTTTGTTGGTGTAATTTTAGCTAACAGGCCATGTACATTCTATGCTAATGCTTTTATTCATGTCTATTTAATACAAATGTATATTGTTTTTCTATTTTAAGTGTTACACATTTAGTGCCTTTAAAGTCCAAACCCAAGGGGAATTTACAAACGTCTGCATTTAGGGATGTGGCACAATAGGGAGGTAATCACTGATATATCTTTTAGAATTGGACAGATATACATCCACCACAATGGTGAATTGCAGCAGAACCCCTGGTTGAGAAATACTGTTCTAATCACTATTGGCACCCACACATCCACCCTGACTACCTGAAAGCCCCCCCAAAAATATCCAAATGAGCGAAGTTGCTCTAAGGGCCACAATGTGGTATTTTTTTTTTTTTGCATAGACCATTAATTTCAATGGGCTGCCTAACACGTGGGAACACATGATTTTTTAAAAGTGCATTGGACCTAACTACATGGTACTGTGGCAGCTGCGCACATCTACAGAGGGCTGTGCGTTTCTTTGCGGTACAGGAAATTGGCAGTTCTTGCATTCATTCCTGCACCACAAGTGGTGTGAACAAACCCTAAAGACTATTTTAGGTAGGGGAAGGAGACAGACCTGGAATTGTGAATGCAATTGGACTAGCAGTGACATTTAATTAGTAATCTCTCTAGAAAAAAAAAACTATTAAAATTCAGCAGCAACATATCCTGTAGCTGTTGACTTTTGATAAAAGGACACTTACCTGTCCAGGGATCCAGCACCATCCTCACCAGGGTTAGTTCTTCTCTAGTCTTCGGGTTCCCAGTGTCGGCATCCTAACTGTGGACAGCTGGCTAGGGGTGGGCGAGCGGTTCGGCTTGAGCATAAGTTCGGGCCAAACATTTGCCTGTTTGGCTATGCGCTGAACACCGAAATTTGCTGGGTGTTCACCCCGACGAAAACCCTGCAATGCACTGAGCACTGCACAGTGCATTCTGTGCCCTGATAGGGCAAATATTTGCCCAATCAGGGTGCAGTGTAAGCTAGTTGTTAATGAACTAAGCCGGGGCGTCTAACAACCGAAGAGTCATCAGCTGTCAATGGGTTTCCCCGCTGACAGTTGAATAAAAGAAAAGTGCCGGTAAAAAAAAAAAAAGGCATTATATGCAAGTTATTGGCCATAAAAGGGGTATGGGGGTCTGGGTACTGCCCTGGGAGCCATGTATCAATAAAAAATAATAATAATTTAAAAAAAAATAATCGTTTTTTTCAGAAGCAGTGATTTTAATGATGCTTAAAGTGCAACAATGAAAATGAAAAATTCCTTTCAATATTGTGCCTGGGGGGCTTCTCCTTTTAATATGCATGTAAAGTGACACATTTGTAGCATATACAGAACATGCTACAGAAAAACTGACATTTCTAAAGAAAACAATCCCATTTTAAAATGACTCACGGTCACAATTGCCGGCACCCGGCTATTAAAAAATAAAGAAAAAGACAAAAATCCATACTAGACCCTTAGTCGAGCATGCAGCCTGGCAGGTCAGGATAGGGGTGGACGAGCGAGCACCCCCCCCTTCTGAACTATTCCAGGCCACATGCCCTCAACATGGGAGGGTGGGTGCTTTGGGGCAGGAGACTTATCGGAATCTGGAAGCCCCCTTTAACTCAAATGTAAAAATGCATATAAAAGCAAAGGAGAAGGCCTTCAAAAAATACAAGGTTGAGGGATCATCATCAGCATTCAGACTTTATAAAGACTGCAACAAGAAATGTAAGGGTGCAATTAGGGCGGCAAAGATAGAACATGAAAGAAACATAGCGGAGGAGAGCAAAAAAAAAATCCCAAGAAATTCTTTAAGTATGTAAACAGTAAAAAAGGGAGGACAGACCATATTGGCCCCATAAAGAATGAGGAAGGATGGGGAAATGGCAAAGGTATCAAATTTATTATTCTCCTCAGTCTTTACGAGGGAATCGGGGGCTTCAGTAACCAAAACTGCAGTGTCTATCCTTGTGACACATCACAGGAAGCACTTCCATGGTTTACAGAGGACAGAATTAAAATCAGACTTGGAAAACTTAACATTAATAAATCACTTGGACCAGATGGCTGGCATCCGAGGGTACTTGGGGAACTCAGTTAAGTAATTGCCAGACCATTGTTCCTAAATTTTACTGTCAGTCTACAGACTGGAATGATACCAGCTTATTTGAGAAAAGCCAATGTAGCACCAATATTTAAAAAGGGCCCAAAATACATCCCTGGAAATTACAGACCAGTTAGCCTAACATCAACAGTATGTAAGATCTTGGAGGGGATGATAAGGGACTATATACAAGATTTTAGTAATGAGAAAGGTATCATTAGCAGTAATCAGCATGGATTCATAAAGAATTGTTCTTGCAAACCAATCTCTTAAGCCTCGTACACACGGCCAAGAATCTCGTCAGGAACAAACACGTTGTTTTTCTTGACGAGATTCTTGGACAAGAAACTTGTCCCGGCCGAGTGTACACGCGCTCGATTCAAAGGACCCGCGGTTCTTTGAATGGAGCGAACGCGGTGACGTCATCGACTACGACGAGCGTGCCGTCGCCGCCATCTTGCTACACCCTACCTATGCCTAAGAAGCTACCGCGCATGCGTCAGTCATTTCGAGCATGCGCGGGTTTCCACAGCGACAGGTAAGTGTACACACACACACTTTTCTCGTCGAGAAACATGCCGACGAGAAAATAGAGAGCAGGTTCTCTATTTTTCTCATCGAGATTCTGGTCAGTTTTCTCAACGAGAAACCATACACACGAACGATTTTCTCTGCAAGAAAGCTATCTCGGCAGGTTTTTTGTCGTTTCTTGCAGAGAAACTCGTTCGTGTGTACGAGGCTTAAACCTTCTATGAGGAGGTGAATTGCCATCTAGATAAAGGAAGGCCCGTAGACGTGGTGTATCTGGATTCTGAAAAAGCATTTGACATAGTTCCCCATAAACATTTATTGTACAAAGTAAGGTCCGTTGGCATGGACCATAGGGTGAGTACATGAATTTAAAACTGGCTACAAGGGTGAGGTCAGAGGGTGGTGAAAAATGGGGAGTACTCGGAATGGTCAGGGGTGGGTAGTGGGGTCCCCCAGGGTTCTGTGCTGGGACCAATCCTATTTAATTTGTTCATAAACAACCTGGAGGATGGGGTAACAGTGCAATCTCTGTATTTGCGGGCGATACTAAGCTAAGCAGGGCAATAACTTCTCTGCAGGATGTGGAAACCTTGCAAGGAGATCTGAACAATTAATGGGGTGGGCAACTACATGGCAAATCAGGTTCAATGTAGAAAAATGTAAAATAATGCATTTGGTTTGCAAAAATATGAATGCAATCTATACACTGGGGGGGAGAACCTCTGGGGGAATCTAGGATGGAAAAGGACCTGGGGGTCCTAGTAGATGATAGGCTCAGCAATGGCATGCATTAAAAAGGGGATTAAAGTGGTTGTAAACCCACTTAGACAACTTGCACCTACAGGTAAGCCTGGATTAAAGCCTCGTACACACGATTGGATATCCTATTGATTCTAATCCGATGGTTTTGTCCATCGGAAATCCGATGAAGCTGACTTCCATCAGTCTTGCCTACACACCATCAGTCAAAAAACCGACCGTTCCAAACGCCGTGACGTAGAACACTCCGATGAGCCGAGAAAAATGAAGTTCTATGCTTCTGAGCATGCGTCGACTTGATTCTGAGCATGCGTGGGTTTTTTAACCGATGGACTTGCCCATCGGAATTTGCTATCGGTTTTTGATCCATCGGAAAAATTTAAAACATGTTCTATTTTTTAAAACCGATGGAAAAAAGACCGATGGGTCCCATACACGATCGGTTTGTCCGATAAAAAAAGTCCATCGGACCGGTTTTCATCGGTAAAACCGGTCATCTGTACAGGGCTTAAGGCTTACCTGTAGGTGCAAGAAATATCTCCTTAACCTACACGGTTAAGGAGATATTTGCTGTAAACACAGCACCGATGACGTCACACGCATGCGCACTAGCGGGCCAGCATCATTGCCGGTTTTCTGAATGGGATCTTGCCAGCCCGAGCACGCATGCGTGTGATATCATCGCCGCTCCGGCCAATCACTGCGCCGGATTGGTGATACAGTGATGGGACATCGAGGCAAGATGGTGGCGGTGGCGGAGGTGACCGAGGACCGCTGCGGGGGCTTCAATCTCAGGTAAGTCATTTATAATGAGCTAGTATGCTATGCATACTAGCTCATTATGCCTTTCTTTTGCAGGGTTTTTGAAAAAAAATATATATATTTGGCTTTACTTCCTCTTTAATTCCAGAGATAAAACGATAATTCTCCCACTCTACAAGACTCTGGTCCGGCCACACCTGGAGTATGCTGTCCAGTTCTGGGCACCAGTCCTTAGGAAGGATTTACTGGAAATGGAGCGAGTATAAAAAAGGGCAACAAAGCTAATAAAGGGTCTGGAGGATATTAGTTGTGAGGAAAGGTTGTGAGCACTAGACATGCGCACGGCCGAAAAATTTGTTTGTTTTAGTTTTCTAGCTTTTTTGGGGATTTTGGAAATTCGAAAATCCAAATTTGAGGACTTTCAAATTATCTGATTTTTGAATTTCCGAATTCCCGAAATGGCAAATTTTCGAAGTTTCGGAGATTGAAAAATTCGGAAATTAACTAATTTGTTAAAAAATTTATTCGGAACTAAACTAATTGCACATGTCTAGTGAGCACTGAATTTATTCTCTCTGGAGAAGATACGTTTTGAGAGGGGATATGATTTCAATTTACAAATACCCTACTGGTTGTTAGGCCGCGCGTTAGACCACTTCTATCATTTAGAGCCTAGGCCGGACCAATGGGTGTATGGATGTGCTCCCTGACCGGTCGGGTAATAAAGACACACACACACACAGGATTTTGGTGAATCAAGATTACAGTTGGTGTATTCAAAGCTCTGCATACTTATAATCCTACAACGGGGAGTCTCCTCCCACAGTCACAAATGAACAGAGTATATTGCAAAAAAACATGAAGTTACAAGACATATCTATCAATAGCTATTATAACATATTCTGCCTAGAAACAGAGGTCATGGGTTATACAGTAATATCTGTCTTTTCTGCTTAGATGCAAAGCTGTAAAAATATAGGTGCTAAGTTCTAACCATAATCCAGGCGTTGGATTTTGGGCCGCTTCTTTGATGAAGTAGCTTAACCACAACATATATATCCTGACATTCTTAACAAGTTATACAAAAATATCTGTTTTAGAGATAAGTCTAACAGATATATGTGTGAAAACCAGAGTCTGGGCATGAGGCCAAACTCTAAAGCCCTGTACACACGATCGGTTTTACCGATGAAAACAGTCCGATTAACTTTTTTCATCGGACAAACCGATCGTGTATGTGACCCATCTGTCTTTTTTCCATCGGTTTTAAAAAGTAGAACATGTTTTAAATTTTTCCGATGGATCAAAAACCTATAGCAAATTCTGATCGTCTATGGGCAAGTCCATCGGATAAAAAACCCACCCATGCTCAGAATCAAGTCGACGCATGCTCAGAAGCATTGAACTTCATTTTTCTCGGCTCATTGGAGTGTTTTACGTCACGGCGTTTGGAACGGTCGGATTTTGGACTGATGGTGTGTAGGCAAGACTGATGGAAGTCAGCTTCATCGGATTTCCGATGGACAAAACCATCGGATTAGAATCCATAGGATATCCGATCGTGTGTACGAGGCTTTACTCTGTACTACTGACCTTAGAAATCATTCTAACTTAACTTATCTTACTGAAAATACAGATATAAATATAAATATATATATATATTGACATATATGTGATTTTGAAAGCTGAAATATAAAAGACCCTCAATTTACCTTACACTGGTGACCCCACAATAGGAAGAAAACTTTTTTGTGGAAGGGAGTTTAACAAGACACGTGGCCATTCATTAAAGTGGTTGTAAACCCAAATTTTGATTTTTAAATAAAATAACCACCTGCAAGAGAAGGTCATAATGAGCTAGTATGACTAGCATACTAGCCCATTATGCATTACTTACCTTAGATCGAAGCCGTCCTCGTCTCCCCCTCCGGCCGCAGTCATCTCTCCGGAGGGTTACTTCCGGGTATCGCTGCTCCAGCGCTGTGATTGGCCAGAGTGGCGAAGATTGGCCGGATGCACGCAGGAGCCGTCAAATCCGGCAACGCCGAATTCGTGAATGGGATTTACAGTGCGCCTGCGCCGTTGTCTGCGGCGCCGTAGACAAATGTGTAATCCCATTCACAAATATCGTGCAGGTTTAGGAGATATTGAAAACACCTACAGGTAAGCCTTAATCTAGGCTTACCTGTAGGTGAAACTTCCGGGGGAGGGTTTACAACCACTTTAAAATGAGAACAGGTTTAACCTTAAACTACGTAGAGGGTTCTTTACTGTAAGCAGCAAGGATGTGGAATTCCCTTCCACAGGCGGTGGTCTCAGCGGGGGGGCAGCGATAGTTTCAAGAAACGATTAGATAAGCACCTGAATGACCGCAACATGCAGGAATATACAATGTAATACTGACATATAATCACACACATAGATTGGACTTGTGTCTTTTTTCAACCTCACCTACTATGTAACTATGTAACAAGGGGGCCCAAGATCCCACCCCCACTATGTGAATGGGTATCACACCCCTACCTATTCACCACAAAAGTGTCAGAAAAGTAAAAACCACAACCGTTTTTTGACAAATCCTTTATTAAAAAAATAAAAAAGTGTCCTGCGATGTAATCCACTGTAAATCACGCCGCCCGACGGCAGCGCGACCGTCACCGGGTGGCCCCACCCTTGCCTTTATAAGAGCTGTCAAAGGGAAGAGCGAGCATATGGCAGGTAACTTCCAAAGTAGGTGGAGCATTTTCTTTTCTTATTTTTCTGCTCCATCTGGGGCCCTGCACTGACGGGCACTTATAAGGCAGCACCGATGAGGGGGCACTGATATGTAGCACTGATGAGCATTGATAGGCGGCACTGATAGGCAGTGAAAGGCTGCGCTGATGGGCACTGATAGGCGACATTGGGCACTGATAGGCGGCATTGATGGGTGGCACTGATGGGCATCACTGATGGCACTGGCAGGCATTGCTGATGGGCACTGATTGGCATCTGCCTGGGCACTGATTGGAATATCCCTGGTTGTCCAGGGTGGCGTATCTGGTGGGCATCCCTGGTGGTCCTGGGCGGGCATCTGCAGGGGGGCTTCACTAATTATCAATCAGCGCAGACCCCCCCTGCCGATCAGCTCTCCTCTGCTCGCGTCTGTCAGACTCAAGTGAGAAAAAGCAGATAAACGGCTCTTCCTGTTTACACTGTTATAAGCCATGATTGGACACGGCTGATCATGTGGTTAAAGAGCCTCCATCAGAGGCTCTTTACCGAGATTGGTGTTGCAGTGTCAGACTGACACACCGCAACATCGATCACTGCGCCCCCTAGTGATCGTGGCTTTTCCTGCTCAATGTCTTATGATGCCCAGTCAAAATAGCTGAACCAAAAATGAGCAGTGATTTTAACTACTTCCCATCCGGCCTATAGCAAAATGATGGCCGGGCAGGAAGTGGTTAAAAATACTGCTCCTTTAAAAATGATTGTTTTAAAAACGTATTTTTGCATTGATACATGTCGCCCGGGCAGTTTCCAGGTCCCCATACACTTTTGATGACAAATAACTTACATATAAGCCTTTAAAATGAGGACATTTGGTTTTTCGATGTCCCGTAGATTTTAATAGAGTTTTCATGTTTGAGATGTTATGGTGCAAACCGAACCGGGGGGTGTTCAGCCCATCCCTACAGCTGGCTGTGCTGCTTTCTGGGAAGTGGGAAGCCCAGCTACATGAAGTGGGAAGCCCAGCTACATGAAGTGGGAAGCCCAGCTACATGAAGTGGGAAGCCCAGCTACATGAAGTGGGAAGCCCAGCTACATGTAGTGGGAGAGGAGTGGGAAGCCCAGCTTCAGGGCCGCCATCAGGAATTTTAGGGCCCCTTACACAGCTTCAGGCATGGGGCCCCTGGAGCAGAGAAGAGGACCGGGGGGGGGGGGTGCTGCCGCCACCGCGAATTGAGAGGCGGGGAGGCTGCCGCAAATTGAGAAGCGGGAGGGTGCCACGAATTGAGAAGCGGGGGGGTGCTGCCGCCGTGAATTGTTGAGGTCGGGGGGGGGCTTTGGGTGCTGACGAACACGAAAAAAAAACAAAAGAACAAAAAGAAAGGGGGGAGGGGGGTTGCCATCCGGGGCCCTGGGAACCTCTGGGCCCCTTACAAAGAAAAAAATTTTTTATAAAAAATAAATAATAATTTTTATTTAAAAAAAAGGGGGGAGGTTGCCATCCCGGGCCCTGGGGACCTCTGGGCCCCTTACAATTTTTTTTTTAAATAAATAAAATTTATTAAAAAAAAAGTTATAAAAAAAAAAAGGGGGGTTGACATTCGGGGCCCTGGGGAGCTTAATTGTAGGAAAGGGGGATGGGGGCTACAGATGAGCTCGGTGTTCGGGGGTTTAGTACACGCCCCACACTATAAAAGGCCGCAAGCGCGGCGGCCTTGTGCAGTGTGTTCCGGCGTGCAGGGAAAGAGCTACATAGGCAGGGACAGTGTGTTCTACTTTGTGTTCTTTTCTCAGGCATCTTAAGGAGTTGCTGTTCTCTAAGCTAGATAGGCAGGCAGGGACAGTGTGTTCTTTTCTCAGGCATCTTCAGGAGTTGCTGTTCATTGCTGTTCTCTAAGCTAGATAGGCAGGCAGGGACAGTGTGTTCTTTTCTCAGGCATCTGCAGCAGTTAGTGGGTGTTGTGTGCCCCAGCACAGTATACACCTGTATATACCCGTCATTGCTGTTCTCTAAGCTAGATAGGCAGGGACAGTGTGTTCTTTTCTCAGGCATCTGCAGGAGTTGCTGTTCATTGCTGTTCTCTAAGCTAGATAGGCAGGCAGGGACAGTGTGTTCTTTTCTCAGGCATCTACTGGAGTTAGTGGGTGTTGTGTGCCCTAGTACAGTATACACTTGTATATACCCGTCATTGATGTTCTTTAATAAAGGCATCTGCTGGAGTTAGTTGGTAGACTCAGCCCCCTTCCATGAGTTTGTGCAATGTGTGGTTCCTCGGTGGCAGGTTCCCAAACGCCACTTTTTCTCACGGAAGGCGATTCCGGCTCTCTACCGGCATGTGGAAGGCAATGTCCATGCCTCGCTGGACAGGGCGGTCAGCGGTCAGGTGCATATTACCGCTGACTCATGGTCCAGCAGGCATGGACAGGGACGTTACCTTTCTTTCACGGCCCATTGGGTCACTCTTTTGGCAGCTGGGAAGGATGCAGGACAAGGTGCAGTAGTGTTGGAGGTTGTTCCGCTGCCACGCCTCCAAAATGCTACTACTGGTTGTGACACACCTCTCTCCTCCACCCCCTCCTCTTATTCTTCCTCCATGGCCTCTTCCTGTGCTTTGTCCTCAGAACCAGCGGTGCTCCGTAGGCGTTCAAGGGGCTACGCAAGTACGCAGGCAAAAAGATGCCATGCTGTGCTTGCGCTGGTGTGTTTGGGGGACAGGAGCCACACTGGGGCAGAGGTTCTGCCAGCTCTGCAGGGGCAGGCCGAGAGGTGGTTTGACGCCACACCAGCTTAAGCCAGGAATAGTGGTTTGCGACAATGGCACCAACCTCCTCTCCGCCCTCCGACAGGGACAACTGACCCATGTGCCCTGTGTGGCTCACGTCCTTAACCTGGTGGTTCTTGGGCAGGTACCCGGGCTTACAGGATGTCCTGAGGCAGGCCAGGAAAGTCTGTGTGCATTTCCGCAGATCATATAATGCCAGTGCTCGGCTGGCTGAGCTGCAAAAGGAGTTGAACCTGCCCAAGAACCGCCTTATATGTGACATGCCCACCAGGTGGAACTCAACGTTGGCCATGCTGCAGCGGCTGCACACGTGGGAGAGGGCCATCAATGAGTACCTGTGCGACTACGGCACCAGGACAGGGTCAGGGGAGCTCGGTTTTTTTTCACCACGCCAGTGGGGCATGATCAGGGATGCATGCACTGTCCTGGCACCATTTGAGGAGGCCACGAGGATGGTGAGCAGTGACACTGTACCTCTTGTCCACCTGTTGGAGCATACGCTGCATGGAATAATGGACAGGGCACTTGAGGCAGAACAGAGGCAGGAAGAGGAGGACTTCCTTGCCTCTCAAGGCCCCCTTTACCCAGACAGTGTTCCTTCAGTCCCACCCATCGCACAGGAGGAGGAGGATTGTGTCAGCATGGAGGTGGAGCCTGGCACTCTGCATCAACAGCAGAAGTCTTTTAGGGATGATTTACAGTCCCAAGAAACCCGTGAACTTGTACGTGGCTGGGAGGAGGTGGCTGCGGATCATGTCGTCCTTAGTGACCCAGAGGACTCCAGGCCGAATGCCTCAGCTAACCTACGCTGCATGGCCTCCTTGATCCTCCAAAGTCTGCGGAAGGATCCTCGTATTCTTCGGATCAAGGAGAGAGACCATTACTGGCTGGCCACTCTCCTTGATCCACGGTACAAGGGTAAGGATGTGGACCTTATCTTACCGTCGCAGAGGATGAGACATCTCTGGGAGGCCTTGCAGAAAGGTCTGTGCAACGCGTTCCCAGAGACTGGGAGGTTACAAACTCCTGGACAAGGAATTGCTGAGGCTTCGGTCAGTAGCAGAAGGAGCGGTGGAGAAAGTGGCCGTCTGACCGATGCGTTCAGACAATTTTTTAGTCCGCAGCCCCAAGGTATGATCGGTTCCAGCAACCATCGCCAGCGTCTGATATACATGGTGCAGGAATACCTAGGGGCAAGGTCAGACTTGGACACCTTTCCCACCGAAAATCCTCTGGGTTACTGGGTCTTGAGGATGGATCACTGGCCAGAGCTTGCACGGTATGCAATTGAGCTACTAGCCTGTCCTGCATCCGGCGTTCTTTCGGAGCGCACATTCCGTGCTGCTGGAGGCTTTGTCATGGATCACAGGGTGTGCCTGTCCACCGACTCGGTTGATCGACTGACCTTCATAAAGATGAACCAGTCTTGGATCACCACCAGCTACCAAGCACCTGAAGCTGATATAACAGAATAATTTATTTTGAAATGTCACATCCCTTCAAGACTTCCTATGCTGATGCTGAGTGACTGTCCTGTTATGTTGACTGACTATCCTCCTCCTCCTCCATGATCCGATTCATGATGATAGCTTGGAAGAACATTTTTGTTTCTGGGTGCCGCCACCAGTGGCTAAGGCCCAATTTTTCAGCCCCTGTTTAACAGGGGTATGTAATTTACAATTTTGTTATGCAATGCTTTGCAGCAGGGCTCATTCCTGCACTCCAACTAGAGTATCTGGGAGAGGTTGCAGTGTCGTGGCAAAAGCACCAGTGCCTAAGGCCCAATTTTTCAGCCCCTGTTTAACAGGGGAGTGTAATTACAATTTTTGATGCAATACTTTGCAACAGGGCTCATTGCTGTGCTCCAAGTACAGTATCTGTGAGGGGTTGCAGTGTTGTGGCACCAGTGCCTAAGGCCCAATTTTTCTGCCCCTGTTCAAAAGGGGCATGTAATTACAATTCTTGATCTAATAATTCACAGCAGGGCCCATTCCTGCGCCCTCCAAGAGTAACTGTGAGGGCTTACAGTGTTGTGGCAACACCACCACCACCAAAGGCCCAATTTTTCCTACCACTGTTCAACAATGGCATGTAATTACAATTCCTGATATAATAGTTCACAGCAGGGCGTTCCAGTGCCCACCAAGAGTAACTGTGAGGGCTTACAGTGTTGTGGCAACACCGACACCTAAGGGGCAAATTTCTGCAGAGTATATATGGCAGGCCCCTACTTTCAAACATCCAACTTACAAACGACTCCTACTTGCAAACGGAAGGAGACAACAGGAAGTGAGAGGAAATCTACCCCTAGGAAGGGAAATTCTCTCCTGTAAGAGTTAATATGGAAAAAGGGTGTCTCCTCTCTACTGATGCTTTATCACCAATCCTTGTTTCAATAAAAAAACCACTTTTCCAAAAACATTTGTCATTGGGACGGAAAGTGAGGTGAAATCTTCTGAACAGGTGCACAGACAGCAAAACAAATGTTACAGGGGTGATAACCCTTTCCTATGTTCTCCAAAAAGCTTAAAAATAGATTTTTTGGCTAGAGCTACATTTAAAAAATGTACCTGTTCCAAATTAGAAAAAGATTCTACTTAAGAACAAACCTACAGTCCCTGTCTTGTTTGCACCGCCTGTATACTGCTGTTCAGAGTATATAGGGCCTTTTTTTAATTTTAGGTGCAGGGTTCCCCTTAATATCCATACAAGTGGGGTGGGGGGGGGTACCCATGCCATTTTTCTCAATGATTTTCATCCATATTGCCGGGACCAGACATTACATTAAAGCCGCAAGCAGTTTTAAATGACCATTTTTTCCCTTTAGAAATTTCATTTTGTGCAGGGACAGTTCTAAACACGGGAAACACGTGGCACTTCACAGGCATACTTTAGACAACCCTTATTTACGATATTTAAAGGAATATTTCACTTTTTTTTTCACTTTATGCATCATTAAAATGACTGCTCCCGAAAAAACGGCCGTTTTTTAAAACTTTTTTTTGCATTGATACATGTCCCCTGGGGCAGGACCCGGGTCCCCAAACCCTTTTTAGAACAATGACTTGCATATTAGCCGTTATAATTAGCACTTTTGATTTTGAACGTTCGCATCCATTGTATTTAATAGGGTTGTAAAGTTTGTGCGAACTTTCGGTCCGTTCGCAAGTACTGGTGCGAACCGAACCGGGGGGTGTTCGGCTCATCCCTAATGGGGGCATATCTGAGAAGCAGAGTGAGTATGGAAAGAGTCTGGAGGGAGGAAGTGAAGAGAAACAAAGTTACAATCAGAAGGAAACATGAACGAGTCACACAGAGAGCAGAGAGGGAGTGCAGCTAACATTCAGAGCACTGATGAGCCGCTCTGTCATAGAATGACAGGAAGCCAACAGAATGTAGCTTAGCGGCTGCAGATGAACATATTGGCTTCTTGGGCCCCCTCTGGAACACACAGGGCCCTTGCCCCATAAAGCAGGGCCATTGGTACCCCCTTATCATTGACCCTCCACACAAGTACTATCATACCTCCCAACTGTCACGGATTCTGCGGGTTTTACCCGCATAGGCTCCTCCTTCCCGCAGTCCCGCGAGAGTTAACTGCTTCCCGCACAGCAGGAAGAAGAGAAGGCACAGCAGGAAGCATGAAGAGGAGGAGAGATCCACCAGCAGGTAAGCCCCCCCCCCCCCCGATTTGTGTTCAAAATAGTGCTCCCCCCCGCGATCGGCGCCACCCCCCCCGGTCAACAACTTTGATTAGCAGGGGAGAGGGGAGATCTGAATGTCCCGCGCTGGGACTTTTGAAAGTTGGGAGGTATGGTACTATGAATACATAAAGTGTATATACGCTAATCTTTGGTTATAGCACAAGATGGCGGCATTGGGTAACGAAAAGAACAACTTCATATTTAGTCCAATCAGTGAGACCGATGATTACCAGCATGCCACGCCCACTGCCTGCTAAATCTATGGGTAACATTTCCTGGTGGGTCAGTGAGCTTCACTAGTAAAACATTAGTGACTCTATACAGGGCCATCATCAGGGGGTGGGGGTACAGCCAATACATGTGTAAGGGGCCCGTGCTTCCTGAGGGGCCCGGAGTCCCGGGCCCCAATTTGGCACCTCCCCTTCGCTCTGTTACTCTCCGTACAATAGTCCCGACTTCCATTGGTGTCGCCCGCTGCACTGGCTTCTGACTCTTTGCTAGTGCGGGGGCGGAAGTGTCAGTTGGTCAGCATAGAAAGAGTGTTCCCCCCCCCCCAGAAAATCTGTGGTTCAATCCACCTGCTCCACTCCTCCCACTCCTTTGATGGCCGCTGAGCCGCTCCGTCCCTGGGCTCAGTATGCAGTGACAGGCAGCTCTGGAGTTGTGGCTGTCCTGGAAGGAGGGGATCCCCACGCTGCTCAGTCCCCCTCCAGCATGCCTAAACAGCATGACAGACATCCTCTCTCCCTGCTCGTGTGCTGCTGGGGATGTGGGTGCGGGAAGATTAAGGAGCTGACAGCCACACTGAGAGAAGCCGCTGACTGAGAGCCCCCAGGGACCATCCATGTGAGAGCACTGTGACCAGACCCTGCCCCCTCCTTCTCCCTGACCCCTCTCTCTCTTCCTGACCCCCCTCTCTCTCCCTGACCCCCCTCTCTCTCTCCCTGTCTCTCTCTCTCCTGACCCCCTCTCTCTCCTGACCCACCCCCTCTCTCTCTCCCTAAACCACTCTCTCTCTCCCTGACCTCTCTCTCCTGACTCCCCACTCTCTTTTACTCTACCTCCCTGACCCCCCTCTCTCTCTCCCTGACCCCCTCTCTCTCCACCCCACTCTTGCTCCATGCTTTCTCTCTCTACCCCCTCCCCTGCCCCATATCTCTCTCTCCACCCCCTCTCTCCCCCTGCTCTCTCTGCCCCATCTCTCCCTCTTCCTCCCTGTGCTCTTTCTCTCTCCCCCTGTTCACTCCCTCTCTCTCCCCTGCCCCATCTCTCTCTCCCTGACCCCCTCTCTCTCCACCCCACTCTTGCTCCATGCTTTCTCTCTCTACCTCCTCCCCTGCCCCATCTCTCACTCTCTCTCCACCCCCTCTCTTCCCCTGCTCTCTCTCTGCCCCATCTCTCCCTGCTCTCACACTCTCTCTCCCTGCTCCCTCTTCCTCCCTGTGCTCTCACACTCCTCTTCCTCCCTGTGCTCTCTTTCTCCTGCCCCATCTCTCTCTCCCTGCCCCATCTCTCTCTCTCCCCTGCCCCATCTCTCTCTCTCCCCTGCCCCATCTCTCTCTCTCCCCTGCCCCATCTCTCTCTCTCCCCTGCCCCATCTCTCTCTCTCCCCTGCCCCATCTCTCTCTCTCCCCTGCCCCATCTCTCTCTCTCTCTCTCTGCCCCATCTCTCTCTCTCTGCCCCATCTCTCTCTCTCTCTGCCCTATCTCTCTCTCTCTGCCCCATCTCTCTCTCTCTGCCCCATCTCTCTCTCTGCCCCATCTCTCTCTCTCTGCCCCATCTCTCTCTCTCTGCCCCATCTCTCTCTCTCTGCCCCATCTCTCTCTCTCTGCCCCATCTCTCTCTCTCTGCCCCATCTCTCTCTCTCTCTGCCCCATCTCTCTCTCTCTGCCCCATCTCTCTCTCTCTGCCCCATCTCTCTCTCTCTCTGCCCCATCTCTCTCTCTGCCCCATCTCTCTGCCCCATCTCTCTCTCTCTCTCTCTGCCCCATCTCTCTCTCTCTGCCCCATCTCTCTCTCTCTGCCCCATCTCTCTCTCTCTGCCCCATCTCTCTCTGCCCCATCTCTCTCTCTCTGCCCCATCTCTCTCTCTCTGCCCCATCTCTCTCTCTCTGCCCCATCTCTCTCTCTCTGCCCCATCTCTCTCTCTCTCTCTGCCCCATCTCTCTCTCTCTCTGCCCCATCTCTCTCTCTCTGCCCCATCTCTCTCTCTGCCCCATCTCTCTCTCTCTCTGCCCCATCTCTCTCTCTCTCTGCCCCATCTCTCTCTCCCTCTGCCCCATCTCTCTCTCCCCCTGCCCCATCTCTCTCTCCCCCTGCCCCATCTCTCTCTCCCCCTGCCCCATCTCTCTCTCCCCCTGCCCCATCTCTCTCTCTGCCCCATCTCTCTCTCTGCCCCATCTCTCTCTCTCTGCCCCATCTCTCTCTCTCTGCCCCATCTCTCTCTCTGCCCCATCTCTCTCTCTCTGCCCCATCTCTCTCTCTCTGCCCCATCTCTCTCTCTCTGCCCCATCTCTCTCTCTCTGCCCCATCTCTCTCTCTGCCCCATCTCTCTCTCTCTGCCCCATCTCTCTCTCTCTGCCCCATCTCTCTCTCTCTGCCCCATCTCTCTCTCTCTGCCCCACCTCTCTCTCTGCCCCACCTCTCTCTCTCTGCCCCACCTCTCTCTCTGTCCCACCTCTCTCTCTCTCTGCCCCATCTCTCTCTCTCCCCTGCCCCACCTCTCTCTCTCCCCTGCCCCATCTCTCTCTCTCCCCCTGCCCCATCTCTCTCTCTCTCCCCTGCCCCATCTCTCTCTCTCTCCCCTGCCCCATCTCTCTCTCTCTCCCTGCCCCATCTCTCTCTCTCTGCCCCATCTCTCTCTCTGCCCCATCTCTCTCTCTCTCTCCTGCCCCATCTCTCTCTCTCTCTCTGCCCCATCTCTCTCTCTCTCTGCCCCATCTCTCTCTCTGCCTCTCTCTCTCCTCTCCTGCCCCATCTCTCTCTCTCTCTGCCCCATCTCTCTCTCTCCTGCCCCATCTCTCTCTCCTGCCCCATCTCTCTCTCTCCTGCCCCATCTCTCTCTCTCTCTGCCCCATCTCTCTCTCTCTGCCCCATCTCTCTCTCTGCCCCATCTCTCTCTCTCTGCCCCATCTCTCTCTCTCTCTGCCCCATCTCTCTCTCTCTCTGCCCCATCTCTCTCTCTCTGCCCCATCTCTCTCTCTCTCTGCCCCATCTCTCTCTCTCTCTGCCCCATCTCTCTCTCTCTGCCCCATCTCTCTCTCTCTGCCCCATCTCTCTCTCTCTGCCCATCTCTCTCTCTCTGCCATCTCTCTCTCTGCCCCATCTCTCTCTCTCTCTCTGCCCCATCTCTCTCTCTCTGCCCCATCTCTCTCTCTCTCTGCCCCATCTCTCTCTCTCTCTGCCCCATCTCTCTCTCTCTCTGCCCCATCTCTCTCTCTCTGCCCCATCTCTCTCTCTCTCTGCCCCATCTCTCTCT